>OX637359.1:11539268-12739268 GCA_951799405.1 Agapetus fuscipes
TCAATATTTATTGTCGTTATGATATTATCCGTTACTTAAGTTGCTTTGCGTTATACGACCCTGCTCAATTTTTATGGGAGTTATAAAACCTTATGTAAATAACCGGTGCTTGGACTTTTGAACACTTTTTGAAGTTTCTCTAAACGTGAGCATTTGCAAAATTTGTATCAAAATAAATCAAATAAACTGAATTAAAACGGAGCCGTAAAGTGTGTTCAAAGGTTCCTGATTAATTTTAAAATGGATCTATCAAACGCGGCTCTAACCTGTGCCGTCTCAATCGAATGGAGAAACTCTCAAGGAAATGTGACGAGGAATGTTTCACACAAAGCCGCATCGTTAACGTTAAACAGAAACGAATTTCGCGACATGTTTCTATTAATATCCACCACTAAATCAGCTCCCATTAAAATAATGGTCAAAGCCGTCAACGTTCACAAAAAGTTCATGGCGGAAGGAAAAGCGAGCATAAAATTCCAAGATGAAAACTGTACCGTGTTCCTTTCGAACGCGCCTCCCAATAATCTAGTCAGCTTTTTGCGAACACTTTTCATAAAAATAACTGAAAACACCGCACAACCTAGCACACTAAAAGACAACAAAATAAGAGCTCAATTGTTGTCTAGTAAACCAAAGTCCTTTGAAGAAATCAGTCCTGTTACTATGGGAGATTTGAAGCTAGCGAAAAGTAAGGTTTTATCGAAATCGACTGCAACCACTCCTTCCCCGCCGGCAAAAAAAAGAAAGTCAAATGAAAATGGTTCTAATTTACCCATTCCCAAGAAACTCTACTCTCCTTCGCCACTAGCTTGTGTTACTGTCTTAAACGCAGAGCAAAGAAATGTGTTGGACGCTTGCTTGAATGGTAGGAATGTGTTCTTCACTGGATCGGCGGGAACAGGGAAGAGTTTTCTGCTGAGGAAGATTATTTCGGCGTTGCCCCCTGATGTTACCGTGGCAACCGCCTCCACTGGTGTTGCCGCTTGTCAAATAGGTATTCCTTATATTTATCTAAGTTGCAGAGATGCATCAATATTTGCTTAAGATTGCATTATAATTTTTTCCGTCGATTCATGGGCGGACCTCATTCTAGATCGTAGAATTGAATGTTACATATCAACGTCTACAGAGACAATATTTCATAAGTGTCCGGTCGATAGCTCAGGTGGTAGAGTGCTTGCATTCCATGCCGAAAGCTCGGGTTCGAATCCCACCGACGGTGTCAGAAATGATTTCCCGTTTCGGTGTTTCTTTCAAACCCCAAAATAAAATACCGGCAAGGTTTACTCAGCCTTCACAAGAAATGAGTACCAGCACTCTCGGGAGCTGGGAAACCTCCACTTCAACTGAATTGGTTGGCGTAAGGCCGGCCCCCTTACCTGTAAAAATAAATAGGTTAAACTCGCCACATGCGACCCCTTCGGGGATAACGCGGCAAGAAGTTACACTATATGTGTAGCTTAGTTGCGTTTGCGTTTTTTTTGCACAACATGAATTCTTCTTACCATTGCAAGTTGCCTTTGAATCTAATCTAATCTAAGTTGCAAAGATATGTTACATCGGGGATTCACATTATATGCATTCTCACAAGCAGACACGTACAAGTTCGCGCTTGCACATGCCCCATGTGAACCTACAACATAAAAACCCAAATCTCAAATGGACATACACCCTGCAACTCTTGCCTTCCTCCCCCGAAACAGGGGTGAAATTGGCAAAGTAAACCATTTTTACAGCATGGGTGGTCAGCCGCATACCAACCTATAAGTCAGGGGCGATCATAGGAATTAAGATCTAGTTCGGCAACTTCTAGGTTTTGGGCGGTTTTCGACAGGACAAGATTATTTTTTGTGCGCAACTCCAAAACAATAAAAATCCGAGTTTTTTCATATTCCATATAGCCAGTGGCGTTTACAATTTAATTAAACCAAAAACGAAAAACCGATTTTTCCAGGGAAACCTGTCTGAACAAAATTTGAAATAGCAATTATCTGAAAACAATGTTAAGAAACATATAACATAGTCCCTTCATGTATAAAACTGAAATAATATTTACAATAATTGCAGGTAGGTTTTTTTATCGGATATTTCACGAACTGTTATAAGAGAATAATGTAAGTTGTCTTATGACGGTTCGTGTAATATCCGTTAAAAAAAACTGTGTAGTTATAATTATTGTAAACATGTAAAACGACCGTAATTCCAACTTGAACCTAAAAATGAAATAATATTGCATTAGTTGTCTTAAATAAATAACCACCGTGGTTTTTTGTTGCCGTTTCAGACGGACCTTTAAAGTATCTATGAAACTCTTACCTTAGTCATTGTAGAATCTCTAGCATTATGTAGTTGTTCTTGTCCCACGACACTTACACATAAATAATGAAAAGCTTAGTGGAAGCCGCCTGAGCCACATCAAATATCAGAGTAAATGATTGATTATAATAAGACAAGTCAATAACTCGATACTTGAAGTGGCCTTAAGAAAGGCCGTTTTTCTCAATTCTTCCAAACACACACAGTATCTAAGGCATAAAACCGCTGACTTAATGATTTTTAAAATTGCGAAAAAAGTAAGGAAAATGTGCATGTAAAAACCTAAATCATAAATGAATGCAAGCCCTGCCACTCTTATTTGTAAATAAGCTCAGGGCGCCTCTCTTTTTTTAAATATGCTTTTAAAACGTCATCGTAAAAAGAAGTACCACGTTTTATATCAGTCAACATTTTTTTTTCTATCGCGATACTCGAGAGGTCGGTGAGGCGTTGCTGACCCTGAGTATTACGCAAATATGTGTGCAAACGTTTGAGGGACGAAAAAGAGCGCTCTGCAGAAGCACTACTCGCGGGAATAGTGACGATCAACTTAGCCAGCCGGACCACCTGGGGGAAAACTTTATCTAAACTGTTGGTGAATACATGTTCTATTAAGTCATGAACACTTAAATTTTGAAAATCCGCTGTTTTATAAACGCATCTTAATTCATTTTTTAAACGGTCTACATCAAAGCTCAGAGTGCTGTACAATCTTACAAAGTTATTCACTAAATCGTCAGGAAAAGTAGAGGTAAACTTACGGAAGTTATCACAAGCAAGTAACTCAAAAAACTTTAAGTCTTTTAAGCTCTTAAACCGATCGCGAATCTCGCTAACCACATTGTCAATCAATCCATTGAAGAGTTGTTTGAAATGTGTCTCCATATTTTCAATATTACGTTTTCGTTTAGGAGTTCCGCAAATTTTAACTACTTTATTATAAATTTCCATAAACTTAGAACGTAAATTTAGTAAATAAACTTCGAAATCTTTAATTTTACGAACGCAGTATGCAATATCAGACGTTTTGTTTTGTAGAATATCGAAAATAATGTCCGTCTCTGAGAAAATGGCATCAAAAATATGTAAAAAAAAATTAAATTCAAATTCTTTCAGGCTATAGAAAAAAGACGTAGCTTGTGTTAATGTATCACCGTCCCACAGATCCACATTGTCACACATTTCCTCGAAGAAATTAATCAAGTTACTTTTTTCTTTAAATACAACGTTTACTATACGCGAGTGATACGACCAACGAGTCTCAGAAGCGCGAGGAATTTTTTTCATGTCAGCGAATTTATTAAAATGAGCTAAACGTTTCGTGCTAGTGTGAAAAAAATTACCCAACATTTTTAAAATATGAAAAAAACGCTTTGCTTCCCCGACACGTTCGAAAGATTTTGATAGAACTAAATTTAGGACATGCGCGGAACACCAAACATATAAAGCCAATGGGCATTGAATCCTTACTAATGCTTGAACTCCGTTTTGTTCAGACGATAAAACTGCTGCCCCGTCGTATGTTTGAGCTACTAATTTAGATAAACAATTATATTTTTCGAGAATTTCCAACACCACGGCACTAAGAGATGAAGCTGTGCGATCAGCACTCACATCTACGTATTTGATGAAACGATCTACAACCTGAGATTCATGAAAATACCGCAAAATAATAACTAATTGTTCTCGACCGCTTATATCTGGCGTTTCGTCAATCATTATAGCAACAAAATCCGTCGAATTAATTTGACTTTGAATTGAATCATTAATTAAGGAAGCTACACTAGAAATTAAATCATTCTGGGTTCTACAAGATAAACCGGTAAAAGCATTTGTGCAAATTTGCAGGTGATTTTCTAAAACACCGTCGTATTTAGCTAAGAGGTCTACTAACTCTAAAAAATTCCCTTTATTAACTGAAGAAGAACTTTCACTGGCTCCACGAAACGGTAACTCTTGTTTTCCTAGAAAACAAACTATATCGATTAATCGTTTAAAAATATTAATATTTCGTTCTACCTTTGCATTATGTTTATCGATATCTTCACGTAATTGATGATTGATTCTTGTCTCAATACGATTTTTACCAAACATCTTAATTTTTAAAGACGATTCAATATGTCTGAGGGAAGTTTCATGTTTTTTCGCGGTACCATGTAAATTATGCAAATCTATATACCCGGTATCGCACCAAACAGATTTATCGTTTGAAAACAACAAGCACGAAAAACAAAACAAACCATAATGCCCGCTTTCCACTGCGAGCGGGAAATAGCTGAGCGGGAGCGGGAAATAGCTGAGCGGAGCGTAGTGAAATAGTTTTGGCCTTCCATTGCGAAAGAGTTTTAAAAAATAATGGTATTTGCCTTCCACAGCTAACGAGCTCGGCGGAGTGAGCTAGGCGAGAAATGAGATGAGTCAGATGAAAGAGTTGTTTGCCTTCCATCTACAGCTGGCTTAGCGGAGCCAACTAGTGTGTGACAGCTCGTTGCAGCCTACGCCCAGATCAAACGTTTTAATTATTAGTAAAAAAAGTTTTTTTTTTTGTTTCGAAAAATAAAAAGTAATATATTATTTTGCTTTAATACATAAAAAGTAGATGTTTGAAATAAAACATACATTTTAATATTTTCAAATTTATAAAATAATGTATGATGTGCAGTGTGTGACAGCTCGTTGCAGCCTACGCCCAGATCAAACGTTTCAATTATTAATAAAAGATTTTTTTTTTTTTTCGAAACATAAAAAGTAATGTATTATTTTGCTTTAAACATAAAATGTAGATGTTTGAAATAAAACATACATTTTAATATTTTCAAATTAATAAAATAATGTATGATGTGTTTTTGTAAATCATGTATGATGTGTTTTATCGCTGTCACGCAACTACGCGGGTTGGCGCGGGGGGCACGGGGGAGCGAAGTCAGTTGAAAACTAGCGGCCGAGACCATGACACAGCGGAGTCATTTTTACTCGCTCAGCCTGCTCCGCTCACTCCGCTGTCGGTGGAAGCACTTCTATGAAATTTACTGTTGCTAGTCGAGCGGAGTCCGTACGGAGTCCGCTGGAAACTCGCTCAACTCTGCGACCACTTTCGTAACTCTTTGTACTCGCTCAGTCCGCTCCGCTGACTCGCTGTCGGTGGAAGCACTTCTATGAAATTTACTGTTGCTAGTCGAGCGGAGTCCGTACGGAGTCAGCTCCGCTCGCAGTGGAAAGCGGGCATTACTATGCACACAGCCAGTTAACCACGGAAAAGTTTCATAAGCTGATTTGTGAAATCTTCTCGACCGATTAACCGTTTTCTGGATTTGCACTAACTCTAAAGATGGTGTTGACCGTCCTTTACTTATCACTTGCATTTTATCGTTAAAACTAAGCTTAGAAAACGAACCGAATTTAATTTTTAGAAAGCACACATTTCCCTTACAATTTTCACAACTGAAGTTATCCATTGTAATAATTAAGTTTCACAATAAATCACAAAAACAATCACAGACGTCAAAAATAACGCGCGCGGGCTTGGAAGAAATTGGAGAATGAACAAAAAGTTAAAATTCACACACTTCTTTTCTGCATCTCTTTCATATATATCACCAGTTTATTTCTGTCTCTACTCTACTATGACGTAAGTGCGCTTCCAATTATTATTGTCTTTTGACCCAGGCAAGCCTGAGTTGAAGCGTACAGACGGTGGCCACATGTGGATGTATGAGTGGGAATTTGTTTACATGTATGGCCGCGCTAGGACCGAGATAAAGTTCAAAATCTCCTTGCTGGACCGCGCTGAGCGTATTGCATGCGTGAAAACGGTAGGCGCTAACTTACAAATGTCTAATTCGGGGCTACGAAAATTGCCTATCTTTTAGGCGTCGATTAATATTGTTTCTTATTAAAATTATTGTTACAAAAATATTTTTTCTTTCCTAAAAAGTAAGTTAGGCGAGGCCTAATGGTCTTTATGATATGCACGCCACTGCTATAAGTCAAGGAACCATTCGAGAATAGATTGTAATCAATCAGTATCCCAAGTATAAGATAATGCGTAAATTCACCTTGATTGCGTAAATGGAAAAAATGTATAAGATCACTTATTTGGGGTGCTGTTGTATTTTCCAGATTCCTTTGAATTTGTACAATGTTGTATACTTGGGGTACAGAACTGTGAAAGAGCTGTTTTACGCTGCCCAACATAAGTCTTTCTTTCAAGTGATCGTCAACGTTAAGGTCATCTTGTTTTTGTAAATAATTGACCATGTTTGACGTTATTAACAGGTGGCACGACTCTTCATGCTTTTGCTGGAATAGGAGCCGGGGACTCCACTATAGAGAGATGCTATCAGATGGCTTCCAAGGTCACAGTGTCCCAGAAATGGAGGAAGTGTAAACACCTCATTATTGATGAGATCTCCATGGTGGATGGGAAGTATTTTGATGTAAGTTACACTCCAGTTTTTTCTGATAAATCCTTAATTTTAGATTTATATATTGTTATTTTCCAATAAAATGCGCAATGGAGAATTTCTATCCTTTTCTGTTGCTTTGCTATACTCTATTGGAGCTAGAGCTTCCAAACGTTTCACCCATGTCTGCGATGGGCATCTCATTCTACCACTCACACTGCTCACAGCAATCTGACGACCAGCTGATGATGATGAGTTGATGATTCTTTTATAGCGCCGTTCGTGATGTAGTCACTCCGAGGGATACCAGAAATTTGCTTGTCTTCAGTGCATTTTGAAACTTTCCATGGTCCTCTAGCTCTCTCACATGATGAGGCAGGTGGTTCCAGGCCAGAGAACCATCAACTGCGAATGCACACTCCAAACACTGTTAACTCTTCTTATCAACTCTTTAATACGTGACTTGGCTGCGGTTTCTGCCGAGCGTAGTGTGAGGCTCTTTTTGCAGAGGGCGACGAGCTTAATTAAATCAGTAAGGTATTTGGGTGTCTTTCCAAATAAAGCTTTGTGGACCATCAAGCACACTTTAAACTCGATGCACTCTGGGACACGGAGTGAGTGAAGCTTCTGGAGAAGAGGATTTTTGGCTGACTAGCGATCATGCAAGCACTTGCATTCACAAGCTACAATGGAGATGCAGATCCCCCATTATATTTCCCATCCGGTTTTACCGCTCTGCCATGGATAATTTCTTCACAATAAAATCATGCGTATCACTTTAATAATAGATATTTTATTTTTGCAGAAAATTGAACAAGTCGCACGTCACATCCGCAAGAACACCAAACCATTCGGTGGAATACAACTCATCCTGTGCGGAGACTTTCTTCAACTGCCGCCAGTCATCAGCAGAAACGAGAAAGATCAGAAAAGATTCTGTTTCCAATCCACCGCGTGGGAACAGTGCATAGACCAATCATTCGAACTGCAAACCGTCCACAGACAAAAAGACTCTCAGTTTATATCCATACTTAATAGCATAAGAATCGGGAGAGTAACGAAAGAAATAGTGGAAAAACTTCAATCCACGGCAAAACAGACGATAGAATCTGATGGTATCTTAGCAACTCGACTTTGCTCCCATACAAACGACTCACAGGTGATAAACGAAATGAAATTGAAGCAACTTCAAGGGGAAGAAAAGGTTTTCAACGCGCACGACAGTGAACCGTACTCTTCGAGTCATTTAGACACGGCGACGATAGCGCCTTCTAAACTCATACTTAAAGAAGGCGCTCAAGTTATGCTACTGAAGAATATAAGTGTAGCGGAAGGCTTGGTGAATGGCGCTCGAGGGGTTATTATTAGATTCGACAACGGAGTGCCGGTTGTGAGATTTAAAAATAAAGCAGAGTACGCTGCGAAGTTGGAACGTTGGGCCGTTAAAACTCCCAGTGGGACGTTGATAACGCGCAAGCAAGTCCCTTTGAATTTAGCATGGGCTTTTTCTATTCACAAATCGCAAGGTTTGACTCTGGATTGCGTTGAGATGTCGCTTTCCAAGACTTTTGAAGCCGGTCAGGCCTATGTTGCACTGAGCAGAGCGCAGAGCTTGGAATGCTTGCGAGTGTTAGATTTTAATTCGAAGCAAGTTTGGGCGAACCCGTTGGTCTTGGAATTTTATCAAAATTTCCGAAGACGCTTGCAACGGATGGAATTGATCCCGTTAGGAAGAATGCTATCCAATAAGACTGATAGAAAGAATACGGATTCACTTAAAAATAAATTAAAGTTATTGAAATCGAGTAAACCTCTTGTCAATATAAATTAGTATTTATTTAGTGAAAATTGGTTCACTTTGTGAATGTCATCCCTGTTTTCAAGGAAAGACCGGAAAAATTGCAGGTCTTATGTTTATTTGAGTTTTTGTTTCACTAGTACACATGCAGCCTGTGTAAGCGCAAACATACATGTGTCTTCTTGGGGGCATACATTCAATATGAATCATCTATAATCTAAGTTGCAAAAATACATTACATTTAAGATTCATATTACATGCATTCCCATAAGCAGACACCTATAATTTCGCGCTTACACATGCGGCATGTGACTTACAAAATAAAAACCCAATCTCAAATGAACATAAGCCCTGCAACCTTCCCTGAAACAGAGGTGACATAAGCAAGTCGGCGAGAGTTGCTTATGTCCACTTGAGATTGAATCCTAATCTTTAATTTTAATATTTCTTTGCAACTTAAATTATAGATTTTAGTCCTCTGTTGAATCTAATTTAAACTAAGTTGCCGATTTTAGTGTTTGACATCTAATCTTTTATCCTCAATGGGGTAGAATTGACAGTGGATTAGCCTTACGCCAACCATTTAATTAAAAAGTGCAGGTTTTTTTGAAAGAGCAGGTTCTCATTTTTTCAAAGGCTAAGCAAACCTTTATAATAATAATAATATTAGGATGATTTATTTGGTGAGCGCTGTTTTTGTGTGTATCACACCTCAAGAGCCCTCTGCGAGCTTGGTCGTCGCTGTAGAAAGCACCATTTCTCAAGCAAGACCCAGTTGTTGTATGGTTGGATGGACCTTTCAGTGACCGGTCTTTGGCAAAGGTTTATGAATTTTTCAACTCAGCGAAGAGCACATTCGAAACATAAATGGTATATTTTTTGTGCTCCGCCGGGATCCGAATCCACAACCTTCCATTTACGAGTCCGAAGTGTTGCCACTGGACTACGGACCGGTCCAAGATGTCAACGACACGCGGTGTACCTGAGCGGTAACCCATCCAAGTACTATCCGCGCCCAATGCTGCTTAACTTCGGTGATCTATGGGAACCGGTGCATTCAACATGGTAACGTCGTTGACGTTATAGTTATAAGGTTTAGGTTAATGGAAAACTCTGAAATAGTCTGACACTCGGGTTTAAACCCAAGACTTTTTGCTCAGAAGTGGAAACTATGGCAACTGAGCTATTGACTATCTAGTTTAACATACAACATTTTATTTATAAGCCTTGATCTATGTATTTTTAATGTGCAATAACATAAAAATGGTAAAAAATGCATTAAATATGATTTTTTTATAAGAATCATTATTATAGTCTATGCGTGTTACAAAAAAAGCTTAGCTACTTTATATTGAATTAAAATGATGAACTTATGAGAATCATGCAGGTAGATTTTTCTCAGTTTAAAATCACATAAGCTAAGGCTTGAAACACAACATACCAAAGTTGAATAAGAAATAAACTAGAAAAGCTGAGTAGATGAAAATGAAACATTTTACCCTACGACTTATAGGTTTTATAGGTTGATGTTCCTTGACTTATAGGTTGGTATGAGGTTACCCACCCATACTGTAAAAAATAGTTCACTTTGCCAATGTCACCCCTGTTTCAGGGAATGTCGGCAAGAGTTGCAGGGCTTATGTTCATTTGAGGTTTGGATTTTATTTGTAAATACACAATCAGCATTTGTAAGCGCGAACTACACGTGTTTGTTTGTGGGCATACATCTGAGAGCTTTGAATGAATATATCCTTGCAACTTAGATTATAGATTATTATAGATATGACGCTGACTACCCATGCTGTAAAAAATGTTTTACTTTGCCAATGCCACCCCTGTTTCAGGGAAGGTCGGCAAAAGTTGCAAGGTGTATGTTCATTTGAGGTTTGGTTTTTGAATTCTAAGTACATATGCAGCGTGAATTTACTTGTGTCTGTTTGTGGGCATGCATTTAAAAAACGCAAAAAAAAACGCAACTAAGCTACACATACAGTGTAACTTCTTGCCGCGTTTTCCCGAAGGGGTCGCATGTGGCGAGTTGAACCTATTTATTTTTACAGGTAAGGGGTCCGGCCTTACGCCAACCACTTTAGTTGAAGTGGAGGTTTCCCAGCTCCCGAGAGTGCTGGTACTCATTTCTTGTGAAGGCTGAGTAAACCTTGCCGGTATTTTATTTTGAGGTATGAAATAAACACCGAAACGGGAAATCATTTCTGACACCCTCGGTGGGATTCGAACCCGAGCTTTCGGCATGGAATGCAAGCACTCTACCACCTGAGCTGATTTAATACAACTTAAATGTTAATATATCTTTGCAACTTAGATTATAGATAGATTGCATTTTTGTGATAACTAGTTTATGCTTTTGTGAACACAAAATATAATAAGTTTTATAAAATGTGCTTTTTAGCGCTACAATACTAAATATTTTAAAGTCTAAAAAAAATTATGTTACATAGATTGAAAACTCTGCTAACTATGATCTCTAATATGACTTGATGTTTACACTGTACCCCATGTATATGATTTCATGATTAATCTCAAACATAGTGTTTTTATCAAAACTGTACGAAACCTCTTAACCTTAAAAATAAATAAGTCCTGAATCGCCACATGCGACCCATTCCACCCATTCGTCTATACACCTTTTTCATTAGTCGTTCACCGTCCATTCTTTCAAGGTGTTCAAACCATCTCATTGTGCTTTTTTTTACATTTATTTTCATATTATAGCCGGTAATCGCAAAAGTGACAGCCAATGAAATCTCTTCCCAGGTGTGGCATAAAATATTTACTACACAGTTTATTCGGATATTAGATGAACCGTTATAAGAGAACTTACATTATTCTCGATGTTTCGTTAGCGATGTAGCGATGTAACGTCTTCAGGAGACACCCTCTCTGCACGACGACTGAGGATGAGGTGGCATGCAATGCCTTGATTTGATAACGCAACAAAACACACTAATGAAGTCTCTGTCTAAAACGCTGTTTCAGTTTTCATACAAGTCTTGTTTAGCGCTATCGCTGAGTTTTAACATTCATGTTTTATTTGGGGTACAAATATTTGTAAACATTTTATATATCTAGATATTTTATGCACTAAATTTTAATAAGTAGACATATACATAGTCAATAATAATAAAAATATTAAATTATGTCTTGTCCTTCATCCTAAGTTACATAAATACATTGTATTTTCTTATACAAATAATGTTTAGTTTTACTTATATACTGTGCATGCTGTTTCTTTACAGATATTTTTCATATTTACCTTAGAAACCGTCCATCGATCCCATTTTAGTCTTCCTGGTCTCCTTGAATTCTGGAAGCGCATAGTGAGGTGCTATGCTTCCCAATCGCTCTGAATGGTATGGCGGGATGGACGTTCACGCAGGAACTGGAGAGACGAATTAAGCGTTTGAGAAGCGTCTCTACCGAAAAATGCTTCGGATCTCTTGGTGTGATCGTGTCACCAATGAACAAGTCCTCCAACGAATGCGCACTACAAAGGAACTCCTGCCAACCATTAAGCAGAGAAAGCTTATGTACTTCGGTCACATTTTGAGAAATGAGAAGTACCGTCTCCTTCATCTTATCATACAGGGTAAGTTTGAGGGGAGAAGATCTCAGGGACGCCAAAGGACATTGTGGCTGAAAAACCTGCGACAGTGGTTCGGCAGAAGCACCAAGTGCCTGTTTCGAGCCGCAGCAACTAAAGTCAAAACAGCCATGATGATCTTCGATAGAAGTGGCACAAAACGAAGAAGAAGGTCTTCTTCAACCTTGTGGTGCTGAGTGTCAGGTGCTTAATGGGGTTGGTGTCTTCCATTCCAATTATGTAACCAGCCCCCTGCAGATGTCCTACTTTGATGGCACTAATCACATTGAGCTCTCTGTAGATGTCATAGATCTCTTTGCTGTACCAATGACGCCAATCATAGCTATTTCTCAGAATCCTCCTTTTGAATGCTGGCACTATATAAGAATCCATAATATATACTCGTTTTATAACGTGACGTTTCCAATATTGGGAATTTGGACATAATTAAATAAAAAACAAATAGTATAAATATGAGTATAATTTATTTGATATATTGTTGATTGATACAAAATTATAGCAATAACAACTGAATAGAATGTGGTCGCCACTCCTAGTGGATATGAACAGGAGACTTTTTGTGCCAAGCATTCAAGCCACACCCTTTCTTCCAAGAGCAATACATAATATGTAGATGTCAACGATGCAAATTCAATCATTAACCACTGGTCCTATCTATTAGTCAAGAAGTATAATGTTTATTTCTATTTTTTAATCGGCAACACTGATGGCCACTGGAGGTATGAATCTCCAGATGTGACTGACTTCAGCCGAGTTGTAGATCTGAGCTTCAGGATTATACTCTGCATTGGAATGGTCCAAGGTGTCTTCGACTGGCTCTGACGTTGAACACTGGATGTCGACTTTGTACTGTCCCGGTGTCAGGAACACCACAGAGCATTCATGGTAGATTCTTTCAGCCTCGGAAAGCACCGGCAAGGTAACTCTGAAATGATCAAATGCAAAACTAGCAACATAAAGAATTTTCCACGTTCAAAATCTCTCTCAACTGGATAACGTCATACAAAGTAAATGAAAACTGTGTTCCAGATAAAAGGTAAAATGAGAGGTCATTCCTTGACTTGGTTGGTATGTGTCTGAACACCCATACTGTAAACAATGGTACACTTTGCCAATGTCACCCCTGCTTCAGGGAAGGTCGGCAAGAGTTGCAGGGCTTATATTTATTGAGAGTTGGGTTTTTTATATTGTAGGTCCACATGCGGCATGTGCGAAATTATGCATGTCTGCTTGTGGGAATGCATTTAATATGAATCTCAAATGATACACATCTTTGCAATTTAGATTTAGATTAGATTTATAGTTGTACAAACAAAGTGATGCCATAAGTATCTTTTGCACTAAATGGAGCTTCTGCGCCATCTCTTGATGCATCACCAAAGGTCACCTTGTGTATCTACAATCTTCAATCACAAGTAACAACTACTTTTTGTGACCATCCAGTTTATGCTTCTTTGTCGTAGAAGAGACTGCCGCTTGGTGATGTTGGGTATGACCTCGACAAAACATTATGAAACCCATTTTTCTCTACATCTCTCATAATCTGTTCATATGTATCCTACATAAACTTTATCATAGTCTTTTATAATCATAAATTAATGATTTACGTTCTTTTCACACAGCACAAATTGTGTCCAGTTTGTCCGTGGATTGCAGATCAAACTCGGTGAAAGCTTTCATACATCCTCATACACTTTTAGACTTCTAATCCAGCCACGGCTCAAGAAAAACCTGACAGAATCATGCTGTGGGAAAAGGGCGCTACAATAGCCAATGATGTTAAATGATCCTAGCTCTATTTCTACAAATATGTTCTTTTAACTCGCAAAATACTGAGCATATCACACCCTTACTCAGGGATCAGCTTCTTTGGCTGAAAATAAAGGAGAGAGTGGAGTACAAGGTCTGCTGAACTGTGTTTTAAGTCCTCGCAGAACATTACGCCACTGTATGTCGCAGAGCTATGTGTGGGAGACACAGTAGGGGTTAGGCGGGGGACTTTGAGATCTGCATGCTGCACTGCTGTGAATAGACTCAGGGCTCCCCGCAGAAGCTACACGACCATTTATTTGGGTCGTGCACTTTGCATTGCATACCTTCTGCCGTGCAATGCTTTACCACACAGCTGAGAGCTGTAAAGAGTGAAAATGCTTATAAATCGGGATTGAAGACATGTCTGTTCAAGAAGGGCTATGGCTGTGCAAGTGCCCTCGCCGTGAGCTCACAAAACGGAACTAAAATTATTGTCAAATTATTATTATAGTTAAAATAACATGAAAACTTACTTGTTAGTTCCAGCTGTAGCCACTCTGTTGTCAAGCCGATAATTGTTGACTCCATTTTGGTGGTCTTGGTAGAATTTAATTGAAAGGCTGAGCTTCTTCAGAGGCCTATCCAGGTGATTGGAGACAGCCACTCCGAAGGAGATGCAGTCTCCCGCTGCACAGTTGTACTCCTCCTGGGGCTTGATGCATTGCGAGTTGACACTCACTTCTGAAACACGAAAACAACAGTCAAGGAAGGGCTGGAGAAGAGTGATTGCTTTCATAAGAACCACAACCTTCAGCAATGAGGATGAAGACAATGAAAGAGATTGGAGGAGGCCTACGTTCAAGAATGCTGAGAAAGGCTGAGGAAGAAGAAAAAGATTGAGTTTAAATATTTGGGTGCAGAACTACCTACCCCAGTGTAAGGGAGACATCCGCACAATGTCCATCATCCCCTGAGACAGCGTGATGCCCTTGACGGAGGCCTTCCCCTTCACGTCGCTCTGCAGCAGGTGCCACTGCAGGTCCACCTGCCTGCTGATGTGCTCGGAGCACAGCTGCTCAATGCTGTTTAACGAGTTCACCGTCATGGAGTGGGGCTCGTTGCCGTCTTTATCTGAAAGATCACAAAATAACATTAATAAAAACTCTCCTGAATACACTATTGTAGTTTTTATATATTATGTTTTTTGTCAGTTGTTTAAAAAATAGTTGATGATACCTTGAGTTGGTGGTGGAGTGGGCATATTGAGGGGACAGCGGTCCAGTGGAACAGGCACCCTGCAGGACTCCCCTCCTCCCATGAGCATCCTGCGACCTTCAGAGTAGCGCAGGGCCATCTCTCCGCTGGTCAGGTTGCTCACATCCAGCACCAGGTACAGCTGGCTGGGACTGACAAACAATAACACATATTAATCACTTACAATGCAACTAATTATTGAGTATGGCAGTCATCTCTGGTCTGATAATAATAATAATTAATTGGAAAATTTTTATATAGCGCCGTTTAGTGGCACTAGCCACCCCAAGGGCGCTTTTAAGTGTTGAAGCTCCTGTTAAACAAATGTCTCTTAAGCAACTTCCTGAAACTGCCAACACTGGTCTCTGTTCTCAACTCCAAAGGTAGACTGTTCCAACAGGATGGACCAGCAGAACTAAAAGCCCTGTCTCCGAAACCAGTTCTGTTCCGTAGAAGTGGCAGTTGAAGCCTATTTACAGCGTCACTCTGTGCAGAACGAAGAGTGCGTCGTTTTCCCCTATCTGGTCGACTGCACAATTCACACAAGTACGATGGACCAACTCCTCTGAGGGCGTTTAAAACAGAAACACATATTTTGTACTCAATCCTCTCTGGCACGCACGGCCAATGAAGGCGCTGCAACAGAGGAGAGACATGGTCAGTTTTTCATCCCCCAAAAGTAATTTGACTGCAGCATTAAAGACGACTTCAGTCTATACTGATGAAACCCTGGAAGACCCCAGAACAGACCATTGCAATAGTCCAGTCTCGACACAACGAAAGACGCAATGAGAACCTTAGCAGCTTCAGATGTCAAACAGTTTCTGATCCATCTCAACTGTCTAAGGGGAAAGAAACAGGAGCTCATTTGTGTACTCATGGAGAGAGTGTTGTCAAGATGGACCCTAAGAAACTTACTGATATTATCAGGAAGTTGAGTGACCAACATGATTCTGTGCAAAGGAGGGCAGTGAGGTTGATCAATGATCCTTGTCTCACATCCAATCTGCAGCCGCTCCGGCACAGAAGAAACGTTGGAAAGCTCAGTCTTTTTTACCTATATTACCACGGAGCTTGTTTTAATGAGCTCGCAATAAAAAAAACTCTCCATTCATTAATCCTTCCCTATGAAAACTACGATTCTCATTCATCTCTTTGCAGTCAATCTCAAAACTATGAGAACTTGGCATTTTCATGACTCATTTGTTTGTTTATGGAATGATCTACCAGTATCTGTGTTCCCTTCCCAATTTAATCCAATTTTATTCAAAACCAACATCAATCGCCACTTCCTTGCAGGGCCCCCGACAGAAACAACAATTCAAACAGCCCTCTGTGGTACCCTTCTAGGTTGATATAGACTCCCAAGCCTTTTAAGAATTGGAGAGCCTCCCGCACAGGATTCCTTAAAAAAAAACTAAAAAGGAATGGAAGAAAAAAAATTTGGAGAAAGTCCTGGAGAACAGTGGTGCAGGAGGCCCTGAGACTTCAAGGTTTGTGAGCCGGATTAAGTAACTTGTACTGTTGACCATTAAATAACTATGATTACCCGACCTTGTTGGATTAGGGCTACAGCACCATCAGAGACAGATAGAGAGAAATGAATGCTGCTCACATTTCAGCGGGCAACACGTCCCAGTGCGTGATGGACACACTGGGCATGAGTTCCATGTTGATGTGCAGGGACCCCTGCCTGCAGTACTTGTCCTTTCCCGAGCCACCCGAGTAGCGAACCACCAACTGAAATACATAGTTCACATAATACATAACAATCAATTCGGCACATTTGAATTGGGGCAAAAAAATTTGATGTTGTTCTGGCACATTAAGGGTTAATTCTGAATCTGAACACTACTAGTGTTGGGGCTGTCATCCATATAAAGTAATTCAACACTTTGGAGGTTAAGATTTTTTTGTTGATTATTATTAATGCAAAATGAGATAATACACTAACTAAAATGGTCAAACCTGCAAAATAATTAAAATATTACGCAATTTCTCTTGGGTCAAATAAATACAATTTATTTTTATAATTAGTCAACATACGGACTTTAATTTGACTTACTTACATCAGAGTAAATAATATGCAAGAAATTAAATTTTAAAAGTAATTCCGTAACAATAAATAATTTCTACAATGAACAGCTTATTTCTGTGTATATTTATTCAGTGATTTTTAAAAAATAAATAATAAATTGTTAGTGATTTTTGACACGCCTAAAGAGACATCCAATAAAACAAAACCCATCGTTTTATTTTATTTTCTATAGGTGATGTCACATAGCTGAGGGATTTTAATTGTGCTGAGTCTATTGAAAACATACAAGCCATGAAAAAAAACTACAGAAAATAAGGTGTAGCATACAGCATACCTGAGCATCAATCTGCCTTCCTTTGGTAGGTGGTACAACTGATATGGGAGCCGACCAGGCTGTGCTGTGAGAATTTGAAGATCTAATGGATAAAGAACATGATACATGTGACCAAAGTATTTATTTGGAATACACTGTTTAAAAAAAAATGGGCTTCCCAAATCCAAAGAGGCAGATAACAGATACTTGATGGATCATCAAGGTGTCTGGATCGTAGTCTGCTAAATTTTCGCAGTTTTAAAACATTAATAAATGAATGATTTCAGGGTGAAATTGTTCTTTCGGGTCTTGACTCAAGTCCTTATGTTTCGTAACTATACGGTCAGTAATTTAGGAGCTTTATTACTTTCAGATAGAAGTCAAATTATTGACGTATTTTTTTGCTCTTGTGGCAAAGAGGGAGAGAGGTTTATAATTGGTGTAAAAAGACTCCGGTTAATAGCTTAAAACCCGATTCTTTTCTATTCGTTTTTCTCCGTTCTTTACATAGTCAGGCATAATACCCACAAGTTTTGATCAGAATTTTAGCATCCTTGAAAAGCACATTATCCAAGTGGCAGTAGGATGACAGCTAAAGGAACAGAAGGAGCTGGAGCATTTATGAGGCTAATGAGATATTTAAGATAAAACAATCTTTTAAACATAAGTATTCATTACCTGAAACTTGCAGACAGTTGATTTCTGGCAGGAAAAGAGTTGGTATTAGTCGGAAGCGATGAATTAGTGTGAGGAAGAGAGCTGTGGGTCTGATTGGGAGTCGGAGAACTCATTCTGGACGGCAAACTGAGGGAATTTAGACTGTTGGGGAACAGGGCGTCCCCTCCAGAGCCTCCTATATCCAGGAAATCGGCTTCGGCGTGCAGATGAAGCGTGAAACTGACAGTTTGGTTTTGTTTTATCGGCAGTTGGGACAATATTTCCTCATTAGACCATTGGAACATCCGCGACTGGAGCTGATCGTCCAAATTTGTCTAAAAATATAAACGAAGTTTTCGAAATATGAGGCACATCCAGAAAGTAACATAACTAGAGTTTGATTCGCGGCAGAGTATGAAAACAATTATATTAAAATTATTAAAAAACACTCTTTATATTCTTTAATTTAAGTTGCAAAGCATTTAAAATTAATATTAAATGCATGCCCACACACGGGCACTTGTAAGTTCGCGCTTACAAATGCTGCATGTGTACTTACAAATTAAAATCCAAACCACAAATAAACCCTGCGACCTTCCCCGAAATAAGGGTAACATTGGCAAAGTGAAACATTTTTTTACTGTATGGGTGGTCAGTCTCATACCAACCTATAAGTCAAGGAATAATATTTTTTCAAAAATACACATTCATGCTGGCTTGAATAATTCTCATGCCTTTGCCACAAGACAGGTGTCAAAAGTTCATCTAGCCTTCCAGTAACTGGGTCATGCTTGCAAAATTCACGCTGAATGGCTCTACAAACAAGCATGCAGAGGGCCTTTGAGGTGTGTCAACCGCCAACCGTGTTAGCTTGAAACTATTTTTCTTTTCTTTTTCAATTTAAAAAAAAAGAGAGGAATGCAATTCACCAACCTATTATGCCTGGCCAGAGACAGGTATTAACATTATAAATTAATAATTCATTATTTGACCTTTTAATGAATTATTACAGTAACAATTACCCAATATCATCTGTTGAACCAGGGTCAAAGTTAATAATAATATTTGGACAGTATTTTGAGTGTCGTTTTGTGTGATTACCGCAAAAGCACTGTAGAGCCATAGCCCCTCCAGAACAGATCTGATTGAAAAGCATATTGATGATAGGGTACGGTGCAGGCGGGGTTCGACATTGCGACTGTTTCAATAACGCAAATTTGAGTGCCAACACCTCATCCCCTCGACCATAACAGTGGCATAATCAAATTACCCTTAAATTATGTGTATGTTCCTTGACTTATAGGTTGGTATGCGGCCGACCTCATATGATGTAGAAAATGGTTCACTTTGCCTATGTCATCACTGTTTAAGGGAAGGTCGGCAAGAGTAGGTATATTGTAAGTCCACATGCGGCATGTTTAAGCGCAAACTGATATGTTTACTTGTGAAAATGCATATAATAAAAATCCCCAATGTTACATATCTTTACAACTTAGATTAGATTGATTAATTTTAATTTCATTTAAGTACATTGAAGAAATTGAATCATTTTTGGAATGATTTTTTTTTTCCTTGTAGAAAACACACGTCTCCTGAAGACGTCGGATATGACTCCGACGAAACATAGAGAAAATCGTTCTTCTCTTTACACACGGTCAGTAATATCCATTTTTTTCATTCCAAAAAATGTCTATCGACCGTAATCATAATTTAAAATCTTTAAATTGAATATTGTTTTACCTGTACAGCAATGTGGATGTATTCAATAGGCACATCACTAGTATTGGTTACAGTGACACCACAATCCATGCTCTGTCCATTATAGAGAGAGACACCTGCCGACGCTATCACATTCTCGTAGCTGGGGAGTGTGCTGAACGAAGACGAAGGAGGCAGAGTAGTCTCCAGAATAATCGTGGGCAAGCAAGGAATCACATCGATGGAGTACACTTGATGTGACTTGGTGGATTCTGGCATGTGTTTCAATCTGCAATTGGACTTGACGCCCAAAGTGTGCGTGGAGTATCCCAGAATATCCAATTGACCCGATTCTTTCGGGGTTCCAAGCAATGTCACAGTGGTGGGTGTGTCGGGTTGCAGAAGAACCGTCTCGGGGATCGACTCAAAGACAACGCCGGAAGTGAGCAATCGCATGTTGGAGACTTTAAGCTCGAATGGTAGCGGGTTCGTCAGCTTCAATTGCACCTCGCAAATGTCGTTTTCAATCCAGAGGTAATCTGAAACAAACACACGATGGTAAGTGGCTAACTATCTATAATCTAAGTTGCAAAGATGTATTGACGTTTAAAGCTCATATTTATTGCATGCCCAAAAGCCACTTCCTTTCAGTGTCTCAAAACAAAGCCAACGCAACACATAGACATAGCAAACACTACGCAGCTAGCAGCCCTGCTACAAAGGATCAGGACATCAAACGCCACATCACCGACACCTCTGTGGTACTACAACAAGTGCCATAGACCCCTTGAGTCTCTGAAATTTAGGGAGTCTCCCGCACAGGATTCCTTAAAAAAACAGACATATGTAAGTTTGCACTTACACATGCTAGGTGTGTACATACAAAATAAACCAAACCTTGTGAGTCCTGCCGCCTTTCCCTGAAACCAGGGTGGCATTGACAAAAATGAACCAAGTTTTACAAGCATGGGGGTCAGCCTCATACCAACCTTTTAGTCAAGGAGCAGAAAATATCAGAATGTATAATAAGGGGCTCACATTTTTTTTCTTCAAATAAGAATGGAATTAACCATGACATTAATTTGAGCAAGGTTTGGTCATCAGTGAACTTAATCTTCTTCTTCTTCTGCTTTCTCAGCTTTCCTCAATCCACTCCTGGACGTAGGCCTCCTCCAATCCTCTCCATTTCTGTCAGCCAGTGTCAGTGAAGTCAGTGAACTTAATGCAAATGGAAATTGCACAAATCACACAGAATAAAAACGTTAAACAGAAGCAAACTCACCCATCTTCCCCGTGTCAACCTTGGGTTTCCGGTCGAGGCTGCCGAAGTGTATGGGGGTGAAGAGGAAGGGACCCTGAATGACGGCGGGGGTCTCTATGAGCCGGGGGGCCCTGGTGGGGACAGGGGGGCGCGGAGTGAACTGCCCGCAGTGGGGGATGTGAGTGAGATTGGCAGGGGGGATCACCTCCCCAGACTCTAGAACTAACGGCACGGGACCTCCTTCACACTGCGCTGATAGAACCTGTAATATACAATGAGTTATGATAAATGTATCTTCAGAGATAAAACAGAAACTGGTGGAACTTTTTTAACTAAAACTTTCTCCGGCTCACAAGCCTTGAAGACGCCATTATCCCTAGGATTCTCTATTTCGTGCCGCTTCCCTCCATGGTCCCCTTACTCACCAAACTTCGGCGTCTGCCTCGACATTGTCTACCCTTGGTATCCTGGACGTCCGAGTGCCCTGGCACAGGAGAGGGCACCATTCAACACATTTCTGATTATCTTGGAGTCCTCTACGTATTCAGCCCACTGAAGTTTTAATTATGTAGGTACTGGCACAATGTTTCGCAAAAATGCAACTAAGCTACACATGTAGTGTAACTTCTTAGAGTTTCGCATGTGGCGAGTGGAACCTATTTCCGGCCTCCTAAGGCTGGCCTTACCCCGCCCCTTCAGTTAAAGTGGGGGTTTCCCAGCTCCTGAGGGGGCTGGTACTCATTTCCTATGAAGGCTGAGTAAACATTGCCGGTATTTTATTTTGGGTTTGAAATAACTGACACCCTTGGTGGGATTCGAAATCGAGCTCTCAGCATGGAATGTAAACTGAGCTATCGACCAAACTTATTATGATCAATAATTACAAATGCACATTTCAAAATGATAAAAACGTTGTTACATCAAACGGCCGGGTCGCTAGGGCAATGAACACCAAAATGGGAAATTATTTCTGACACCCTCAGTGGGATTTCATCCCGAGCTCATGGCATGGAATGCAAGCATTCTACCAACTGAACTATCGACCGAATATAAGTCTTGGAATACAAACTTCTTATTGTCCTAAAAGCTTAAAGACAAGAAGAGTGTCCTGATAAAGCATACACAGGATCAGGAAATGATGGAGACTTACTTGCAGTTGAATAGAGAAGTCTCCCTTCTCCTGCATGGTGAGATGAGGCCACATGGTCTGCAAGAGGAAGGTCATGTGACGGGTAGCGAGAGCAGGATGGTTCATACGTTTCGCTGCCACTACTAATTCTTGCAGCAACTGGATTTGCAGAGAAGGCCAACCTGAAATAATTATTATGTTTAGATAAAGCGCAACTCGTAGAAAGACTCTTATTCCCTCCTTTGCAGTCCATATCAAAACTTGCAGTTTTGCGACTTATTCTTTTGCCAAACTGTTCCTTCATGGAATGATTTATTGGTTTGTTCCCGTGCTATTTTAATCTGGGTTTATTTGAAAACAATATCAATCAACCTCTTCTCAGTGTCTCAAAACAATACAACACAACATAAAGACATTGTGAGAATCATCCACCATCACCACAGCGTAGGAAAACCCAAAAGAAGATGAATTAAGCAATATGAAATGAATGGGTGGTTCTATAATATATCTAGATTATAAACCCACCCATTTTTTTCATATTGCTTATACAATATTTTCAAATTCATCTTTTTTTGGTCTCCCTGCGTTTCTTCTGTCCTCTTATGGTCTTCATTCTAGGATTTTACCTGTCCAACTGCAGTTATCATTTCTAGCCAAATGGTCAGCCCATTGCCAATGTCTAGATTAAATTATCAATAACCTGTAAGGAACCTATAACCCCTAGACAGCACATTCCCAAGGTCGCAGATAGAGGAATGCTGGCCAGGCTTGACGGGAGGGTAGGGATGAATTAAAATAGTCCCACGGACCAAATAGTCACAAAAAGGTGTGGCAAACAAGGTAACTTGTTGCCAAGTGCGTCCAATTAAACATTGAAATGTTGAATTGAAACAAAACTGAACACAGTAGTTGATTGAGAGGCATGGAGGAAAAGATTGGAAGACATCCAGGAAGGGACTGAGAAAGGCTGAGGAAGAATTACCAATGGATCAAAAAAAGTCAATTTACATGTTGTATGAAACCAAGGCTTACCAATTTTATGTTGGTTGAGGAGACCAGGATCTAATGTGATTTTGTGTCCGGGGAAGCTGTGCAGCATGAGGGAGTAACATTTCTGCCAGTCAGGCGTCGGGTTCGTAGGACTGACGTGACGAGTTGCGGCAAGACGCTGAAAGAACGCAGCCTTACGCAAGAAACCTACAAAAAGATATATCATTCAAATACACAAGTTATTTCAAAATAACGCAAAAATAATATTATTTCAAACACAGAAGCCAACGGAGTCGGTAAAAGCTTCAAATTTCAAGTTTCTCACAGCAAAGTGATGTCACAAGTCTAGGTCCTTAGCAATCAATAACATTACACTAGTTAGCTTTTTCCTTAGCAACCTGGGTTAGTGACAGCACGATGATCTAGATATCATTTGCGTCGACTCTAATGCGATCACTGGATATTTTTATCAAAATCCAGATATTTAATACTAACAATGAGTTTGGTGAATGTAGTTTTATATTTCATTTGATCTCTTGACGTTTCACTGACCTCTTAGTCAGATTTTTCAGGAGACTTTCTTGTCTACCCAGCAAGAAAATCTCTCATAGAAGCTGACTAGAGGTGTTTTGTTTCAACAATACCTTAGGTGGCTTTAAGCTCAACAAACAAAACTACTGACAAGGTTACCATAAGTTTGTTCTATTCTGAGAAGTTACTAAGCTTTTGTTGAAAAAACACACGCTAAAAGGCCAGAGAATTTTTGAGAGAACGATTGAAGAGAACGAAATATCAGTCTTAATTTTGTTATAAAAGCAGTTTAACGTTTAAAAAATGTGAACAACTTTAAACTTACCTATTTCATGATACATTTCCGATAACGTATCAAACCGCTGTATCTTCTCTTGTTCACTCAATGTCAAATTAATGAGAATCACATTTTGGAGGAAGTTAGCAGCTTGCAAGCAATTATTCTGCTCCACGCTAACTCTAGCCGCTTTGAAGATAGCCTCTGTCTCAACAATGCCAGCATTCTTGTAGTTGCTATAATAAATAATGGCTTCGCTGTAACGCTTTCCAATATCTTCAGGCGTCAGAACAAATTGGTGATTGATGCGAGCCTGTCTGTTTAGAGTTGAATCAAACGGCATAGATTGCCGTTGCGATTCCAAATCACTCGACGATGCCAAGCTGTCGCTTTCCGCATTGTCCGAAAGAGACCTCGAAGACGTATCAACGCTCTCTGAAGAGGAAGGCGGGGTGTGGTCGCTGTGAACACTTATAGGACTAGATGGAATGGCGGCTTTGGATGGCGATAAGAGTAGATTCTGTCTGGAGATGGAGGTTGATGTTTGAAGGCTGATGGAAGGAGACCGGACTTTTCCGGGAGAGCCTTCTTGTAGACTGGCGTTTCTTTGAAGAGGTATGAAGTGTCTCAAGTTTGGGTATAATATGATCGCTGTGGCAGAACAAAGACCTGAAATGACATGAAAATCATAAGTTATCTAATTATTATATCAATTGATGAAAATACTGATGTTTACCACGGTGTTTATATTTAAGCCCCTAAGCATTAGTTGTCACATAACAAACTTGGGTAAAGTAGTAAAGTCTTTGCTGGTTTTTGAATTGTTATAACTATGTATGTTGTTATTCACATATAGTACATGTATAACTGTTTGTTTGCTTAACCCTTATCTTGGCAAAGTCCTATTTTTACAAATACTTACTATTTTTTTTGGTTGTTCCTTGTAATATGGTTAGTCTTGATGGAAAATTGTGCAAGAAAAAAATCTTAACTTTTTATTATAGTATATTTTTATATGTTACACTTGTGTTACAATGCCAAACTGTCAACAAAACACAATTGTTGCAAATAAGTTACATTGCCAATAACATATAAGTATAATTTTAATAATAATTTCAAACAGAATAATCATACAAGAAAGGAAACTGATATTTAAAACATAAAAATCAATTGTGAATTACAAAGTACAAATTTCTACAATTAAAAAATATAATTGAAGACAGGAAAATAAAAAAAAAACCTATTTTTTATGATGAAAGTCGTAAAAACAATTTCTATTCTCTGTAAAACAAAGTCTGATTTTCCACTTCTCACACTCCACTGAGGTAATGCCCTTTGAACACAATCGACACCGACCTCTGCTTGTGCCATGAATCGGAAAATGACTCATATTATCAAAACGTATATCTTGATCGGGTTTTGGTGCCGTTTTTCTTCAGCTATGGTGCCGAATTTTTGCCTCACATGTTCTAGAAGAGGTCTTATTTTGAAATACCTGTCGTCATTTACAACATCGTTATTGACAAAATGTAAGCTCCTTCTTAGATGCTGATATCTTTTCAGTGGCATTATAGATGCCACTTTTTCAAATCGTAATTCTTCTGACCAATAGTCTGTGTACGCAGACATTGGCACAATACCCATCAGCAATTCGATGGCCAAAAAGTCCTTTATTTCATTCTTGTTAGTATTTATACATTTGTTGAATTTTTGGACCGAATATAAATTTGTATTACACACAATATCATCAATTAAGCTGTCATCAAAAAATCGTTGAAAATATTCAAGATACGAGTATTCTGTGCTGTCATTGACATCATGCAAGTCTTCCGGAATAATAACGTTGTGTAAAAAAATTTCAAGAGTCCATTCATAGGTTTTTTTTTAATACATATTTTGCGTTGTTTTTGTCTAATTGTAGATGGTATGGAAGGTCGTCCTACAGATCGAAGTGTTTGTTGTTGGGTATATAAATGGTTAGGTGTAGAAGTTGATGGCTGATTTTCCATCACCTGATTGCTTGAGGAAATGATTTCTTCTGGATTTCCAACAAAGAGAAATTCTATGTCTTCAATATCAACAGCTTCTTCAAAAACGGTGTGCTGTTGTAGCGCAGTTTCCTTATCCAAAATATTTTCAAAATCAGATTCTGAATCATCATCAGAATCTTGTCTTGGCTTGGGCAATAAAGCCATTATTTTTTCAGCTCTAGAGCGGTAATACCCTTCCATCTGAAAGAGAAAAATACTTTTTAGATACAATAAATCAATTTTGTTACTGAAAAATAATAATTTAAAAAAATAGCAATGAATTAAAATAAATATGTTTATATTACTCCAACAAATGAGTTGGCAATGTAATACGGGTGTTACAGAACATATTCATTAGTCAATTGGCAATGTAACAAGGGCGTTACATGACTCATTCTTTGGCCAACTGGCAAAGTAACACCGGTGTACAATTTATATAAAACATAAAAAAGGCTACTGAATGTTTCTATAATTCAAAACAAATACAATACTTTCAAAACCAAATAACTAATAAATAAAATGATTCGAATACTTTTTATCTAAACTTAGTGATTGATAAGATATTTCAAGATTACTTACCCCTATTTTTGAATCGCTGCAACGTTGTCCAGACATGTTGACTTACTTATATTTGACAGCTTGTAATGTTACAAATATTCATCACTAGATGGCTCCACTGCACACAATAATGGATGTGTAGCATTTTGATGTGTTGTCACATATAAAATAACGTTGGAGTGTAGAGGAAAAAAAATAAAAAATCCTTAAGCAAGTGTAACACCCGTGTTACACCGCTAAGATAAGGGTTAATAAAAAAAATAAAAAAGTACCATCTGATCCTCTTACAAAGGAAGTTAGACGGACAACACAACAGGCATGAAAAAAAATTCAACATTCTGCATCAAGAAAAAATGGATTTGACTCCAACTCCGTGAAATGATAACAATAAAAACAATTTTATTTGCCATCGCCAACAATCCGTTTGCATCTTCAGGTGACGGTGTATTTATTTAGCCACTTGAAGACGCAAACGTATTGTTTGCGAAACCGGTCATGGAATTATACTATACTCGCCGTAATAAAAAATAAAACTGTTTTTATTTTGATCTTTTAAGATGAACAATTACAAAATTAATGCCTCTACAATCAAAACAAGTGAAATGATTTTTAATTTCATCCATATCACACATGTTTTTTACGAGACATTCATAATATCAGCTCTACCGGAAATTCGAAAAATCCCATATAGCCAACAACCCACAACTGAAATGTTCTGCACATCCCTGCCATGACCCACCCGACTTGTGGTGCTAGTGTGGTGAAGCAATGATTTTACAACAATAACATTAATTTAAATCGAAGAAATAAAAAGATGATAACCTTCAAAGGCAGCTCCCAGCCATAGCCAGTCATTGACAGCTTTCAGAGTATCGGCGGCTGAATGGTATAAGCTGAGGCACTCGTGCACAAGGCCAGCCTGCAGGGTTAAGTCCCCCAAATGCTTAGTCATGCGACCCATACTGCGCTTCTTATTGTTTCTGGATTCCATGTCCAGTCCTGCAAAAAAAAAAAAACTTTATATCACAAACTATTTCCAATTTTTAAAGGAATCTTATCAGTATCTACTAAAGGCAGTGTCTTGTTGTGAAAGCCATCTATCTCTGTTGGTTGCCATCCTCTTGAGCTGCGAATAGGAGAAAAATTCATGAGTTGCTTCAAATCCTGGAAGTATAAAGTTTTTGGGCGACCTCTGGTTCAATGGCGGCCTGCTTTCAAACTGTCAGTACATAAAAGACAACACATCTACTTCACAGGTCAGCGTCGCGTTCGCGTCGGTTCGAGTACTCTAGTGCCTCTGAGAAGATCGAAGCGCCTGGCTTGCCGTTGAAAATGCCCATCAAAGTTAATGGGCGAAACTGTTCGGGATAAACTTACCAACCGAGACCACGGCTACACAGCCCGAAAAAAGGTATACGATCTCTGGTTCTTCCTTCTTAGATTTTTTCTTTCAAAGATGTTGCTAAGAGAGGTGACAACACAATGCTCCAAACAAAAGCTTCCATTAATCTTTTTCTTGTTTCCATTTTTAAATGTGCATTATTTAAAAGGTTGTATTTTTTCAGTCTAGCACTAAAAGAATCTGTAGAGTGAGAAAAAGAGAAGAGCACACACGAAGAGAGTGACAAATGTCGAAGAGATGAAAGAAGTGTGTAAGGACAGAACAAAGTGGAGACACATCTGCAAAGGTAGTAGTGGCTGCCGTCTTTATTTACTGAAAAGTAAAACGAAACATTTATACCTACAATAAAATAAAAATACCACTTACCAATGATATCTTTCTTTTCAAACGGAGCCAGAATAAGAGACACCTTTTCTAGTTTTTCTCGCGAACGATCCAATCGCTTTGATTCCAGAATCCAGAATAAGGAATTGATGAATTCTTCCAGGTTCTTCTCCAGGTCAGCGCAGGGATCATTGTCGTTGTAAAACAGACCTCTGGCTTTGAAGTTGGACGGAGTTGTGTAGTGGTGTTCAGGGGTTGCAGCATTGTCCAATGAAGAGGACAGAGGACGCTGCGTACTCTCTGTTGAAGACATGCTGTCAAACATTTCTATCGGCAAAGATGTAGACCTGGAAACAAATATAAAGTTAAAACATGCAATTCTCTATTATTAAATTTGTTTTTTTTTACAATAATTACATATGCACATTTCATTATATAAGTCAACAATTTAAATGTATTTTACTTATTTATTTATTTATTAATACAATGGTATGAGGATGAACTCAATGATGAATTCATACTCAGTCATCGTGTAGAGAGGGTGTCTCCTGAAGACGTTGGTTACGCCACCAACGAAACGTCGAGAATAATTCAAGTTCTCTTATAACGGTTTATCTACCTAAGTAATATCCGAATAAAAAAAACAACTGTGTAGTTATTGTAATTGTAAATATGTCAACCGACCGTAATTTCCACTTGAACCTAACATTGGTATGAGGCTGACCTCGCATACTATAAAATCAAACATTGCACTATGCTCACCCATCACTTTGTTGAGAAGACAGGCTCCTCTCACTTCTGGCTTTATCTTCTTCAAATATGTCGGGCACTTCTCCGATAGGGCTGCCCTCCCTGCGGGGCTTCCCGGGACCAAACAGGATGGCTCGCGAGTCATACAGAGTGGCAGAGTATTTCACCTTGAGAGACTCGTGCACCCGGCACACCTCGTTCAGCTCAACTTGGGTGTTGTACTTTCCAACGGTGATCAAACCTAGAAGACGTCTGGAAAACAAACAAAAATGTATTTGCGTTATTAATCTTTATTTACTTTTCCTGTCTTCAGCCCGCAAGCCTTAAAAGCTCAGGGCCTCCCGCACCACAATCCTCCAGGACTATGTATTGTACTGCTAACCTCCATGGTCTCCTTACGGCCAAGACTACGTCATTGCTCTCTACATTGTCTGCCCACAGCATCCAAGTGGTTTAACGATTAAAGCTAACTTTAAAATGAATTATACTTTTTGGGTATTTGATGAACCGTTGTAGGACAGCATTTTTCAAGAGGCACTCTTTCTGCACAATGATTAAGGATTACCTGTTCATTCTTTTTATTGTAATGTACAGTTCATATTTAATCGTCAGGTAGAAAGGGTGCCTCCTGAAGAGTTGGCTATGCCGCCAATAAAATGTCAAGAATAATTTAAGTTCTCCCACAACCGTTTGTCAAATATCGGAAAAGTGCAATTAATTCTACAGTTAATCAATATTTGTAAATGTTTTAGTTGTTGTTTTGGGGCTGGTTTATTTACCTGTGAGTTTGGAAATCTCCCCAGTCATTATTCTCTACTGGATAATCGCGGACATATCTCACCCAGATCTCTCTAGTGTGCCCGGTGGAATCTGCAACAGAATAAATATAAACAATTATTTAAAGAGACCTTTACAAGATACAAAAAAAAACATGACAGAACATTGAAAGTTCTCAAATCTACATTTCTAATAGGGAATTCGAGATGTAAATATACGAGTATCTATACCTTAAAGGAAAAACTGAATAAGTGACTATTAAAGTCGTCTAGTCAGGAACACTCCAGAATAAGCATTGGTCAGATATAAATAAGGGCTGTAGTTCTGTGAAGGATTGAATAACCCTTTGATTACTGAGCCGCGAAGTCAACAAAGCAGAAGCTACAGAGTGGACCATATCACGTAATCAAATTGTTAAAAATAAATACTGTGAAATACATATATCCGCAATTGTATTGAAAGTGAACCCCAGATAAAACAATAACAATATACGGTTGTGGTGAGGACGACATCAATTTGTTTTTGAGCGTGTTATGTATGTGATATGTGAGGTTACCAGTAATGTTGACATTGTTGACCCTCTGCATGCGCTCCCAGAGCCGGGGGAAGGCCTTGAGGGGGCTGCCCACCCCCCTCACCAGCAGCAGCAGCGCTCCGTGGTGCTGCGCCCCCTGAGACCAGTCAGGGCGCGCCGGCACAGCTTCCCCACTGCCGTGCGAGAGCATGTAGCTCACAGAGGAGCGCATCTAGCACACACCAACACTCCTGCAACGTTACAACATCATATATATAACAGAGACCAGTCAGGGCGCGCCGGCACAGCTTCCCCACTGCCGTGCGAGAGCATGTAGCTCACAGAGGAGCGCATCTAGCACACACCAACACTCCTGCAACGTTACAACATCATATATATAACAGAGACCAGTCAGGGCGCGCCGGCACAGCTTCCCCACTGCCGTGCGAGAGCATGGAGCTCACAGAGGAGCGCATCTAGCACACACCAACACTCCTGCAACGTTACAACATCATATATATAACAGAGACCAGTCAGGGCGCGCCGGCACAGCTTCCCCACTGCCGTGCGAGAGCATGGAGCTCACAGAGGAGCGCATCTAGCACACACCAACACTCCTGCAACGTTACAACATCATATATATAACAGAGACCAGTCAGGGCGCGCCGGCACAGCTTCCCCACTGCCGTGCGAGAGCATGTAGCTCACAGAGGAGCGCATCTAGCACACACCAACACTCCTGCAACGTTACAACATCATATATATAACAGAGACCAGTCAGGGCGCGCCGGCACAGCTTCCCCACTGCCGTGCGAGAGCATGGAGCTCACAGAGGAGCGCATCTAGCACACACCAACACTCCTGCAACGTTACAACATCATATATATAACAGAGACCAGTCAGGGCGCGCCGGCACAGCTTCCCCACTGCCGTGCGAGAGCATGTAGCTCACAGAGGAGCGCATCTAGCACACACCAACACTCCTGCAACGTTACAACATCATATATATAACAGAGACCAGTCAGGGCGCGCCGGCACAGCTTCCCCACTGCCGTGCGAGAGCATGGAGCTCACAGAGGAGCGCATCTAGCACACACCAACACTCCTGCAACGTTACAACATCATATATATAACAGAGACCAGTCAGGGCGCGCCGGCACAGCTTCCCCACTGCCGTGCGAGAGCATGGAGCTCACAGAGGAGCGCATCTAGCACACACCAACACTCCTGCAACGTTACAAACTTCATATGTTTTGATGCTTAGCTTATTAATAAATGACTGATAGGCTGGAACGAGGCTGACCACCCGTGTTGTAAAAATCGGTTCACTTTTGCCAATGCCACCCCGGTTCAGGGAACGGCGGCAGGAGTTGCAAGGTTTATGTCCATATGAGGTTTTCTTTATTTGTATGCACACATGCAGAATGTGTAGGCGCGAACCTACATGTGCCTGTCTGTAGGCATGCATTTCATATGAGCCTTAAATGTTAACATATCCTTGCAGCTTAGATTATAGATTATAGAAGTGAAATTAAAATGACTAGTGGTAAGGCTTCGGACTCGGATAAATGGAAGGTTGAATCCCGGCGGAGCACAAAAAATATACCATTTATATTTTCAAATATGCTCTTCGCGGGTTGAAAAATTCATAAAAATTTAGCAAAGACCTGTCCCCAAAGGTTCATACAGCCTTATAGCGACAGAGTCTTGCTTGAGAATTGGTAGGTACTTTCTATAGCGACAACCAAGGTTGCAGAAGGCTCTTGAGGTGTGATTCACACAAAAACAGCGCTCATCATATAAATCATCCTAATTTTTATGCCGATCCGGTTGATGGCTCAGGTGGTAGAGTGCTTGAATTGCATGCCGAAATCTCGGTTTCAAATCCCACCGAGGGTGTCAAAAATGATATCCTGTTTCAGTGTTTATTTCAAACTCAAAAATAAAACACCAGCGAGGTTTACTCAACCTTCACATTGAATGAGTACCAGCCCTCTCGGGGACTGGGAAAGCCCAACTTCAAATGAAGTGGTTGACGTAAAGCCGGCCGGCTCCCTTACAAGTGAAAATAAAAAGGTTCCACTCACCACATGTGACCCCTTCGTCGAAAACGCGACAATAATTAGACTATATGAGTAGCTTAGTTGTGTTTTCTGCAATGTCACGGAACGTCACCAATTGAAAAAGTTAAACGGGATGGACTGTGTATAGGTATAAGGTTGTCCACAATCCTCTCGGAAGCCTGAACTCTGGGACTTCCTGGCGTTGGAGAGTGACACTGCCTCCTGATGACGTTGGATAGAACTCCGACAAAACCTTGATGGACCTTATTAGTAAGAACTCTCCTCTGTTAGTAAACATTGCTTTTTTTATAGTTTTCAAATTTTGTGGGCGGATAATGTGGCACACAATAAAAACATTACATTACTGCACACCTGTAGATAAAAATAAGTAACATGCAATAAAAATTCAAAACCTACCACATAATAAAAATGTAACACTTAATATTACGTTCAACGGGACATAGCAGCAAATGCACAAGCGGTGTGTGTTTATCGTCAATAAGGTGATGATTTCTAACTGTACGTTGAACACCCAGTCACATATTATCACCAAAACAAGAATGTTTTTAAAACATGTTTTCACAAAATATATTATTATACAGGTGAAATTGACAGCTGCAAACGTCACTTTGTTTTTGACATTGATGGCACTGATGCCAACGTCAAGATAACAAACTTTTCCCCAAATGAAAAAGCATTTTTTTAAATGATGAAAAGCAACAAAAAAAAATATTCGCAGATGAAATAAATAAAAATAAATATTTTAAAAACATTAGAAAAGATCAAGTGTGACACTTTTTTTTTGTACTGGTGCTTTAAATATTCCACAGAACAAATCAACATAGATGAAGAAAAAGTTGACGTTTAAAAACGCGAAAGCCAAACAAAAATACATAACCTCAATTAAGCTGTCGAGAAGAATTGAGCCGGTGCTTTCTGATAACTTATTACATTGATTAATTTCCTTTATTTGCGATTCATCATCATTTACCATGAATTCCAAAGAATCTACTGGAGATAAAAGTAAAGTAAGTATATGAATACTACTATTAAATTGTTGATAATATTTCAGCTATTGTGCTATATGTATTTGATGTTTGATTTTATTCTAGGGAAATGCTCAGACACAAGGAGGCGGTGATGGTAAAGAAAAGCGTCGGAAAGAGTCAATTTTAGACCTCAGTAAATACCTGGAGAAAAGTATAAGAGTAAAGTTCGCCGGTGGTAGGGAGGCGGCGGGAATACTCAAAGGTTATGATCCCCTGCTAAACCTGGTGTTGGATAATACAACTGAATTTTTGAGAGGTAAGAGATTCATTCAAAAAGTATGCACATAATTTTATTCGTAAGCATTTTTCAACTTTTCAGAGCTGTATGGTAGGTAGGTACATATTATATTCTAATCTGGGGGAAACGGGATAAACTGGCAACAATCTCTAAGCTTTTTTAAATTTGGAACCAAGTTTGAAAAATTAATGGAGTCACAACATTCCAAAACCCTCTCAGTAGGGTGACTGAACTATATCTATCTACAGGGCCGGCGCTAGGGTTGGGCGCGGTCGGGCGACCGCCCAGGGCGCCGGGTATGAAGGGGCGCCCCTTTATATTTTTTAGTAATTTTGAAGTTTTTGGGGCATTAAAACTCAAAAATATTTATTTTTCGTAAACAGTAAAAATTGAACCGGTAAAATAATTGTTAGATACATTCTTAGAAAGAGAAATGAAAACAATAATATTTTTATTTTGTTATTGCTAGGTATATTTATTTTTACTTCTTACTTAAAAAAGGTACTTATGTATTTCACGACCTTGTTTTTTATTTCGTTAAATGTTTTGATTATGAATGACTAAAATTATTTTAAGTAAGATGATTTAAGAAATGGACTATCTAAGAAGTATGATTGGAAAAAAAACGAAGTGACAGGGTTAGGAATGGTCTTGTAAGAGAAGAATGTGATGTAAGAGAAATTAAATAAGAGAGATTCGGGTATATGGAGAGAATGAGTGATGAAAGACTGACGAAGAAAGTATATGTTGCAAGAACAGATGGATGTAGTGGTAGAGGAAGACCGAGAAAAGTATAGATGGATCAAATTTTTGAAATAGCGAATGAATGGGATTTCCAGAGTCATAATAAAAGGAGGGCTTGTATGAACAAGGTTATGACTCTGGATGAAATGAAAGAAGTATGCAAGGACAGGAAGAAGTGGCGGCTAATCTGCAATTTTTATTTGTAATGTTGGTTTATTAATTTGTTACATTTTTTGGATAGAAAATTATTGACTTTTTTGTATAGATTTCTTTTTAAGGTTTTGTTATTTTTTTATACTTAAACGTTATATATTATTTGTATACCTTGACTTATAGGTTGGTATAAGGCTGACCACCCATACTATAAAAAATGGTTCACTTTGTCATTGTCACCCCTGTGTTAGGGAAGGTCGGCAAAAGTTGTAGCGCTTATGTTCATTTGAGGTTTGGATTTTATTTGTAAGTACCCATTCAGCATTTGTAAGCGCGAACTACAGTGTTTGTTTGTGGGCATTTGAATGGTTACAACGATTTTTTTATTTTATTTTTCCGATTACCGCCCAGTAAAATGTGCCAATTGACTAAAAAGAATATTCACGGAGTTTCAGGATCATAAAATAACGGGAAAGCGAGGCTCATCGACGTTTTATTTGAGAAAAATTAAAAAATCATCGATTTTTCAAATAAAATAAAAAACATTTATTTTATAAACCTTCACTGTATTTTATAAAATGGGAAATGTGATTATCTTGACGTTTTATTCCTGCAATTATTTGTATGGAACTTTTAGTTTTGAAGATATTCGTCATTTTATGTAGACTTGACACATTCCTCATCGGCTTGCTTAGAAAAATGAAACACCAACAGAGATAATTTTAAAATTCCATTTTAACTTGTTTTGTCTCCTTTATTTATTTATCCTTTAGCGTAAGTGAGTACTTGAGTAGTACTAACATTATTCTGAACAAAAAAGGTATTGTTTAATTACCAAAGGTCTATTTTTGACAAAATTGACCTTTTAAAAATACCTAATATTCTAAACTATTGTAATTCTTATCTAGGATACATTGTTTTTTTCCCAAGGCTTTGAAAAAAGAAAGATGATGTACTCGTAAGCTAAAGGAAACAGATTTAGTTCACGACTAATTCCCAAACAGTGGACATTATAAAGTTTTTGAAAGTTTTCTATTTAACATCTGTCTTCTAAGGCAGCGGTTCCCAAAGTGGTGGTCCGCGAGAAAATTTCGCTGGTCCGCAGAAAAATGTGGAATATACTTACTCATCATGTTAAGTTATGTTTTAAGATGCATTAAAACATGTTTCAATTCATAACAATACGTGACAAGTTATAAAAACTATTAACTAGGTACATTTTATGTGTTCTTCGATCACAATTTTTTTTTTAAATATATTTAACACTTAAAAAATCCTATCAGTGGTCCGCGGGATTTAAATTATGAATTAACTGGTCCGTGAGGTCAAAAAGTTTGGCGACCGCTGTTCTAAAGCATCGACAAGCCATGCTTATCAGAGTTCAAGTTTGCGATCTAAGCGAAAAAAAGAATATTTTGCATTTAATTGGCCAAGTGTCGCATCAAATTATTAGTTCTAAGTAACCATCAAATGGCCCGTTATTTTATGATCCTGAAACTCTGTGAATATTTTTTTTAGTCAATTGGCACATTTTAGGGGGCGGCAATCGTCATTCGAACAAAATATTTTTTTTTCATACATCGAAAAAACCAGTCGAGTGGGCATGCATTCGAGAGCTTTTTAAATTAATATATTATTGCAACTTAGATTAAAGATTAAATATTATTGTAAGAAATATTTTCACACTATTCATTTTAAAAATTGTAAATAATTCAAGTTATAAAGGAAGTTCAAAAATCAATTTTGGTCTCGGCTGATAAGAGTCAAATAACAATGACATTATGTGTCATTGTTAGTTGAGGTTTATCCGCAGTAGCAAAATATTGGAAATTATTTTTCGATGGATGATCCGAATTCGCATTTTTCTTAGCGTGCAAGCTTTACAGTTCTTCTTAATAAATAAAACTCACTGTGATATTTTATTTTAATCTGTTATAATGGACTTTCACAAAGTTACTGCCGAAAATCTTCATAATTCACAGTTCCAGCTAACTAAATACAACGGATTTCGTCTAAGCAACTCGGCCGAGTGGACTCATAAGTTGAATGTCTTCTTCAAATGTGCGGACCTCATTGTGATACTTGCAATATTGAATTCTGTACCAAATAGGTGAGATTGCGAAAGAATGGAACCTGCAGAGTGAAAATAAGAGAAGAGTATGTATGAAAAAGGTGATGAATATTGAGGAAATGAAAGTGGTTTGTAAGGACAGAAAAAAGTGGAGGCGCATCTGCGGAGGTACCGGCCACCCCTAGTGGAACGGCGGCAGGATACAGTAACAGTAACAGTTACATAAATGCATTATCAATGTTGAAAAAAAAGACTGTTGAAAAAAAGATTTTTCAAATTGATTTTGAGTGTTCAGCCGTGAGTATTTCCACAAATTTTTATTTGTGGAAATACTCACGGCTGAATACTAATATAATAATAAGTATAAATTTACTAAGTTTGAAAAACACAAATTTTGAAAAGGATTAAGTTAGCAAAAAATAAAGTAATTTAATTACAATATTTTAATCTCATATTTCTTATTTTCTTTTTTTACATTCCTACTATATTTTTATTTTACAGTTAATAATTTTCTGTATAGACTTTTTTTCGTTTTCGTTTCTGTTTTGTTTTAAAAAATTTCTTTGTTTAATTTTAGATTTCATATTTTTTATTTAATTTTTTTTCTTCAATTTTTACGTTGTAAGACTATTTCTGTCTTTTCCATTATTTTTTTTATTTGAGCTTTCTAAATATTGAATTTCAAATTATCCTACATTTGTACATTATTAAATAATGTATTATTTTTCAAAATACTTTTTTGGACTTTTTTGGTTTTTACTCTCTAAGTTTACATTTTCCACCATTTGATTAGCTGTCAACTGTATTGTCATATATTTTTTTAATAAATGGTTAGGTTAGGTTAGTTATTTTTTTTATTTGAGCTTTCTAAATATTGAATTTCAAATTATCCTACATTTGTACATTATTATTTTATATTACTTTTTTGGACTTTTTTGGTTTTTACTCTCTAAGTTTACATTTTCCACCATTTGATTAGCTGTCAACTGTATTGTCATATATTTTTTTAATAAATGGTTAGTACATTCCTTTTTTTCGTATGAATTTGAATTTTCGAATGGTGAATAGGGGGGGGGGGGGGGCGCCTCAAAAAATCTCGCCCAGGGCGCTGGTAGTGCTAAAACCGGCACTGTCTATCTATAATCTAAGTTGCAAGGATATATTCATTCAAAGCTCTCAGATGTATGCCCACAAACAAACACGTGTAGTTCGCGCTTACAAATGCTGATTGTGTACTTAAGAATAAAATCCAAACCTCAATGAACATAATCCCTGCAACTCTTGCCGACATTCCCTGAAACAGGGGTGACATTGGCAAAGTGAACCATTTTTTACAGTATGGGTGGTCAGCCTCATACCAACCTATAAGTCAAGGAATACGAGCAATAAATAACATTTAAGTTTAAAAAAAAAAACAACAAAACCTTAAAAAGAAATCAATACAAAAAAGTCAAAAATTTATTATGCAAAAAATGTAGCATACTAATAAACCAACATTACAAATCAGCATTGCAGATTAGCCGCCACTTCTTACTGTCCTTGCATACTTCTTTCATTTCATCCAGAGTCATAACCTTTTTCATACAAGCTCTCCTTTTATTATGACTCTGGATATCCCATTCACTCGCTATTTCGAAAATTTGGTCCATCCATACCTTTCTCGGTCTTCCTCTTCCACGACATCCATCAATTACACTTACGGAATTTTGAAAGAAGTGTTTTTTTTTACAGATCCTGATGACCCCTATAAGCTGGTTGAAGACACCCGACCCCTCGGCTTAGTGGTCTGTCGAGGCACGTCCGTGGTCCTCATCTGCCCCATGGACGGTATGGAGGCCATCCAGAATCCCTTCATAGCTCAGGACGGTTAACGACACTTGTAAAAAATGCATTATCTTCTGTACCCCGAGTTCAAAAGATTGTGTTAATCTCACCTCAATCCCATATTGATACGGCTTAAACTGAACTTGATAAAAATCAAAACAAATGTCGCCATCTCTTAAAATGTTAGTTTTGATAGTTCAAATATTTTTTAAATGTAATTTGTTGTGTATGTTCCTTGACTTATAGCTTGGTATGCGGCTGACAACCCATGCTGTAGAAAATTGTTCACGTTGCCAATGTCACCCCTTTTTCAGGGAAGGTCGGCAAAAGTTGCAGGGTGTATGTTCATTTGAGATTTGGGTTTTTATGTTGTAGGTTCACATGCGGCATGTGCAAGCGGGAACTTATACGTGTCTGCTTGTGAGAATGCATATAATGTGAGTCCTCAATGTGACATATATTTGCAACTTGGATTAGATTAGAATTTGATGTTACATATCGACACGGCTTGTAATGAATGTGACGAAAATCGGAATAAAGGTTGGTATCTTGTTAAATGTAACTTTGGATAGTTCAATGTAATGTAAGCTGGATTGCAAAAATTTAAGAAATATTTTGTGAAATAAAAACAAAATAACACCCATTGATTTTAGGAGTTTGAAGTTTGTTCCTTGACTTATAGGTTGGTATGTGGCTGACCACCTGGTTCACTTTGCCAATGTCACCCCTGTTACAGGGAAGGACGGCAAGAGTTGCAGGGTGTATGTCCATTTGAGATTGGTTTTTATGCTGTAGGCTCACATGAGGCATGTGCAAGCGCGAACTTGTACATGTCTGGTTGTGGGAATGCATGTAATGTGAATCTCCAATGTAACATATCTTTGCAACTTAACAAGAATTACAAGATTAGATTAGATTAGAAGGCCGCAAAGTCATAACAGCGCCCTCCTTTAGCTGTCATCTATTTTAAGCCGTGTTGCATTGTACGTTAATCAAAAAAGTATATGAAAACTAAATCACTCCCTAGGAGTGAGCGTACGCAATGTTTGAACTCGGGGTAATGTATCTTTAAGTACCTCTAATTTAATTAACTTTCTTCACATTAAATATAATATTATTTTTGAGTAATAACCTCTTTCAATGATGCTGTTTCGCAATGAGCAAGACAGAAACTTACTCGTGTGAGGTTGTCAACGTCAGAAGCGCTATTCTGCTAAATTCCTTACGACCTTAAGGGGATGAGATAGCGATTAGTGTCCAAAAATAAGGTGTACTGTGATTTGTTATCTAAGTTCTTTCGCAAGCGTAAGCAAGCTCCAACTTGGATTGATATCAAGAGTGTAAGGAATTTAGCAGAATAGCGCTTCATGGGGACTTGACACAAGGAAAAGTCTGCAGTATTTGGTAAGAATGTGAACTATTGATAATTCTTCTTCTTCCTCAGCCTTTTCCAGTTCACTTCTGAACGAAGGAGTCCTCCAATCGTCTCCATGCTTTTTAGTCACCTATGGTTTTTTATTTAATTCAACATTTCGATGCTTAATTAGAGGGAGTTGACAATGAGTCGCCACATTAGCCAGATGGGTTAATTACTATTTGTTGGTCGGGGGGGGACTATATAATCTATAATCTAAGTTGCAAGGATATATTCATTCAAAGCTCTCAGATGTATGCCCACAAACAAACACGTGTAGTTCGCGCTTACAAATGCTGATTGTGTACTTACAAATAAAATCCAAACCTCAAATGAACATTAGCCCTGCAACTCTTGCCGACATTCCCTGAAACAGGGGTGACATTGGCAAAGTGAACCATTTTTTACAGTATGGGTGGTCAGCCTCATACCAACCTATAAGTCAAGGAATACGAGTAAAAAATAACATTTAAGTATAAGAAATCAACAAAACCTTAAAAATAAATCTATACAAAAAAAGTAAAAAAAAATGTCTTATGCAAAAAATGTAGCAAGCCAATAAACCAACATTAAAAATCAGCATTGCAGATAAGCCGCCACTTCTTCCTGTCCTTGCATACTTCTTTCATTTCATCCAGAGTCATAACCTTTTTCATACAAGTCCTCCTTTTATTATATTTACTATTTTATTGAATTTAAATTTATTTGTTTAATTGATTTATTTATTCAACGCAACGCAACTAAGCTTCACAACTTTTTGCCGCGCTATTCCGGAAGGGTTTCAAAAGTCGCGAGTGGAACCTATTTATTTTTACAGGTAAGGGGACCGGCCCTACGCCAACCACTTCAGTTGAAGTGGGGGTTTCCCAGCTCTCGAGGGGGCTGGTACTCATGTCTTGTGAAGGCTGAGTAAACCTTACTGTTATTTTCTTTTTTGTTTGTGAAATAAACACCGTAACGGGAAATCATTTCTGACACGCTTGGTGGGATTCGAACCTGAGCTCTCGGCATGGAATGCAAGCACTCTACCAACTGAGCTATCGACCGGACACGTAGGACACATTCATTAACTTAGAAATGTATTAAAACTAAATCATTTTCAAGGGGTGCTACTGTATCTTCCGTACATTTTTCTATCAACGGTATAATGGGGAATTGCTGTAAATCAGGCAAAGTTTTGTTATTCATATTTTTATTAATTTTTTGTAAATCTACATTAACTCACTGTTAATATCACAAAAATTTACAGCGTCATAATTTTGTACTTAGTTGAAAACAATCTGTAATTATATATCTAAATAGTCTGCTTTAATTAATACCTCGAGGTACAATGAGGCCCGAACATTCAAAATATCCCTGGGCTGTGTGAAGTCACGCATAGTAAATTCCAGATAATTAGGGATTTTTGGCTAGCTTACAGCATTTAGTTGAGTCAAAGAAAGCACTACATTTATTATGTTCATAAAATATCACTAAGAAATACACACCAGTACACTTTAAAACAGATATTAATTGTAGAAAATATTGATCATTTCTTGCATAATATTACAATGTACTCGGATATATGTCAAATTGAAGTTGGTTTATTAAAAAATATGTTTTGATAATTTAACCCAAGCGAAACTGTATACTCTGACTTATTTCAACCAATTTAGTAGGTGTATTATCTTTTATACATTAAAACAACGTGCTTACGACGTGTAAAGACAATTTTGGATTCTAACCTCCAAAAGTTTTGACAGAAAAGCTTTGTATGGTTGAGAGACTAGCGGCTCTGGCATCAAGATTCGGAAGCAAAGCAAGCCAGCTGAACAGGTTTATTTTTGCACCCTTTTCAATGTTCAGACCTCATAACTATTCATAATAAATACTATTAAAGCTAAACAAACAATTAATCATTATTATTGCACATTTTATAGTGATTTAACTTCATTATATGATAGTTAAATCATGTAAAATACTTAACTTATAGACTTAATAATTAACTCTAAATGAATTTATGGCTTGAACAGATGGAAACAGTAAGTAAAGACAGTCAACAGTAAACCAAGAGCAAGCATTGAATACAGGAAAAAAAGGCAGCAGGTGGGAAGAAATGCTTTTATCGTTGAAATTTGATATCTTCTGTGTTATATTTTTCTGTTCTAAAGATGGTTAAGGTTGTGTCCATGTCTATAAATATTCAAACATTGCATTACCTTTTTTGTAGCTAGAATGGTCAAGGAGATAAAACGTCAGTACTTGAATTTGCGTTATTGACACTAACACCGGTTCGAACCCGGCCTTGTCCTATCGACAATAACTGCAACCCTGTTTCAACAGATGTCATTGCATGCACACAAGCTTCCGCTGAAGATAAACTGGCCAGGGCTGGAAGTCTCATCACCACGGTAATTCTTACTTACCGAATACCGGTAATATTTGTATGAAGACTAATCAGCTGTTCACTTGTGGCCATCTTGGATTGACAGGTCTTTATACAAATATTACTGATATTTGGTAGGTAAGAATTACCGTGGTGATGAGACTTCCAGCCCAGGCTACCCCTAGCAGAATGGCGACAGAGTCACAGTTACAGTGTTCGCTTTTTTTACACAGCATTACCTTTAAAAAGTAACTGTCTTTACATATTATAGTTCCTAGTCTAAGCCAAATTCGTTTCTGATCCACGGATACTGTGGAGGACATTCATTGCACGATGTGAAGTATCTGTCCTGCTGGAGAACTCGAGAGTGCAGTTTGCAAGTGACTGGCAAGTTGCATGCTATCTCGTTTGGCTCAAAGGGCTTCTTGGTGCATTGCCACGGCTCAAACTGACTCAGCTGGTTGATGGGAGTCGGGTGGCGCATCCATTGTATGGCCTGGTAGTTGGATACGAAGTACACATCGGGCATCTTCCGCATTTCATCCATGAAGCGCTGAAAAATAAAAATTCAATCATTCCGTTAAGACTCACGCTAAAAAAGATTAGTGTCTCTGAATTACATGGTCCGTAATGACTGGGTTGTGAGTGAGTGCGATATTAACGAAAATATAAGAGTGAAAGTACAAAGGAGTGCAATGAGATGGTTTGAGCATCTAAAAAGAATGGTTGACAAAAGGAGTGTACAAAGAGAATATCAAAAACAAGAGTGGACCTCACAAAATATATCATTTATATTTTCAAATATGCTCTTCGCTGGGTTGAAAACTTCATACACCTTTACCAAAGACCGGTCACCAAAGGTTCATTCAACCTTACAGCAACTGGGTCTTGCTTGAGATTGGCGCTTTGTAATGACGACCAAGCTCATATAAAGTCCAGTCGATGGTTCACTTGGTAGAATGGCAGAAACCCTTGCTTACATGCTGAGAGCAAGGGGTTCGATCCCCACCGACGCGACGGTGTAAGAATTTTTTTCCTGTTATGGTGTTTATTTCAAACCCAAAATAAAAACTGTCAAGGTTTACTCAGCCTTCACAAAAAATTAAAACCAGCCCCCATGAGAGCTGGGACACCCCCCATTTCAACTGAAGTGGTTGGCGTGAGGCTGCCCCCCTTACCCATATAAATAAACAGGGAATTGCGTTTGCGATTATTCATAAAATATTGTGGTAATGAGTAACCTTGAAAGCGGCCAAGTACTCCGGCTTCTTGAACCACGCCGTGTGGAAGTACAGCCCCAGGGGCGCCCTGTTGGTGAGGTAGTGCCTCTTGAAGTTGTCCACCAGCATGTGGTACACCTCGCTGCCTGACAGGTGCGGGGGACAGGAGTCCACCATGCCGCACGTGTACTCGCTTACACTCAGCTGGTTCATCACCATCTCCCAGATGCCGGGGTAGCTCCTGGACGGGCAGTTCTGCTGGTTCCCTGAAAGTGATGATATTTTAAGTTAGTGTATTTGTCCAGAACCACCTATGCGAGGTGTCTCCAGTGACCAGCAACAGCCACTGCATTGTCTTTTCAAATATATTTGCTTGGAAAATGCAAAAGAATGTGTGACCTCACATGGCTTCCGTGCTAGGGTAAAGGCCTACTATTATTTTGTTTTTATTAAAAAATCTTATTAGTTGCTAAGTCTTGTCTTGTCTTGTATCCTACTGCCATTCCTCTAGGGGTGGCCAGTACCTCCACACAAGTGCCTCCACTCGACTCTGTCCTTGCATACTTCTTTCATCTCATCTAATTTCATCACTCTTTTCATGCATGCTCTTCTCTTGTTTCCACTCTGTAAATTCCATTCATTCGCAATCTCACTTATCTATCCCTTCCACGCTTACCTATTACATTCCCTTTGTACACTTTTTTTGTCAGTCTGTCTTCATTCTTCTTTCAATATGTCCAAGCCATCGCATCACACTTCTTTGAACTTTCACTTTCACGCTTTCTTTTACTCCGCATTCATTCAGAACCCATTCGTTTCTCACTCTTTCTTTCAGTGTTTTTCCTGTCTTACTTCTCAAATGAGCCATTTCTACGGTGCATATCTTATTTACTTCTCTTTCATTCACCGTTCACGTCTCGCTTCCATACATCAGGGTCGGCAACAATATACAATTGTGGACCGCCATTTTCTAAGGCTAAGTGCCTTAGTTAAATAGAGCTGTGGCATTAACATCAATGCAAAAATCGTTGCAACATTATTTATTCTAAGAGGTACTTAAATTGATTGTTCCAAAAGTCCAAGTACTTGGATTGTGCCTTTTGAATGGTCGGTCCTGTGCTATGAAATGCTCTACCCATGAACTTAGAGCCGTAGAGAGTTTAAGTGTGTTTAGATCGAGATTGAAGACAGGTTTGTGTCGGAGATGTTACAGTTGAATAGCCCCCTTGTAGTGATGTATCACAAAATGGCACTATAAATATTGTCTTCAGTGTTATTATTATTATTATTCTAAAATGGTTTGATTTGGTCATTGATAAATTCATTTAGGTACTATTTAATGGACAGTTCATTTCCAATGAAAGGCAAATACTGAACCAGCCAAAACCAATTGCAATTGATTCATAATGTTATTACTTACGCAAATCACAAAATAATCTTATATTAATTACGATAAAAATAGTAATTATTGTACCTGTGCAAGTGTGTGGCATCTTATGGTCGAGTGTGTACGGCCAAAGAGGAGGATTTGAGAACGGAGCAACCATAGAGGAGTCATAGACAAAACCAAACTCCTTCATCATGAGGAACTGACGATTCCATCCGACTCGCAGAAAAGGGACCCTCATGCCGCTGAAATAAAATCAAATATTCATGATATCATTACTTTGTTTGATGGCCAATCTGAAGGGAAAAGAGGAAAGATATAATGTGCTTTAAAAAAATGAAAATAACCTTTGTTTTATTCTACTATTATAATAGTAGAATTACTACTATTTTACGATAAAATAGTAGAATTACTACCATTCTAATATTATAATAGTAGAATAAAACAAAGGTTATTTTCATTTTTTTTTAATTAAAATGGAGTTCTACAAAGTTTCCGCTGAAACATTTAAAAAATTATAATGTGCTTTATTATACAATTTGTATGGAACACATTTGACTGCCTTTTCACTTCAAGTTGCAATGTCCGATAGCTTAGTTGGTATAGTGCTTGCATTTTATGCTTAGAGCTCTGGTTCGAATCCCACTGATGGTATCAGAAATTATTTCCCGTTTCAGTGTTTATTTCAAACCCAAAATAAAATACTGGCAAGGTTTACTCAGCCTTCACAAGAAATGAGTACCAGCCCCCTCGGGAGCTGGGAAACCCCACTTCAACTGAAGTGGGGGCTTACCTTACCCTTTCCTAAAAAAAATAGGTTCCACTCCCTTATGGGAAAACACAAGTTGCAAATTTTGTCATTTTCCTAATCCTTCTTCAATAATAATACTATAAGTAATATTATGATGATTTATTTGGTGAGCGCTGTTTTTGTGTGTATCACACCTCAAGAGCCCTCTGCGAGCTTGGTCGTCGCTGTAGAAAGCGCCGATTCTCAAGCAAGACCCAGTTGTTGTAAGGTTGGATGGACCTTTCAGTGACCGGTGTTTGGTAAAGGTTTATGAATTTTTCAACTCAGCGAAGAGCACATTCGAAATATAAATGGTTTATTTTTTGTGCTCCGCCGGGATCCGAATCCACAACCTTCCTTTTACGAGTCCGAAGTGTTGCCACTGAACTACGGACCGGTCCAAGATGCCAATGACACGCGGTGTACCTGAGCGGTAACCCATCCAAGTACTATTTAAATAATATTCACCGTAAGTCTTCCATGCGAACATTCGCAAATCTATTTATGATGTTCGCCATTCCAACCATTTCATCGAACCAATCTTCTATTGTGGCATTTTTTGACCACCAGTGCTCGGGACCACGATGCCTGTAATGTCAAAAAGTACTTAATTAATTACAAAAAAAATTACAAAGAATCTAGATGCTACAATCATAGTTTTCACTGGTGCAACAACCTGAAATGGGTCGTGACCTCTTTGATTTAACCCAATCGATACTATTTTCTATCACCTTTCTTCTTGAGCTCCAAACTCTTAAGGAACGACAGTTTTCCACAACTCCAATCGACCATCTTGAATCATGTCTTCCCACTACTTGTAAGAAGGAGCGGACAGCGAAGGAGGGAGTGCTACCTACGGCCATGTACAGAGAATGGACAATACCAAACCCCATATATTGCACTACATTACCAGCCTCGTGCAAGAGCTCCTAAAAGGATAAAAGACAGCTGGGAATCCACATCGCAGGAATAGCAACTCTCTAAAGAAACAGACCAAACTGATCTATTGTAAAGGAAGAAGAAGAATGGCAACATTAATGCATCAACAGAAATAATACATTCAATATTCTCTGTACTCACGTTATAGAGTGCACAGCAATCTCATGTCCATTGTTCCACATCTTTTGCACATGCATATAGTTGGTGTACTGATGAGAGAGGTAGAAAGTTGCCTTTATGGGACATCCGTTGGGATTCTTCCTATCTGCAGTAAATAGTTCTTGAGTGTAGAGATCCCAATTTTCAAAATTGATGGCGTCGTCAAATGTCAAAGTTATCATTTGTGGAACCTGTATTTATTAAAAAAGAAATGAGAAGGTGACATAACATTTCTTCAATAAGTATCTGATTTAATCCAAACATAGACTTGTACGATTTTCTATGTCCTTTTTCTATTTTCTACATTATAAAAGTTTTTTCTCCTTTCTTTGTGAAAATTGATAAGTGGCAGATAAAGCAAGGGTTACCAGTCCGTAATCTAGCGGTTAACGCTTTAGATCCGTGATTGGAAAAAAGTGTTTTCGATTCCCGGCGGGCACAAAAAAAAATCCATCCGTCAATTATGCTCTTCGCTGGGTTGAAAAATTTATCTGCTATTTCCAAGAACCGATCTCCAAAGGTCCATCCAGCCTTACAGCAACTAGGTCTTGATCGAGCATATTAAGAAAGAAACTGTTGCTAGGGACACTATCAAAATTGGAGCCCAAGACTGTTAAAAACATTTGAAAGCTAGGGTTACATAATTTTCAGTATTCACCAGGTTAGCTTCTAAGTTCCCAGGTATCAGGGTCCCGTCTTTTGAGCAAAAGCAGTCTGGCAGGATACACGTGGATAAATTGCACGACTCTGCAGCATTAGGGTCATGATTAGCATCACACCAACCCTAGAATATAAGTAAGAAAGACTTAACATAAGGAAAAATCTAGTAGCTTAAGCTTCAGAGACAGTTGGAACACAAAAAAATAACCTTCATTTTTCAAGAATCACGTACTGAATCAACAGTAAGAAATTAATGTACAATACATGCGTAAGATCTATTATTCCCTAGGATGTTAAATAAGAAGCTAGAGCGGAAATGAGCAAAACCAAAGGACTGACTACTCAGAACAGTTTTTAGAATGATCACAAGCAGAAGATGACAAGATGGCATCCAAAATAAACACATAATAAAGGTCTTTGAAATTGAGTACACAGTGAGATGAAACAGATCCAGGAGGCAGTTTTGGAGAGATCATGGCTCCAGAATGAGTCCTGACTTGCACACATCATAGCGAACAAAATGCCAATAGTTTAACGCACACCTGGAAGACCTCCTAAAAGGTGGAAAGGACATCATCTTAGGTTCCATAAGCCAACATGACGTTTTGTGTTAATCATGTATTGAAAGATCTAATGCAAGAATAATGTCGCTTGGATGGTTGAGAGGATACCTAAGGCATTGGCGCTTGAATTTGCATTACTGGTACTAATACTGGTTCAAACCCCGCCTGCGTCATGTTCTATCGACAATAACTTCGACCCTGGTTCAACAGATGTCATTGGGTAGTTAGTAATTAATAATTCATGAAAAATATTGAATCTAATCTAATCTAAGCTGCAAAGATATATATCATTTAAGATTTATATTAAATGCATTCCCACAAGCAGATATGTATAATTTCGCGCTAACACATGCCGCATGTGGACCTACAATATAAAAACCCAATCTCAAATGAACATAAGCCTTGCAACTCTTGCCGTCCTTCCCTGAAACAGGGGTGACATTGGCAAAGTGAACCAATTTTTTTACAGTATGGGTGGTCAGCCGCATAACAACCTCAAGGAACATACATGACAAATTACATTTTTTTAAATCAATAAATAACAATATATACATGTACATAAATGAATTATTATTTGATAATGCTGGAGAGATGTTTTCCGGGACCTGTTGCCGTGGTCTGTGGGATCATCTTCATCATCACACTTCACGCTGAAGAAGCCCATCGTAGACATGCGGGAAACGTCCAGAAGCTTCAGATTCTATAGACCACGGCAACAGATCCCTGAAAATATCTCTCCAGCATCATCATCCGTCCTTGTAAGACTAAAACTCTTATTCATGAATTGATCATTTTTATACCTGTTTCTGGCCAGGCAAAATAGGTTGGTGAATTGCATTCCTCTCCACAAATCTATTTTTTTAAAGGAAAAGAAAAGGCTTATCTTAGACCTTAGACTTATAGAACCTTATAATATAGGACTGCCAAGCCTTTGCCAAGGCAATCACAAAGTTCCGTGGGAACTTATACAGAAAAAGAGTAGAAATTAAGTTGAAGAAGATTCTAGTAGCTTCTGTCCTCACCTCATCAGATGAATCGGGACAGTCCACGGAGCCATCACAGAAGTATTCATTAGGGAGACATGTCCCATCTCCACATCCAAGATGAGAAGGATCTTCACATTCTGCATCCTCCAATAATGGCTTTGGAATGCTCACCTCTAGAATAATTAATGAAAAGGATATTTATTGAGTGAAAAGAAATAGTGTTTCATTAGTAATTTGTTTTTAAAAAACATAAACAATCCATTAATGAAAAGGTTAGAAGAATATATCTATATAATACAAGGATAATTTATTTGGAAGGTACCTACACATAATTAAAAAACACCTTTTTGTGTGTGCCACACCTCAAGGGTCCTCTCAAATCATTGATAAGATTTTTTTGTAAAGATGCATCTTTACGGCACCTTTAAAAATACCAGTTTCTGCCTTCCTCACATTAGCAGACCGGAAAGCATTGGTCCCCAAAATAAGTGTGTGTCTGACGGTACGACTGAACTAAGTCAACCACTCTATACCCTGTAGATCTGAGCGTTTGGGATCCTCAAATCAATCTCAAAGGGTGAGAGCATTTTTGACAAATATGAAGGATCCGAACCATTTACAACTTTGTATGCCATCAGACAAACACGGTAGACCATCCTCTCCGGAAAATGAAGCCAATTCATTTTTCTTTACTTGCACATTTTGATAAAAGATAGTGAGAAAGGAGTAACTGGGTAGGACTCTGCTCTCAATTATGTTTGCGATATTTGTTGACCCCCATTGCCAAAGATGTTGCCAATGGAGAACAACCCTGATATTTTTATATGCAAAATTCATAAGCCAAATTCATCTCAATTTGATTTCATCTTAAGTTGAATAAGTTAAGAATATTTTGAGAGCAAAGCAATAGTTTTTTCACAATTTTACGGATCAAATAGTCTACAAATCAATTCCTATCACTTTTGTACTGTAGTGCTCACCAGCTCCGATACAAGTCTGCTTTACAGACAGCTTTAGCCCTTTATATAGTATGACATGAGAACGGTTCTCGAAACATCGGGAACTGGAACATTTGTGACTTTACCAGAATATTCTATTAAGAAGATTCGAGCGAATGCTCACACCATCAAACTTAAACAAATATAATTATTTAAACTCCTACATCTAGAGACCCAGCCACACTCACACAAGTAAAAGCAGGCAATCACATGTTCCTAACAATAGTATAGGTACTAATTTCAATTGCTCCTAAATACGCTAGCAGAAATGTGCCATTTTTTTCAGTGTTGGAGGTCAATCTCATACCGCTCTACATATCGGTTAAGTGTTAAAAATTACCATAAAGAAAATAGATAAGTACCTACAGCAAATGTGAGAATTTCTGACCACAATCTAGTACAAAGTAATCTGCACTCTTGAGCTATATTTTATGCACTATCAACATCCATTTAATTTTATTATCCAAGATCACATGGATTTTACACGCTGTAAAGCAGGGGTGGACAACACTTTGTCCGCCGTCTACAGATTGACTGTGAATGTAATTTAAGTTTACAAGAGTTTATTTAATTAATGAGATCTTCACATTTGACATTGACAAAAAAGCTGTGACGTCGCACGTACAGCTGGGTTGCTTGGAATTTATATTTTGCTATTGGTTTCTAAAGATCCTAGTTGCATGTACAGATGTTTACTAGCAAATTTCAAATTTGGAATGAAAACGTTCTAGCTCTATTGAATAAAAGTCCATACATCAATATTATGTACCTACACCTAAGGTCTTCAACCCGCGGCCCTCGGGCCGCATGTGGCCCGCCAGCTAATTTCTTGCGGCCCGCGGCCACCAGAGGCTAAAAAAAATAAAATATCGCGCCCAGTGATATGCGATATATACGAATACGAGTACTTTTTTTTTCGGAGTTCTCGGTGTTTTTTGTGTCATTTTGATTATTTTCATGGCACTACTCACAGGGGGGACCACAGGAAGGTTCGGCACATTCCCCCTCAGTAGATTTACTCAAAAAAGAGTTTCAATCGAGGTTTTCTGACTTCAGAGATAGTGAAAAATACATCAGTCTCTTTGCCCGACCATTCGGTGTATCCGTTGAAGATATGTCGGAAAATTTTCAGATGGAGTTTATAGATTTGCAGTGTTATTCGGAATTGAAAGACAAGTTCGACGTGGGTGTTTTTGATTTCTATGCAAAATATGTCGATCACAACTCGTTTCCTGAAATCCGAAAAAATGTCATGAAAATGATTTCATTGTTTAGGAGCACATATGTGTGTGAGCAGCTGTTTTCTCGTATGAAGTATGTGAAATCGACAATAAGTTCGAGAATTACAGATGCACATCTGGAAGGTAGTCTGCGGGTTGCAACCACAAAAATGAAAAAAATAATTGACAAACTTGTAAAAAATAAACAATGTCAAAAATCACATTAATTGACTTTAATTAACCAAAGATTGACTTTAATGAACTAATAAAGATTATTGAAGTTTGAAATTACGAGTATGTATGTCTTTTATTTTATTGATTAGGTGGTAAAGTGTCGTGAAAAGTTGTGGCCCTTCGGACGATGTGAAATCGATGTTTGGCCCTTGCACTAAAAAAGGTTGAAGACCCCTGACCTACACCTCTGTTGTTTTTGACAGGCTTGGCTGTCAGGGATGAACCATACAATACTTCAATGTTGTATGTTTATAATCCACTATTTTATATCTCAACAGGTGTAGACAAGCTTTTTGATACCAGATTCAGTTTTCACAGGCGGAACATTTTCTCCACCTTGCATTTGATTCCAGATTTTTTTAAACAAAAGTAGACCTCACGCTTAAAAAGCTTGGCCACTCCTGCCATAGAGCTATAAATAATGCTGAACTGAAATACAGTTGCTTGTTAATTTTCTCAAACAAGTGAAAGTCAACATTCTGCTTTCCTGAACACTATGTAGATTAACAATCTCCATTGATTTAATGCTATCATTTCAAATGCTGCTTTAGGAGAGTAATATGTTATGGGATTAGAAATTAATATCTGCTGCTTTATAAGACATGAATTTGTGCACCATGAGAAGTGGATCCAGGAAACAAACTTTACATATAATGTAGACATTCTCTTATGTTGCTCTGTAATAAGATTGTTAACAGTCTCTTTGACTTAGAGAGTTTAAAGCTATATGTGCCAAAAGATTGTAGTCTTTGATTGTTTTCTGCTATAAAATTGTTAAAGGTCATTGACAGTATTAATAACAATAATAATTGGTCAAAATTATGTAGCGCCGTTTAGTGGCACTAGCCACCCCACAAATGTTTTTATGTCGCTAGGATGGTTGAGGAGGTAAAGCGCTGGCAATCAAATTTGCTTTATTGAAACTAGCGCCGGTTTGAACCACGCCTGCGCCGTGTCTTATCGACAATAACTTTGAACCTGGTTCAACAGATGTCATTGCATGCACACAAGCATCCGCTACGCAAGAAGGCAAAATGGCAAGGTCAAATACCTATTTATAAAAGAAAACTATTTGACAAATGTGTGTTGAGCAACTTCCTGAAACTGCCAACACTGATCTCTGTTCTCACACGTCTCTGTAATTTACCCTATATTCATTTACTACACATAAGTAATAATTTATACCAGGGAAAGAAAACATGGTCTTTCTCAAATACTTTGATCTACTTGTGTAAGAAAACTTACGACAGATCTTATTGCATCTTTTCAACTTGGTAATGGTATAATGTTGCCAAATTAAAAAAAAAATTGAATGTTACCTGCTGTGATGTCACAATTTTCCACATTCACTTTGAAATCACAAATCTGCCGGGTCACATCAAACAAAAGACCAATCGAGCATTTGAACTCAAAGACTTCTTCATCCAGGCAGAGATAATACTTGGAGCATTCACTGTTGGTCCATATTTTGTGAGTTGGTCTGTCAGGATTTCTGCAAATAAAAGACTTCATTAATAAAACTTAAAACATTAATTAATAAATAATTAATCAATAAGTTAGACGAATAGACAAAACCTGGAAAATATTGTGGTGCAAAAATGATTCCTCCAGCTATTTGTTTACATTTTACATTGAACATAATTACAGCGCAACTAAGCTACACACTTTTTTTAAATAGATTTGTGGAAAGGAATGCAATCCACAAACCTCTTTTGCCTGGCCAGTTGTCTTCATGGGAAAGCAGTTGAAGCTTGTGTGCATGCAACGGCATCTGTTGAACCAGGGTCAAAGTTATCGCCGCGAGATTCGAACCAACGTTATCCGGTTCCAAATAACCCGACTTGATCCCCGCGGCCATAACACCGACAAATATATATAGTGAACCTTCTTGTCACGTTATCCCTGAATGGTTTCACATTTGGCGAGAGGAACCTTTTTATTTTTACAGATAAGGAGGCTGGTCTTACGCCAACCACTTCAGTTCAAATGGGAAGTTTCTAGCTCGTGAGGGTGCTGCAGCGGTACCCATTTCTTGTGAATGCTGAGTACACCTTGCCGGTATTTTATTTTGGGTTTGAAATAAATACCTAAACTGGAAATCACTTCTGACACCCTCAGTGGGATTCAAACTCGATGATGGAATAAAAGCACTCTACCGACCAGACTTAAATATTTTAAGTGTTGCTTCATGGTAAGTCTCTCCAGGGTTATTTGACTGTATCAGAGAACTTGACTGGAGATAAAACAGTACCTACCTAGGTACTGCTAGAATGTATTGAAATTTACTTACCTATAAAATTTTCCATCCTCCAAGCATTTCACAGAGTTTGGCAAACTTCTTTTCACAATTTTCTCACTTTTCACCACTGTAAAGAAACATAGAAAATAATAAAGTAAAAAATCGTGAGAGAAGAATGTGGTGCAAGGGAAAGTATAAAAGAAAAATCAAAAGGGGGTTGTTAAGATTGCTTGGGCACATGGAAAGAATGAATGATGAAATACTGACGAAAAAATGGAAGAAGAGGAAGACCGAAAAATGTATGGATGGTCATTGGTCATAACGTGATCTGTGGTCATAACAAAAGGAGAGAATGCATGAAAGAAATTATGACTGAATGAAATGAAAGAAGTATGTAAGGACCGAAAGAAATGGCGGTTGATTTGCAATGCTGGTGGGTATGGCATTTAATTTTAATTTAATTTTAATTTTACATTTTAATTTCAATTAAAAATTTAATTTCTAAGTTTATTTTTAAAGTTATTTTTTGCCAATTATTTATAATCTTATGAGCTCCTTAACTGATAGGTTGGTATGACGGTATGAGGCTGACCCCCCGTGCTGTAAAAACTGGTTCACTTTTGCTAATGCCGCCCCAGTTTCAGGGAAAGGCGGCAAGAGTTGCAAGGTGTATGTTCATGTGAGGTTTTGTATATTTATATGCACACATGCAGAATGAGTCTGGGCATGCATTTAATATGAGCCTTGAATGTTAACATACCTTGACAGCTTAGATTATAGATATTTTTTTCATACTTCATGCACAACAGGGGTAGTAATGACAAAAGTGAAGTCATTTTTACAATAGATAGATATGAGTGGGTGGTCAGCCTCATGCCATCCTATTAGACAAAGAACTCGTTAATTTTTCTATTTTATAATTGTATCATTTTAACAAACAATTTAGATAATTTAGATTTTTTGTAGACTTTTCTTGACGCTAGCGCCCTTTATCATCGTTGGAATTCACCACAAAGAAAAAGAAGAAATCATTTTGTATTACGCGAATTTAATGATCTTGGAAGTTACGTTTTCGAAATGTATAATTTTCATGTTTCGTAAACGTTTGACGGTGGATTTTTTTAAGGAATGTGATTAAATACTTATATTGAATATTTCTTAAGCCGATGACAAGTACCTACCACCCTTTTTAATTTTAATTTTATTTACAAGAAAATACAAAAACAAAATTCACTGAAGCAGACGTAGTTTTATATAAGTAATCTCATGGGACTGTTATTATTAATTAACCATTCAGTAGTCCAATGGATCTGTGGTTTTACCAAAGATGGGTCAACACCAGTCCATCCACACCTGTGATAACCTACAATACTCTGTGCCTGTGATCCACACTTACAGAAACTGGGGTTCGCTTGAGGCCGACAGTAAAAAACCAAGGCAAAAACTTTGTTTGTTGGTATCTTTAAAGGAGCACTAAAGACGCATCTTTACAAAAAAACTTATCCGTGATTTGAGAGAGCCCTTGAGGTGTGACACTCAATACCTTCCAAATAATTAATTATCCTTGTTTATATAACCGCAAGCTCGCCGGGGGATCTTGGAGTGTGATTCACGTATAAAAACAGCGCTTACCAAATAAATTACTCTTTTATATATATTTTTCCTTAACAACACTCATTCTATGGTGATATACCTACCTACCAATAAAATAAAATAAAAATGGACACAAGAAAATCCAAAAAGTTATTAAAACACTTACGTAGGTATGGTGAAAGTTTCTGTAGCACAAATAAATATATCAAGAAAATGCGTACTTACTCACACACATATAAACCTGTTTTACTAGTAAAAATATAGAGCAAATATAAAATTTCTCCACTGTTTAATTTTAAAGCCAATAAAGTGTGAGACATACCTGACGGGGCGCAACATAGACTGATTAAAATTAATCGTAAAACAAAGAAATTCCTTCCGGCCATGTTCGCTTCCCAAGAAGAACTAAAGTTCGCAACTTGCAGAGGAAGTACGGACTTTCTTCTTTCCACACTGTATACGTATGTATGTACATACTAATATGATGGCACTAGTAGGTATACCTACTCACCTACTATACTATACTAGTCAGTACAGCCTACTTTTGAGAGAAGCAAGTTCAATGTATACAAGTAGGTACATTCATACATAGATAGTTATATTAGTTAGTAAATATTATGTATGGGCAGAGTCTCTCCAAATATTGGAATCGGCATGGAATCCATAGGCAGGTTAATTGTGACTTCACACGGCCGGGTTATTCATCATCATCATCAATGGCACGACAACCTCGAGGTGGATCTTAGCCTCCTTGGTCATCCAACGCCTACTTCCTCCTCCAGTCCCATACTCCTACCGCATAACATCCAGACACTTCCGATTGTCTTGTCTTCCTATGGGTCCGTCATTGCAACCATATTTCCAAGCTTCTAATCTAAGCTGCAAATATATATATGTAACATGTGAACAATTTTCTACAGCATGGGTGGTCAGCTTCGATGGTTCATATTTTGCTGGATGACGTGACTCAACCAATGATGTTTTAAAAAATTGATTATTTTTCAATAAAAAAATAAAAAATAAAAGAAATTAAAAACTTTGTTTTATTCCACTTTTATTGTTTTTGAGTATGTTACAAACGTTTTCGGAATACCTTCCATCATCGGGTAACAACAATCATTGAATATTTAGCATATTACTTTTATTTCTATGTTTATTTATCTCTAATATTTCTAATATGTCCAACTTTCTCCCTTTTTGGCAGCTATTTATTAATTCTAAATTATCTATATTAAAACTGTGTCCTTTTTCTCTCGCGTGTTCTCCTATTTCAGAGTGAATCAAAACGTTTTTGATTGCTTTTTTATGCTCCATAAACCTTTCAGATATTTTTCTACCTGATTGGCCAATGTAGAACATATCGCAATCATTACATTTTATTTTGTAAACTCCACTGTAGTCTTTTTGCGGCAGTTTTGATTTGTTATTAAGGATGTACTTTTTAATATTAGAGCTAGTGTAAAATGCTGCTTTAAAATTGTCTTTTTTACATATCTTTACAAGGTCTGTTGTGAGCTTCCCTGTGTATAAAATCCTTCTCCATGGTTTCGTCTCTTCACCGTTTTCAGGCACTTTATAATAGATGTATTTTTGAATGGTGAATGTTCTTTTCTTCTTTTTAATAATATTTTTAATTGTGTTTTGGTTGTAGCCGTTGTTTATTGCAATGTTGAGTATAGTATTTTCTTCAATAGTGTAGTTTTGTGACGTAAGAGGAATGGATAATAATCTGTGAATCATTGAGTTGAATGCCGCCATTTTGTGTGGAATGGGATGATTTGACTGTGCATGTATGATAGTGTCTGTGTATGTGTCTTTTCTGTAAATTTTAAAAATGAATTTATTGTCTTCTATTGATGTAGTTATGTCGAGAAAGTTGAGTTTATTATTGATTCCGGTCTCACATGTGAAGTTTATTTTGGGATGTTGTGAATTAAAAAGAGCTAAGAGTTTATCTAGTTGGCGTTTAGTTCCTGCAAATGTAAAGAAAATATCATCCACGTACCTTTGATAATTATGTACTAGGCTTACGAGGGGATTTTTGGAGAGAAGTATTTTAGTTTCGAAATTGTTCATAAAAACATCTGCTAGAAGTGGTGACAAAGGGTTGCCCATTGGTAAGCCGCTTGTTCGAGAATAATACGCATTTTCAAAACAAAAATAATTTTGATCTATGCAGACTTTTAAGATAAGAAGACATATTAGAAATATTAGAGATAAATAAACATAGAAATAAAAGTAATATGCTAAATATTCAACTTCCCGCCATTACGTCTCCTCTCCTAACAATATTAGCTCCGCCCCAAAACTCACCATCTCCCTCCCACATACCTACCTTGCTACCCCCTCCCTTACCACCAATAGATCCCACACCCATGTCTTAATTTTTAAGTTTGATTTTAGTAATAGGGTATTTGCACTTTTTTATTTTATTTCATAAAATGGTAGGCTATATTTTTTTAAATGCATTTGCGTTTTTAAAAAAATTATATGTGCCTTAGTTTTTAAATTATAGCTCTTTAAAATTCGCGTATTTTCCATTTCCGCTAAAACAGGTCATTGCTTTATTCGGGCGGATATGACGTCAGATCTTGGGAGTTTAGGTGTCAAATGGCCCAGGTAGTCGGTTTGACAGCGACGTTTGTCGTCAAAATGACGACACACGCCCCTAACCGTTTACATTGCTTTTTTGGCGGGTTGTAAATTCTCCGCATTTTATTTTTCAAAAATATCAATGATATCTTTATTTTTACAACTTAAAAAATATATGGTTGTGATCTTTGAAATATACTCTACAGCAGTGGTTCCCAAACTTTTAATTTCGCGTACCACTAATGAAATTATAAATCAGTGGCGTACCACTGAAGTGCAACAGTGAAAAAAATCATTCAAATGGTAAAGTAATAAAAACTACAACTGTTAATGAAAACATTATGCTTATTTATTTATTATAGAAAAAAATACAATACTCTTAGTGCAGGGGTGTCCAACATAATATTTTGGAGGGCTAGATTTAGTATTTTTGTAATCGTGGCGGGACAGGCCTGTCTTAGTCTGAAAAATGGTGCTGCATGTTCGAAACAAAAGAGGAAATATTTGGCTCAGTTGTACTTAACTTGAAGCGCGAAATTGAAAAACGTTTTATCTTATTATTTACTATGTATTTCCTATGGCCATGGCTGCTTGCGTACCACCTTAAGAAGCGTCGCGTACCACTGGTGGTACGCGTACCATAGTTTGGGAACCACTGCTCTACAGTCTACACAACCATATTATTTTCAACCGTTTTCCCTACCACTGCAACTTCCCTATTGTTGTTACCCGATGATGGAAGGTATTCCGAAAACGTTTGTAACATACTCAAAAACAATAAAAGTGGAATAAAACAAAGTTTTTAATTTCTTTTATTTTTTAATTTTTTATTGAAAAATAATCAATTTTTTAAAATGAATTTTCACAGTGTTTCACAAAAATCTTTTCAAAATTCAATGATGTTTGCTCATTTTTATTTATCAGAACACATCAACCTCTTGGGGATCTAACTACGTCTCAAAAAAGCTGCCGAAAGGGGGAGAGAGGGCACCGTAGGCACACGATTTCCAAAAATATCAGCATCTGATTTCATTCCAAAAATACCATCAAATTACTTTTTATTCAAGTAGGTATATTATTCAAAAGAAGAAAAAGACGACGCAACTGTCAGTGTGCGCGTGGTGTGCGCTGCGCGACTGTCAAATAAAATCAAAACATCAGTTTGCGCAAATCCGGCAAGTCGCCGAGCGGAGTCGACTTTTCTGGAGAAAAATGAAAATTACAAACATGAACATTTGGTTTACGATACACATGCTGATACTGCTTTATTACGATTCTGTGTTGTGCACAATTTCGCCGTCGGATAAATCAAAGAAAGCCGCGAAACTGAAGGCGGGCTACAAGGAGAAAAAGGGGCCCGTGAACTTGTCAGTCACTGAGAGGGACCTCATCAAAGAAGAGCCAGAAATTAAAGACATCATTTTGAATTATCAAACATTTCATGATGACGTTGGGAGAATTTTTTTTAACAATTCGGTCCTCGGATATGTGACGCCTGTGAGTCGAAAATATGCTATTTTTGTATAGGTACTGTTATTATTATTGATTCGTTGACTTAAAAGTTGGTTTTAAGCTGACCACCTATACTGTAACAAATGGTTCACTTTGTCAGTGTCACACTTGTTACAAGAAGCGGTGGCAAGAGTTGCACGGATTATGTTTGAGATTTATTTTGTAAGTAGGTACACATGCAGCATGTGTGAGCGCGAACTTACAAATGCCTATTCGTGAGTGTGCATGAAATATGATCGGATTTCTAGCGTGTCTTTGCAACTTAGATTATAGATGGCAACTAAGCTGCACATCGATGCAACTTCTTGTCGCTTATCTCCCAAGAGGTTGCATGTGTTGAGTGGAATATATTTATTTTCACAGTTAAGGGGGCCAGCCTTACGCAAACCAGTAGAAGTGACGGTTTCCCTGTTTCTGAGGCTGAGTAAACATTGACGGTACTTTGATTAGGGCTGGAAATAAATACCGACAGGAAATGATTTTCTGACACCAGTGGCGAAATTCAAACCCTAGTCCTCTAATTATTAACACAATCCTTCTTTAAGCTTAGAATCTTCATAATACTTATTTTTCGAACTATGTTTTACGTTTCCAATGTCTCTTTGCTAAGGTTGATTTAATTTTGGAAATCACACACAATCAGAGAGTGCCGTTTTTGTTTGTGTCACACCTCAAGAGCCCTCCGATCACGGATAAGAATTTTTAAATAGGTGTGTCTTGAGTGCTCCACAAAACCCACCCACAGACTTGGAGTTCTTCACTCCGGGTGGCAGCCTATTCCACTCCACTGAACCTGCAATCCAGAAAGCACCGTCCCCCCAATTTGTGCCTATCTAACGGTGGGGCTGAACCAAATTGATTGCACCATCACCCCCAGATCTGAGTGTCTGCTTCTTCACCCCCATCTCAACATGGGAAATCATGTTAGTCAGATAAGGTGAAGCCAACCTATTGATGGTTTTATATACCATCAGACAAACGTGGTAGACCACCCTCTCCAGGAAGTGAAGCCGATGCAGTTTTTTTAACGGCGGAGTGATGTAAACGAATTGGGACATCCCGAATATAAGCCTTGCTGCCGACTTCAACACAGATTAAAAGCGGCTGCACCGTTTCTTAGGCTCACCATTATAAAGCCTTGAGCAATAATCAATCCGAGACTTAAAAGACACAAGGGTCTTTATCGTATCTGATGGTGGACGCTTTGTAATTGACTTTATTTGGCATATTGAAGAGAAGGAGGAAAAAATAATAAAAAATGTGAACTAAAACTGTAGTTATTTTACAATAATTGATTTGATAAGTTGATTTTTGTAAAAACTATCTTTTTTAATAGATTTTCACTGTGTGAACTACCAAAACCTAACAAATAGAAGGAGAAAGCATATAGATGGGGATGGGTACTGATGATTAATTTATTTGTGATTTCCTTCTAGTGGAACAACCATGGTTATAATGTGGCCAAGCTTTGGGCCCCAAAGTTTGCCTATGTGTCACCAGTATGGCTCCAGGTGAAGCGACATGGGACAGAGGAATATGAAGTCACAGGGCTGCACGATGTGGATCACGCCTGGATTAAAAGTGTCAAGCAAAATGCCGGCACCAACAAAGTCAAGAGTAAGTACTCTCAAATTGTATAATGATGTCTGCACATGATTGACAATGTGACAATTAATCATAGAATTGCTGATTCTCTGGCCTGGAGCCACCTGCCTCAGCATGTGAGAGAGATAGAGGACCATGGAATGTTCCAAAATGCACTAAAGATCAGCAAATTTGTTTTGTACCTATTTCTTACCGCAGCGCATGTTACCATGGGAAAGCACTCAAATGCGCCATCTATTTTTTATATTGATTGATGGAAAAAATAAAAGGAGTAGCTATCCTAGATCCCAAAAGTAAAATAGAGATTTACAGTACCTACATAAAATAATAAAAATATGGACACTCGAAAATAGATACAGCATCTTTCTTAGCAACATCAAAGGAAAAATCTTGGAAAGATGAGCAAGAGGTCGCCCAAGAACTTCATACTTACAGGATTTGAAGTGGCTCATGGACGTACCTTTCTATTCGCAGCTCAAGAGGATGGCAACCAATAGAAGACACAACCAGGCATTGTATTAAGATGATGACTATGAGCAGGAATGGGCAAAATGAGAAAAAATGAGAATGAGAAAAAATATTGAATTAATATTTTCAAACAGTATCAAAATATATTGAGGAAAAAATATTTAAATACGGGAACTCAACGACTCAAAATTTCATCTCAAAAAATCTGTGGACATTTTAGAAACACATTTTAAGTAAAAATATTGTTTTGATACTCCAAAAAAAATATAAATGTATATTTTTTTTTAGTATGGAAGAAAATATCAAAGCTTTTTTAAAGATATGTACATCGGTAGTCTTGATATATCGATATACATATATCACCCATCCCTAAAAATGAGTAAAATAACGTTGTATAATTTTTTATTTGTATGCTTCAGTTGTTCCCAGAATCCTGTTTGAAGGATGGAGCACGCAGGACTTCTCCCAGCTGTTGATTGGCCCTAAAGAAGAGCGGGTGGCTCTTGCCAACAACCTGAAGAAGATCTGCAAGCAATGGAAGTTTGACGGCTTGGTGGTAGAAATACTTTCCCAAATATCTGGACGCATCAACCATGAAATCATCATTGATTTGATTAAATCAATAGGTAAGAGCCTTTTCGCAAAGTACTGATTCTGTCCGGCTTGTCTATGATTTTTCCGTTGCCGAATGGGAAGTATAGTGGGGTATGGGGATGTATGCAAGCTTTTACACAGTTTATCGGAGATCCCATCCATAACCATAGACCAGCAGTCGGGGAACTTTTTTAACCATTAAAATATTTTTGTGCACGTCAATATTACCCCTTCCCCCCATTTTGAAAAGAAGACAATCAATGCATGTATATTTAAATAAACATTACTTATTTATTGAATTAATTTACACGGAAAATACAAAAAAAGTTCATGAAAATAGTAAGGATGTAATAGTAATATTACCCCAAAAAAACATTTTTAGCCCATTTGGAGTAATTTACCCCGGTTCCTCAACCGTTGCCATAGACAAACCAGACAGAATTTGTGCGAGGAGAAAAATGCGTAAGACGTGCATGCTTTTCAGTGTAAATATATTTGTTGACCTTGTGGAATAATTTATGTTGTAGGTCATTTATGGATTTATAGTTCCTTATGAAACAGTTTTTATGTATCGATCCATTAGGGCTTTATTATCGGAGAGAGACAAAAGATAGGCCCTTCACAGATTACCAATATTTTATTTTTTGACTGATGACTACTTAACTTAACAGACTCAGGGCCTCCCGCACCACAATCCTCCAGGGCTCATCTTGTGCCACTTCTCTCCATAATAATGGTTCCTTTACTCAACTTACCAACGCTGGTTCGATTCCCGCTTTGCCCCTCAACCATAACTTTGGCCCTGGTTCGACAGATTTCATAAATGAGTTGGTGAATTCCTCAAAAAAAAAGAAACTCCACAATAAAATAATCGGATGAGTTGTATGTCTGAATTATCATGATTGTTTTTTTTTCTTGATTAGGTTTGTCAATGGCAGAAGGTCTCCTTGACATGATCTTGGTTCTGCCGCCGTCCCGGGGTCAACCCAGCGATGATGATGTCATCAAACAATTCCAAGGCATCCATCCGTATGTGACGGCTTTCTCCCTCATGACTTACGATTTCTCCAACCCTCAGAGACCTGGTAACTAAGTATTTCAAATGTATTTAAGTGTGCAACATGCTGATTTTATTTAGATGAAAAAATGGCGGTTGATCTGTAATGTTGACGGCTGACTGCTAGATTTTAAATGTTAGATTGTCGACTACTATGTTGGTTATTCCATCCATCATCTTCTTTAACATCCATGTCCTCCTGACCTTCATCCAACATTGCTACAAAGAAATATTAACATTTAAAATTCATATAAAATGCATGCCCACAAACATACACGTATAAGTTTACGCTTACAAATGCTCCATGTGTACTTACAAATTAAATTCCAAATCTCAAATGAACATCAACCCTGAAAATTTTTCCCCCCTTCCCTTAAAAAGTGCAAAGTGATCTAATTTTTACAGTATAGGTGGTCAGCCTCATATCAACCTATAAGTCAATGGAAAAAGTCAAGAGGAAGTATTTTTTATGATATTCTTATGATCCCCGGAAACCCGGAACCAAAAAGTCAAGCACTCTTATGATATTTTATTTACTTTTAGGTCCAAACGCTCCGTTAGAATGGGTCAGGAAGTGTGTGCTGAATTTGGTTCCGAACGATGAGGATAAGGAGACGCGAGGCAAAATATTGCTGGGACTGAACTTCTACGGCAACGCTTACTCGCCTGGAGGTGGAGGCCCCATAGTGGGGCATGAGTACATAGACCTGATGAAAACCGCCAAGGGCTCCATGAAGTATGATGAGAAGAGCGTAGAAAATTTCTTAGATCTCAAGTAAGTTAATGTAGTTTTTTTTTTAAAAAATCCTGTGCGGGAGACTCCCTACATTTCAGAGACTCTAGCGGGGCTATTCTTAGACATTTTAGTCGTCGGTTGAGCCAACGCTTTGATAAACTAATGATGCCAGGCCTGAAAGTCTCATCACCACAGTCATTCTTACCTACCGAATATCGGTAATATTTGTATGAAGACTAATCAGTACCCTTAGTACGAGTTGCAAAATTTGAGAAAAGTAAAGTTTACGGAAAATATTAAAGAGTGATTTCTCCCAAAGCTGCCGTTTTTTGTTTCTTACACTTTATGGTCTTAGCAAAAAAGTTACAGTGATGAAGAAAATCAAGTTCAAACAAAACCATCAGATTTTGGGGGAAATCACTCTTTAATAATTGCCGTAAACTTTACATTACTCAAGTTTTGCAACTCGTACTAAGGGTACAACTGTTCACTTGCGGCCATCTTGGATTGACAGGTCTTCATACAAATGCATCATTAGTTTGTCAAAGCGTGGGCTCAAAGGACCAATAAAATGTCTAAGAATAGCCCCGTAGGTGTCTATGACACTTGTTGTAGTGCCACAGAGGTGTTGGCGATGTGGCGGTTGATGTCTTGATCCTTTGTAGCAGGGCTGTTAGTTGCGTAGTGTTGTGTTGTGTGTTGCGTCGGCTTTGCTGCGAGACACTGAAAGGAAGTAGCAATTGATAGATCGGCGCAGGCCGTTTGCTGTGAAAATATCAGTTAAAGAGCCATCGACAGTGGAGTTCCAGTCTTGCCAACTAAACAACTGTTCTATATTGTGTTTGCTCATTGTTATGCTGATATTTTTTCGTTTTTTTTTTTGTGTGGAATACAAAAAAAAATGTCTTCCGAATCTAGAAGATAGTACAGGGATTTTAATTATTTTTGTGAAGTCCTGGACTATGCCTTAGAAAATTCTAGTCGTATATTAATTGTTTTTTTGTTGTTTCAGAACTTCAAAAGGCAGGAAGATTATTTTCTATCCAACATTGTACTCAATCTACAGAAGGATCGAGCTGGCTAGAGAGCTTGGAACGGGACTAGCCATATGGGAGCTCGGACAGGGTTTAGATTACTTTTATGACTTATTCTAATTTTAAGTTTAATTCATAAGACTAACTTTCACTTTTATTTATTACCTAGTCCTTCCTTTGACACAATAAACAAAATAATATGTAAAGTGATGACTTACTTATTCTTACCTCTACATTCCTCCAATCAAACCAATTTTTCTTATAAATGAAATTGATAATGGACTTGGCACTTATCTGGGCTTAGATTTTTTTTTCGGCGGGCAAACGTCACACTTATTACAGGGACTACGGTACTTGGCAACCAATAACAAAATATTTTAATAAAAATTGGTTTTCATGTTAGACCATGGTCTATTTACAGCTTTTTTATATGCCGATGTTTCGCTTTAACGAGCAGAAAGCATTCTCAAGGCGAGTTATCAAAGCGACGTGGTGGTTTTCGTTGTCTTCCCTGTCGCTCGCTGTTCGTAACGTCGGCAGACTAAAAAGCTGCAAATGGACCATGGTGTAACCTAAAAATCCCAAAAACCATTTGTTAAATAACACCAACAACGAAAGTGAAAGTTCCAAACTTTATTTAACAAAATATTCGTTTGCCTTTTCCCCAGCAACCCGGCCATGTGATGGCACAATTTTGTTTAGGCCAATTCATGTGCTGTCCATACTGGCTCAATGATGTAGTGAAAATAAATAAAAATAAAACAATGAATAAAAAACACACAATTTTTATTGCAGTCAGTTGCATATCAAAAAATTGTTAACATCAATAAAATTGTGAAAGGTATTTCAAATAAATGGAATCTGAACGTTTTTTACAATATAACTAGGATCCTTAGCAATTACAATCAATTACAAAATATTAGTTAGTCTTTGCCCTAGCAACTTGGCTGTGTGGCATCACAACTTTTTTGTTTATGTCATTGCAGATTAAGTATTACGCATTTGGTTGTATTTTTTCCATAGCTTCCTTATTCTGTTCACACCAATACTCAGGTGGTCTGTCAAAAGCCTGGAAACAAAATCAAATTTATAAAAAGAGTGTAAAATAACCAAATCCATACATCTTTTTTTTTTGTGCACAACAGGTTACCCTAATTATGGTGCACCCTCACAGCTATCAACACGCTGGGAGGAACTCTCTAGATAGATTTTTAAATCTTAATAAATTTCACTAAAAATGTCTATATTAGACTTATTTAAGAGCTTTATACTCCGAGTCACAGGGTGCTGCGTCAAGAATCAGTACAGCTTTTCGGTACATAATATAAATCATGCCTTCGCCCTCGGGTGTAGTTGTTGAGCACATAAATTCTGTAGCACTCCAAGAGTGGGACTGTCAATTTAAATTAACCGATCAGAAAGTATATAAAATTAAGGGTTTGTGTATTCACATTGTGAAGACTCATTTTTGAATCAATAAAATAAAAATAATGAACATGTAGTATCGTTTTCACATTAGTTTTACTTCTTCAAACTCTTGCTACAATGTAACCTCATGATTATCATTCTTTGATGATGGTATGAAAGTTGAAATTGTCGATGAATTTAGATACTTGGGAAGTATGTTTGAGAAGAATGGAAAGATGACAAGAGAACTTGAGAATAGGGTGTGCAAGGGAAAGCAAGTGGTCGGTGCAATAGGAAGAATAACAAAAAACAAGCGACTGAAGATGGATCTGAGAATGGCGGTACACAATGGCATATTGTTACCGACTTTGATGTATGGAAGTGAAGCATGGACAGTGAATGATAGCGAAATGAGTAAAGTATGTACGGTGGAAATGAAGCATTTGAGAAGCATGACAGGAAAAACTCTGAGGGATGGAGTTAGGAATGAATGGGTAAAAAAAGAATGTAATTTGAAAGAGGATGTGAAAGTTAAGGTACAAAAGAATGTGTTATGTTATTTTAAATAACATATTATAAAAAAACAATCCCGAAGTGTGCAGTGTCTGTTTGTGGGCCGAACGGTCACGGAAACGGCCGAACTGCGCCGTGCGAATCAATCGGCCCACGCTCGTGAGTTCATCATTAGTTCCTGGCGAGATGTGAAGTGAGTGAGACGTTAGCGACCAAGCACCAAGCGGTGCAGGAGGGGGCACTACGATGGAGCTCCCTTCCCCCCCATCTACTTGGATTTCCTGCCAGCAAGGCACCCGCCTTGTGGACCAGAGGCATAGGAGCGCCCACCCAGAGGCTCTCACGTGTGGAGGCGTCCACCTTGTGAACCGCCGCTAGCCTGGGGCGCTGCCCCAGGCCTTCCGTTTAGAACTCCAGCCAACGGAATAGGGAGTGTTCTAGTGACAACCTGTAGGTCTGGCCAATCCCTTATTTCCCCTTTTCCCCCCCATATTAGTACAGTAATAAACCCTTATTTGTTCATGTTAACTTTATCTTTTAATTATAAAACCCTTCCCAAAGTACAAGTGAGCAACCGAAAGAAAGACCCCCACGCCCTAAGAGTGATGCTGATGAGAGCTAGCCGGATGTAAGTATCCTGAAGATACCTTTCCATGTAAACATAACACTGGCGCATCCAACTGGGATTCTTTCGATTTTGCGAACTTTTATTTTGGGAATTGTTTTGTGAAACTCTGTTTTTTGTTTTTTTTTTTTGCTTTCATTATGACGTCATATGTTTTCTTACTTTGATTTTAGAATGAATTGTTTTTGTTTTGATTGCTTTTGCATTTTGCTGTAATGTCCTTTTGACGATTAAAAATTATGATAGAATTTTTATATCAATATAAATTGACATGCAATCTTTGAGAAGCCTGAAAAATAGATCATTAAATCTTTTATCATTTGCTAAGAAACCTCGTCATATTTTAATTTTTTATGCCAAATTTCATTTTTCTTCAACATTTAGTATTTCTGTCTATTTTGATTCTAACACTATTTTGGTCGCTTCCTTTTTGTTTTTTGCATTTGCGTAAATGTGCTTTGACGATTTAAAATTCTGTGAAATTTTAATATCAATAAAATGTACATGCATTTTTGAGAATTCATTTGAGAAAGCATCATTATTTTGTTTTATTTTTTTCACAGAAATCTAGCTTTGTTTATTTTACATAAGTATCTACCTTGAAATTGATGCATTATTTGTTGCTAGGCAAATAAACTTTCACTTTATGTTTTTTTTCATAAAAGCTTTTAACAAACTTTTTTCCACATTAAAGGATTCTCAGAAGTATTTTATTTAATGGAAGGATTAAGTGTTTGGTAATTCATGATGTTTTTCCCCCATTCGGTTTTTTAATGTGCTATTCTCAAAAACATTTTACAATATTTATTTTTTCGGGGTAAACTGGTGATTAGGTCCTTTCGGAAATTTACTACGAACTATGGCTATTCTGTTGGCTGCCATTGTAAATAATTTTATAGATTAGCTTTAGGTACTTTTGTGTGTTGTCAGGGAACAATGAAACCGTCCCAAGAACCCTCAAAAAACAATAGAGGATTGTATTTTTTGTAAAAAATAGCTTAGGATTCATTTTAGTTTCATATTTACGATGGTTTTATTTCTTGCAAGCAATAGCATATCACTTTTGTGCGATGTTTGACTGATATACGGGTCACTTGGAGAAATGTAAACTTGAACGGTTCTCAAAAAACATCGGAGAAATTTTGTTTTATAGTGTACAAATAGGTAATTTAGTTAGAATTAGGATTTCTTGACTACATTTGTTTTTATGTATGTAAATATCTTCAACAGTTTTTTTTTGTGTAAGATTTCAATGGTTTTCCGAATTAACCCTTTGGAAAAAGATTGAATTATGAAGTTTCTTTATTCTTCTAAAAAATGAAGTGGCGCCATTGAGAAAGAGTGGGAAGATGTGGTCCTTTGGGCAAGGGAAGCCGTTTTCCGGGATTCTACTTTCGTAGGTCCGTGTGTGGATTTTCCACGGTATGTTGATGTAGGGATGAAATTATCACTGCTTTGAGTGGAAATTGATGTAAGGGGAAGAAATGCTGGCCTTTTTCTTGGAAAAGGGAGCGCATTTTCTTGAGATGTTACGTTTCGTAAATCTGGGATCTGATATGCACTTTTGTGTATAAGATGACACTTAAAGCCTTGTTCATTTTGTCGGAGGAGGAAAATGTCTGTGAGTACAGACGTGTTTGAGGCTCGAAAGAGCTGGTGTGTTTGTAATATTTTGTTTGTGTATTCCATTATCACTTCAAGATGTTTTATATGGAATGTTCCACTCTTTTTCGAGTGAGTTCGTAGTGGATTTTACGCACTAACATATTAAATATTTTGAGCGAGCTTGGATGTTGTCTCTATTTGTATTTTTTTTGTATTCAGCTCAGAACTTATTGTTATATTATAATAGTCGACTCCTGTAACGAGTTATGACTTGGTTAATATAAGTACCAGTGTAAAATATGTTTTGATTGCTGTGATTATTATTTATTGTTTAGAGTTTTCGACATGTTTTGGTGAAGAAAAAAGGCCTTGTTACAAGATCGCTTTTAATCCGCGTCTTGTCGGTTATTGGAACCACCTTGAAATTTCCCAAACCAAATCGATAATTCTCACAGCCACCAGTTTTCTTCTTCCTTCTTTCTGGTGTGTTGATAGGACAGAAGGATGTTCCTGTAAATCCCCTTTTCCTTTTTGTGTTCCCATAAAATTTTCAATTTTCTTAATGGCCAAAGACCTGGTGTTGTGTGTGAAGACTGTTGTGTTGCTCCTGGTTTTCTTTCTTTATTTTTGTGAGAAAGGGGAATGTTATGTTATTTTAAATAACATATTATAAAAAAACAATCCCGAAGTGTGCAGTGTCTGTTTGTGGGCCGAACGGTCACGGAAACGGCCGAACTGCGCCGTGCGAATCAATCGGCCCACGCTCGTGAGTTCATCATTAGTTCCTGGCGAGATGTGAAGTGAGTGAGACGTTAGCGACCAAGCACCAAGCGGTGCAGGAGGGGGCACTACGATGGAGCTCCCTTCCCCCCCATCTACTTGGATTTCCTGCCAGCAAGGCACCCGCCTTGTGGACCAGAGGCATAGGAGCGCCCACCCAGAGGCTCTCACGTGTGGAGGCGTCCACCTTGTGAACCGCCGCTAGCCTGGGGCGCTGCCCCAGGCCTTCCGTTTAGAACTCCAGCCAACGGAATAGGGAGTGTTCTAGTGACAACCTGTAGGTCTGGCCAATCCCTTATTTCCCCTTTTCCCCCCCATATTAGTACAGTAATAAACCCTTATTTGTTCATGTTAACTTTATCTTTTAATTATAAAACCCTTCCCAAAGTACAAGTGAGCAACCGAAAGAAAGACCCCCACGCCCTAAGAGTGATGCTGATGAGAGCTAGCCGGATGTAAGTATCCTGAAGATACCTTTCAATCTAAACATAACAAATGTGATGAGATGGTTTGGGCATGTGGAAAGAATGAATGATGATAGACTGACAAAGTATGTATACAAAGAAAGTGTGAAAGGAAAAAGAGGGAAGGGACGACCGAGAAAAGTATGGAGTGATCAGATTGTGGAGATTGTGAAAGAATGGGATATACAAAGTGAGCGTAAAAGAAGAAAATGCATGAAAAAGGTGATGGATATGAAGGAATTGAAAGAGGTATGTCAGGATAGGAAAAAATGGAGGCAACTCTGCAGAGGCTCTGGCCACCCCTAGCGGAAAGGCGACAGAGTTACAGTTACAGTACAGATCTCTTGATAATGATGAGTAACATCATCAAAAGCGCTCAAGTGAAGAGGAAACCATATTTGTTATTTTTATTTGATTAATCAGATCTTGTATGAAAAAGGTTATGACTCTGGATGAAATGAAAGAAGTATGCAAGGACAGGAAGAAGTGGCGGCTAATCTGCAATGTTGATTTCTAATGTTGGTTTATTAATTTGCTACATTTTTTGCAAGGAAATTTTTGACTTTTTTTGTATAGATGTATTTTTAAGGTATATTTTGTATTGTTTGTGTATTAACACTGTGAAAATTCATAATGTTTAGTTTACAAATTTTTTTGAAGGAATTCAAAGAAAACACTGTTTATTTTCACTCAAATATATTTAAAAAGATAAAAATCTTTAAATAAATTACAAACGCGTTTTCGACCTAGTAGGTCATCATCAGGTATGATTACAGCAAAAGACCAAAAAGTCTTTTGAAAAAGAGTCTTTTGCTGTAATCATACCTGATGATGACCTACTAGGTCGAAAACGCGTTTGTAATTTATTTAAAGATTTTTATCTTTTTAAATATATTTGAGTGAAAATAAACAGTGTATTTTTAAGGTTTTGTTCTTTTTTATATTTCAATGTAATTTATTATTCGTATTCCCTGACTTATAGGTTGGTATGAGGCTGACCACCCATACTGTAAAAAATGTTTCACTTTGCCAATGTCACCCCTGTGTCAGGGAAGGTCGGCAAAAGTTGTGGGGCTTATGTTCATTTGAGGTTTGGATTTTATTTGTAAGTACACATTCAGCATTTGTAAGCGCGAACTACACGTGTTGGTTTGTGGGCATACATCTGAGAGCTTTAAATGAATACTAGGGGCGTTGCCCCTGGCTGCTACGCAGCCCAACCCCTTAACATTTGGTGAATGTGTATATTGCGCATAGTTTCCTCGCGTTAAAATTCGGAAAACATGTAAAATAAAAACATGCAGCCTTTGTAAAAGAAAATCGACCACCCATAGTTTAAAAAATGGTTCACTTTGAAGATTTCAGCTGTGTTTCAGGGAAGATTGGCAAGAGTTGCAGGGCTTATATTAATTTGAGATTGGGTTTTTATGTTGTAAGTCAACATGCATTATGTGTAAGCGCGAACTTATAAATGTCTGCTTGTGGGAATGCATTTAATATGAATCTCGATTGGTATGTATCTTTGCAACTTAGATTATAGAACTTAATAAAATAATTTCCTTGACTTATAGGTTAGTATGTGGCTGACCACCCATACTGTAAGAATGGTTTACCATGAAAATTTTATCTCTGTTTGAGGAAAAGTCGGCAAGAGTTGCAGGGCTTATGTTCATTTGAGATTAGTTTTTTATTTTATAAGTCCACATGGGGCATTTGTAAGCGCGAACTTATACCTGTCTGCTTGTGGGAATGCATTTAATATGAATCTCAAATGGTATGTATCTTTGCAACTTAGATTATAGAACTTAATAAAATAATTTCCTTGACTTATAGGTTAGTATGTGGCTGACCACCCATACTGTAAGAATGGTTTACAATGAAAATTTTATCTCTGTTTGAGGAAAAGTCGGCAAGAGTTGCAGGGCTTATGTTCATTTGAGATTAGTTTTTTATTTTATAAGTCCACATGGGGCATTTGTAAGCGCGAACTTATACCTGTCTGCTTGTGGGAATGCATTTTATATGAATCTCAAATGGTATGTATCTTTGCAACTTAGATTAAAGAACTAAACAAAATAATTTCCTTGACTAAAAGGTTAGTATGTGGCTGACCACCCATACTGTAAGCAATGGTTCACAATGCAAATTTTATCTCTGTTTGAGGAAAAGTCGGCAAGAGTTGCAGGGCTTATGTTCATATGAGATTAGTTTTTTTTATTTTGCAAGTCCACATTGGGCATTTGTAAGCGTGAACTTGTACCTGTCTGCTTGTGGGAATGCATTTTATATGAATCTCAAATGGTATGTATCTTTGCAACTTAGATTATAGAACTAAACAAAATAATTTCCTTGACTAAAAGGTTAGTATGTGGCTGACCACCCATACTGTAAGCAATGGTTTACCATGCAAATTTTATCTCTGTTTGAGGAAAAGTCGGCAAAAGTTGCAGGGCTTATGTTCATTTGAGATTAGTTTTTTTTATTTTGCAAGTCCACATTGGGCATTTGTAAGCGTGAACTTGTACCTGTCTGCGTGTGGGAATGCATTTAATATGAATCTCAAATGGTATGTATCTTTGCAACTTAGATTATAGAACTTAATAAAATAATTTCCTTGACTTATAGGTTAGTATGTGGCTGACCACCCATACTGTAAGAATGGTTTACAATGAAAATTTTATCTCTGTTTGAGGAAAAGTCGGCAAGAGTTGCAGGGCTTATGTTCATTTGAGATTAGTTTTTTATTTTATAAGTCTACATGGGGCATTTGTAAGCGCGAACTTATACCTGTCTGCTTGTGGGAATGCATTTAATATGAATCTCAAATGGTATGTATCTTTGCAACTTAGATTAATGAACTAAACAAAATAATTTCCTTGACTAAAAGGTTAGTATGTGGCTGACCACCCATACTGTAAGAATGGTTTACAATGAAAATTTTATCTCTGTTTGAGGAAAAGTCGGCAAGAGTTGCAAGGCTTATGTTCATTTGAGATTAGTTTTTTATTTTATAAGTCCACATGGGGCATTTGTAAGCGCGAACTTATACCTGTCTGCTTGTGGGAATGCATTTAATATGAATCTCAAATGGTATGTATCTTTGCAACTTAGATTAATGAACTAAACAAAATAATTTTCTTGACTAAAAGGTTAGTATGTGGCTGACCACCCATACTGTAAGCAATGGTTCACAATGCAAATTTTATCTCTGTTTGAGGAAAAGTCGGCAAAAGTTGCAGGGCTTATGTTCATTTGAGATTAGTTTTTTTTATTTTGCAAGTCCACATTGGGCATTTGTAAGCGTGAACTTGTACCTGTCTGCTTTTGGGAATGCATTTAATATGAATCTCAAATGGTATGTATCTTTGCAACTTAGATTATAGAACTTAATATAATAATTTCCTTGACTTATAGGTTAGTATGTGGCTGACCACCCATACTGTAAAAAATGGTTTACCATGCAAATTTTATCTCTGTTTGAGGAAAAGTCGGCAAAAGTTGCAGGGCTTATGTTCATTTGAGATTAGTTTTTTTATTTTGCAAGTCCACATTGGGCATTTGTAAGCGTGAACTTGTACCTGTCTGCGTGTGGGAATGCATTTAATATGAATCTTAAATGGTATGTATCTTTGCAACTTAGATTATGTAAAGAAATACACAAAATAATTTTCTTGACTTATAGGTTGGTATGAGGCTGACCACCCATACTTTAAAAAATGGTTTACTTTGCAAATTCACCTTTGTTTCAGGGAAGGTTGGCAAGAGTTGCAGGGCTTATGTTCATTTGGAATGGGCTGTTATGTTGTAAGTACACATGCAGCATATGTAAGCGGGAACTTATACATATCTGCTTGTGGGAATGCATTTAATATAAATCTTAAATGATATATATCTTTGCAGCTTAGATTAGATTAGATAAGAACTTATACATGTCTGCTCGTAAGAATGCATGTAATATGAATCTCAAATGTTATATATGTTTGCAACTTAGATTACAGATTGAAATCCATTTTTATATGGCTTTTTTTTTATTTTTAATTTGCATGAAATAAAAGAAAATGTAAAAAAAACTTTTAAGTTTTGCCGCTAGATGTCAATATTGTTCCATACATTTTTAGTATGAACAATCAGATTAATTCCTAAAAGATTTCATACATTTGTAAACACACACGCGTAAGCTCGCCGCATTGCAGCATATATACAAAAATTAATTTGCTATAGAGCATGAATGTGTTTCATCTGCTGTGATGGCATTGATTTTGAAAATCGAAACTCGACGACGAATGACGACGACGAAGGGTAATATAATAAAGGATATCCTTGCAACTTAGATTATAGATTATTATAATCAGAAAATATAAATAAATAAAAACAATCATATTCCTTGACTTATAGGTTGGTATGAGGCTGACCACCCATACTGTAAAAAATGGTTCACTTTGCCAATGTCACCCCTGTTTCAGGGAAGGTCGGCAAAAGTTGTGGGGCTTATGTTCATTTGAGGTTTGGATTTTATTTGTAAGTACACATTCAGCATTTGTAAGCGCGACCTACACTTGTTGGTTTGTGGGCATACATCTGAGAGCCTTAAATGAATATATCCTTGCAACTTAGATTATAGATTATAGATGGAACTTGTGAAGGAGAGAGACATCTATAAACCAGGGTGTGAGTAACAGCACCAAGATAAATAAAGCTTGTCAGGGGTCTGGTTCAATCTATTTTTCTCTATGCTACTGAGACATGGAACATAAAAGCAGCAGAAAGGAGAAGAATTGGTACTTTCGAAATGTGGTGCTGCAGGCGGAGGATGCCCCGAGTCCCATAGACAGCTAGACATACCAAAGAGTTCATTGTAGAGAGCTACGTTTGGATAGCTTGACGCTGGCCAGAACATACATACGCCGTATTCTTCAGTTCTTCGGACAAGTTGTCCGTGGCAATGCGGGTAGCCTGGAACAACTGATTGTAATCGGAAACTTGGAGGGGAAGAGATGAAGAGGATCCCCCACATGACTAAGGCCGATCAAATGAAGACAGAAGCAGGCGCCTAACTGGAGAAGAGTGGTTGCCTCCACAAGGGTCACAACCCTCAACAATGAGGAATAAGATGAAAAAGAATAATTAAATTACATGTATTAATATAAATAATCTTATGTTTACCTCTCCAATCTTACCCAGAAGATATTTCTTGGGCATTTCTTCATTGGCCCGCAGTCCCCATTCAAACACAAACCTGGGATTGTCTGCCTCTCCCATCTGTGAACAAAAACATGGAAATCCCTTCAGGACAGCTGATAATACAGGTATGTAGATTCTAATCTCAAGTCGATCAAAATTTTACAATCAAAATAAATTTTGTAACAAAATATAACGCGACAGAGCGGCACATACTGTCAGGGTGTTTGCTCTATTTTATATGTGTAGACATGTTCAGTACTGACAACGCATCGCTATAGCACGACGCTAGACCAACACATTTCAACACTATTACGCGGACTAAAAACGCTTTCTGTTTGACAAAGTACTTCTTGAATTGTGACATTTTACAGGATGGCGATGTTAGTTCCAATTGTAACCACGTTCAGTTTAAGGTTATACGAGAGTTTAAGAAGATTATTAATATCGGGACTAAAGAACCTCTTTAATTGTTTTATGAAACTAAAATCGTAATTTTATGTCAAATAACTTTGACTCATCATGATTAGATGGCGTTACTCCCCAGCGTTTTAGTTTTTATAAACTTTTGGATAAACGCTATGGTTGTGTAAACGCTTTTAGAATTCACCGGTAGGGCTTAGAAACTTTTCTTAGCCATTTTGTGTTTCTTTGTTATAATACATCAAAAAAATCCTGACTTTAATTAAAATCAATAAGTTGTACATTTTTAAAATAAAAGTATTTACTTTATTTCGAAATAAATTAATTTATTATTTGTTACACATTTCATTTTTCACAAAATTGTATAGAAAGTAACACAACGCTCCTTGAGAGCGTTTTACTTTTTATATAATTAATTGTGAATCTTCAGATAAAAGATTCAGCACACATAATAGTGTTGTATGAGTGTTGTACACAAACTTTAACAAAATATTGCATCTTGAATACAAACACGGATTTGTGTGCAGAGCATTATTTTTATTTACCAGTGCGACGTTCTGCTGTTCTGCCCTGCTTACCAAAAAGGAAGTATCTGCAAAATATTTGTTTTGAGATAATCTACTTCAAACTTGAGTTTGTTGGGCTAACTTATTTAAATTTAAAGATTTTCAGTTTCAATTTTTTACCATGGTTTTTGTGAGTGACCTTTTACGTATAACTATTAAAAAATATGAAAATAAATTAAAAATTCATAAAATTATAACACTTACTGCTTTTTGGTTATAAGAAAAACTAAGCATAAAAGCAGTAAGTGACAGATACTACTTTTTTTCTTAGCAAATGTACAATTAAAGAGGCAGTAAGTGCTTTATTTCTGCTTAATGTGATTTTTATAGCAATGAAACAAAGCAGGTTAACTTAAATAATTTACTTATCTAATCTAAGCTGCAGAGATTTATATCAATTCTAATCTAATCTAATGTAAGTTGCAAAGATATGTTACATTGGAGATTCACATTACATGCATTCTCACAACCAGACACGTACAAGTTTGCGCTTGCACATGCCTCATGTGAACCTACAACATAAAAACCAAATCTCAAATGGACATACACCCTGCAACTCTTGCCGTCCTTCCCTGAGACAGGGGTGATATTGGCAAATTGAACCATTTTTACAGCATGGGTGGTCAGCCGCATACTAACCTATAAGTCAAGGAACATACACGACAATTTAAATCAATAAATAATCATTTCTATGGACATCAAAACTAAAACAAATTCCAATTTTATAAACCCAAGCCGCCAACATTACAGATCAACCGCCATTTCTATCTTTCCTTACATACTTCTTTCATTTCCTCCAGTCTTTGGTAAAGGTTTATGAATTTTTCATCCAGTGAAGAGCAAATTTGAAAATATAAATGGTATATTTTTTGTGCTCCGCCGGGATTCGAACCCACGCCCTTCCATTCTTGCCACATATACTTTCTTCGTCAGTCTTTCCTCATTCATTCTCTCCATATGCTCAAACCATCGAGTATGTAGTAGTTATGTAATATTATATAGAAGAATATTTATTTTTTGAGATACGAGGTTTTGAAAGTAAGGCGACGATATTCTGACACCGCGAAATAATTTATGTTTTGCCAATGAATCTTGCTAGTGGAATACCTGTATATACGTATTTTACTAAACCACAGCCACTCGTGCATTTCCGTCGATATACGAAGATATACGAGTATACCCGAAGTGTAAAATTCTCGTAACTATAGGAAATAGACCGCATGCGAAAAATGTATCGAATCTTAAACAGCATCTCGAGCTGGCGTTTTGGTTTTCATGCATTTTTGTACCTGTTTGGTCCAGTTTTAACGTAAACGCTTGAACTCCGTTACACCATTTTCGGACTCATAATCGGACTCATAATTTTTTGGTCAAAAACGGAGGAGATATTATATTTAAAGCCAGTTCACGAATCCGCCACAGTTTATCCGTGGCGCCAAAGACTGGATCATTTTTTGTATGAAAATCTTTCTTTTTCCATTATTAATTATAAATTAGAGGAGAAAAAATAAAACAAGTAATGCATTGAAAACATTAAAAATATCACTTCAAATCCTAAAAGGAAAATAAACCATTAAAAGACGAATTTAGCTACAATATCGTATGCAAAATTTGGGTACTTTTTAAATAATCATAAAAAATCAATGAAAAGTAAAAAAAAACAACTAACAAGTAGAAAAAATAAAACTAATCAAAATGAATGTTTTGAAATAAAAAAAAGTTAGGATTTATTCATAAGAACAGTGGAAATCTCCATTTAAGGTATCTCCGTAAATAAAATTATTTTGAATTGGTATTTTATGGAAAAAAATACCTTATTTTATGTGTTAATTTAAACTGGAGAAAAAATACTACCTTACCATTCAAAATATGGGTTATTTCGGTCATCAAAGTTGGGCGCGCTGACCTCTCAATCACCCTTAAGCTGTGTAGATACATTAACTTCAGTTTTCCCTTGATAACATACCTTGCTATAAGCCAAATAATTTTCCTTCACAAACTGTCCAGTGAATATTTTTTTGGTGGCAATATCGTCTTCGTCCATTAATCCCGCTCGTTCTAAAAATCTCCACAGCGCCTCTGAAAGAGAGTTGAGCACAGAGTTTATTTCCAAGTTGATGATCTTGCTTATTACTGTTTATTAACAATAGTAATATGCAATCCTCAGACTTAAACTGAAATGATGTGTAAGGAAGGAGCCATCATGAAAAATCTAGTGATTTTTTCTTTAAGTATAGCATCTGAATAATCATTGGATTGCAGTATTACACAAAGATACAAAAAAAAAATGATTTCAATAATTTTTGAAAGCCCTTTTTTAATTTGAAAGTATTATAAAGTTGGAATGATGAACTATTCACCAAACAACCAGTATCTCTATCATTAACCCTTCAACTGCGGGTGGCACGCATAGGCGTCAAGTGTAATCTTGCATACAAAGCGGTTGTCAATCATAGACGTCATTAAAACTTTGAAACTATCCCTGACATCTGCGTTCAAGAATTCAAAAGTCTGCAAGTGGAAATATGTGCTAACTGATTTTTGTTCTTGAATAACTAATACATGTGACTGTTTACATAGTTTGAAGTGTCGTCAATCAATTAAGGAAGAAATCAATAAATGTTTAAAAAACTGTGCTGCAAAAAGTATTCCTTACTAGGGGGTATTCATACAGCCAGAATATTCAGTGGCGAAAATGTTAAATGATGTCAGAAATTTGCTTGACTTTAGGGTATTTCAGAACTTTCCATGGTGCTCTATCTCTCTCACATGATGTGGCAGGCGGTTCCAGGCCAGAGGACCAGCAACTGCAAACGCACGCTTCACATATTGTTAATTATTGCATCATATTCTTTACAATCATACCTTCCCTCACTGATCCACCGTTCATGAATATGTGAGACAGAGCAGCTACCAGCATCAGGTGTTCTTTACAATCCTGCTCCTCATGTCCTGGTGGTTCCTCTTTATGTTTTACCAATATGTAATTCTTCTTTGTGCCAATTTCTACCAATGTATTTCCGTAGACCTGTTGAATAAAATAAGATCATCAATTATATTTTTAATTTATTTTTTGAGCTCTTTTTTTAAAAATTAAAATGCAGGTGAGATTCAAATAGAAGTCAGCCATGAGATTCAAACAGTGAAGTCGGTCCCCTTTACCATAAAAATAAATAGGTTCCGAATCCCAAGTTGTGACCCCTTGGAGGATAATGCAGACTAGAAGTTAAACTATGTATAGCTTAGTTGCATTACCAAGACTTGACATGGTTTGATCCATAAAAGTCAGCAGACTGCATTGGCTGGGTCACATCCAGGGAATAGACCATCAGAGCCAGAAAATATCAACATGGTACTGTCAACGACGATACCATGTTGAAAGCACCAGTTCTCATCAGATCACCGAAGTTAAGCAACATTGGGTGCGGATGCTACTTGGATGGGTGACCGCTCAGGTACACCGCGTGTTGTTGGCATTTCTTGGACCAGTCCGTAGTCCAGTGGCAACACTTCGGACTCGTAAATGGTAGGTTGTGGATTTGAATCCCAGCGGAGCACAAAAAATATACCGTTTATATTTCCAAATGTGCTCTTCGCTGGGTTGAAAAATTCATAAACCTTTACCAAAGACCGGTCACTGAAAGTTCCATCCAACCTTACAACAACTGGGTCTTGCTTGAGAATTGGCACTTTCTACAGCGACGAACAATGTCTGATTGTGGGAATGCGTTTAATATTTATATTAAATGGTATATATATCTTTGCAGCTTAGATTTAGATTTTTAGACACCTCAAGAGACCTCTGCAAGCGTAGTTGTCGCTACAGAAAGCGCCAATTCACAAGCAAGCCACAGTTGCTGTCAGACTGGATGGACCTTTGATGGCTGGTCTTTGGCTCTGCTAAATCTAATCTGCATCTTTGCATCTAAGATTTAGAAATGTTGTTTTTTTTCCAAGCCTCTTACCTCCTTCAATAGTTTATTAACTTCGCATAATATCTCATTGGCGTGCTTCGTCATTCCCTCCCGGCTGCTAGAGAGATATTTTAAGATATCGGCTCTCTTGAGCGGCACTCTGGAGCCGCCGCATTTATTCATTACAAATCTCGTCGTGTCCTTGGTGACCTGTTGCAAATCCTCGTCGCTCAGTCCTCGGTTATTAGATGATCTATTCATCTGACTCATGATGACTGAATTATTAATTTCGATTCAAGAAATAAAAGTGTTTTCATTTGCTTTTTATCGTTTGTAAGCAAATTCCAAATTCAAAAACAAAACAACCGCAACTGACATTTACTGTAAATTTTCTTCTTCTTCTCACACAGGCTAAACACGTAAGATCCAGATTTTGTTATGTTTTTATCAACTTCCTACAAATATATTACAAAGCCTACAAACAAAAAAAAATATGGCATCACATGGCTGGGTTGGGAAACAAATATTTCGTTTGCCAAGAACCTGAAACCTGCAACAATCCAAATTAAACTGAGTCTTAATATTGATGGATAGGAAACTAGCTTACGGCACTGATATATATTATATGACTCACCTGTCAATCATAGAGCTGTCAAACATCACAGATTACTTAATAATCATGCAAAATCCTATGATTTCTTACTTTCTCCATTATGTGTTTTGACATACAATAATAACACATAATAATAATAATCGCGCTTACAACACATGTTTTACAATAATACCTTATCTTTTTTAAAATGTACAATTTTACCAACCAAAACTCATAACAACTTTTATAGCGTATGAGCACAGCGTTCACGCAGCCATAAATTTTAATGCTGCCAACTTTCTGGAAAGATTTTGTAGTTTCACCAACATTTTTTTTGTTTACAACGTAGACACTAGTGTGGATTTTGTTCACTTTCTAACTAAGGATAATTTGTAGTTAAGTAACGGATATAGTGCGTAAAAGTATAGTGTCTTTGTAAAAATAGTTTTTAGTCCACGGATATTAGTCAATTTTTGGGCCATTTATTGTAAAGTTGGCCAACTTTACAGGTATTATTAAATGACTGTAAAACAGAACAGTTTCAATAAATATTTTTATTAATTGGAGTTAATATTATACCCAAATAATTTCAAATAATAATGACTAGACATACAGTAATAAATACATCTACACAATTTTCATCTACCAAATCAAGAGAGCTACATTCACACATGGATATCATTTCTTTTGGCCATAGCATTTCCAATTGCAGTGGCAGTCGCAGCAGATGTTTAGGAAAGCTTTTAAAGGAATTGCTTTTGTACCGCAAGGCTGTTTTATTGTTTTCAGTGTTCCCATTTTCCCCTTTTACTTCACCGTTGCTTCCAAGATTCAGGAGAGAAATCGGGAAACAATATTTTCATTTCTCGAGATGCGGATTCAGAAGAGTCTGAAACATAGAGAAAGAAGGATGCATTTAAACATGTTATACTTACTTGTTCCTTTTATTATTTGATTAATAAGTTGGTAAGTATGACGCTGACCACCGATACTGTACAAAGTGGTTCACTTTGCCAATGTCACCGCTGTTTGAGAAATGGTAACCAAAAGTTGCAGGATGTATGTTTATTTGAGGTTTGAATTTTCATTTGTAAGTACACATGCAGCATTTGGAAGCGCAAACTTAAAACTTGGAACATGTCTGTTTGTGGGCATGCACTTAATATGAATTTTAAATGTTAACATAATATCTTCGCAACTTAGATTATAAATTATAGATAACAGTTTATCTATAAAAGTTGGTCAGATTTTGCCATTTTGCAAGACTCGGCGTAATCTTTAAAAAAACATATTTTTCTTGGTGAGCAACAAATGTCACATCCACAATCACATAAATAGTAAAAATGAATTAAAACTAAATCACTCACTAGGGGTGCTGTTGTATTTTCCATACATATTTATACTTACACAATGGTGGGAATTTACACAATATTGTATACTATCGGTATTTTTAGTCAAGTTAAAAATATGAAATACAAAATATAACAAACCTGAACCATGTGTAGCATTTCTTGTATCGGACAATCCGTACAAAGCCCTCAGTGACTCAGGATGGGAGTAAATGGCTTTGAATACTTTTGTGGGACCCATTAGAGTCCGCCATCTTGCAATGGCGTTCTCACATGACAGGATATAGGCTTCCACAGGCCCACTGAAATGACAAAACAATTGTTCAATAACAATTATAATAAACTTTTATTCAATCATAGTCATGTTGGGAGTGCAATACGCGACCAGCTATTTATACAATCAAAATCTATAATTTAAGTTGCAAAGGTACCTATATTACATTTATGATTCATATAACATGCATTCCCACAAGCAGACACGTATAGGTAAGTTTGCACTTACACGTGCCGAATGTGGACGTAAAAAACTAATCTCAAATACAGATGAGCACTGCAACTCTTATCGACCTTCCCTGAAGCAGGGGTGACATTGGCAAAGTGAACCATTGTTTATAGATTGGTGGTCAGCCCCATACCAATTATAGATTCCTATAAATAAGAATGTAAAGATAAAGCTTAAAAGCTCAAAAGGGGTCTGATTTTCATTTCCTGCGAAGGCTGAGTAAATCTTGCCGGTATTTTATTTTGGGTTTGAAATAAATCATTCCTGACACCTATGGTGGGGATTGAACCTTAGCACTCTGGCATGGAACGCAAGCATTCACCAACTGAGCTACCGACCGGAAATTTGAATTAAAAAAGTACCTGCATATAAAGGAAATAAGTCTGTTGAAAAAGAACTTATTTTTGTGCTCATTGTAAAATAGTTCTGCCATCTCCCTTGAGAGGGTTGTGCGTTTAAATTGAACTATTTCGAAGCCTTCCTCATTTAGACATGTTCTAACTTTGCCTAGGGCTATTGGATTTTTAACTAGATGTGGTTTTATAATAGAAACGGTCAATTCCGCTGCACTTTTCATTGTAAATGAAAATTTTATGTACTTTTTGACATTTTGTTCATATTTTGAATATTTTTCTTTATTTTCTCTAGACAAAATATGGCTACTCATACATGAAGATTCTCGCGCGTGGTACAAAAAGAGCGAGCATATTAATAATTTTAAGCCTTTTTTCACTGTAAATAAAGCATTTTGATCTTTTTTAACGCACCTTATTTGAAAAAATCATAATCATTTAGTTTTTGTTATACCAAAAAGTTATCTATATGTTACTATGACGTGTTATCCATCTCATTGGACGGATAAAATGCGTCCCTTTCCGTTTGTTCTATGTTGTACATAGCTGTCAAAAAATCTGAGAGTGGCTTCATGTAATAAAAAAATACATCAATAAATTTTCTGATTATTAGAAATATTACCAAAATGCCTGTAATGGATTTGAAAAGGAAAGCAGAAGAGCTTGCTCTCGTGTCAGCAAAGCGCAATAAAAATGAATTGTCCATTATCGGAAGCCGGGAAAAAGCAGTGGTGTCGATTGAGGTTAGTATTTTTGATTGTGTACATTTCTAAAAAGTTAATTAAAAATAAGGATTGTGTTAGGCTACTGTATTTGATGAGCATTGTTTATAATGTGTGTTAATCAAACCTCAAGAGCCCTCTGCGTGCTTGGTCGTCACTGTAGAAAGCGCCAATCTTTCAACCAAGAGCCAGTTGCTGGAAGGGCCTTCTCAGACGCAACACATTCTGCCCGGCTTGGCTATAGATTACTGCACAAACTATGTGAAAGCTTTCATCTCCATAGACTACTGGTCTTTCCAAACCTTAAATAAAAAAACCGGCAAGGTTTACTCAGCCTTCACAAGAAATGAGTACCAGCCCTCCCGGGAGCTGGGAAACCCCCACTTTAACTGAAGTGGTTGATGTAAGGCCGGCCCCCTTACCTGTTAAAATAAATAGGTTCAACTCGCCACAATATGCAAGCCCTTCGGGGATAATGCAGCAAGAAGTTACACTATATGTGTAGCTTAGGTGTGTTTTTTAGGTGCGTGTAATGGCTGACAGGCTGGGTGAACCCTTGTGACCCGTATATGGGGAATTTTCCAACTTTTTTTTTTAAGGAATCCTGTGCGGGAGGCTCCCTAATTCTTGAAAGTCTTGGGGGTCTATGTCACCCTGGAAGGGTGCCGCAGAGGTGTTGCTTGTGTCGTGAGGCGCTGCAAGGAAGTGGTGATTGATGTTGGTTTTGAATAAAACCGGGTTAACCTAGCGATGATAATATTCATTCAATGCCTTGGTTTTGTTTTCTGATTGGGAAGCAAAGTCACAACCTAACAGATCCCGGTAAGGAACTCTCCCGTGTCACGACCCTTTGTTTATGTTTCAGTAGAATTAACGACTTGACTACAGACCGATCTACATAGTACCTATCATACATTTTGTTGTTTGTGGGAAATATAAGTACCTATTATTAAATTAAATTTAGAATATTGTTTTTTTGTATTTTAAATTTTCACTTTCATGGTCGGTGCTGTATGATATTGAATTGTTTTTGTGTTTTTTCGGGCGGCCCATGGGTCAGCAACCTGCGGCTCCTTGGATGTGAAGTCGCGTCTCTCTAGTTTCATACAAAAAAACTTTTAAAAATCATTCTGAATCAATTACCGAGGATTAGACACCGATTCTATCTCTCAGCCACTTGTACTCACTTTTCTACCCCCCCCCCCGCCCCCCCCTCACCGTCGACGCTATTTGTTATTCTCAAGAAAATGTTGAAATGGACTTTCTAAGAAGTATGATTGGGAAAAAACGGAGTGACAGGGTGAGGAATGATTTTGTAAGAGAAGAATGTGGTGCAAGAGAAAGTGTGAAAGTGAAGATTAAAAGAAGTTTGTTAAGATGGTTTGGGCATATGGAGAGAATGAATGAGGAAAGACTGACGAAGAAAGTATATGTTGGTAGAATAGATGGATGTCGTGGTAGAGGAAGACCGAGAAAGGTATGGATGGACCAAATATCCGAAATTGCGAATGAATGGAATATCCAGAGTCATAATAAAAGAAGAGCTTGTATGAAGAAGGTTATGACTCTGGAGGAAATGAAAGAAGTATGTAAGGACAGAAAGAAATGGCGGTTGATCTGTAATGTTGGCGAATAGGGTTTATTAAATTGGAATTTGTTTTTGTTTGTAAATGGATATTTTGTATTTGAATATTATTATTTAATGATGTATAAAATGTAATTTGTCGTGTGTGTGTGTTCCTTGACTTATAGGTTGGTATGCGGCTGACCACCCATGCTGTAAAAATGGTTCACTTTGCCAATGTCACCCCTGTCTCAGGGAAGGACGGCAAGAGTTGCAGGGTGTATGTCCATTTGAGATTTGATTTTTATGTTGTAGGTTCACATGAGGCATGTGCAAGCGCGAACTTGTACGTGTCTGGTTGTGAGAATGCGTGTAATGTGAATCTTCAATGTAACATATCCTTGCAACTTAGATTAGATTAGATTAGATTAGAAGAAAACATTTGTGGATCTGTACAAATTGTCATTTTTGGCTTGTCCCACTCAAAAGGTTGCCGACCCATGGGTTACACCATACGCTTTCTTTTTTCTGACCATGGTCTAACCCAAAAAAACACAAAAACAATATGTCATAAGTATTATTGTTAGAAGTATAAGCATTTGTTTGTTCCGTAGAATCAAGTTCCTCGGACATCTGGCTTGTTCGCTCCCATCATGTTGCTTGAAGGTCACCAGGGAGAAGTTTTCTCAGCCGCATTTCACCCGGAAGGTCAACATCTAGCGTCTGCAGGCTTTGATAGACAAATATGTGAGTATTCCAACCTGATTTATCCATAATTCAATCTCGTTTCTTTTTCACATTTCATGCACAAACACATGAATATAGAAAGGAAGGTGAGAATTTGCAAAACCTGTGCAAGACCAATCTCCGCATACGGCGTAGGGACTAGAGCTGATACCCTGAGGACAAAATCCCTTCTGAGGGCTTTCCAAATTAAAATACTATGTGGCATTGCCGGAAACACACTACTTGACAGAATACGAAACACTGAAATAAGAAATAAGGAATAACTTCATGACTTGAAAGTATTCTACATTGTGTTGGAGAGATGTTTTCTGGAATCTGACGATGGGCTTCTTCATCATGAAAGTAAAATGATGATCATCTTTCACGCTGAAGAAGCCTATGGTAGACGTGGGCGAAACGTCCGGAAGCTCCAGCTCCCATAGACCACAGCAACAGATTCCAGAAAACATCTCTCCAGCATTATCAGACGGCCATGTAAGACTAACAAAAAATTGGTTTGCAAAACTATTGAGACGCACAATTCTCCTTTTGTATTTTTGTTCTTATGCTCATGTTTCATTTGCAGTCATGTGGTCGGTGTACGGGGAATGTGAGAATGTCAGCGTCATGACGGGCCACACAGGAGCCATCATGGAGATCCACTTCTCCCCCGACGGATCAAACCTCTTCAGCTGCTCCACAGACAACACTCTCGCGCTGTGGGACGTCCCGACTGGACAGAGAATCAAGAAACTCAAAGGACACACAGGCTTTGTGAACAGTATTCAAGGTAAGCACATCATTAAGTTTTAGTTAACCGCTCTATACTGTTTGGAGACAGAGCATTCAAGGCGGCCGCTCCAATGACTTGGAATACTGTTCCCGCCTCACTGAGGGAACTGGATTTGGAGAGACTGTTCAAAAGACGTCTCAAAACTCACCTCTTCGTCCAATCATATGGACAAACGCCTTTGCAATGCCACTGTCATAAAAGGCGCTTTTATTTTTATTTTTAAGGAATCTTGTGACTGAATCCTGTGAATCTTGCAACTTAGATTATTATTATTGTGCGGGAGGCTCCCCAATTCTTGAAAGTCTTGGGGGTCTATGTCACCCTGGAAGGATGCCGCAGAGGTGTTGCTTGTGTTGTTGTTTCTGTCGTGAGGCGTTGCAAGGAAGTGGCGATTGATGTTGGTTTTGAATAAAACCGGATTAAATTGGGAAGGGAACACAGATACTGGTAGATCATTCCATAAACGGGCAGTTTGGCAAAGGAATGAGTCATGAAAACGCCAAGTTCTCATAGTTTTTAGATTGACTGCAAAGGGATGAATGAGAATCGTACTACGAGTTTCCCTTTCTGAAATGCGAGGGGGAGGGATTAATGAATGGAGCTCATTAGCTATATAAATTTTGTACTTCATCATCTATGTGTATGAATGTACACTTAAAACTTCATAATTTTGTGTTATCCCTTATCCAGCCGACAAGCCTTGAAGGCTCAAGGCCTCCCGCACCACAATTCTCCAGGACTCTCTGCCTTGTGCCGCTTTCCTCCATGGTCCCCTTACTCCCAGGACTTTCCTGTTGCCTCTGATATATTATTGTCTGCCCACCATATCGTGGGACGTTTGGACCTGGGATGTTTTTTTATGGAGAAAGTAAGAAAGTATTTAATGCATGTTCACAAACAGCTACGTTTGCACTTACAAATTAAAATCCAAATCTCAAATGAACACCAACCCTGCAACTTTTGCCCCCTTTCACTTAAAAAAGGGTAGACCGAAAAAGGCAAAGTGAACCAATTTTTACAGTATGGGTGATCAGTCTCATACCAACCCATAAAACAAGGAACCATTCAGGAATAAAAAGCAGATTTTTCATAACTTTAATACAACAGGTTTAACTTAGAGTTCTCAAAGATTTTTCTGTATTTTTTATTCACGGTAATCTTTGACTCAAAGCTGTTTGTTTCTTCCAGGAAATCGAAGGGGGCCTCAAATGCTTGTTTCCGGTTCTGATGATTCCACAATTAAAATATGGGACAGCCGCAAGAGGAATGTTGTGTCATCGCTCAATAATGAGTATCAAGTCACGGCCGTCACTTTCAATGACACTTCTGAGCAGGTCATCACAGGAGGCATAGACAATCAGGTTAAGATCTGGGACTTGCGCAAGAATGATGTCGTGTACAAATTGAAAGGACACACAGATTCAGTGACAGGTAAATATTTTTAATAAATTAAGTATCATTAATTTTAGCATAGACAAGGTTATCCTAACTGATTGTTTTGAGCTATTTTATATGAGTAGTCGTAGCCTAGTGGTCAACGCTTTGGAATCAATACCAAAAGGTGGTGGGTTTGATTCCTCAACGGAGTACAAAAGATTAACAATATATTTTTTTAAATGCTTTATACTTGAATGAATAATCATTGGATAAGCAAAATTTACTTTACATGAAGTAAATGGAGCACATTTCATGGAAAGTTTTGACATTAATTCAGCGTGAATTTGGAGGGCAAGTGTAGAACTAAGGCGTATGACAAAAGTCTTGCTTACAATACTTTATTATTTGTCATTTTCAGGTCTGTCCTTGTCACCGGATGGTTCCTACATCCTCTCGAATGCCATGGACAACACAATGAGGATATGGGACGTGAGACCGTTTGCTCCTGCCGAGAGATGCGTCAAAATATTTGTCGGACATCAACACAACTTTGAGAAAAATCTGCTCAGGTGTTCGTGGTCCGCAGATGGCTCCAAAGTAATTATTTCATACATGTTTAAATGTATATCGTTGTCTTTGTGGAAAAAAAACAAGAGGAGGTAAGGTATTGGACAGACGGCGGTGGATCAAAAGGCTAGGACCCATCCATGGATTGTTGTACCAATGATGATGGCAGGAAGAAGTGACATTGCAAAATAAATCAACTAAGCTGCATGTATTGTGCAACTTATTGTCCCCGGAGAAGTGTCATGTTGAAACTATCTTATTTCAGCCAGAACTGGTATTTCATTTGATTAGGGTTTCCCAGCTCCTGAGGTGTCTGGTTCTCATTTCTTGGGAAGACTGAGTAGACCTTGCCGATATTTTGATTTTGGCTTTGAAATAAACACTCACAGGAAATCATTTCTAGACTCCTAGGCATCTGGCATGGAATGCAAGCATTTTACCAACTAAGCTATTAACCGGATTGAATTCAGAATTCAAACTTTCAAAATATTACCGCAGAGTTCCTATCCAAAAAAAAAATGTAAAAGAAGAAAATGTTGCTAACACAATTATTTCTTTTAGGTGACTGCAGGTTCCTCGGATCGTTTTGTTTACATTTGGGACACAACAAGCCGGAGGATTCTGTACAAGCTTCCCGGACACAATGGAAGTGTCAACGATGTCCAATTTCATCCAAAAGAACCTATAGTCCTGTCTGCTTCCAGCGATAAACAAATATACTTGGGAGAAATAGAAGCCTAAAGGTTCTGGCTAAGAGAAATGGGATCCAAACTAAGATATTTTAATAGGAGGTTTAGGCTTACACAGCTGGCTGATGATGCTGGAGAGATGTTTTCCGGGATCTGTTGCCGTGGTCTGTGGGAGCTGCTTTCTGAGATGCGTTACCTTCGTCACACACCCCACAGTTTCATAAAGATGGCTAATAGATGTCACTATTCCTTCATATAATTTGCGTCTAAAGTGCCTAGATTGTTATTCTTAAATCCCGAGTGCACTCCTCATTTTCAAAACATTTTCATTAACATCTCACCACATCATCAAAACGCTGAAGAAGCCCAATGCAGATATAAATGCATTGAAGACATTGAGCGCTGGATGACTGCAAATAAGCTAGTCCTAAACCCGGATAAGACGGAAATTTTGTGTGCGGTGACAAAGAAGCGCAATGAACTTCTTGACCTGTCGCCCATCAGAATCTGCGGAGTAAATGTCAACCCGTCTGCCAGCATTAAACTTCTTGGAGTTTGCATCGACCAGCACCTGACACTGGATAATCAACTATCAAACACTGTCAGATCCGGATTCTTTGCTCTCCGGCAAATTAAGACCGTGGTTAAAAGTCTGCCTAGAAGTGCTACAAAAGCGATTGTAAATTCCTTTGTTGTGGCCAAACTTGACTACTGCAATGCGATCTATGCTGGCCAGCCCAAAAATCAGCTCAAAAGGCTTCAATCGCTGCAGAACGCTGCAGCTAGACTCATATATGGCGCTGCAAAGTCTTGCCACATCACTCCTCACCTTCAAGCTCTGCATTGGCTGAAAATCCCTGAGAGGATTACCTTTAAAGTTGGTCTGCTCACTTTTAAAGCACTACGTGGGAGTGCTCCGGGGTACCTGATGGAGCTGGTGTCTCCAACAACTATAACCTTGCGTGGACAAACACTGAGGTCAGCTGCATCAAGAAGCAGCTGCCTGGACGTCCCAGCAAGAAGACCCCACACTGTTTTTGGAGACAGGGCATTCAAGGCAGCCGCTCCAATGACCTGGAATGCTTTTCCTGACACACTGAGGGAACTGGATTTGGAGACGAAATTTAAAAGAAGTCTCAAGACTCACCTCTTCGTCCAATCATATGGACAAGCGCCTTTGTAGTGACACATTGTCATAAAAGGCGCTATATAAATTCTGTGCTTATTATTATTATTATTATAAGCCAAACGTTTGGAAGCTCCAGCTCTGATAGACCACGGCAACAGACTGCGAAAAGCAAATGACCAGCTGATGACAGATCAAAAACTAATAGGATCATTATCAACTGAATAATATTAGCAACCTGGCAGAAATAAGCTACAATATTTCCAGCCCTTTTTGTCATGATTCCGTTACATTATGATTATGTAAAATACATTTTGTCCTATTTGTAAATCTTTTATTTTATCAATAAAATACCTTTGTAAATGTAACTGTTTTATTATTATTATGAAGTAGCGGAATTGGCTTGTCTCAAAGTGAATTTATGTCTGAGCATGAGGTAAGTAAGTAAGTAAGACCGGCCGTAGTCCAGTGATAACACTTCGGACTCATAAATGGAAGGTTGTGGGCTCAAATCCCGGCGGAACACAAAAATTTATATTTTCAAATTTGCTCTTCGCTGGGTTGAAAAATTCATAAATCTTTACTCACTAAAAGGTCAATCCAGCCTTACAGCAACTGGGCCTCGCTTGAGTATTGGCGCTTTGTAGCAACGACCAAGCTCGTAAACCTCTGCGGCACTACAACAAGTGTCATAGACCCATAGAGTCTCTGAAATCTAGGACGTCTCCCGCACAGGACTTCTTAAAAAAAAAAAACAAATAAAATACAAGTATGGACTCGGGACAATTTCCTTACGGATGTTCCAAAATAATTTTCCTGCCAGTGGGCAAACATCACAGGTCTTTGTAACTAGGATCCTGAACAATCTATAACAAAATATTTGTCAAAATTTTCTGGCTGTTTGAAAACCTGGCTGTATGACACAACTATTTTATTTTGTGCAAATCAAATTTGCAGACTTTATTATTTGAAGTGACGACATCTTCGCACTGGACTCGCAACAATATTTGAAATCAGTTTTTTTCGCCGCATCATCTTTCACACAGGTCTTCATATTTATTGGTCTGTGTGAGCTTGGTCACTGCTATGAAGCACCAACTTGAACAAAGCGCAGTTGCTGTAATGCTCGATGAACCTTTGCAACTGGTCTTTGATGCAGGTGAGTCTTTGCTTGGATTAAATTTTCAAGGGGGCAAATTTTTTTTTTGAAAAACTGATAAGTGACTGACTTGTGCTTTGCTGTTAATCATATTTTCACCTTCCTACTAAGGTTTCAATCTTGACTACTTATTTATGAGTATTTTTTAAAGATTGTTCTTTGACTTATAGGTTGGTATGAGGCTGACCACCCTTTGCCAATGTCACCTCTGTGTGAGGAAAAGTCAGCAACGTTACAGGGCTTGTGTTCATTTGAGATCTGGGTTTTTATATGTAGGTCCACATGCGACACGCGTAAGCGCAAACTTATACGTGCCTGCTTGTGAAAATGCATTTAAGGTGGCGACTCCTACTACCCAAAAAAAAAAATATTCATAGATGGTACGCATCAATAATGTATGGGGCACTCCGTCGGGCAAATATGAAAAACTACTGTAGTTTTTGTTCCTTCGAAATTTTTAATGCATTGAAAATATAATGTTGATTGCGCTATTCTAATATGAAATCAATCTGAAATCGCTAAGGTATTCATTTCGGTCATTAAATTATGTGTAAATTTCAATTTTTTATGGCTCGAGTTTATCTTGGACACAAACCTTTTTTATTATTTGTTACGCTGCGCTGTATAAACCTTTATTTTCTCTCGGTTAGCTGCGGAAGCTGTGGTGTATCGGCTAGCGTGGCAGACTGCCACGCAAGGACGATGGGTTCGAATCCGGTTATCAAATGTATATTTAAGTTTTTTTATATTTATTTTCTTTTTTACATATTATACTTTTTTTATTAAAATACAACATATTTGACAAAACTATTAAAGTTAGTCCAAACGATTAAAAATACTTTCATTTCACTTTCATTTCACACTTCGTCCACACGACAAATCGGTCAACAACAACCCGTCCAAAGACAACTCGGTCATAGACAAATCGGTCACACGACACTTCGACCACACGACATTTCGGCCAACGACTTTTCGGTTAACAACATTTCAGTCACATGTATATATGTACCGAAGAAATCATCCCAATATTATAATTGTATATTATGATTCAGCCACCATGGGTTGACAGAGCGTAAACCTAATTTGCATAAACGAGGTGGCACGACTTTATCCAAACAAATCCGAAGCATTATCATATTGTGCTGCAGTGTTTTTTACTTTCTTGCTATAGCTGAAGGCTATAAAGAAAGTTATGATTTGGTGTGAAAATTTTTTTTCGAGGTTTTCACGGAAATGAGTTGTCCTGGTGCAGGACATGCCAAAAAAAAACACTATCTTTCAAAAACGTCCGTCTGTATGTGTGTGTGTATGTGTGTCACTTTCCAAAGTATAAGACCTAGAAATACCAAATTTTGGCTACATCAACTTTTTTAGACATGTATTAAGTATGAATAACATGGCATTACACCAACTTGAAAATTCAAGATGGCTGCCATACAAAAAAAACATAAAATTGCACTTTCCTCAAAAACGGCTGGATAATCTTCCCAACACCGGAAGGTCCCTTTTAGGACCACACCCTACTCAAAAGTTATCGGTGCTCTGGCCAGCCCTTCTCCAACATCAACCACCTCGCCTCAGTTGATCCTCCTGCTGCATCAGGCCACAAGGATCCCTGGAGGATCCCTCAGCAGGCGCAACGAGTTCTCGCAAGAAAGAACACGCCCGCCTACAGTCTATGGCAGGGGTCTTCAACCTTTTTTAGTGCAAGGGCCAAACATCGATAACACATCGTCCGAAGGGCCACAACTTTTCACGACACTTTACCACTTTATCAATAAAATAAAATACATATGTACATAATTTCAAATTTTACTAATCTTTATTGGTTGATTAAAGACATTGTTTATTTTTTACAGGTTTGTCAATATTTGTTTTCATTTTTGTGGTTGCAACCCGCAGACTACCTTCCAGATGTGCATCGTGGGCGGACTGTGGGCGGACTCACTCCTGCGGCGAGCGAGCGAGACGCACTCATATGTGTGAAAGAGTGGCATTGCAAATGCTGACGATTGCGAGTCGTATATCACTCGTATATATATATCGCATATATCACGGGGCGCGATATTCTATTTTTTTAGCCTCTGGTGGCCGCGGGCCGCAAGAAATTAGCTGGCGGGCCACATGAGGCCCGAGGGCCGCGGGTTGAAGACCTTAGGTCTATGGGAACAGACTGTGGCGCCAAAATTTTAAATAACGAACCGAAATATTATAAACCCAAAACTCTGTCTCTTTAGTCCGGTCGATAGCTCAGTTGGTAGAGTGCTTGCATTCTACCCCGTGAGCTCGGGTTCGAATCCCACCGAGGAGGGTGTCAGAAATGATTTCCTATTTCGGTGTTTATTTCAAACCCCATTATAAAAATACCGGCAAGGTTTACTCAGCCTTCACAAGAAATGAGTACCAGCCCCCTCGGGAGCTGGGAAAACCCCCACTTCAACTGAAGTGGTTGGCGTAAGGCCGGCCCCCTTACCTGTAAAAATAAATAAGTTTAACTCGCCGCATGCGACCCCTTCGGGGATAACGCGGCAAGAAGTTACACTATATTTGTAGCTTAGTTGCGTTAGTTGCTTTCTGTAAATATTTCTTCCAATAAACCGATGTTCCCACAATGTGCTCATTCCATCGATATATATTTTATTTAGATCGATGGCTCATTCATTTGAAGTAATACAAACCTTACCTTTGTCAAAACGTGTAATTTATCATTCCCTTGGATTATCTAATGTAATCTAAGTTGCAAAGATGTATAACATTTAGGATTCATATTTAATTCATGCCCACTAGCAGACACATATAAGGTCGCGCTTATACGTATGCCGCGTATAAGCTTAAACATTCACACTCACAACTTAAATAAACATAAGCCCTGCAACTCTTGAAGAAGTCATTGGCAAAGTGAACCAGGCTTTTACAGCATAGGTGGTCAACTTCATACCGTCGTATTAGCCAAGTAATTGTTTATTTTTTCGGTAAAAATATCTTGCATTACTTTCCTTTCCAGCCGCAGCAGAAGGGGTTGCTTGTGGTGGGTAAAACCTACGTATTTTCACAGGTAAGGGGGCCGGCCTTACGCCAACCACTTCGTTGAAGTGGGGATTTCCCTACTAGGGGAGCAGGTACTCATTTCTTGTGAAGGCTGAGTAAACCTTGCCGGTTTTTTTTATGGTAGTTGGGTTTGCAATACACACCGAAAAGAGAAATAATTTTGACACCTTTGGTGGTCCGAGCTTTCAGCATCGAACGAAAGCTTTCTACCTCTGAGCTACTGACCGGACTTATTATAATAAAAATAATAGTACAGTCATTCTTCTATCAATAACAAATTCATTTTATTCCAACATGGTCACGCGGTGTGTGTAATACGTGACCAGCGTACGTAAAAGAGAGAAATTAGTAACAATCAAGTCAATACATTAAAACATGATTAAATCATTTAAATAGCCTTATTCAGATTCATTAAGCAAAGTAGTATGAGGGGCTTAGAACAAATTACTTTTTTATCGACGAATGATGAACCGAGATATTTGTGATGGATTGTTTTTTTTACATGGCATCTCACAATAAATGACAAATTTGTGCAACGGCTAGATTCCTATTTCCATCCTCAATGATTTTCATTCATATTACTGTGTATAGCATTGAGGTATATATACCTCAATGGTGTATAGCCTCTGCACTTTTTGCGTCCTACTGACCAGTGACCGTTCACAAGTGAATAAGAAAAAACACTGCAGCACATGATAATAATATTATTATCAAGACACCCTTCCTCATCAGCTGTATACAATGGCTGTATAGCTACTTCTTGATCTAGTAATCCCTACGCTTCGGATTCGTTCGGATAAAGTCGTGCCACCTCGTTTATGCAAATTAGGCTTGTACGCTCTATCAACCCATGGTGGCGGGCAGAGTGAATGAATCATAATATAAAATTATAATACTAGGTCACTAGGATGATGACTTCGGTGGTACCCAAAGAACCAGGGTCAAAGTTAGAGTCAAGTGACCCAAGCGGGGATCGAACCAACGTTATTCTATTCCAAATACGCTAGAAAGATCAGCCTCTGGCCCACTCGGCCATAACACCGACTAAATGAAATGAAAGTGAAATGATCGTATTTTTAATCGCTTGGACTAACTTTAATAGTTAAGTTTTCAAATATGTTGTATTTTTATAAAAAAAGTATAATATGTAAAAAAAGAAAACAACAAATGTAAAAAATTAAAAATATACAGTGTCAACCGGATTCGAACCTATCATCTTTGTATCTGCGGTCGGTCACGCACGCTGTTACGCCAGAGCTCTCACAGCTAGACGGGAGAAAAAAACTGTTTATAAAGCGTAACAAATAACTATTAAAATAATATTATGGGTGGTTTGTAAAATGCGAAAGATTTATTCGTATTGAAGGGAAACCAGAGTATGGGTGGTTTGTGTCCAAGATAAAATACGAGTCGGCGCAAGCAATGGCGCAGACATATATATATGGAAATTTACACATAATTTAATGACCGAAATGAATACCTTAGCGATTTCAGATTGATTTCATATTAGAATAGCGCAATCAACATATTATTTTCAATGCATTACAAGTTTCGAAGGAAGTAAAACTACAGTAGTTTTTCATATTTGCCCGACGGAGTGCCCCATACATTTTTGATGCGTACCATCTATGAATATTTTTTGTTACCATCTATGTGTCGTACCACCTTAATGAATCTGAAATGGAATATATATCCGTGCAACTTAGATTATAGCACGATTATATCATGGAAGTAACAGGTGTCACAAAATTGTGAAAAAAACATTGAAAAATTATGAAGGTTCATTTAGTGCTTGAATTTCTAAAATACATTAATTATTCCGAGTAAATACAAAAGTTTAAAATAGTCCTAGGTTTTTAAAGTTACCGGCTTCTGGATTCGAGCTTGATGTTTCGTGTTTATGGTCAGTAAAAGTATATTTACATTGTCTATGGCGCAATAAATGTAAAATGGCCGCTTGTCATCGGTCAAAGTTGTAACAGGTGCGATATGATAAACTTCACTGTGATGAATTTCGGTATGTTTTATGTTTTATTGTATCCACAATATTGTTAAAAAACAGCAAAACTAGAATATCTCACTAAAATTCATATTATTACGGTACTTTCTGCGTACTTTGAAATTTCCATTTTGATCAGCTGATGTACCTACTTATTTCCTTCACATTCGAATAATAATATTAACAAATTATTTATTATCTTTGCATACTTTTATTATGTAAAAACTGATGCTAACTGAGCAAATTTTTGTATATTCGTTAATCTATTTATGCTATAATTACGACATTTCTTTATTCTTGTTCAGAAATGTTTCGTTTTATTACTTTCTATTTTGTCACCATTTAGACACATCAGCAAAATGTCAACTGCGTTCGTTTTTTCTTCTCGCGATTTTTAAGCCTTTGTTGTTTGTATTTTTTTGATATTATGAAATTGCTTGTGGAAATAAAGCTTGAAATAAATAATATTATTATTTTTTAGGTTGATACACGATGGCGTCAGGTGCATCGTCTCTCGATAGCAATGAAAGTGGCGGTGAGTTTTTTCAAAATATTTAAATTTCGAACGTAGGTACATTCGAAATGTTCGAATTTTAGAAGATTTCAAACATCCATATTATCTGAAATTGCCAACTTCATATGGGTCCATTTCGAAGTGCCTGTTTCTTAGCTGAGAGATTGGATTGAGGCTGACCACCGTTCTGTAAAAAGTGATTTGCTCTTTCCGACACCACCCCTGTTTCAAGGAAAGGCTTAAAGCTTACCAGAGTTTCTCTTCATTTGACCCTTGGGTTATTTGTATAAGTATGCTCACAGCATGTATAAGTGTGAGCTTGCACAATTTTTAAAATGATTTTAAATTGTTCCTCCTTGGTGTGGAAGATACAAGTGCCGATGATGACGTCACATACAACTCAAACAAAATATTGAGATATCTGATCCGCATAGACAATATTGTAATGTCACCCAACCGGGTTGCTAGGCTCAAAATGGATACAATTTTTTTTGTATTCAGCAGTCCCATACAAGACTGACGTTAGCTCGTCAAGAATAAAGTCTCAAACTCAAAAATATTCCGACCTCATAATTAACCTCTGAAAGAAAATAAATATTGATGACTTGTGTCGCTGTTCAATTGCTTTTCTAATTTATTTTTAATCCATAGATAACAGACAAAATGGTAAACTGCAAGAAATCTTGAGTGGTTTATGGCCACCTGCAATCTTTACCCCAATTATAAAACATGTAAATCCCTCTATTTACATTGATTAAAAAAATATATTGAAACTAAATCGCTCACTAGGGGTGCTATTGTATTTTCTACATATTTATTTATTTATTTAAATTTCCGAAATAGCGAATGAATGGGATATCCAGAGTCATAATAAAAGGAGAGCCTGTATGAAAAAGGTTATGACTCTGGATAAAATGAAAAAAGTATGTAAGGACCGAAAAAAATGGCGGCTGATCTGTAATTTAGGCGGCTAAGGCAAAGAATCAATTTTAATTTTTATAGATGTTTTGTAGATTTTCTAGTGTTTGTTTGTTATTTAATTGCTTGTATTCCTTGACTTATAGGTTGGTATGAGGTTGACCACCTATACTGTAAAAAAATGGTTCACTTTGCCAATGTCACCCCTGTGTCAGGGAAGGTCGGCGAAAGTTGTAGGGCTTATGTTCATTTGAGGTTTGGATTTTATTTTTAAGTACACATTCAGCATGTGTAAGCCCGAACTACACGTGTTTGTTTGTGGGCATACATCTGAGAGCTTTGAATGAATATATCCTTGCAACTTAGATTATAGATGCAAAGGAGGGGAGCTTATGTTTTTCACTCGGGGTACTTGTTACCATGCAAAATGTATCAAAACATAATGAGGTCAGAATATTAAAAACGGCGCAAAAATAAACCTCGTCACCCGGTCGGGTTGATAGAGAAAAGTCAAACAAATAATTTGTTATTGGTTGCTAAGAAACCGATGTTTGCTCGCCGAGCAAAATGGTTCCAAATTCTAAAATGTTTGTACCTCACTATTACACTTGAGCAAATAGTGCATCATTAAGGATTCATAAAAATTGGTATAACATTTCATTTGGTCATGTTTTGTATCAGAAATCTACTCGTGGTTGCAGTTTACTTATCCCGCATGCGATTCATGTTTATTGTGCTCTATTTGTGTCGAGTGTTGCCGCCTGCAATAAGAGAAAGTTTACATTTAATTATTCTTCTCCATTTGATGAGCACACAGTTTCACGGTGTGTGATTTTGTGAGCTTCCGTTTATTCTTGCATAACTAAGGAAATCCAATTAATTATTTTTAAGTCATAATGCGTTTTTTTTTTATGTTTGAGGAAGAAATTTCAGTGTTGAAAAATATTTTTAGTTAGAAACAAAAATATTTTTTTGCACGTATATTTAAAATTTGTTTTTTCTCAGTGGAAACTTGCCACACTGTCACCTTAGTGCTTGTTAAGCTTATCTCCAACAGTGATAATTTGGTATGAGGTTGACCACCCATACTGTAAAAAATGGTTCACTTTGCCAATGTCACCCCTGTTTCAGGGAAGCTAGGCAAGAGTTGCAGGGCGTATGTTCATTTGAGATTGTGTTTTTTATATTGTAGGTCCACATGCGGTATGTGTGAGCGTGAAATTATGCGTGTCTGCTTGTGGGAATGCATTTAATATGAATCTCAAATGATACATATCTTTGCAGCATAGATTTAGATTTAGATTTTTAGATTTAGTTAAGTTTGACAATTTAATTTAAAGGTCATTTTTGAATCTGAAGGAATGCAATTCACCAACCTTTTCTGCCTGGCCAGTAAAAGGTATTAATATCATCAATTAATAATTCATAATTGTATATTTTAACCCTTTCAGACCTGACCATATTTCTAGATAAAAAAAAAAAATTTTTTAGAGTGGATTTCTTTATTTATATTTTTTAAAAAAAATTCCAATCTTTTTTTTTTTTTTAGTGTTAAAATTATAGATTTTTTTTTTTTCAATTTACCTTGAAAATTGACGATTTTGAGGGGAAAAATTGTCAGAGTTGAAACGCAAGCCGGCTTGACAGTTGACAGACGTTATGGCGGTTAAAATGCAGGCAAGAAACATAAAGAAAAAATATAATGCTGTAAGCAAGAATACCAGCTAGCAAATAAAAAAAACCCCAAGCCTCTATGAGTTTTGTACCTACCATGATAAAATTTTGAAATCTGTGTATGTTTAAACATACCCACGGTCTGAAAGGGTTAATGAATTGTTAATTAATAATTACCCAATGACATCTGTTGAACCAGGATCAAAGTTATGGTTAAATTACCCAAGCGGGGATTGAACCAGCATTAGAAAGATTGGCCACTCGGCCACCTAAGCCATAACACCTCTTTTCGGCTTCTGATGGTGTTCCTTGACTTATAGGTTGGTATGCGGCTGACCACCCATACTGTGAAAAAATGGTTCACTTTGCCAATGTCACCCCTGTTTCAGGGAATATCGGTAAGAGTTGCAGGGCTTATGTTCATTTGAGATGGGTTCTTATAATGTAGGTCCACATGCGGCATGTGTTAGCGCGAAATTATACATGTCTGCTTGTGGGAATGCATTTAATATAAATCTTAAATGGTATATATCCTTGCAGCTTAGATTAGATTAGATTAGATTAGATGGTGCGTTTTGAGGCGAAAACGTCTACGCATATAAAATAAAAAGTGAATTGAAACTGTGTTTTTTTTACAAAATTAAATAAGATTATTATTTATTTCTTTAATGTTTGATGTACTTAGTTTTATTATTATTGTTTCAACTTTGATGATAAGCCTTTCTCCGATAAAAAAAAACGCAGTTTTATGTTAAAGTACAAATTCTAATCTAAATAAGGTAGTGCAAAAATAGCAATCAGTAATACCTACAACCATCTCTAAATTTTACTTTCTTTCATGAAGTTAATACCCCTAGTAACCAACATCTTATGCTTGGGTTATTGGTTTTTGTTAAGAAGTGATCTTTTTAAAAAAATCTGTTGAATTGAAAAACTCGTTGCTAGGATCTGTTGCCGTAGTTAATTGGAGCTAGAGCTTCCGGACGTTTCACCCATATTTGCGAGAAATTTCTTCAGTTTGATGATGAAGCGATGTGATCTTGATGAATCTGTTACGAGAAAACTGTTATTATCAACGTGACCTTGGTATTCCTTGACTTATAGGTTATGAGGCTGACCACCGATGCTGTAAAAAATAATTTACCTTGCCAATGTCTGTTTCAGGGAAGTTCAGCAAAATTTGCAGGGCTTATGTTCATTTGAGGTTTGGTTTTTTAATTTGTAAGTACACATGCAACATTTGTAAGCACAAACTCACACACATGTATGTTAGTGTAATACTCAAGCAAGACCCAGTTGCTGTAAGGCTGGATGGACCTTCAGTGACTGGTCTTTGGTAAAGGTTTTTATGAATTTTTCAACCCAGCGAAGAGCACATATTTGAAAATATAAATGATATATTTTTTGTGCTCCGCCGGAATTAAAACCCCCTAACCCTTCCATTTACGAGTCTGAAGTGTTGCCAATAAACTACGGACCAGTCAAATTATTATCAACGGCACATCACTTCATCATCATTTAAAGAAACCCATCGCAGACACAAGCAAAACATCCAGAATCTCTAGCTCCGATGAACCACAGCAAGAAATCTGGGAAAGAAAATCTCCAGTATTAACCACTGGCTGTTAAAGCCTAAACCTTCTAAATGTTAAATTGTTTGATTGTCTTTTTATTGCAGTCAACCTGCATGGCTTCATACCCACGGCGGAGAGGGCCGCAGTCAACCTGCCCACAATCCCGCTGCCCATAGACTTTGAGAGTCTCTCCTCCGGCTATGACAAGCAGTCCCCGTACCAGGTGGTCAGGCAGCCCACGTTCGAGGCCATGAACCCATCGTACGACTCCCTCACGCAGGCGCAGTACGAAGGTCTGCCCAAGCAGAACAACGAGGGCTTGAAGCAGCAGTGCGACAAGGCTGTGGTGCATGAACTCAACACGCTGCAGAGACAACACTCGGAGACTAACAGAAGATGTGAGCACGCTATGAAGGTTAGTGTCTTTTTTTGTAAATGCCTTTTCACACGGAACGATTTCGGTCCAGTTTGTCTATACTTCGCCATACACTACTAAACTTTCAATTCGGTACATGCCTGTGCAGTGTGAAAAGGGCGGATTCCTTTGTCACTGATTGTTGAATTATTTACTTGGTAATCTTTCATCATTCTTTTCATGCATGTTTTTCTCGTTTTCTCACTATGTAGATTGCAGGCATTTGCAATCTCAATTAGTCCACCTATTACCTTCTTCTTTTTCTTCTGTGCCTCTTCAGTGAAGATTGGTTATCATCATAGAAATTTGTACCTTAGATACTGCTGCAGAAAAGGGAATCCTGCGCTTCTGCCAAACCACTGGTTTGAATTAAAAGCATTTCTTCAAATCAATTATAGGGCATCATTCAGAATCTATGTGATATTGAATATTGTGTATGGAATGATCTTTGTGGACTTTAAATAGACAGATGTGGGAAAATGGCGAATCATAGCCATTGAATAATATACCAGAGGATTTACCATGTTTATCATATTTTTGTTGTTGATTTGTTATATGTTTGTTGCCAGGAATTGGAGTACTTCAGAGCTCAGCACAGGGCTGCCATGAGCCAGCTGGAAGTTTCAGCTCAAGAATCTAATAACCTCAGAGGGAAGTATGGCGAACTTCTCAATGATAATCAGAGGTAAGCTTTCAAAGGATAAACCTTATTATATGAATATTGTCAATTCTTTTAAGCTCTTTGTAAAAAAAAACAGCAGGTATCTGCCAATATATCCTGCAGGAACTCTCAGCGGGGTCATCCTTGGGTGCTTGTCCCCTCGATCATCCCCTCAATTGTGGTATGCAAGAGACCTTACTGGCAAATCGCATGTCCTTAACATCTTGCACTTCTTCTTTCAATTAGAAGTTTAAAAGAATTGTCGTAAATAGTAAGGAATGGCGAATTAGATTGATGAGCATTTCTGCATGCCAGTCTTAACATTGAGACAGAAGAAGATTAATATTGAATATTACACATCGTAAGCTTTCCTTAACTTATAGGTTGGTATGAGGCTGACCACCCATACTGTAAAAAAATGGTTCACTTGGTCAATGGCACCTCTGTTTCAGGGAAGGTCAGCAAGGTTGCAGGGCTTTTGTTCATTTGAGATTGGGTTTTTTTTATTGTAGGTTCACATGCGGCATTTTTAAGTACAAACTTATACGTGTCTGCTTGTGGGAATGCATTCAATATAAATCTTAAATGTAATTTATCTTTGCAACTTAAATTATATGTAAGCTACTGCTATTTAAGGCCTGGTATTTTCAAGGTTGTCTTTGGTGTTGTGTCTGAAATGTCCCTTAGTATGTAAAAGCTACTTTTTTGTGTCAGACTGGAGAGGGAGTTGCAGCGCCTGCAGCAGGAGAATGGTGGGGGAGCCGTCAACGGGGGAGGAGGGGCGGGGGGATCCATGGAGACTGGGGACACCGCCCTGATGCACACCCTCAGGAAGTACGACGCTCTCAAGGAGGAGTACGACTGCCTCAGAAAAAGGTACACTCAGCATTACATGCATGTTTAATTTGTGGGCAGATGTTTCTGATATTTTTCCATTGTCTGGATTGCTGTGAAACGAGGTTTCTCAGGATATTTGGCGTCTCTGTCCTTCATTTCTCAGCCTTTCTGAGTCCACTTCTGAACGTAGGCGTCCTCCAATCTTCTCCATGTTTGTCTATTGGCTGCTGTGTTCAGCCATTATCTGCCTGCAGTTCTCTTGATGTAATCCAGCTACCTCAGTTGGGGTCTTCTCACTCCCTGCTTGGACATCTCGCGCTGCCACTGGACGACCCTTTTCGGCCACATGTCATGGTCTTGCCCAGCGCCATTTTAAGCAGGCCATTCGCGGTATAACACCAGTGTGTCTACGGATCTCCTGGTTTGGAACCCTGTCTCTGAGACTGATTCCCAGCATCCTCCTTTCAATGGCTCTTTGGCTCGTCCTCAGCCTGTTGACACTATACTGAGTGAGCCTTTTTGTTAAATTTGTCACACATCTCTTCACTCACTCACTTTTTACTTTTTGTATGGCTGGCAAGCGCAACAATCCCTACTAATTTAATAGAAGATAAGTAATTATAGCACATGCAGCTACATAGTACCAGTATAAAAAATTATAAAAGTCCCCTTCCTTGCTATCTCCACATTTCTATTTAGGTCTATTATTTGAAAAGATTTGAACTTCTTTCGACCCCCCGGTTTGAGAAGTGCAAGCATAATAAATAATTCTTATCAAATTGCAAATAAATTAGCGCATAATGATTGTCTGTAATAGTTATTGATACCAGTTTTTGTTAATGGCTAATGTGTAATTATGTATTGGCAGGTATGATGATGTCATTTCGACGCACGGCGCCACCACAGATCAGCTGCAGGCTTGCCAAGATGAGAACATACGCTTGAAGTCGCAGGCACATGAAATCACCCAGGAGAGGAACTCCGCGGTAAGTTGCTAATAATAATATTAATTATTAGGATGATTTATTTGGTGAGTGCTGTTTTTGTGTGAATCACATTTCCCTCTGCGAGCTTGGTTGTCGCTGTAGAAAGTGCCATTTCTCAACCAAGACTCAGTTGGCGTAAGGCTACATGGACCTATGGTGACCGGTCTTTGGTAAGGAATAATTTTTCAACCCAGCAGAGAGCAAATTCTTATATTGAAATCTTTTTTTTGTGCTCTGCCGGGATTTCGAAATCACTACCTTCCAATCATGAGTCCAAAGTGTTACCACTGGACTACGGACCGGTCAAACAATAATATTTTTAGTTGCAGATTTCACATCCATAACAAAGTGTGCTATTTCACCCCCCCAGTGCTTGTTTGGCTTAATTGCCATTTGATTCCATTGCCACATTCTACACAATCTGAGCTAAGAAAAAAACGTAAAAGACAATAAGCCCCCCTGGGAGCTGGAAAACCCCCCCTTCAACTGAAGTGGTTGGTGTGAGGCCGGCCCCCTTACCCGTAAAAATATCGATCGATCCCTTTGGGAATAATGCAGGCAAGAAGTTACACTGTATGTGTAGGTAAGTTGCATTTTTTTTATTGTAATTTTAACTTTCCAGATCCGCGAGCGCAACGGCCTGAAGCAGCAGTGCACCGCGGCCATCCGCCAGTGGGACATTGCGCTGCGGGAGCGAAACGAGTACCGCGACGCCCTCGGCAAGGTCAGCTCCCAGCATGAGGAGGCCGTGCGGGAGATGAACCAGGCCATGGGCGTCAGGGTCAAGGCCACCAAGGACATCAAGAGGCTGACGGAGGAGAGGAACGCTGCCATGCACGAGTACTCCCTCATCATGAGCGAGAGGTGAACAGAAACACTCTGCTTGTATGTATGTCGGGGGAAGTAGTCAAGATGAAGTGCCCTTAGCCGATGGATTCAATTGATTGATTATTATAAGTGAAAATCTAATCTAATCTAAGTTGCAAAGATATGTAACATTTAGGATTCACATTATATGCGTTTTCACAAGCAGACACGTATAAGTATGCGCTTAAACATGCCGCATGTGGACTTACAATATAAAACCCGAATCTCAAATGAACATACACCCTGATACTCTTGCCGACCTTCCCTGAAACAGGGGTGACAAGGGCAGAGTGAACCATTTTCTACAGCATGGGTGGTCAGCCACATACCAACCTATCAATTAATAATTCATTATTGTATATTTTAATGAATTATTCATTAATAATTACCCAATGACATCTGTTGAACCAGGATTAAAGTTATGGTCAATGGACTCAGGCAGGGATCGAAACAGCGTTATTCTATTCCAAATACGCTAGAAAAATGGGCCACTTGACCCCTCGGCCATAATACCATTGAGGCAAGGTGGATGTAAAATATTGAGTTGATCGGTCATTCTGCAGCGTATGTATGTGTGTGTTTATCATCATCTGTTGCATTTTCCAGAGACACGGTCCATAAGGAGATGGAGAAGTTGTCTGATGACCTGCAGCGTGCGGTGAAGCGAGCCGGGGCTGCTGAGGCGGAGCTGGCTGCGGCTCAGAGGGAGAGGCGCGCCCTGGCCCTCCAGGCAGAGTCCCTGCGCAGGGAGATAGCCTCCGCGCTGCTGGATCGTGACAGGGCGCTCAAGGAGTGCTCCGATCTAACGAGGAACAATCAGCCCAATACCTCCAAAACTAGGTGAGATATGGAGGCAAATATAAGCTTTAGAAGTATGTAGGGAGTGAATGTTATGTTGGGGATATAAATAGAACTATTTCTTCTGCACACCAATTTCTTCTGCACATCAATGACCTTCTGTCCTGTGCATCGATTCACTCCTACGCTGATGATAGTACCATTCACGATGGCTTCTTATTTGATAAACCCCAAAGCATCTCAACCCTTTCAGATGCCTGCAAACATTTAACATCAAAGATCAACACTGACCTCAAAGCTGTCAGCCACTGGGGAGCTGACAATCTCGTTGAATTTAATGTTAAAAAAACGCAGGCTTGTCAGATATCCCTGAAAAGGGCTCCAAACCCCAATTTCCCAACTTTTGACAACGTCCCCTTACCCAACCAAAACCACTTAGATCTTCTCGGTGTTTCTCTTTCATCAGAGCTGAAATATCAAGACGCCATCTCATCTCGAACCACTTCGGCCTTCCGGCGACTAGGCGTACTATATAGAGCTCGTAGATTTTTTACTTCAGCTCAACTGCTGACTATATAAATCCCAAATCCGTCCAATTATAGAGTATAACAGCCACCTCTGGTCCGGTATACCAAAGAAGCTGTGTGACCAACTTGACACCGTGCAAAGAAGAGCGGTGAAGCTGATTGATGATCCCATTCTCACAGCCAACCTACATTCTCTTGAGCACAGAAGGAAAGTTGGAATGATCAGTCTCTTCTATAGGTACTACAACGGCGTCTGCTCTGATGAAATATCCTCACTTATACCCCCTCCTCTCGTCACAACAAGGGCAACTCGTAAAACGGCTCACATTCAACCATTTGCAGTCGATATCAAAACTATGAGAACTTGGTGTTTTCACAACTCATTCCTCTGCCAAACTGCCCGCTTATGGAATGAGTTACCGGTATCTGTGTTTCCATCCCAATTTAACCTTGCCCTTTTCAAATCCAATATCAATCGCCATTTCCTCTCAGTGTCTCAAAACAAAGCAACGCCACACACACCACAGCACTGCGCAGCTAACGGCCCTGCAACCGGACATGGACAACTGCCACATCACCAACACCTCTGCGGCACTATAACAAGTGTCATAGACCCTTAGAGTCTCTCGAATCTAGGGAGTCTCCCGCATAGGCTTTCTTAAAAAAAAAAAAAAAAAAAGAAGCTTGTGGGTTCGAATCCTGGCGGAGCACAAAAAATTTACCATTTACGTTTTCAAATATGCTCTTTGCTGGGTTTGAAAAATTCATATACCTTTGCCAAAGAGCAGTCACCAAAGAGCAGTCACCAAAGAGCAGTCACCAAAGGTCCATCCAGTCTTACAGCAATTGGATCATGCTTGAGAATTGACCCTTTTTGTAGTGATTTTCAGCCGTAATCCAGTTACCCAACTCTTGGTTGTAATAATAATAATAAAGGTCTTTATTGTTTTTATCAATATGTACATAATAATACTATAAGCATAGCTTGTGTTTCGGGGAGAAATATTGATATTAAATATCTCCAAAGATACAAAATATATCTCTCAAACATTTGTTTTTATCTCAAACAACAGTGAAATAAGGTTGCAGTATGATTAAATCCACTCCCGCATCTCCATGGCATTTGCTCTTCGGCTATGCATACCTTGGCCACATCTGATGCTGCCAAGGCCATCTAAGGTGCAGTAAAACAAAATTGCGCAAGCTTTATAAATAGTGCAAGGAAATGATCAATAAGATATTATATCAGTTATTATTATATGACTTATAGGTTGTTATGCGGCTGACCACCCATAATATAAAAATTGGTTCACTTTGCCAATGTCACCCCTGTTTCAGGGAAGGACGGCAAGAGTTGCAAGGCTTATGTTCATTTGAGATTGGGTTTTTATATTGTAGGTCCACATGCGGCATGTGTTAGCGCGAAATTATACATATCTGCTTGTGGGAATGCATTTAGTATAAATCTTAAATGATATATATCTTTGCAGCTTAGATTAGATTAGATTAGATTAGATTAACAATAGCTGATTACAAGAGTTGTTTATTAAACGTGTGATAGCTTATCAGACCATTGTGATTTCATGATAAGTGATATCGATAAACGCTCGCTCACTCGGAAGCGTGCTAAAGCGCTCAGTAATACAAAGAAACAATCTTAAAGTGCACTCGTTAAAGATGATTTTCCATTTCCAATCCAGTCAGATGGGAATGATTGAAATATGGGACGTGTTGGAAATATTAAAGTATGTAGAAGTGATAGATTTATACTTGAATAGTCTATTATCAAAGTCTTGAATAGTCCATTGTGTGATAAAACCATCTTTGATTTGAATATATTAGACATGTGCTATGTTTAATGTCTTGAAAATGTCATTGAAATTTAAAGAAAATTAAAGTGTATATAGATAACCGACCTGGCTCATATTCCATAGACAGCAAAAAGCACATGCCCGGGTTGCTAAGAAAAAGGCAAACAAATATTAATGATGTAAAAATGAAACAAAAAATTGTTCTTCACAAGTTGATTTATTTCCTCAAGCCCTTTCGATGTTCAATCACATCATTGTCAAGAGGACAACTACTTCTTCTTTGTCAACGACGATACCATGTTGAAAGCACCGGTTCTCATCAGATCACCGAAGTTAAACAACATTGGGCGGGGACGCTACTTGGATGGGTGACCACTAGGTACACCGCGTGTTGTTGGCATTTCTTGGACCAGTCCGTAGTCCAGTGGCAACACTTCGGACTATGAATGGAAGGTTGTGGGTTCGAATCCCGGCGGAGCACAAAAAATATACAATTTATATTTTCAAATTTGCTCTTCGCTGGGTTGAAAAAATCATAAACCTTTACCAACGACCGGTCACCAAAGGTCCATCCAGCCTTACAGCAACTGGGTCTTGCTTGAGAATTAGCGCTTTGTAGCGACAACAACCAAGCTCATAAAAAGGTCGATAGCTCAATTGGTAGAATGCTTGCATTCCATGCCGAGAGCAGGGATTCGATCTTAAGGTTTACTCAGCCTTCACAAGAAATGAGAACCAGCCCCCCCGGGAGCTGGGAAACCCCTGCTTCAACTGAAAGTGGTTGGTGTGAGGCCGGTCCCCTTACCCGTAAAAATAAATAGGTCCCGGATCGCCACATGCGACCTCTTTGGGGATAACGCAGGCAAGAAGTTACACTTTATGTGTAGCTTAGTTGCCTGCTAAGAACAATGGTGCCATAGACATGTGACATTTGCCCACCGAGAAAAAGGACACAGTACAGATTTATGCATATAGGTGACAGTCAAGAACCAGGTGATGCTATGATATCCTGAGCTACCAACAGCGAAGCAATACATCTAACTTCAAAGTAAAAAGTGTCATTTTTCAATGTCTACCCTGAGTACGAGTTGCAAAACTTGAGTAAAGTAAAGTTTACGGAAAGTATTAAAGAGTGGTTTTCCCCAAAATCTGCTGTTTTTGTTTCACTTTATGGTTATAGCAAAACAGTTACAGTGATGAAGAAAATCAAATTCAAACAAACAAAAATGGCAGATTTTGGGGAAAACCACTCTTTAACACTTTCCGTAAACTTTACTTTACTCAAGTTTTGCAACTCGTACTCAGGGTACTGCTTGCAGTTGTGTTCAGTAAATCTGTTGTATTGTTGAGGGCATGGTGCATCACACATGTGTGGGAGATGTGTGAGAGGGATTGGATAATGCAGGGCGGGGATAATGATGTGACTTGCTTTTAAGATTGGACAATTCTGTTTATCACCACGGACACGGCAGCTCTGGAGCTGGCAAGGACGGACCCAACAGTGGACAAGACGGCCCCGACGCATCAATACCAGGTAACTCAAATTATTATTGTTGTTTTTATTGGTAGAGGAAGACGGAGAAAGGTATAGATGGACCAAATTTCTGAAATAGCGAATGAATGGAATATCCAGTCATAATGATGAGGACAGAAAGAAATGGCGGTTGATCTGTAATGTTGGCAGCTAGGGTTAGGGTTTTTTAAATTAGAATTTAGAATTTGTTTTGGTGATTATTTGTTGATTGTAAAAATGTTTTTTATATTGTGTATGTTCCTTAACTTATAGGTTGGTATGAGGTACCACCCATACTGTAAAGAATAGTTCACTTTGCCAATGTCACCCCTGTGTCAGGGAAGGTTGACAAAAGATGTAGGGTTATGTTCATTTGAGGTTTGGTTTTTAATTTGTAAGCGCGACATGCATTTTATATGAATTTGAAATGTTAATATATCTTTGCAACTTAGATTATAGATTATGAGAGAACTTTCATTATTCTCAACGTTTTGTTGTCGTCATAGCCAATGTCTGCAAGAGGCACCTTTTCTGCGCAATCATTGGAGATGAACTGAGTGAAATGTATTACAATTTTGTATATCATTACGTACCTTTCAAGCGTAGGCTATGATGATGATGATGATGAGTTGATGATTTCTTTATAGCGCCGTTTCGTGATGTAGTCACTCCAAGGGCGCTGGTGCAAATAATTATGATTGGTATTATAGCAATTATTTAAATTTTAAACGCTATCTATAGCTATCTTTAATCAAAAAATAAAACTATAAATGTATTAAAATGCTATTATTTTAATCTGTACCATAAACTATTTACAGGTTTGGTTGGTTCAGCCTTGAATACCCGACATAAAGAAAGAGTGGACAATCTGGAGACTGCCAACCAAGAGCTGGACAGGCTGCGGAAGAGCTTGGAGAAGATCCAAGGGGAACTCACTGAGGCACATTCCGAAGCCGAGGTAAACATTGTCTACATTATCATCATTCTTCTCTCTTCACATTCTTGCTATTATTACTATTCATAAATGATACCATGAGATTTCACAATCATAATATTAGGCTGATTTATGAATCACACCCAAAGAGTCCTCTGTGAGCTTGGTCGTCGCTGTAGAAAGCGCCAATTATCAAGCAAGACCCAGTTGTTATAAGGCTGGATGGGACCTATTGTGACCGGTTTTTAGTGAAAGCAAATCCTATTTTTCATCCCAGCGAAGAGCAAATTTGAAAAATGAAATATTGTTTCGTGCTCCGCTGGGATTTGAACCTGCTACCATCCAATTATGTGTCCGAAGTGTTAACTGCTAGACTACGCATGGGTTGAATGTCAATCATTTGATGACGATGAATCGGTTGACTTTTTCATTGGCGTCGTTTTGGGATATTGTCGCTCCAAGGGATTCTGTGAATGCCCCCACAAAAGATTCTGTGAATTGATCGGCCTTGACACATCTCTTGAAGCGACTGCTGTCGGCAATCTCTCAAACCACAGGTGGCAGCCATTTCCATGCCCTTGGAGCCGCTACTGCAAAAGCACGTTCATCAAACACTGCTGCAATTTTCAATTAATACAGCTTCTTTTATTTTCTTTATTTGCCAGAAGTCAAATAGTTTTCCTGACTGTCCGGTGGATAGCTAAATTGGTGGAGTGCTTGCATTTCATGCCGAGAGCTCAGGTTCAAATCGCTACCGAGGGTGTCGGAGATGATTATCCGTTTCGGTGTTTATTTCAAAACCCAAAATAAAATACCAGCAAGGCTTACTCAGCAACTAATCCTTCACAAGAAGTGATTACCAGCCCCCCTGGGAGCTGGGAAACCCCTACTTCAATTGAAGTGGTTGGCGTAAGGCCGACCCTCTTACCTGTAACTCCCACTGACAATATGCCACCCCTTCTGGGAGAACGCAGGAAGAAGAAGTTATACTATTTTTTTCTAATGTTGTGTTTGTATGTTTAAAGGTTTCGAAACGAAGACGAGACTGGGCCTTCTCGGAGAGAGACAAAATAGTGCTGGAGAGAGAAAGCATCCGCACCCTGTGTGACAGATTGAGAAAGGTAAATTTAATTCAGTTATCTGATGATTATTGTATCTTTGCTATCTAATCTAATCTTATTGTATGCACCAAGATATATCGATGCTCAAAGTCCATTTCTCATGCACATGTGTGCGCAGGCATATGCAGGTTAGTGCTTATGTATGCGTGTGATAGTGTCAAAGTGCCAAAAGAAGACCTAAATACTTTTAAATAGTCATGTACCCCAATGTCATGATCAGATATTTTACTTATTCTGTCTGTTGTATTATTGTAGACAGTACAGTCGATAGCTCAGTTGGAGTCCGGTCGATAGCTCAGTTGGTAGAGTGCTTGAATCCCACCAAGGGTGTCATGCTACATTTGGAACCTATTTATTTTCACGGGTAAGGAGGCCGGCGTTATGCCAACCACTTCACTTGAAAAAGGGGCTTCCCAGCTCTCAAGTGGGTTTATTCTCAGTTCTTGTAATGGCTGAGTTAACCAAATTTTTGGTTTGAAATAAATAAATTTTTGCTGAGGATTAAACCTTAGCCTTCTGGCATTGAATGCAAGCAAGTGCTCTGCCAACTGAGCTGTCGACCGTACTAATATTTTGTTTTTATTCACCAAGAACCTTAGTCGTCACATAGATCTTTGGCATTTACCCACTGAGAAAAATTGCAACATATTTTGTGCCCTGTCGTTTGTCCTGGTTTTGACACTTTTTTCTTCCTTCTTGCTTCTATCAGGAACTTCTTTGCAGCTCTCCACTTATCCAAAATATCCATTACTCTTGTTCTTATTTCCAATGATGGTTCATTGTCGAATTTCCCAAGATGGTTCGTTGTCAAGTCTTCTATGATTCAATACAGAATTCTTCTATCCATTCTATATTCAAATACGGAAGACATAAACAGCAAACCATAATTTTGAATGGGTGACAAGTGTTACTTCAACAATCAATGATCTTTTAGCTAGTGTCATAAAATTAGCATTTACACGCTGCTTCATTTTTCAGGAGCGAGATCGCGCGGTGAGCGACCTCGCTGAAGCTCTCCGGGACTCGGACGACATCAAGAAGCAACGCAACGAGGCTTCAAAAGAGTTGAAGGAGCTGAAGGAGAAGTTTGAGACGGAGCTGGAGAAGGAGGGATCCAACTCCTGCAGGGTCCACCACTCTCCAGTCACGCACAACCATTCCAGGGACTCGGCGATTGATGCTGATTTACAGGTATTTACAATGCCGTGCTTCATTAAATAAAATTAAATTTATTTTCATTCAATTCAGTCAAGTCAGTTTAAAAAAAAAAAAAATAGATTTGCAAAGAGGAATGCATTTGTTTAAATGAATTATCAAGGAATATTTCATTGGCGCCCTTGAGATGGTCCTGGACCATAAAATGGCACCACAGGAAATAAATCATCCATGGTCCAATTCCTTGACTGATAGGTTGGTATGCGGCTGACCACCCATACTGTAAAAAATGGTTCACTTTGCCAATGTCACCCCTGCTTCAGGGAAGATCGGCAAGAGTTGCAGGGCTTATGTTCATTTGAGATTGGGTTTTTTATATTGTAGGTCCACATGCGGCATGTGTAAGCGCGAAATTATGCGTGTCTGCTTGTGGGAATGCATTTAATATGAATCTCAAATGATACATATCTTTGCAGCTTAGATTTAGATTTAGATTGTCAATCAATCAATCATTAGCGATGTAGCCATTGTCTTCAGAGAGCACCTGTTCTGCACAATATTTGAAGACTACAGGGGAAGAACAAGGAATGTCAGCTGAAGAATATTTTGAGTAAATCAAAATTACAAATCTGTCTGTCACAAAGAGCCGGAAATACCGCCATAAACTGTGGTAGCGGCTGTTGTTGAATCACAAATTTTGCAGAGCTTTAGATACACACAGATGCCACTAGATGGCATAAGTAGATTGTTTTCTTATTTTTGCTAGCATCCCTTGTTTGTTTGTAGTCTTCATTCGAGGATGAACTTTTTGCATGTCTAATCTTGAAATATGTTTTTCCAGGAATGGGAGTCGGAACTGGTGGAGATTGACCTGGCAGGCTTATCCCCAGATGGAGATCTTGGTTTTGAGTTGGTTGGTGGAAGGGATGAGCCGTACTATCCCAACGATTACGGTATCTACGTGTCGTCCATACAAAAAGGCTCCGTCGCCGATGGGAAACTCAAGTTAGTACTTGTTGCTTCTAGAAGACAATTATTTATAAATTATGGTCTAGTAATTATACTAATCAGAATGGCCGTTAGTTTGATTCCGAAGCGAAAAAAATGTTCCTCGCTTGGTTGAAAACTTCATTTCCTTTTATCAAATACCGGTCATCAATCTGTCATGGTTCACTGCATTTTATTTTATTACCGTTGCTCCAAGAATAGCAATCACATAAACTCCCCCTGATTGCAAAAAATACCTGTGCCTACCGAAAAATTCTTCAGATCTTTTGGCATGGTTGGGTGACTAATGAGGAATTCCTCCTACGTATGCACACCGCAAAGGAACTTTATTAATAATAATAATAATACAGTATTTGTATAGCCCCTTTTCATGACTCTTGGTCATCCCAAAGGCGCTTGCTCATATGAGCGCGCGAACAGGTGGGTCTTCAACCCCTTTCTAAAAGTGCTCTCCAGATCCATTTCGCGCAGGTCATCTGGGAGGCCGTTCCATATCGTTGGAGCAGCCACCTTGAAGGCTCGATCTCCAAAAATGGTCTTCTTTTTCCTTCTTGGAAACTCTATCCGACTGCGACATGATGCTGCTGATCGCAATGTTGCTGTTCTGCTGCTTGTGATGGCTGGAGCTATCATATTTACGAGTATTAAATATTTCGGTGCAGTCCCGCGCAGGCTCTTCAAGACCAGCAACCCTATCTTATACTGGACCCGTTCATGAATCTTGAGCCAGTGCAGGGACTTCAGGTGCGGCGTGATGTGGCAAAATTTAGAGGCGCCATGTATAAGTCTCGCCGCTGCATTCAGAACAGACTGGAGTCTCTTCAGCTGGCTCTGGGGCTGTCCGGCATATATGCCGGACAGTATTGAGGTATCATTGATTGTGGATACCAGTGTGACAGCCATTACACACTAGATACATTCTGCCTGTTTTTTTAATGTTTTTTTCTATCTGGTGCCGGGTTGGAATTCAGTAGTGTTTGGAAATATACATTGAAAGCTTTCACACAGTTTGTTTTCACACATTGGGTATCCAGACAAACCAGGCAGAATGCATCTATTGGAATGAAAAAAACGGATGTTACTGACTGTGTTAGGAGAAAAACAATTTTCTCTACGTTTCATCGGAGTCATATCCGACGTCTTCAGGAGACGTGTGTCTTCTACAAGGAAGAAACACAAACTGTTGAATTATTGTTGTTTGCTCGAGGTCGAAGGTTGTAGGTACATTTATTGACCTTCGGTGATGCTTCCATAGATGTCGCAATAGCTCCACTTGTACAGAAGGACGATATTATGTCCTCTTGTGAAACCGCCCGTTTAATGAAAGGGTGGATCATAGAAGTTTCTTTTACACATGGTCAGCAAGATCCGTTTTTTTCATTCCAAAAAATGTCCTAACAATCTTAATTATACTTTAAAATCTTTAAGAATGCATCTAGTTGTTTTACTTGCATTTTTGTATTTCTAATCTAATCTAATCTAATCTAATCTAAGTTGCTAAGATATGTTACATTGGAGATTCGCATTACATGCATTCTCACAACCAGACACATACAAGTTCGCGCTTGCACATGCCTCATGTGAACCTACAACATAAAAACCAAATCTCAAATGCACATACACCCTGCAACTCTTGCCGTCCTTCCCTGAGACAGGGGTGACTTTGGCAAAGTGAACCATTTTTACAGCATGGGTGGTCAGCCGCATACCAACCTATAAGTCAAGGAACTGTTTAATAAGCGTAAGATTGTATCTCGATTGTTGTGGCAGTAATGACAAAGTATGTTGTTGTTGTAGGATTGCAGACTGCGTGGTGGACGGGTACGGGGGCGCCCGGGAGGTGGTGGAGGCGCTGAGGGGCAGCGGGGGCCGCGCCCGCCTGCTGGTGAGGAGGAGGCGCGTGCGCTCCCGCTGCCTGCACACCGCGCAGCTCAACAGAACCAACATCGCCGACCACGGCCTGGTGCTGGACCAAGGTAACACACAACACATCGCTGTCCAAGGACTTTAGCTCTATTTGGGCTGAAGAACTGTTGGAGAGAGGGAAAGATAAACAAAACTTGAATTGAAATGTATTACTGCCTCTTTATGCGATCCTAATTTTGCTATCCATTAGTGTCTACCTGATTTTCATGTAATATAATGGACCTGAAACTATTTTAATGCAAATAGACTAACACAAATCTTCCTTAAAGAAAGCAAAAATGTTCTCACTGTGTGGTAAGGCAAGTGCAAGTAGTATCTCACTTAGGGGGTATATTATGATGGATGGACTCCAAATGGGTCATTCCATAAAAAATAATTGAAAAAGATGAAATGGAAGGAGTATGGGATGGCTACAAGTGGATCATCCCAAGGTGAAAATATATGAAAGAGTTATTTGTTTACACGAAGCCAGAGCTTCTTCGAAAGCCTGGCGAAACCAACTTCACTTGCTGCGTCATCTATCAGCTATCAGGTGTCAACACTGTGACTTCATTCTAAACAGAATGAAGACACTCTTGAGTTGTAAAATTGTATAAAAAATTGTGTCAGCACAACAAAGCTGGAAAAGAAATCACGACAAGCTCCTGGTAGGGTGCTAGTGAAATGAATGCTTTTGGTTGTTAAAACCCTAATCACTTACAGCAGTGATGTCACCCTGTTGGATTATGGTCATAATTGGAGTATTTTCTGAATCCATTAGGATACAAGATTAATTCTTCTTCTGTTTCAATCCTAGGATTGGTTTGCAGCAATATCTTTTATTCTTATTCTCCATTCCTCCCTGTCTTGTGCGGCTCTTTTTAGGTCTACATATGTTGAGCAGCGCACGTCCACCAGCAGGTCCTCCAGGTGCTCTTGGCCTGGGCGTCCCCTAGAGTTGGTCCCCTCGGTCATCCCCTCCATTATGGCTTTAAGATTAATACCTTATGATTATGCTGGTGGGCTGCTTTCCGGGATCTTTTGCGATGGTCTGTCCAAGCTGGAACTTTCAGATGTTTCAGCCATGTCTGCGATGTGCTTCTTCAGCATAAAAATGATGTGATGATGAAACTAAAAACTCCCATTACATATCTGTTTGTTTTTCCAGGCATATACATCAGTAAGATTGCTCCAGGAAGCCTTGCAGCCAAAGAAGGAAATCTGGCCATCGGAGACAGGGTCTTGAGTGTGAGTTATTTTATATTTTGTCAATAGTATTATCAGCGGCTGTATACCTTCCAAGTCATGGTTTTATGAAGGTTGCTTTTTATGAGGATACAGACTTGTTTGAGACCAAAATCATTAGCGAATTGGGAATAATGAAGAATTGCACAGAATATAATACAAGGCTCACAGTATTTCAATGCATATGGCTCTTTGGATAGCTAGTTCGTAAAATGCTTCCGCTCAAAGCCAGATGGATAGGATTCGATCTACACCAAGGGTATAAGAAATGATTTCCCGTTTCGGTGTTTATTTCAAACCTAAAAATCCTAGAACCAGCAAGGCTTAATCAGCCTTTACAAGAAATGAGAACCTACGCCCCTCGGAGCAGGGAAACTCCTTTCTTCAATTTAAGAGATCAGTGTAGTCACTCCAAGGGCGCTTTTGCAAATGATGCTAGAAATTGCTTGTCTTCAATGCATTCCGGAACTTCCCATGGTCCTCTAGCTCTTTCATATGATGAGGCAGGTTGTTTGAAGCCATGTACATTTATTTTTCTACATTAAACAATGTTTCCTTGCAGATCAACAACAAGTCTATGGATGGACTCAAGAGTGCTGCGGAGGCCATGATTATTCTGAATGACAGGCATTTTGATATGCTGACGATAACGACTTTGAAGCACATATCCCACAGTGGCTCCACCAACAGTGATCTCTCCAATCGGTAAGGAATCCTTACTTCTGTACCACAAGTGTAAAACATTGCGTGAATTTCCCTCAATTGCGTAAATTCCCCTCAATTGCGTAAATTCCCCTCAATTGCGTAAATAGATTTTTTTTTTTAAACTTAATCGCTCACTAGTGGTGCTGTTGTATCTACTGTATATTTTTCTATTAATGCTATCGAGGGGAGTGTACACAATGCTTTATACTCGGAGTATTTTAAACAAAAATGTTTATAAGAAAGTTCTAACGTTATTTGTTGTCTGTAAAGTCAGGTTAAGTTTGGAATTACGGTCGTTTGACATATTTACAATAATTATAACTACACAGTTAAAAAAAATATCGGATATTACACAAACTGTATCGGATATTACATGACTGAGGATGAATTTCATCCCCAGTCGTCGTGCAGAGAGGGTGTCTCCTGAAGACGTTAGCTACGTTGCTAATGAAACGTTAGAATAATGTAAGTTCTCTTATAATGGTTCGTGTCTATAATCTATAATCTATAATCTAAGTTGCAAGGATATATTCATTTAAAGCTCTCAGATGTATGCCCACAAACCAACAAGTGTAGTTCGCGCTTACAAATGCTGAATGTGTACTTACAAATAAAATCCAAACCTCAAATGAACATAAGCCCCACAACTTTTGCCGACCTTCCCTGAAACAGGGGTGACATTGGCAAAGTGAACCATTTTTTACAGTATGGGTGGTCAGCCTCATACCAACCTATAAGTCAAGGAATATGAATAATAAATTACATTTAAATATAAAAAAGAACAAAACCTTACAAAGAAATCTATACAAAAAAAGTCAAAAATTTCCTATGCAAAAAATGTAGCAAATGAATACACCAACATTAGAAATCAACATTGCAGATTAGCCGCCACTTCTTCCTGTCCTTGCATACTTCTTTCATTTCATCCAGAGTCATAACCTTTTTCATACAAGTCCTCCTTTTATTATGACTCTGGATATCCCAGTCATTCGCTATTTCAGAGATTTGATCCTTCCATACTTTTCTCGGTCTTCCTATACCACGACATCCATCTATTCTAGCAACATATACTTTCTTCGTCAATCTTTCATCACTCATTCTCTCCAAATGCCCGAACCATCTTAACATACTTCTTTTAATCTTCACTTTCACACTTTCCCTTACACCACATTCTTCTCTTACAAAATCATTCCTCACCCTGTCACTTCGTTTTTTCCCAATCATGCTTCTTAGATAGTCCATTTCTACTGTATGGACTTTACTAATTTCCCTTTCACTCACCGTCCAGGCTTCACTTCCATACATCAAGGTTGGCACTAGTATACCACCGTGCACCGCCAATCTAACATTTTTTGAGAGATTTTGGTTCCTGTGTGTGGTTCTTCGTGTAATATCCAATATTTTTTTTAACTGTGTAGTTATAATTCTTGTAAATATGTCTGTAAAGTCATTGAAATATGTGCATTGAATAATGTGCCGAGAAAAGTATGGAGTGATCAGATTGAGGATATTGTGAAAGAATGGCACTGACCACCCATACTGTAAAAAATGGTTCACTTTGCCAATGTCACCCCTGCTTCAGGGAAGGTCGGCAAGAGTTGCAGGGCTTATGTTCATTTGAGATTGGGTTTTTTATATTGTAGGTCCACATGCGGCATGTGTAAGCGCGAAATTATGCATGTCTGCTTGTGGGAATGCATTTAATATGAATCTCAAATGATACATATCTTTGCAGCTTAGATTTAGATTAGATTAGATGGGATATACAAAGTGAGGGTAAAAAAAGAAAATGCATGAAAAGGTGATGGATATGAATGAATTGAAAGATGTATGTAAGGATAGGAAGAAATGGAGGCAGCTCTACAGAGGCTCTGGCCAACCCTAGCGGAATGGCGACAGAGTTACAGTTACAGAATAAGTTTGAATCATTCAAATTTAGACTTGGCATTTGAAACATGAAGGTATGATTCATTGCGTTCTTATTGTCATGATGAAGTTAGTCTCGCATTTTACGATTCTCCATGTTTCGAGAATGATCTTTATTCTTACCATAAAATACGGACGTAAACTCTGTAGCTTCGGAGAAGTCAACCGACCATTGTAAGTGTAAAGTGACTGTATCTAAACCGAATCTGAAATAAATTGTGTAAAATATATCACCGCAGTTTTAATTAAATTAAACCCGCGTAAAGTCATAAGAGTACCTATTATCTAATCTAATCTAAGTTGCAAAATATATGTAACAATAAAGATTTACATTATATGCACTTTCACAAACAGACACGCACAAGTTCGCGCTTAAACATGCCGCATGTGGTCCAACAATATAAAAACCCGAATCTCACGTGAACATACACGCTGCAACTCTTGCCGACCTTCCCTGAAACAGGGGTGACATTGGCAAAGTGAACCATTTTCTACAGCATGGGTGGTCAGCCGCGCACCAAACTATAAGTCAAGGAACAATGAACATTATGTTAACTAAATTCAGTTTATATGTTTTTGTTTTCAGTTTTTCTCCAGTGAAGGACTCCTCAAGCAAAAACTCGTATTCCATCTCCCACCACACCAACAAAATGGTGAACAGCTGCTCGCAGACTGAGGAGGTGTGGAGTCAGTACACCATGCCTGGAGGGGACCAGAAGGTGTCGGCCTCGCACCCCTTTGAGAGCTCCGTCGCCGACTTTGACAGGAAGTATGTGTACAAAGTGAGCACCGGGGGGCAGGGGAAGTCCCACGAGAAGAGCCACTCAACGTCGGGCACACACGAGAAAGGTAAGAATATAAGTTACGAAGATATATTGACATTTAACTACGCAACTAAGCTACACATATAGTGTAACTTCTTGCCCCGTTATCCCCGAAGGGTTTTGCATGTGGTGAGTGTGGAGAGAGAACACTTATATTTAATGCACGCCCACTGGCAGACACATGTTAGTTTGTGCTTACACATGTTGCATGTGTACTTACAAAAGAAACCAAACCTTACATGAATTCCAATTGTGCAACTCCTGCCGCCTTTCCCTGAAATCAGAGTGGCATTAGCAAAGAGTTGACCGGTCAGTAGTCCAGTGGCAACATTTCGGACTCGTAAATGGAAAGTTGTGAGTTCAAATCCCGGCGGCGCACAAAAAAATACTATTTATATATTCAAATATGCTCTTCGCTGGGTTGAAAAATTCATAAAACCTTTACTAAAGACCGGTCAATACAAGTCCATCCAGCCTTACAACAACTGGGTCTTGCTTGAGTGTTGGCGCTTTATAGCGACGACCAAGCTCGTAAACACCTCTGCGGCACTACAAAAAGTGTCATAGACCCCTAGAGTCTCTGAAATTTAGAGTCTCCCGCACAGGATTTCTTAAAAAAAAATGTGCCTTATACAGTCTTATACAGTGATGTTGTTACAGCATTGGAGGTCAGCCCCATACCAACAATTTTCAGTATTGTGGAAATCACTGGATTAGATAGATTAAAAAATTAATTAAATTAGGCTGATTTATTTGGTGAGCGCTGTTTTTGTGTGTATCACACCTCAAGAGCCCTCTGCGAGCTTGGTCGTCGCTGTAGAAAGCGCCAATTCTCAAGCAAGACCCAGTTGTTTCCGGACCTTCCAGTTACGAGTCCGAAGTGTTACCACCTGGACTACGGACCGGTCAATAGATAGTAGGTCAATAGATAGTAGATAATCAACAGATTCATATTTTTGGTTTTTGGGATTCACTAATGACATGGTATTATTGGCATTTACAGGCACATGGGATATGATCCGGGGAAAAATAGAAGCCGTCACTGGCAGAAGCAAATCAAAGGATAAACAAAACAGGGTAAATACTTGTCATGGAATATGTCGCACTTTTAATAATAAAGAGCAATAACTCAAACAACAAGAATGTTGGGAAATCACGTTTGAAGTTCAGACAACCAGTACAACTTGTATGGGATGAAAAAGGCGACAGATGTTTTATCTCGGTCATATTCGTCCAAATTGAACGGCTTTGTTCTTGCGTTTTATTACAAAATCTCAATTTTCCGAATTTTCGGGTTATCCTAAAATCTAAATCTAAATCTAAGCTGCAAAGATATGTATCATTTGAGATTCATATTAAATGCATTCCCACAAGCAGACATGCATAATTTCGCGCTTACACATGCCGCATGTGGACCTACAATATAAAAAAAACCCAATCTCAAATGAACATAAACCCTGCAACTCTTGCCGACCTTCCCTGAGACAGGGGTGACATTGGAAAAGTGAACCATTTTTTACAGTATGGGTGGTCAGCCGCATACCAACCTATCAGTCAAGGAATATTGCTATTTATTATTAAGCGTGCGACGTATTGAGTTGCTTTTGTCGAGAAATCCAAATAATGTGATAAATTATTTTCCTATGTTTTCAGCAAAGTGTAGTACCAGAGAGCGATGCCATCGCGGAATTGGATTCAGTTATCGACAGTTACCATGGCAAATCTAGTATGTATCTTATTTCATTTCAATAATCTTCCTCGGCCTTTCTCAGCCCACTTCAGGGGAGGAAGTCTCATTAGATCTTAGCGCACCTATTTGAAGATAGGAAGGAACAAAACATGGCGGTGCCTGGACAGCTGATTGTTGTTTCATATAAAATGGATCAGCTGTTGATACGCCGCCATGTTTTATTCCGTCGTATCTTCAAATAGATAGGGTAAGATCTATTGGCGGTCATCGGGACTTCCACCCCTGGATGTAGGTCTCCTTCAATTTTCTCCATTACTTTGAATGAGTTTTTATTCTAATTTGAATTTTAAATGTTTACCATACGGGTTGGTGACTACCTGTTGGTCTGCGGGGACTTTTTTATTTCCTCCCTTCTCTCCAGGCAAGCCCCGCAAGCATGCGCCTGTCTGCCACCTTGGAGATGCGCTGTCCATGGGTATAAGTTCCTCTGAAATTTAATTTCAATGTAAATGGACTCAGCTCTTTGATCCTTAGCAATCATTAACATCATATTTATTTACCTTTTCCCTAGCTACCCAACTCTGTGACAATTTTGTTGTAAATGAAGTTTGTTTCAAGCCCATTGCCTAATAATTTAATACCATTTTTATGGAGTGACCATATGTTTGTATTATTTTTCAGGCTCAAAAGAATCATCCAGTGGTGGGGTGTTGAAGCGCTCAAAACGCCGAAGCAAAGACAATTCATCACACAACGGGTCCGAGTCAACCAAAAACAATGGAGGCACCTGGCCCAAAGCAAGATCCAACGTGATATTCCAGCAGAACCCGACGGGAACGATAGTCCAACCTCGCTCCAAGAAAGAAAGACCTCCTCTGTCTATCCTGCTCAGTCCTCCAACCAAGCTGCAACAACCAGATCCCCAGTGGTGCAATAGGAACTCAAACCCGATACCTTTCAATCACATCCCCCTCACACAAGCCACTACTCCAAACAGACACTCGGTCTACAAATCCATCGAAACTCCTTCCAACACTTCCAGTCACCAAATGCATTTCCCCAAACCAGTGTCCTTGAGCGTGCACGGATCATTCAATCCACCAAATATCGTCAACTTTGATAAAATACGTAATCTGGAAAAGGACAAGCACGGACTGTCGGATTTTTCTGATCATCACATCACTTCCAACAGGCTGAGCAGGAATTTGAATCCATCGGACGATTCTCTTGATTATCAATCTGTAACTAGAGATGGAAAGAGTCCGCACCCTTTGGATTATATGGCTGCGGCTATGAAGGGACCGAGCTCGTTAGAATTTGTTCCGCCTATGTCATCGCTGTCGAAAAATCCCAATTCCTTGGATTTTTCATTGAAGCCTCATCCCAGTAAAGACGTTTTAGAATATTACACGGGGAAGAAGTCGTGTAAAACTGTCAACAAGTACCCTTCAGACAGTGAAAGCCTTGGACCAGACAGTCTAACTGGTGGGTTAACAATTGGTTTAACTAGCACACTTCCATCGCACTCGAGGATCCAGTCTCAGTTGTACAGAGCCAGTGGAGCTCTTCCGTATGTCAACCCTCATCCACACCACTTACCAGCTGTGAGATATCCACATCCAGCTAGCCCTACCATGCCGATGACACAGAGCCAGTCTGGAGAGAGTATAGGTGTCGCTTACGACTGCACAGGCTTCGGTTCCCACTCACACAACGCATCAGACATCCAGCCTAACGTTAGGGGACCCAGAGGCCCTGGGGGGGACCACTACCATCATCATTACGAAGGCGGAACCTTTCCAAGAAAGAAAGAAAATCAAAGGTTCAGAATACCGTCCAATCCGAGTGTCACTTCAAAAAACTCGGCGGGCAAGGTGAGCACTGGTTCTATCGAACGCAGCTCTGAGAGAGGCTCACCGATGCCCACATTCCACGTTGAAGTTCTCAGTCCGGGAAGAGGCGCCCACGCCAAACAGCTCCCTCACACCAACACAAGGAATTCCATGCCGGAATACTGCGGCTTGGGGTGGCACAAACCACTGCCGGGGGAGTTGAGGAGAGTGCACATCGACAAGAGCCAGCAACCTCTCGGGATACAAATATCCTGTCCACCTGAAAGCGGGGGAGTGTTTGTTTCCACAGTCAACGATCATTCGTTAGCAAGTCAAGTGGGTTTACAAGTCGGGGATCAATTGCTAGAAGTGTGCGGAATCAATATGAGGTCAGCGACTTACAAATTAGCCGCTAATGTTTTACGGCAATGCGGAAATTCAATCACAATGCTCGTACAATACAGTCCTGATAAATACAACGAACTAGAAGGATCTGGTAGTTCTTCGTCGGGAGAGAGATCCGGAGATGAAGTGTCTGTTTCCGGTTCGCCTACTCCTCGGAACTCTCCTGGTCCACAACAGTCTCTCAGAATGGAAGCGCCTACGCCGGATATCTCCACGAGTCGTCAGTCGCAGAGTAAAGAGACGTCTGAACCGAGGTTCTTGCTTATTGAAATGAGGAAGAGTTCCGATTTGGGGATCAGTTTGGTAGGAGGGAATGCTGTTGGGATTTTTGTACATAGTGTGCAGATTGATTCACCGGCTTTTAATGCTGGCTTGAGGACCGGAGACCAGATATTGGAGTATAACAATGCTGATCTGCGACATGCGACCGCTGAACAGGCTGCGCTGGAACTGGCTAAACCTGCTGATAAGGTATTTGCAATTATAATAATTTATTTCTTTCAATGTCAAATCAACCATTTTTTACAATGAAACTTTGGATACCCCTTCTTTTCTTTGATAAATATCAATTAATCGAAATTTGGTACTCTATATGTTACGGTTTAGATTATCTTTGCCATTGATTCTCGGATATTTTTTTGTTGTGTGCAATTTGCTTATTCAATTAAGCCGGCTCACAAGCCTTGAAGTCTCAGGGGTTACCACACACAATTCTCCAGGACTCTCTGTCTTGTGCTGCTTCCCTCCATGGTCCTCTCATTCCCAGGAGTTCTGTGTCGGCTGCAACATTGTCTACCTACCGTATCTTAGGACGTTCAAGCAGTTTGACATTAGAGGGGCCACCATCTAAGACATTTCTAATTACCCTGGAGTCCTCTGTACGTACCACATGTCTAGCCCACAAAAGTATTCTTTATTTTATTACGGACACAATATTTGACTTATCGAACTTACATATTGGGAGGAAGGATGAGTTGGGAGGAACTGAGAATGTTGTTATGATGAAAGGATGCGTAACTAACCAGACAGGTCTTAAGTCCTGTGAATCCCATCTCATCCTGACTCTGTGCGGTGGATCTGAGCTTGGGTCTTTAACCCATTCGCAGACACACGAAATGTGAAGTAGGCTAGAAAAAACACACTTATTTCATCATCTCAAATTGTATTTTTATTATAATTTTTTATCTATTTTTTTTTTTTTTTTTTTTTGACATCCAGGGACGAAACGGCTATTGCCGTGTTCTTTAGATTTCTGTAGGGACGCACGGATGCTACATGTATGCAAGTTCTATCAGAAATGGGGGAGTTTTACCTACCATTAAAACTCTTATTATGTTTCTATAGATGTCTGGAGTCCATATTACGAGAGAAACAGTCACTTTTCCCCTTTTATGTGGTTTTTTAGTCTATTCCTGGGTCTTTGATTTGCACTTTTTTACACTTTAGGCACTTTCTACTCTATGGTCGCTTTTTCCCCATTTCCTGTTCCCTATTTCCAGTTTCCCCATAACCCGGTCGCAATTTTTCATAAAGCTCATAATACACCAGGTAGGGGTTACCTGGACTCCAGACATCTATAGAAACATAATAAGAGTTTTAATGGTAGGTAAAACTCCCCCATTATGTGTTCTGAGAGATGTCTGGAGTCCATATTATGAGAGATCTGTCTATTATCTCCTGGTGACCGGGGACGTCTTTATTTGATATTAACTGGTTGAAATAGGGAAAGATCTTCTGGAGCTGTATGTTTCAACATCTCTTTCTGATAGTATTTTCTGAAAGTGTTTTCCTTTTTCCAGTTGCCTCTTTCCAGTATGTTATCTATTGGATTAAGTGATGCGACCGCTGAACGTGTGCTGCCGGGAGTGGCCTCTACTCCTGCTGATTTTAGCGTGTTCTTTACCCATCCTCCTATGATTGTTCTTGCAGCTGCCTTCACTTGTACTCGGGTGCTGATGAACAGGTTATAAAGATTTTGTCCTGATCTCCTTTCGCGTGATAGTTCAATCAGCTTCCTTATCCAGAAGACTGGGTTGACGTTGTGTTCCTTGGATTCCAGAAGTCTCCGATTAGATTGTCGGTGTTTGAGGGTATCTGTTTTTGATCTAAAGAATGGAATTAACACAATTGATGTGCCTTCGTCGAGAATGTTTCCTTCTGTGATATTTAGCAAGGTCAGATCGTGTACTCTTCTTCCTGAAGATAACAGAAGTAAGATTGCCGTTCTACACGCAACTTCATAGAGAGAATCTGATCGAGGAGTGTTCCTGACTAGCCAGTCTCTCACTATCTGCCGATTCCACACAGGGGACTTAGGAGGGGTGATCTTTACCATTGCTAGTGCTTTTAATGTTTTTAAATTTAATTTCACTAGGAAATCTGAGCTGAGATTATTTTCCATCATTGCGTTGCAGAAGGTTACGATGGCTGACTTGTGTACCAGCATAGTCCTGTATGATAGTTTTTCGTTAATGAACAGTTGCACTAGATACCTTGCCAATTGATTAGGAGATGGTGTGTTGGGATGGGTATTATTCGCCAGTATCCAGCGGCACCATCTTTGCCAAGCAGGTTTATATGTGTTGAGTGGGGAAGCTCGCCATCCTGACAGGAACAGTCTTTTCTCTTCCGCGTTCCAGGAATTTAAGATACTGTCCCCAGTCCCAATTTTCCACACTTCCATTTCCAGATCCTGAATCCTGGGTGGTGGATTGCCTGTTGATTTGTTGATTAGTACTGACACCAGGTTCGGTATTTGCATCGGAGGTACGAGTGATCGACGAATTAAGTCTGGACGCCAGAAGACCCTCTGCCATCTCGGGACCACGAGTAGGTAAGTTCCGGTCGCCCCGTTTAGGTGCCTCAGGATCCTCGGTATAAGGTTTGGCGGAGGAAATATCCGACCCACATTGTAGAGCCAGTGCCGACTGAAGGCGTTTTGAAAGATTGCGCATGAGTCTGTGGAGTCTCTGGACACGTAAGTTGAACTCATGTGTGCCATGGTGGATGCGAACAGGTCTATATCTGGTACTCCGAAATGATTGAAAATGGCCTTCGTTGCTGTTGGTAAGAGATGCCACTCTGGAGGGGATCTTCCTCTTGATAGGTGATCCGCGTCTCCGTATCTTCCCGGTAGGTACTGCGCTGTTAGCGAGATTTCCCATTGGTCTGCCAGAGTCAACAGATCTCGAGTAAGATTTAGGAGTGTTTTGGATCTGGTGCCCCCTTCCTTGCGGATGTAGGCGACTACTGTCGTGTTGTCTGAATGTACCAGAATTTCGGAGCCGGAAAGGTCGTGCGCTGTGCGTTGCAGGGTTGCAAAAACAGCGAACAACTCTTTTCGGTTGGAGTGCTACTTCTTTTGTTGAACGGTCCACTGTCCTGACAGCATCAAGTCGTCCAGAGTTGCTCCCCAAGCTAAGTCTGACGCATCTGTTGTCAAGAAATGTCCGAAGGTTTCCCTGTGGATGGAACTTGATTCGTTCGCATTCCCTATCCACCACTCTATTTCTTGTAAGCTGTCCTCGGTCATTTGTATGGACCCTCTTGGTGACAGGTGCTTCAGTGGCTTGCTCGCTATCTGCAATTGTCTGCAGTGGAGGCGACCATGAAGCTGGCAAAGTTTAGTCTTCCTAGGAGACTTTCCGCCAGTTTTAAGGACCATTTTCGAGAAGTCAGTATTGCTCGAAGTGAGTGGCACAATGCCTCTTGCTTCCGGTAAGAAAGACCTACTTGGTGACAGGTGCTTCAGTGGCCTGCTCGCTATCTGCAATTGTCTGCAGTGGAGGCGACCATGAAGCTGGCAAAGTTTAGTCTTCCTAGGAGACTTTCCGCCAGTTTTAAGGACCATTTTCGAGAAGTCAGTATTGCTCGAAGTGAGTGGCACAATGCCTCTTGCTTCCGGTAAGAAAGACCTACTTGGTGACAGGTGCTTCAGTGGCCTGCTCGCTATCTGCAATTGTCTGCAGTGGAGGCGACCATGAAGCTGGCAAAGTTTAGTCTTCCTGGGAGACTTTCCGCCAGTTTTAAGGACCATTTTCGAGAAGTCAGTATTGCTCGAAGTGAGTGGCACAATGCCTCTTGCTTCCGGTAAGAAAGGAATTTGCAATTGTTGTGCGTGTCCCAAACGATTCCCAAGTACTCTAATTGTTGAGTGGGGAAGAGCACTGACTTCTGGAGATTTACATACCACCCCAGAGATTGTAGGATATCTACTGCTAGATGCGATTGCCGACAAAGATCGTCCTTGGATTGGCTCGCAAGGAGGAAGTCGTCGAGATAAACGATTGTCCGAATACCTCGTCGCCTCAGTAGTTGGGCTACCCAATTTGTAAGGGTTGCAAACATTCTGGGGGCAGATGAAAGGCCAAAGGGCAGACTTGTCATCTGAAGTAATTCTCCTCGATAGACCAGTCGCAAAAATCTCCAATGTTTCTGTGCACTTGGGAGATGAAAGAAGGCTTGCGATAGGTCTATTTTCGACAACCAATTGTTTGGCTGCAGAAACTCTGGCACTTTGTAGTGGCTATGAGTTTGAACGGAACCGGGTCCAGGAAGAAGTTTAACGATTTCAGGTTGAAAATCATTCTCGAGGAACGGTCCGATTTGGGTGTTAGGAACATTTTTGATAAGAAGCTGGGAGATGACTCCGCGGCCTCTATAACGCCGAATTCGGTCATTTCCTTTATTTGAGAGTCCATTTCGGGTGAAGGACTCGTCTGGTATAGCATTAAGGTCTTTTTGTGTGGTAATATCAGAGGGGGAATTGAGATGAAAGGTATTCTTACTCCGATTATCATCTTCAGGATGTGGTTTGGTGCTCCGAGTGACGTCCAAACCTGTAGGGAGGACTTCAAGCATCCTCTGCGAAATGGTTTCTTGTCATTTTCGTGGATGCCTCCGTCTGTCTCCTTTGAGATTTCCTGACCGTGTGTTATTCCCTGCCCTTTTTCCTCTTGAAGAGAAATTTGGAGCGTCTCTAAGGCCTCGATTGCTTTCCGCAGTGGGTCGTTGCTGCCCTCTAAAAAACTGATTCCTTTTCTGTACTGGAACGTGCGGTTTCGATGAGGTGCTGGGTTGAGGGCACTGGGTCTTCACTGACAATTTGTCGGTGGTCCCCACTCTAGAGAAAAAAGACGTGAGACTGTCTTTGCCAAACAAGTGTTCGGTACTCGGCGGGAATTTGTTTAACCCCTCTCACATGCTCTTCCTTAACATGCCCTAGCACAGCTTTCCTGCGGAACTGGAGGGCCTCTGTCCGCCTCCCCCATACCGTCTGGAGGATGTCTTCCGAGACTTTCTGGTATGGCGAGTCCAGAGCGAACAGCGTTTTGACCTTTTCGAAAAGGGCTTTCCTCGCCAAGGTCGTGTCGCTCCGGGCTCCCCAGTTGACCAAGGTCTGAAGCCCAGACTGGAACTCCTCTTTCTGGATGAGGAGGGCGTGGGACATGGCTGCAAACGACCGCTCGCCTGAATAGGGGAGCTTACGTCGCACTGGCTAAGTTCATCGTTCACTGCCAGGTCGACGAACGCCGGTTCTGCCAGGTACTTTTTCTGTACCTCGGCGTACCTTACTCCGGCCCAGTTTTCACTGTCGAAGTGCTGGAGCCTTTGGAGCGCTTCGACCCTGTTGCTCTTGGCCTTGGGGTGAGCTGGTTCTTCCACCGTTGTGGCGGCTTCCTGGAAGCTCAGCAGTAGCTCTTCCTGGGCCTCCTCATTCTCTTCCAGTCCCGAAGGTTGTTAGAGGAAGTTGCTGGAAGAGTTTCCTGCCGCCGATTCAACGAGATTTCCCATAGAACTGGCGGGCCAGTCACCGAAAACTGCGTTCGTCAGCATCACGATGTGGGAAACCAGATAATCTATCCTTGGGTCCAAGACAACCCTCAGCCGTTTCTGACGCCGCGGCGGTGAACCTGATTCCGAAGTGTCGTATCCGCGTTTTAGTGACGCATCACCTGAATCCTGTGAGATTTCGTCGAGAGGTTGCCCTTTATTGTTATCACAACTCATAACATTGATTTTGATGTTATATAAAGTAAAAACTCCGTTAAAATAACGAAAAACGTTTTTCGTAAATATGACAGCGTGGCATAACCAACAAAAATACGTATGCGAACTTTTAACCACCACAATATCACCTGTTTTAGTTTTTAATTGTTCACAAGGACACAAGATGGTAAAATAACACTCTTTTAAATGTTTTTGCCCAGGAATATTGTCAATTCACTCAAATTTTCGAAGGTAAAATCAACTGACATGTGACCACAAAGGGAAAATGACGCTTTATGAAAAATTGCGACCGGGTTATGGGGAAACTGGAAATAGGGAACAGGAAATGGGGAAAAAGCGACCATAGAGTAGAAAGTGCCTAAAGTGTAAAAAAGTGCAAATCAAAGACCCAGGAATAGACTAAAAAACCACATAAAAGGGGAAAAGTGACTGTTTCTCTCGTAATATGGACTCCAGACATCTCTCAGAACACATAATAGCCGTTTCGTCCCTAGTGATAACGTTTTATCACGACGGCTATTACCGTTTCGTCCAGTCCTAGACAAGCTCATAGAGCGGCTATAACCGTTTCGTCCGCGAACGGTTTAAAAAGTAAAGACCTGACTCAATGAGACCGTGAATTGCTTAGTTATTTCACAAAATTGAATGATGACATTGATGACTTTTTAAGCGCTGTTTCCTGACACCTTGTCACTCCAATGGTGCCTATTGTTCACTGTACGTAGATATTGTTTTCTTATGACTTGAAATTGTTTTCTGCCTTCAGGTGAGTGTTCTGGCCAGGCACGATCTGCAGCGCTACCACGAAATCAAAGACAAAGCCGGCGACGCCTTCTTTGTCCGGGCTGGCTTTGACAGGAGCGCAGACCTCGCTTCCAACGGGGTGGACACACAGTTCGACAACAACTACTCGCTGTGGTTCCGGCGCGACGAGGTCATCTTTGTGGACAACACCCTCTTTAATGGAGTACCAGGCTTGTGGAGAGCTTGGCAGCTGGATCACAAGGGAAACAAACAGCAGTGGGGAACTATTCCCAGCAAATTCAAGTAAGCCATTGCACTGCTATTCAAGCGCTTGATGATGGATGTGATAATGGTGGTGTACCATTGTATATTGGTGCTGACTAGTGACATATCAATATCTTAAAGGTACAACTGAATAAGTGACATATTAACCCCTCGGACGCCACTAGCGGCGAAATCTGTTACCTCTGAGTGCCAGCCATTTGCAGCAGTAATGCAGCAACACAGATCATGTGTTTTATATCAAATATCTCGAAAGATACGAAACTTACCTCATTTTGGATTATTGATTTCGAAAGCTACTGAAATAATGCTTTTATTGGTATATAATTTACAAAAACACCACCAGTCGTGTATTTACTACAAGGCATGATATCTTGTGAAACGGAAAAAAATCATCATACTTTGGAAAAAGTCCTGTAATATGAAAGCAGTAACTTGAATTTGAGTTTTTCTTGATTTATCATATCCTTAGATATATTGTGAACTTGATTACTTAATAAAATGATTTTGGCTTATGAAGAAAAATGAAAAAAAACGAGTTTTACTATTGTCATTTTTTAGAGAATTTTCAAGGGCACATTATTGTTCATGCACGTGACCTGTACTGGGTGTTTGAGAAAAGCAAAGGCAAGCTATAAATAATTCCAGTAAAAAGTTTTGTATGTTGTTTCAAAGGAATATTCTTTTCATAGTTTATTTTACAAATGTGTACAAACCAATGATGCGTCATCCCATCTCAGGAACCTGTACCTACCTGCAGCAGGTGTGTACGTTTGGGTTGTCACGTAGGCCAAAAGCAGGTAGATGCATGTTTACAAATAGGAATGCTGCTTTGTGTAAATAAAACCTTCATTTTTTTTGTGTATTCGGGAGTGTGTACAGTGTGGCTAAGAAATGATTTACACTTATTGCATTTTTCATTAAATAAAATTAGTCACATGCAGTTTTTCAATATATTTTTATTGTATTACACAAAAGTACGTAAAATGACAAAAGTATAAGGACAAATACATTTTTTCAATTATACAAATTATTTATTAATTAGAAAGAAGATAATTAATTAATAGGAAAACATAAGATCGAAACAATGCTTAGGGAAATTAATTTTGCAGGTAACTGCACTCGATTTTCTTGCTTCAATGAAGCCACAATAAGTATGTTAGCTAGAATCATAGACCAGATTTTACAGTTGTTTTATTAAAAAATAATATTTTTTCCATCATGGTAAATTAAATAGAGCATAACTTATTTTAGCCTCTTTGAGGTGCAAGTGAAAAAGAAAGGAAAAATAACAAGGACAAAACTCAAAAAAAATTTGAACAGACCGAAGTCTGTACAAAATTCATGCTAAAATAAAGCACACTTGTAGGTTCTCTAGAGTACAAGTGAAAAAAAAAACAAAAGCATTAAAAACAAGAATATAAGAAAGTCTGGACAGAAGTTTATACAAAGTTCACGCCGAACCATAACTTAATTTCAGTCTCTTTGGAAAAAAAGTGAAGAAAAGGAAAAATAGTTTAAACAATACAATTTAAGAAAGACCTCGGCTGTATAAATTTCACGCCAAAATAAAACTTACTTTTAGCTTCTCTAGATTGCAAGTAAAGGAAGTAAAAGCAAAAAAAAAAACAAAAAACCTAAAACAACTAATTTAAAAGACTAGTCTGTACAAATTTCACGCCAAAATAAAACTTTCTTTTAGATTCTCTAGAGTGCAAGTGAAGAAAAAAAACAGAATAGTTATTTATGCCACTGCCTAGTAATGATAGTCTTTGTAACACGAGTGCTAGTTTGTGCTGTGAGGCGCAGCCGAATGGCACAATAGACAGCACAAGTGTTACAAAGACTAATTACGTGCATTGGCATACAATACTTTTTCTACGACCATAAAATAATAATAAAATAAGAAATAATAGGCATTATGATGTCTTCGTTCATTTGAAGTGAGTAATTAAAACCTTACCATTGTTAGAACGAATAATTTCTTGTGCGCTTCGCTTATAAACATGTTTATTTGTTGCGGTGAAAATATTTTAATTATTTACCTTTAAAGCCATTTCAATATCTTTTCAAAAAGGGATACAATTTGAAGTTTTTCGAAAAATCAATTCGGTGGTTTCAGATTGAAGTAAGTAGTTCCATAACACTTTTCACTTTCATTTTACAGATAATAACTAGTTTATCGGTTCTGTTGGCTATTTTATTTGTTTTATTGGTGATATATTTTACCACATATTGCTGTATTAACTTTTGTACTGAATTATTTACGGGAAATAAATTACTTTACAAATCGATGACAACATTGCATTGGAGATTGGAGAGACTTATACAAACCACGCATGCGCGAAAGCATTCGGCGCCTGCGCGAAAGCATTCGGCGCCTGCGCGAAAGCATTCGGCGCCTGCGCGGGAGCGTGACTTTGTAAACGGATCAATAGAAAGTACATAGATAGACAACGTCTGTTTTTTCCGATTGTGACAAACTAAGACGAAAACTAGCTATCGGTAAACAGCGAAAATATTAGGTATAAGTTATTTACGTCAAAAACAGATATGAACATGGCAGTTGCCTGGTAAGTGATTTTAATAAAACCCCGCTTAAAACAAGCGTGCTTTTGTTTGGCGCACAAATCAACTAAGACGCTGCATCTATATATTTTATATTGATGGGTATGGACAAAGATGGCGAACCAAAGAATTATGAACGGAATATAATTGAAGTTATTATTTACAATTATTGCAGATAGTAGAAGTTAAAATCAATGTTATATTTATTTTCTCGTAAGGAAAAATGTATGATTACTAGAATAGGTATGCACAATAACTTCTAAGGGTTTTTTACCTCTATGAAATCATACATTTGCACAACCGCGCATGTGCCTACTAAAACTCTCATTGCGCATATTCTCATTTCAACACGGTAACCGGTTGCGTAATGTAACATTATGCAACGGGTGTAGAAATGTATGTCATTGTGATTGCGTTAGCCGTTTTGTAATTAGTAAATTACCAAATGGGAGTAGAAAAACATTTAAACAGCACAATAAAAGAAGTATGAACAGACCTAGTATTCACATAGTATATTTACGAAATTCACGCCGAAACATAACACATTTTTTCAGCTTCTTTGGAGAAAAGTGAAAAATAGGAAAAACAATACAAACAAAACAAAAGAAAGACTTAAAAGACCTACTTTGTACAAATTTCACGCCGAAATAAAACTTACTTTTAGTTACTCAAGTGAAAGTGAAATGAGTGAGTGCAAGTGAAAAAAAAACAATTAAAAAACAAAAAAGAAAAATAAAAACAACCCAGATAAATAAAGTTGGATTTCACACACCCTTATTTCTTCCCCCACGTGTTGATCAAGTACGACATGTCAGGGAAGAAACCAGGGCGTCTAACACCTCATCTAATTTTTAGTCATTATTTACTAAGTGGGGTGTGAGATCCTCTAAGTTTTTTTTTCAAACGCCCCGGTTTTCCAGTCGGAAAAGTGTTAAGTCATGTAAGCCGTGCAAGCTAACGAACATGATACCACACTTCACCGGGAAAAAAACCGGGGCGTGTAAAACACTACTTGAGATCTCACGCACCATTTAGTAAATCACTATTGGTTAGGTGGGGTGTGATAGTCCACCCAACATTGACCAAGACAGAGGAAGACATTGCATGTAGTGCACTGAGCATTTGTCTCCGTTCTCAGTTTCAGAGACACGCAATGCATGCAACGTCCCCTCTTGTGCTTAATGTCCTTTTTATTGGCCCGATTTGCGTTCAAGACATATGCTGGGAAATGATTTCCTGGACTATATCGCTCTGAGAGGTTGCTTGAGGATGCAGCGGGCCTAGTTCTCTGGGTATGCTCACCCTCCAGGGAAAGGGCCTTCGCCAAGGCTAATCGAAATTTCCGATTATTTAAACTAGTATCATTGCACCTATAGACTACATAGCTATTGTGGATACTAGTGTTGAGCAAGCGCCTAAAAACTTTCATATACCACTTGAGACTTCTTTTGCGCTCTAATAAATACATGGACAGTACTTGGTCCTTAAGATCTACACCCCCCATGTATTTATTGTAGTCTTTGACTACATGTGGTATATTGCGGTCAACGCCTGCTCTGCTGCCTGGAACCATGTCATTTTTGTGGAAAGTTGATATCGTAGATACCAACCTGACATCCTTCCAAGCGAGCACTGTCACATCCCCACAGTGTGTAGCCACAATATCCCCCCGTGGCATTCGGCGGTCGTTTATCTCTTTGATGTTAGTAGGCGTTTCCAATCTTCGGCGGTTCAAAGTCCCTACTACATCTGTGCGATTCCTTTTCAGGAAACGGGCTAACCCAACGGAATTATAGAAATTGTCCATATACAGGCAATGGCCTTTTCCGAGGTAATCCTCGGCAAGTTTCAGGACAATTTTAGAAGTCGCGTTGGAAAAACCATGAATAGCTTGCCCCAAATCATCGTTTCTCCCCGCATAAATCATACATTTCATAAGATATCCGGATACTGCTTCGCAAAGCTCGTAAGACTTAATGCCGAATCTCGCGGCTTTTGTCCTAATGCACTGGACAAACGACAAGCGACCCTTCCATAATAACAAAGACTCATCGATGCTGAGCTCTCTTTGAGGAACATAAATTTCTGCGAATCTTCTATTGCAATGTTCGACGATAGGAGCAATTTTAAAAACCTTTCTCTCATATCCACGCACTGAGTCTGTGAGCTCATCGTTGTCTACAAAATGTAGAAATTTCAAAATCAAGGAAAAACGATTTTTGCTCATAATTTTTCTGAAGTTTGACATACCCAGAACAGCTGTATCCCAGTAATCCGCAAGCCTACTTCTCTGACAGAGTGACATATAGATCAAAACAGCGAAGAACCGATACATTTCATCCACGGTGGTCTCCTTCCAGTCATTAAGACGAGACCCAGCCGAGATGCCATCTTCGGTTTCGCATAGAGAGGCAATCGTTTCCCATGCATATTTATTGGTCTGAGCGACAATCATCAGCATTATTTGGAGGTTCCAAATAGACTTAAAAATGCCACTTGGGGAAGTTTCCTCAATATTTGGCCCTGATTGCCGCTCGTACCTCTCTTCAACGCCTGTGAAGTCAGCAAAATTATCGGACCAATAAAAAGGTTGCTCACTCATTTCACCTTCCTCCTCCGAATCTTCCAACTCTATAAGGAGCCCGATATCCTCTTCCTCGAGGCGTTCAAGAGGGAGATCCAGGACTTCCTCCTCATCCTCGTCACTGCCCGAATCAGCCTCATGGTCTTGATTCTAGAAAAACAAAATACAGTTAAAGCATTCATTTCATGGGTACATGTAAGAACAGCTGTATTTATAACTGACTAACCGCAGCAGAAAGAGAAGGCTCTTCCTCCATCCTGTTGGGCTCCTCATGGTGAACTCGTACAGCCTGAAACAAATAAAAATGGTAGAATTAATTTTGGGCCCGTGAAGTTAAAGAATAGCAATCGGACCTTTAGAATGCTTCAAAGCACATCAAAGTTATATGTCTATAATCTATAATCTAAGTTGCAAGGATATATTCATTTAAAGCTCTCAGATGTATGCCCACAAACCAACAAGTGTAGTTCGCGCTTACAAATGCTGAATGTGTACTTACAAATAAAATCCAAACCTCAAATGAACATAAGCCCCACAACTTTTGCCGACCTTCCCTGAAACAGGGGTGACATTGGCATATGTAATTTGGATAAATTCTCTGTAAAATTACAACTCTTTTAAATCTATCTCGTAGTGTTGAAATGAAATGTTGAAACACAAAAACTGACACAAAAATTTAAGCCAAAGGGGGAAAATATTCACATAACCAAAAATCCAATATTTAAGTGATGTTTTTTGTTAGTTTTTACTTGTTTTTATTTCAAGGTTATTTATTTAGCTTGAATGTTGTATAAACAAATAAGTTGATTAAGATTTAAGTGCCAATTTTTTTAAAGATATTGTTGCTTCAGGTATTTATTCAAAACATCTCAAGGAAATCGCTCTGCTCTGGGCGCTTTTTTACAAAATCGCTGGGGCTAGATAGGTTAAATATTAATATATCTTTGCAAAGTAGATTTTGCAAAGTTCGGTTTTGAAAATATGAATGAAATTAAATTTTTACCTGAATAGCTCCAGAGCTCGTCCTTACGGACCGTATTGGGATACCCTCCTCAGGTATCACCTGAAGGGTTCCCTCAGGTGACCGTATCACCCGGTACGCCATCTCACCCCCCTCATTGTTTGAATCCATCTACAAAAAACAATAAAATATGTTAGCAGATCCTAGATGTTTCTGTGGGACATAAAGTAGCAATAATGCATACAGGATTATTATATATAAAATATTTTGAACAGATTTTTTGAGATATAGGTAATAGTTTTAAATTGTTTGTTTTTCCAAAAAATAAGCTTTTTTATTTTTTTTTTACTATGCAAAATAATATGAGATGCGGTCTTGTTTTTAGTGCAGTCGTTTTTATTTCTGTTGCTGGGATTTAAAACTGTTGCCGGGATGGTCGAGGAGATAAGACATTGGCACTCGCATTAGCATTATTGACACTAGTGCCGGTTCGAGCCCCGCCTGCGTCATGTCCCATTATTCACAAATCAAATTTTCACAATAACAAAAATAATCTTCCTTTGCAAATGAAAAAAGGGGAAATAATAAAAACAACACAATTTAAGAATGTCTGAATAGACCTAGTATTTACAAAGTATGCATGAAATTCACGCTGACACATAATTTCATTTCAGCTTCTTTGGAAAAAGTGAAAAAAAAAAAAAAACAACACAATTTAAGAAACACTGAAGACTTGGTCTGTACAAATTTCACGCCGACATTAAATTTCTTTTTTGCTTCTCTTAAGTGCATTTAAAAAAAAAAGAAAAAATAAGAAAGTCTAAAAAGACCAAGTTCATACGAAATTCACCCTCAAACGTAATTTAATTTTAGCCTCTTTCGAGTGCAATAGAAAAAAAAGACGAAATAATAAAAACACAATTTCAGAAATTCAGAACAGATCTAGTCTGTATAAAACTTACTTTTGGCTTTGTGCACACTGTGTCATATTTTACCACTTACTAATTTTTAGTGCATTACTTGACAACAAATATTTGACGGAAATACGTTTGGGCATACAAGGGTCAAAATGTTTCGAACCAGCCTGTACCTAAACCCCTCCGCCGGAAGCGCAGATCTGCGCTCCGACTGCTACCTACAAGTTTCGACAATAATTTAGAAAAAAAATACTCTAGCTTGCTTCTATTGTTGTATTTCAACGAAATGCTTACAAAATTATCTTCAAAACTGTGTATAAAACATATTCACGGTAGAATAAGAATATGAAGAAATAAAATATTCAAAAGTACCGTTGCTCTGACTAACAGTCAGTATCAAAGTTTATGTTGATTTATCAAATGATTTTACTTACTTATTCGTAATGTTTTTATTCAATACTATTAGGATAATGGTCTAAATACAGAAAATATACACTTTACTTACATTTTTTTGCTGTTGTATTTACAATTCGTAAATTTTCTCGAACCACGCACGTCCACTCACGACAAAAACTTTCGAACTTTTGAATATTTTCCACAGGCCCTTCCTCACCGAAATTAATGCTGAGATTTAATTGGTTGATGGCTTCATCCAATAGGAACATGTTGAGCGATTTTCGGTCTTATTGCTTGAAGAAAACTAGAGAAAAAAAAAAAAAATCGCGATACGTCCTTGAGGCGCAGATCTACGTTCCGGCGGTCTACGGGGACAGCGCAGATCTGCGTTCCGGCGTCCCACGGGTTAAGCTAACATGGATTTCTCAGATAAATGCACATTCGTTCCTATTTTCTATGAGAGAAAACACTCATTAAGTGTAAAAATCCTGTAGTTTAGAAGTTTTTCATGAGCACTGCTTTAGATTTAGTTCACTTACCGTGAAAAGTTACACCCAATAAAATGTTTTATCCACAATCTCCCACATCAGCGATTATTCATTTTTACCTTTAAGGTAGCGATATAATGTAACGGATCCGAAACTATCTTACGGCATTGAAGCATAGTATGAGACACAACTGTTAGTGAGACCTATCAAACAGACCTGTCAATCACAACAGTGGTGTAGTCATACAAAATATTGTTTGTTTCCTTTCTTTCACCATCTTATGCCATGATGTCTTGTAATAATTATTGTTCTTTTATAATTGACAAATTTACCAACTTAAGTCATTCAAATCAACAAAAAAAGATGTGGAGAGTGCAATAACTGAAGTTTAAGTTCTATATTCTGACCCTTCCATTGTTTTCCAGGGTGGAAGAGCTTCTCCGTCGTTCCGTCGGCTCCCTAGAGGGCACGGACGGCGCGCAGGCCCGCCGAGGCTCCACAGCCGCGCGCAGGTCCTTCTTCAGGCGCAAGAAGCACCGGGACCCCAAGGAGTTGGCCTCCTTCTCCAACACCAACCTGGGCTGGTGGAGTGACTCGGGCACGCTCAACGAGGAGCTGCCCCTGTGCTCCTATCAGCGGGTGGAGCGCTTGCATTGTATGTGTCCTTTTCTAGATGTAGCCATAAAATCATACCCAACAATGGGTGACATATATCATTGACAGTGAGGGTTGGCAGCAGTGCTATGACAAGTTGCCACAACAACCACTTCAAAAAAGCAAAAATGAAGCATGAAAATGAATTTCCTTGACTTATAGGTTGGTATGAGGCTGACCACCCATACTGTAAAAAATGGTTCACTTTGCCAATGTCACCCCTGTTTCAGGGAAGGTCGGCAAAAGTTGTGGGGCTTATGTTCATTTGAGGTTTGGATTTTATTTGTAAGTACACATTCAGCATTTGTAAGCGCGAACTACACTTGTTGGTTTGTGGGCATACATCTGAGAGCTTCAAATGAATATATCCTTGCAACTTAGATTATAGATTATATTATAGATTATTAAGCCATGTCAAAGTGACAGGGTATTAAAAGAAAATTGTAAAGTGTACTAAAATATCCTTAGTGACAATACCTCACATGATTTTCAAAAAAACAATCACAAACATTCGCTTTCCTTCACAGTTGAGTATTTTGTTTGCCCTATACCTGTGCTAAAACATTGTTTTCCCCACATTTGTTAATTGATTTTGATAGGCTATTTTTGGGATTTCTCTGTGAGTGCTGGGCACACAACAGTGGGAGTGTGCACGTAAAATGAAAAAAAAGAATTGGTTAAGATCTGAATAGATTCTTAATTAAAATCTGAGAAATTCTGCCGCTAGGTGTGCTAATAAAATCCAAGCACAGCAACATATTATGTACCATGTTGTTCCATGTTGCCTATGTGCCATGTTTTTCAGTGCATTTTCAAACAACCTACTTAATATTGTATCAAAATTATGACGCTCTGTACTGTCTTTTCCTGCCAGGTGAAATCCCATGTATTCCCCAAATTTCAAATATTCTGATTCCATTGTTGCATGTTTACAGACCCCTCCCACCGCCCGGTGGTGGTGCTGGGTCCGCTGTGGGAGTGCGTGGTGGAGAAGGTGGTCACCGACTTCCCCAATGAGTTTTGCCGCGTCACCCCTGAACCCGTGCAGCTGGCGGGCGCCTCCCTGGACAGGGCGCTCTCCCAGGCCAAGTATCTGGAGCCCAGGAAGCGGGGGCACTACCTGGAGTGCATCTCGCTGCAAGCTATCAAGGAGGCGTGCGATAAGGTAGGGAAACTTGTCTCAAATTTAATAGGTATCGAATCGCCACATGCGACTTCTTTGGGGATAACGCAGGCAAGAAGTCACACTATATTTGTAGCTTAGTTTGTCATCTATGATTTAAAAATAATGTATAAGGTATGAAATGAAATGAAGCATGTATGCAAGATCCAAAATAAGTAATACTAATAATAATAATAATAATATTAGGATGATTTATTTGGTGAGCGCTGTTTTTGTGTGTGTCACACCTCAAGAGCCCTCTGCGAGCTTGGTCGTCGCTGTAGAAAGCGCCAATTCTCAAGCAAGACCCAGTTGTTGTAAGGTTGGATGGACCTTTCAGTGACCGGTCTTTGGTAAAGGTTTATGAATTTTTCAACTCAGCGAAGAGCACATTCGAAATATAAATGGTATATTTTTTGTGCTCCGCCGGGATCCGAATCCACAACCTTCCATTCCAAGTAGAGGTGATAAATGCTTTTTCCGAGAATTGAGCTCTGCTAAAACACAGTGCGGTCGGCTAGCCAAATCGTGACATCACTGGACCCGCCAGGCTACCTGGGGGCCTCGGTGCAGCTCTATAAAATACATACTACGAAGATCCAGTGATGCCTAGATAGAAAATGTCCTGTTTTACTGGAAATCGAAGATGCGGAATTTTAATGAGCTATAATTTAAAACTAAACCAGATATTATTGTTTTTAAAACGTAGTCTATTATTTTATGAAATAAAAGAAATGTGAAATTACCCTATTGTCTGTTTCAGGGCATGCACTGTATACTAGATGTGAGTGTTGCATCCATTGAGAAATTGCACAAGCAGCAAATCTACCCCATCGTCTTGCTGATCAAATTCAAGTCCACCAAGCAGATAAAGGAGGTGAAGGACACCAGGTATCCCATGGAGAAGGTGTCGGCTAAAGCTGCCAAAGAGATGCTGGAGCATGCGCTTAAATTGGAGACGGAATACCGACAATACGTGTCAGGTGAGGGTTACACTTTTGCTGTTTTTTTTTCAGGAACTAAAGAAAAACAATGATATAGTTTTTCTCGGGTTAGATCATGTTCTACTTGCAGTTATTTTGTCTGCCGACGTTTCATTCCCTCGAGCGGGAAACATTTTCAAGGCTCGAAGCGATGGGGCACCTTTGTCCTCCGTTTGCTTTTGGCCTCCGTTTGCTTTTGAAACGTCGGCAGACAAAATAACTGCAAGTAGAACATGGTCTAACCCGCGAAAAACTATCATTGAACACCGACCATGAAAGTGAAAGTGAAAGTTTAAAACTTTATTTAAAGAAAAACAGTTTCTTTTTTATTCATTTTAAATATACAGAAAAAAACATTACAAAAAAAGTAATAACAATGGTTTTTTTTGTCATTTTTTTACCCTCATGCAAAAGCAGATGCTTGTGTGCATGCAGGGCGAGACACATGTTTAAATTTGATTCTAATTTGTTTCAGCCGTTATACCCGCTGGCGTCAACATAGCCTACATGTGCACACAACTTAAAGCTGCCGTCGACGAGGAGCAGGGCAAGACCCTGTGGGTGCCCTCCCAGCAGACCTGACCCCTGCCCCCCACCCCCCGCCCCGCCCCCCGTCCCACCCCCACTAAATCAGTGACGTTCTGTCAGCACTGCGAGCTGGACATTGCGCACGATCCCCACTATTCCGACCCCGACGTCATGTACCACTCGGATCCGGGATCCAGGAAGAAACGCAAGAAGCGCAAGAAACTCTACCAGGAGAAGAAAGTCGACAAATACTTGGGTTACTACTCGGAACCCGACGCCAAATACTTCGAAATCGATTACGAATTCTTGAAACAGCTGAGCAAGCTGGCGGAAATCAATTTAAAGTACCGTCGGCGGGCCAAGAGAGCGAATGAGTTATTGAGTAAACAGACAAAGAATTACTCGGAAAGGAATGAGTATTCGCTTTACGAAAAGCTGTTGGATAACTCTGTAGACGTGGAACGGAATACGGCGAAAAGTGTCAAGAGTAAATTGAGTTTGCCGTTGGCGCACGGCAACGAAAAGCACTGTGAAGTTTGTTGCGCTGTTTGTACGGGGAATAATGCTGGGACGAGTTCTTGCAAGTGCGCGCTCGAAGGAGAGAGTGCAGGTGCTCAGTACGCAGCGAACAGAAGTAGATCGGTGGATCGTGGTTCGTTGCCTTCCAGGAGAGGATCAGTGCATTCGGCCAAGTCTGTTTCATTTATAGATGATCGGGATCTGCCCAAGAGTCCGAACTATACAGGGAAAAGTTTCACAAATGATTTGAAGCAGTTTTTGTTGCGGCCCTCCGCGTCCAGGTTCAGTCTTAGGGAAAAGATTTTAGTCGGTTTGAGAGGGAGCTCCGATGATAAAGACAAGCAACGCAGAAAGAAAACCCCCACGATAGGTCTCATTAAAGGCTTATGGAAATCCTTGTAAAAAATGGAACGGAAAAAGACAGTACAGAGAGTCATTTACATCTGTTATCGGGTGTGCAATGTCCTGTGTGTATTTTTCACAATGGAGTCCGCACATTCAAAATATCTTTTGGCTATGTGACATCACACATAGTAAATAGAAAATGGGTTCCTGATAATCAGGGTTTTATTTTATTTTGCAGCATTGTGACCTTCCTTTCCTTGACTTGATGAGGCTGACCACCCATACTGTAAAAATGGTTCTCTTTGCCAATGTCACCCCTGTGTCAGGGAAGGTCGGCAAAAGTTGTAGGGTGTATGTTCATTTGAGGTTTGGATTTTATTTGTAAGTACACATTCAGCATTTGTAAGCGCGAACTACACTTGTTTGTTTGTGGGCATGCATTTGATATGAGCTTTAAATGTTAATATATCTTTACAACTTAGATTGTAGATTATAGTGAAACATATGCGGTTGACAGTTGTGAGAGTGCAGTACTTTTTATTAATCTACCTAGATAATGGACTCGATACAAATCCCATAGTGAAAAAAATTATGATATATCACCAGATTGGGGGAAAGAGCAATCTAATATTTTGTTATTCGTTGCCAAGTGCCCTAGTCACATAGACCTGTGTTGTTTGACCGCTGAAAAAATATAATTTTATATTGTGTGCCGAGTCGGTTGCATTGAAGTTATGCTGTCCTGCATCTAATCTAGCCCATCCAAGTGATGTCACATATTTTTTCCTCCTTTTAAATGTGCGGAGTTTATTCTGCAAAATAAAATTTAAAATTATCTAGAATACAATTTTTTTTACCGCAGGTGACACAACTTTTGATGTCATCTAGCCAAGGAATATTTTGAATATGTGGACTCCATTTCTCGCGTTACAACTGTCTCTGTCTAATGGTCTATAAGCCTTAATGAGATTTATCAAGTTTTTGTATATTATTCATGATCTGATGTATTTATCATTAGTCCAAAGATTTAACTATTTATTTTATTAATACGATATATACCTTTACTTGGTCTAAATTTTTGCTATCTTTTTTGATAATGTTCTGTCCAATGATAATAAATTTGTCTAAGTATTACTTAATGTACATTTAATGTAGATATAATTTTTTTTATATTTAAATTTTAAATATACTATTAGGACGGGCCCTTGGCTCGGCTTACGGTTCCATCCGGAAGAAAGCATGAAATTTGGCGTGCACATAGCTTTCTTATCTATTGAATTCATGCACTATTGAAACTTCATCTAGCAACAATCCCACAAGGAGTGACACCCGAAGTATGATATCAGCTTCAGGAACATCGATACACTTATTTTTAGAGTCATGGGCACACCTCTGATCTAGAGGTTCTTGTTTTGTCTTGTCATTGCTTTTACTTCACGGGACACTTGAGAAAATATATAGCTTTGTATAAGCATCCATGTGCTGTGGGTCTTTCTAACACATACATACAGGATGGACATGAGGAAGTTTTGAGCTTACTAGAGTACTTTCTCTGACACATCTATTAATATTTTTTTTACAGAAAAGTGTTGAGAAATAAAATGCCTCAATTTGGTAACATCCTAAGTGTGCTTCTCAATGGTTTTTAATTTTTTTCTTAAAAATGGCTAAATTGACTCAAAAATTGTGCAGTGCAATAATGTTGTCTATTAAATAATCTATGAAAAACTTTTTATTTCATGTTGACGCCACTTACGGTTTTTGAAATGAGTCATATAAATGCAAACGCCATCAACTCCTTACGCGATGATTTTGAGAAAAATAAACTTGTGTTTTGAACACAATTTGGAACCAGTTGGAGATGACGGCATTTGCATAAAATCATACTCTTTCAATAAAATTACGAAGGCTTAAGTGAGGTTTTTATCACATTGCACACAGCAAATGATTTGTTACACTACGCAGAATCAAATTCAATAATTATCTCAAAAATCATAAAATTTGGAGATGATGGCGTTTGCAGTTATACGACTCAAATATGCTCTTATGAAATGACAAGCTTTCAATATATAATTTAATGGTGACATAATTGAAACCCACAGCTCTTTTGCCACTTAATTAAATTAAAAACTATTGAAAGGGACACTTCAGGGGATATAAATCCAAGAGCATTAATTTAAAAAAAAACTTCGGAATAAGAAAATGATTCACATAAAAGATATGTGCATTTCTAATCCAAGTTTCATGCTTTGTCCCGGATGGGACCGTAGTCCCATACATTTGCTAGCCAAGGACCCAGATTTGATGTGTTGTCCAGAAGTATTTCAAAATTTTATAGATCTTTTGAATTTTTATACTGAATATTTTAGAAGGATTATTATCAATAAATTATGAGATACATAAATTATTATATTATATCAGTAGATGTAAGTGAATGTCATGTAATTTTTACTTTGTATTAATTCTATTGATAATTAGATTCTATAAGAACACATGAAATAATAAGTTATTGACTGTTAGTGTTTTAAGGTAAAGAAATCAATCAAAACCTAGTATGTAAGATTATATTAACTCCCCAGTCTAGTGGTAACATTTGAGACCAGTAAATAGAAGGTTGTGGGTTCAAGCCCCAGCGGGGCACAAAAATATACCATTTGTATTAAGAAATATATGCTCTTTGCTGTGTTGAAAAATTCATGTACCTTCACCAAAGACCGGTCACCAAAGGTCCATCCAGCCTTACAGCAACTGGGTCTTGCTTGAGAATCGGCGCTTTCTATAGCGACGACCAAGCTCGCACAGGGCTCTTAAGGTGTGTTTCATACAACAAACGGCGCTCACTTAATAAATCATCTGAACATTATTTTATTAAAGACGAATAAATAATTATAAGCCTAACAACCAATTTCATAGAAAACTACATTCAGAATGGAGTTGGAAGGTTTTTTGCTTGACATTTGTAAAGTGAACTATTATTTACACTTGTCATGCTACCAAGGTCCTAAGAAAACAATAAAAAAATATTAATTAGCAACCTGTGCAGATATCAAATGTGCAGACCTCATTTGGTTATTTGACAGATGTTTACTTGTGCTATATTGAAAACTGTGTGTTCAAGGACTTTGTTTGAATTAAAACAGCGCCTGTTCTATCTGGCACTCTTGACGATAGTTTTGACCCTGAGTTAACAGAAGTCATTGGTCAATTATTCATTAGTAATTCATGAAATTAAATTGATAATGTAATGTACCTGTTTCTGGTTGATAAGATTTGTGAATTTCACTCCTTTTCACGAATTAAAAAAAATATTTGGTAGTATTTGGAAAAAAGTTTGTTACAATATTTTAAGCATACCAGGTTTTGCTTTGATTTATTTGTAATTTGTAAACCCTTTAACACTCACATTTTATTTGTAAATTATTGTAAAACTTTGTTGTGCTATTATGTTATAGTTCTTTAGGGTTAACATTTACAAAACCAGCGTTTCTCAAGCTCATGAAAATAATTTTTTTTTTTTTACTGTTTTATTCCATCCTGTAGAACTAAAGACGGGGATAAAAGTTTTTTTTGAAAATGATAAAAATGTATGGAGAGCATTTTAACACAAAATTCTCTCTGCCTGGTTTGTCTATGGTTTTTTTCTTTAGCCTATTAGCGAATTGAGATGTATGAAAGCTTTCACACTGTTTGTCCGATAATCCATAGACAATCCGAGCAGAACGTGCTGTGTCTAAAATGGGCCTTACTATATATTTTTTCAATTTACCCTCCCACATATCTCACGTGTATATACATAAATGTTTTTCATCCCAATGTGTCAAATTTGACGCATCCATCTGAAACTGACAATAAAAATGAGTAATAATTTTAATTATTGTCTTTGAAAATGTAAACTTAGCAAAATAAATGTTCTTATTTTATCATAAAGTTTGTATAAGTGTTTGTAGACTCTTGCAATACCCTTCAGTTAAGTAATAACAATAAAATACTGTTTGGGAAACGCTGCAATAAATAATGGTAGTATTCTACCTATGTTTAGCATAGGTACTTTATAATTTGTAATGTTTTAGACAGAATCGTGGAAATTTGTTTTTTCATACAAACATTTTCCAAAAGAACAATGATAACTTTCATCTTTATCCTTGCCCTTAAACGCAACGCAACGACACAACGAAGCTACACATATAGTGTAACTTCTTGCCGCGTTATCCCTAAAGGATTTCACATGTGGAAAGTGGAACCTATTTAATTTTACAGGTAAGGGGTTCGCCTCAGTCCCCCGGGGTTTCCCAGCTCCCTAGGGGGCTGGTACTCATTTCTTGTGAAGGCTGAGTAAACCTTGCCGGTATTTTATTTTGGGTTTTGAAATAAACTCCGAAAGGGGAAATCATTTCTGACATCCTTGGTGGGATTTGAACCCGAGCTCTCGGCATGGAATGCAAGCACTCTACCAACTGGGCTATCGACCGGCGGTTACTTTTTTTTTTTTTGTGCACAACAGGGTACCCTAATTACAGTGCACCCTTCCAGTGACCTTCCCTGAAACAGGGATGATATTGGCAAAATGAAACATTTTTTAAAAGTATCGGTGGTCAGCTTCATACAAACCGATAAGTCAAGGAATAAAAACAAATTTGATTTTCTTTTCGATTTAATTTATTTTGTGAGTAGATGTCAGATGAATAAATCAAAATGCTTTAAAATAAAATATTGTTGTATGTTTGTATGAAATAACTTGTTTCACTGAGGTTACGATTAAGATTTTTAGGCATCGTCGACCAAAGTTCTTTTTTTTTTAGTGAATGTCAATTAGACTAAAAGAACGTGTGCGGAAGAGATGAAACGGCAATATTAGATATGTAAGTCGTAAACATATCAGATCGCTGGTATACATAGTTGCTAGCGTTGTACTGTATATTCAAAGTTTTCAATATATTTTTTTATATTTTGTACATTAAATCATTTTATTTGATATAAAGGCGTGAGCGTTGTTGTCGAGCTCATGTCAGACATCTGGTATTTTGGGAATTATATTTTAATTACGTTATTAGTAAAATGCACCTTCAAAAATATTTTTGATTTACGTTTTCATTCTAATCTCTACAAATCACGTCAACGTGCATCGGAATTAAAACTAAAAGTGTAAGAGCTCCTTCCCACTTGTCGGGTGTCGGATCCGTATAATAATCGGAGGCTCCAGTGGCAGAACATTTCGGACAAAATCGGTTTCCGATAAGTGTGAATAGCTCCATACATAATGTTATGCCACTGGAACATCCGATTAATATACGGATCCGACACCCGACAAGTGGGAACGAGCTCTAAAGGGTTTGTGTGTTGCCATTGTGAAGATTCATTTTAAATTAATAATCTAAAAATAAAACGCAAAGTTTTTCTTCAAGAGTTTATTTATTTCCTCGAGCGCATTCGATGTTATCACACCATTATCTCTTGTTGTTCTGTTGATAATGGTGTGATAGGTGTGGTATTGGTCGCTGGTATGGTCACAGGGGTAAGGCGTTGGCATTCGAATTTGCGTTATTGAGAAAATCACAAGTTCAAACCCCGCCTGCGTCGTGTCCTATAGATAATAACTTTGACCCTGGTTCAACAGATTTCATCAGGTAATTGTTCATTATTGATTCATTACAATATTAAAATAATGAATTATTAATTCGACTGCTCCAACGAAGACAGCACTAAGTCAAAAAAGATAGTTTTCCAGGAAAGCCAATTGAATGTTATTTATTCCATGGAAAACTCCTCCTTGACTGATAGGTTGGTACGAGGCTGACCACCCGTGCTGTAAAAATCGGTTCACTTTTACCAATGCCACCCCGGTTCAGGGAACGGCAGCAGGAGTTGCAAGGTTTATGTCCATGTGAGGTTTTCTTGATTTGTATGCACACATGCAGAATGTGTAGGCGCGAACCTACATGTGCCTGTCTGTAGGCATGCATTTCATATGAGCCTTAAATGTTAACATATCCTTGCAGCTTAGATTATAGAAAACAATGCCTTTTTGACATGCAACTATTTTTTACATTAATTTATTTATGAAATGAAAAGAGATGTTGGAACGAAGATAATGATTTATTACGTTCAGAAATGGAAATAAGTCAAAAACCTCAATTTTGGAGTTACCTCCTTCTTTGTTGGAGCAGTCGAATTGATACCTGTTTCAGGCCAGGCAAAATAGGTTGGTGTATTGTTATCCTCTTGACAAATCTATTTTTAAAATAGATAAAAATATATACATCAAAAGCGCTCCAGGAAATAAATCAACTTGCGATGGAAAACTTAGTGTTTTATTTGTACATAATTAAAATCAAAACTACTTACGTTTTTACTACTTCTAATGGGCACTCGGTTTACATATATTTATGTCCTTTTTTGAAGGAAAAATTCAAATGTCGTCATTTTTGATATCTCTTTTACCCCTTGAATAAAAAACTCAGTGCCAATCTTGTCCTTCCATATTTTTAACACATTTTATTTTAACCACTTTGGATATTTAATTTCAAATGAAAAATATTGGTTTTATGTGGACTTTTTGGTTGAGAGAAAACCAAACTCTACAGACCTAATTGTTGGTTTATTTTGATGATAAATCGAGCTTAAGTTGTATAAACTGTATGTAATCCATAACAATATGTTCTTTTGCTATATTGTACCTTTTGTTGTAACAATTCTTCCCTACTTAAAAATTGCCAATGGATTCCGCACATCAGAAGGAAAAATGTGACATCGCTTGGTCTGGTTTTCTAGGCTATTTGTGATTGGTGCTAAGGATCGAGGTCTGAATATGACTGCTGTTACCCGTACAAAATAAATTCTTACACTAAAAACAAAACATACATCATTACAATATTGTGCAGATCACTCGATAAGACGCTAAGTAATAAGACCGGTCCATGGTCTAATGGTTAACGCTTCGGACTCGTAATTGGAAGGTCGTGCGTTCAATTCCTGACATAGCACAAAATATATATTATTCATATTTTCAAAAATGCTCTTCGCTGGATTGAAAAATTCATATTCCTGTACCCAAGATAGGTCACCAAAGGTCCATCCAACCTTACAGCAAATGAGTCTTGCTTGAGATTTGGCGCTTTCTATTGTGACAACGAAGTTTGCAGAGGCCTCTTGAGGTGTGATTCACAAAAAACAGCGCTCACCAAATAAATCGTCCTAATATTATCATTATTAAAGTGCTACATGCTGTATTTATCTTATTAGATATCACTGTATGTGTATTTCACAATGCTGTGAACTGAAATAAATCCCTGATTATCTGGAGTACATTTTTTTGTGTCCTATTGGGCTACAACCTGTGATGTCACTCTGTCCAGGTTTATTTTGAATGTGTGGAGTCCATTTATTTGTTGAGAATGATATTCTAAATGCCAGCAAGGTACTAATGACGTCAGTTTGGTGACTTAGGTAAAAGCTCTTCTGTGATTCACTCATTCATATTTTATTATATTGCAACCCTGATTTCATGACCCTAATTTCTTATACATTTTGCACAATAAAGAAATTTTTACCATGAACTGTGATGTTTTATTTTTCCTTCATTGATTTGTTTGTCATCATAATGAGCTCTACAGTCCTGGGCGTGCCTTCGAGCTCATCCAGGGTAGTTTATCATCCAGCGAAGGAGACTGTTGTCTCAGCGTCTGCTGGTGATGAGACGATCTTTCAGGCAATCAGGTCTCTCGCCGATGGAGAGCAGTTCAATCTGCTACAGTCTTCTTCTTTCCCACGGTCCAGCTGTGTCTTCTTGGTGAGTGTAGAAATTGTACTGACCTCCCAACCCACAGCGGCCCATATTTATCCCTACATTTAATTTGTCCACTGCAGGCTGTCAGGTGTCAATAGGGGATGCCGGACAGCCCCAGAGCCAGCTGAAGAGACTCCAGTCTGTACTGAATGCAGCGGCCAGACTTATACATGGCGCCTCAAAATTTTGTCACATTTCGCCGCACCTGAAGTCCATTCACTGGCTCAAGATTCATGAACGGGTCCAGTATAAGATAGGGTTGCTGGTCTGCAAGAGCCTGCGCGGGACTGCACCGAAATATTTAAAAAATATGATAGCTCCAGCCACCACAAGCAGCAGAACGGCAACACTGCAATCAGCAGCATCATGTCGGATAGAGTTTCCAAGAAAGGAAACGAAGACCGTTTTTGGAGATCGAGCCTTCAAGGTGGCTGCTCCAACAATATGGAACGGCCTCCCAGATGACCTGCGCGAAATGGATCTGGAGAACACTTTTAGAAAGGGGTTGAAGACCCACCTGTTCGCGCGCTCATATGAGCAAGCGCCTTTGAGATGACCAAGAGTCATGAAAAGGCGCTATAAAAATCTTGTATTATTATGACAGTAGATTATTTTATTGAACGGAGTCTATTGTTTTAGTCACGCAGTGACCAGTGGCGTTCTGTTGTAGGTGACTGGGGGAAACGCAGTGGCGTTACATTGTATTTGTTATCTTGTATCTTATCTTGTAGATTTATTCATCAAGACATAGGGCCCTACCCAGGGGCATTTTAAGCTATTTTGGGTAGGGTCCAACGCTGCTCATGGGGCCCCCCCCCCCTCCCCAAAATAAGTAGGTAATTTTGTAGGACATTTTTTGAAACACAAATAAAAGACAATTTTTTAGAAAAGTAGGTAGGTACATTATTATAGGTAGGTACCTACATTAGGTAGCTAGGCACAACGTAACGGTTCAAAACATTTATTTTCGTAATTTCGCAGTCACAAATTTTTCTAGTATAGTCGAAAAATCTAAATTCTGTAAGGTGTCGTAATTTATTTTCATCACTGACAGCTGATTCAGTTTGTGCTGAGAAATTGTAGTCCTGAGGTCATTTTTTGTCAATTTGAATTTTGAAAACGCCCTTTCTCCCGTTGCGTTACTGACCATTATTGTCAGGTAAATTTGCAGTAAGTACTCGGAAAAACAACTTCTAGGTCGTTTTTTAACATGAATTTGTATGTCTCTGCCGCCCCCATTGGTTCCCCAATGTCATGAACAAAGCGGTGAAAGTCGACTAGTTCACAAGGGAAGTTATCCATGAGATCCACATAATATTTAGCTTGTAGTTTTTTGGCGTAATTCGTAAGAGAATCTTCATCCGTCTCTTTGATGATATCAATGAATTTGAAGTTTTCCGAGAGTTCGCTGTAAGCACTCTTTCTCGTGTCTATTTCGCTGACTAGCCTGTCAATTAGAGGCAAATAGCAGGCCACCCTGAGTTCATCTCTAGCACTCAAGGTCACGTATTCACCCTCACGTTCATCAGCGAATGCCTTCGTCTTTCGTGACCTTTTTTCGGAATAGGTTGCGCCATCGCCATAAGCTTCCGACTGAATTTCATATTCCTCGAATTTATCTCGGTACGATGTTAGCGAAGTCCGAAGCGCAGCTAGTTGGTTCACTGCTTTCAATAGATTGCAATTTTTCTTCTGCAAAATTTGACTTGTTTTATTAATTTTTTGCAATAATGAATTCCACACCAAAGCCATGATAATTGTCTCCTTTTTGGTGAGGTCTGCCAGTAGACCAGTAGCCTCTCTTGCTGTTACAGGTTTTTGATGAATGTCATCAATTATTCCTTTCAACGCCTCAACAAATGCATCGAATCCATTGACGAAATTTAAAAAAAAAAATTTCAAGAGGAGCTAAGTACTGTAAAAAAATTAACCCAAAAGGGTCCCTGCGGGGCCCCCTCCGGGGGCTCCTCGGGGCCCCTTGGGCCTTGGGGCCCTGTCCGCTACGGGCACTGCGGACCCCCCTTAAACTGGCACTGGCCCTACCTCACCGAGATGCCATGGCGACGTCGCCGGCTACGTAGGCATGGCTACCTCTGGCTACCTTCGGTCGCCAAATGGAGTAGCCAGTGGCGACCATCTGCCAGTTCAGTTCTCCCTCGTATCAAGAATGGACGCTTCGTGCATAGAAGAAATCACACTTACTATTTATTATGTGCGTCGCAAAAAGTTTAAAAAGAAGAAACCTAAGAAGTTATGGGTCCAGCCTTTCATATCAGATCAAAGCCGAAGTGGTGTTTTTTCAAAACTATATGAAGATTTAAAAAAATATCCTAAGTTTTTAGCTACGCGATAATGTCATATCGGAATCCCATAAACATGGTTGATTTTGAATTTCTACAATGAATCTTTCTGTATCGAAACTCATTATGCGCCCGTCTTGGCGGCCGGTTGGAAACTTAGTGAGTGAGACGCAGCTTGCTCATGTACATTTTACTGGCGACATCGCCAGGTCGCCACGGTCTCCAGACTCCACACAGGGAGCCAACAGTCGTGGCTATACGCTTGCAAATTGGCGACGTAGCCAAACCATCACCTAGTGAGTTAACTGTCATACATTGTAATATGAATTGTTTGGATACGTAGCCGGCGACGTCCCCATGGCATCTCGGTGAGGTAGGGTCCTTACTGCACCACAGTAAACTAGTTCAGGGGGGAGAAAAATAAAGGTGATATCTGATAGATGAGATTTTATTAATTTTAATTTAACGTTTCATAGTCTTTATTAGAATACACGGTGTTAACATGGTGAGTTACACAATCACTAGCCTTTATAATTATAACAATATAAATAAGTAAACAATTATTCACAAATACAGAGAAACAATATACTATATTAGACTTTAACAAGATGTTTGAAAGTATTTGCTTATGAATAAATAACAATATTATAAAAATTAAATATTTTTTTATAGATCCATTTTTACCCTTTTACAATTCTGACACTAAGTAATCATTTGAAGTAGTCAATACATTTAAAATAAGTGTGTCTTAAAGTAGATATCGCACCTTGAATAAGTGCTGACTCACTGATTTGAGAAATTGTGAATAAAACCTTTTATTGGGGATAACTTCTCATAGTAAGTGAACAAATCATATGGAAGTGCTAATGATAAACTTCTAAACTACAGGATTTTCTAACTTCTTTAGAATTTTCTCTCATAGAAAACAAGAAAAAAGGTGCATTTATCTGACAAACCCATGTTAGCTTAGTATGTCACTTATTTAATTTTACCGGTGGCGATATTCAAGTTATGAAAAACAATGTCGCTGCTGATTTCTTTTCAAGCCAGAAATATTACCTAAGTATTTCATTGACTGTAGATGCATTTACTTTGCAACCTTTCATTTACAAAATAAAAGAAAAACAACTTTGTTTTTGATTACAGTGAGTACATTCAGTTCCACGACCGGTTTCGCAAACAAACCATTTTATCTTTTAAGAATAATATTTACTATAAATAGAAAGGAAAGAACAAAAAGGTTTAAATGAAGGTATACAATGAATAAGTAAGTAGGTGTTAAAATCTATAACATAACATAACAAAGAAGTACTTCAGTAATGCTTACATTCTAAAATGTTAATTACTTATTCAAATTCAAAATTAAAAGAATAAAATAAGTATTAAATGTGATTCACTTTTCATTCATATCTGAACAGATTGTAGTGACTGAATCATTCATTCGTGATTCATCTCAAAAAAATTTAAGACATTGATTTAGAAAACAGAAAACTCTCAAAAAAGTTAACGGTGAATTAGAACTAATAAACCAAACACAGAAATGAATGAGAAGGGAACAGTCGATCAAATCTTAATTTCTATAAATATTACAATGTATTGGAAAACATGGATTTGTTATTTACACTCAACTAAATATATTTTATTTACAATGAAAAGGTTTTGTCAATATCACATTTTCAGAAAAAAACTGTTGAAGCAAAAATATATTTAGTGTATGAACTTCCTTTATTCTGATCAGTTAGGATTTTTTTCAATGCTTAAAATATCAAATCATCCATTTGTGTATATTTGTGATACTAGTTTATTTTAGAATGATTTATAAGGAGGTCAGAACATTGAAAAGGGCGCGAAAACCTCGTCACCCGGCCGTGTTGCTAGGGAAATGTCTGACAAATATTTTGTTATTGATTAATGATTGCTAAGGATAGCAGTCCTAAACAAGACCGACGTTTTTAATGAAAGAAAAGTAGGGCAAATTCAAAAATGTTCAAACCTCATCTGACATAAGTACCTAATCGTTGAAGAAAAAAATCTTAGACCTTTTACCGATTAAGGTAATTGATAAGTCTGTTTTTCTTCTTGTACTCAAATACCGAACCTGCAAAATCACCATTGTAAGTCTAACATCATTGCTGGTTTAAATCTTTAGCCTTGCTAAATCTTTCAATCATCTTTCAAAACTGGGCAGAAATAACACAATAATCTGCATTCTTCTCAGGAATTCAGTTGAACAAAGATGAGGGCATCATCATTTGTGAAGGTAAACACTTTTATAGTGCCTTCTTTTTGTAATTCAGCTGTTCCTCGATAATCCCACATATTTGATAAGTGTGATGGGAATTTTAATGTATTTCTTTCAAATCTTTAGGCCAACATTGTATAATATGCATTAATATGTATCTGTACTGCAGCCTACATATCGTCCCATTAGTTCTTGTTTGTCCTATGTCCATCAGAGGTAATTTCACATGAGCAGTGTCTTTAGGATATGTAGGTACTTTACCTATGTGTCTTATGAAAACTGAAAATTGATTTCAAAAAATTATATTGTTTATGGTTTGTGTATTTTAACACTGTGAAAAGTCATGTTGATTGATTTATGTTTTTCAAAAACATTGAAAACAGCTCTTATATTTTCCTGTTTTATGATTTTTCTTAGCTCAGATTGTGTAGAATGTGGTTCTTAAGACAATGTCACTGAAGGTCATCTTTGAATCAAACGGAAGATAGGCCAAAGAGCACTGAGGAGACGATATATTAAACATTTTAAACTCCATTGTGTGTCTTTCTATTGTCCCAAGTTTTAAGTGGTTATTTACTACACGTACAGTACAGTAGCCAGTAGGTACTGCATGAAAAATGATTTCCATAATTATTTATCTCAATGCAAAACATAACAGAAAAGCCATTCTTGTTAATCTGTCATTTTTGGTAAATCGATACCATCCCGTGGAATTATTGAGAGACAACTGTTATTCATCTGAAGTAGCTGAATTTACTCGTCAATGTTGATGGTGTACCAATCTGACGCAGCGTGCTCGTACATTTGCTTCTTCACCGTCTCGTCCAGTTCTGGTTGTATAGTCCTGGGGCTGCGCGAGGTCACCCTGAACTCCAGCGGCATGTCGTAGCACTTGCAGACGCAGCACGAGGGGAAGCGGAACCAGTCGGAGAATATTCCTCTGCATTCGTTGTTTGGGTCGTATGCCAAAAGACGATGGAGTCTGTACTGCTGTTCGCATCTGAAATTATACAACAAATGGCGATTTTATTAAAATACAATTTAGGTGATTCAATAAGAAAGCTAGAGTTGCAGAATGTCACATTCCTTTGAAATTTATGTAAGTAGATTGACATGAAGCATGTTTACTATTTGTAGATTCCAATCATTTGTAGGTAATCCCGCTGATTTGATCAATCTATACTTTCCGTACATATATCTACTGCTAAAACTACAAAGCTTCATTGTCATCATCTTCTAAAGGCAGTGCCTTGTTTTTTATTTTATATTTTATTTTATTAACGAAAATGATTGTCCATTTACATAATATATCAAAGTAATTCACAAGGACTAAAATAGAAATAAATAAATTAAAAGTAATTATAACATTACATAGCACAGTCAAATTTAAGTATACACTTCTCTCAACAAAACAAAGCTCTATGGAATTCAGACAGACTTACACCACAGAAATCTAAATGAGATGAAGAGTTCACAAGACAAGGCATTCTGTTCATTGGAGAATATAGTAACCTAAATTAGAAGGATGAAAATTGAGGAAGAGCAATTCATTGGTTCTCAATCTCCGGGTTGGAATATTGAATTTAATACTTTTTAACAGAGGAGGCGAATTGAATATGCCATTGATGATTTTATAAATGCAGATAAGTTGAGTATGTTTTCTGCGTGTTTCTAGAGACGAAAGATCCAAGGTGTGTTTGTTGTGCCAGTCATCTATCTCTGTTGGTTGCCATCTTATTGAGTTGAATAGGAAGAGACATCCATGAGCCGCTCCAAATCCTGGCAGCATGAAGTTCTTGGGCGACCTCTTGTTCGTCTTCTCAAGATATTTCCTTCAAAGACCTTGCTAAGAAAGATGCTGAATCTTATTAAGCGTCCTATTAGTTTGGTTTTCCTCTTTAAAATGTGACTTATAAGCTCTCTTCTCCAAAATATTTTACAATTTATATTCCCATAAGATTAACATCTAATAAATTGAAAAGGACATAATTTCCATACCTGCAGCCTTCTCTGCAGAACATTTGTTTATGCTCATTAGTGCACTTTTCCCAATGCACGTACTGCTCAAAGGGATACAAGTTAAGGAGGGCCAGCACCTCTCCTCTGGTGTTGTTGGCCCAGAACGGAGCCACTACTTCTTCCTTCACGGGGCAGGCATTCCTGGAAAGCATTTAATGTTTACTTATTAGAATTAACTCTGCATACAAGTTGATAAATCAAAATCGTGAAGTCACACAGACGAGAGAAAAGGCAAACAAATATATTGTCTTTGATTACAAAGGACTGTTGTCCCATACACGTGTAGAGTTTGGCTGTAGCACGGTCAACCAATATTCCACTTATTTTGTTGCTTGTATTTTATTTTACATATAAGTATTTTGTTTTGTTATTTGCTACAGCCTATTTATTATTAATCTCAGTTTGGGTCGGCGTTAGTCATTCTTGCCAGTAATCTAGATGGCGCTTTTTACTGTTTCCATATACTCTGTATTTCCTAACTTTCCAAACACAATGCACTGAAACTGGGTTTGATGCTAGATCTATGAGTTATAGTATGCTTATTTATGATACAGATTTTTTTTCGAGATGGCTTTTTCCAAAGGAATGCATCACCCCTGTGTCAGGGAAGGTCGGCAAAAGTTGTGGGGCTTATGTTATTTGAGGTTTGGATTTTATTTGTAAGTACACATTCAGCATTTGTAAGCGCAAACTACACGTGTTGGTTTGTGTGCATACATCTGAGAGCTTTAAATGAATATATCCTTGCATCTTAGATTATAGATTATAGAATGCATAATAGTGCTGTCACCATTGACAAATTATATATTTAGTGGTAGTGGAGTAGAAACTGGCTTACAGCAATGAAGCATTGAACGGTTTATAGCTGTCCGCCATTCCTGCCAAATACAAAAAAGTGTAGGTACACATGCAAAATAAGGAACTGCTTTAGTTGCCAAATTCTTAATAAATGTTATTTCTAACAAAATCTGTGCTAAAAATCTCGTCAATTAATATATTTGTTAAGAAAATTACATATACTTTGTATGGATTTATGGATAATATGTAGGTCTTTGCATTGCAGCATTTAAAATTTAAGAAGGAATACTGAATTATTTTCTAGAAGTTGAATATAAATAATACTTACACTCCCCTCAGCTTCACAATAGGTTTAGCAGTTTCCTCTTGCACCACATCCTGAAACAGCTGCCCTTCCACATTAGAAGCTGTCGATGGTAGATTAGACGCTATACTCTCAGTTGGATCTCTGTTTTCTTCATTGCTAACAGTGTCAACTCTGTCTTTTATATTCTGCTCATTCTTAACACTCTCAGAAAAGAGCATCGTCGGTGGAAGAGTCGAGACTTTGTCTCCTGCCACCGGTTTCCATCCTTCTTCATCCAATTCACTTGGAGTTGTGTCTCCAGTTGTATCCAGAGGGCTAGTAGTCTCACTTGCAGTTGTGTATTCTGGAGTTGTAGCGTCCATAGAGACAGACTCACTCACTATTAGAGGAGTCGACGCATAAACAGATATATTCTGATACGCGGATCCATAGCTTGGAAACACACTATTACTCTCTATGCTTTGTTTTATGGCAATCTCCAAAGAAATTATCTCTGGTTCTATTTTGTTCATTTCCAAATTTTCTTTAACGACGTTTTGCATGCTCATCTCATCGTCAAAGAACGACGTTTTATACGCTGCAATCTTAATTTTATCCTTCTCACCTTTCATTGAATCAAAAACAGAAGAGTTCTCGTTATCTTTCTTAGTTTTGTTAACATCTTTTTTGCTATTTGCATTTGTTTGATGTGTTTTAGTTTCTTTTAGTACAGTCGACGTTGGAGTTGTTTGCACAGGTCTAAAATGTGGAATCGTGTGTACGTCGCTCGATCGACCCGTAGGTCTCTTTGAGTATAAGAACTTCGTATTTAAGATGTCTTGATCTTTTCTTGATCTGGAGAAAGTGTCTGGTCTTATTGGTAGGTTGTATGTTTCTGATTCGATGTCGTTGTGCTCTATCTCTGCCTTCAAGACAGATATGTGACGCTGTTCGCCGTACATGCGCCGCATGAGTCCTTGGTTCTCGTGTACGAAGCGTCTGACGGCGTGCCAGGGGTAGCCAGAGCCTGGCAAGTTGCAGTAAGACTGCTTGTTGAGGTCACAGGGTATCGGCACGGGATTGTGGACTCTGCCAGATCTGTAGGGGCGGGCGCAGGCAGAAGAATAGTCATAGTTGAATGCCGTCGTTGAGTATAGACTAGTGATGAGAATCTGGAATGTAATAAAATTTGTGATGAGCTATCAATACTTTGAGTTTATTTCTGAAAAAAAGAAGAACTAAATACTTTGTTAGCAATATTTGAAAAATTCATATTCTTGACATTAAATGTTCGGATAGACAAAAGGTTTTTATTTGTTTTTTTTATAACGTTTACTAGTTTATTTAAAAAAAATGTTTTTTGACTTAATGTTAATATATCTTTGCAACTTAGATTGTAGATTAAAGCTCATAAAAACTTCTAAATTGCAGGATTTTCAAACTTCCTTAGTGTTTCCTCTAGTAGAAAATAAGAAAACAAAAATCATTTATCATTTTTTTCGAAAAAATGTAAGAAAACTAAATCCCCCTAGGAATGTCGTTGTATATTCCATACATTTTTTATTTACGCAATGGGGGTGAGATTTATGCAATGTTTTATATTTGGCGTGCAAGAGACTTTTCGTCCTTCCAGTGCTTGTTTGGCTTATATACCATTTGATTCAAAAATGACTTTTCAATGAAAGAACCACGTTCTACACAATCTGAGCTAAGAAAAAAACGTAACACACTATAATTTGAGAGTTGTTTAAAATATTTTTAAAACGAATTTCTAGTTTTCATAAGACACATTGGTCCAGCACACATACAAACATTGCTTATGTGAAATTATATCTAATGGACATAAGACAAATAAGCACTAAGGGCACGTTTTGTCAATCCTTCATGAAGTAGATATTATGTTGTAAGTAAGGAAGTATGTATTGTTATGTTTTACGCGTGTTCTATTTTAATTAAAACTGTGATTGGAAAAAAGGTCGATGCTTGCATTCCATGCCGAGAGCAAGGGTTCGATCTCAAGATTTACTCAGCATTAAAAAAAATAATGAGAACCAGCCTACCCGGGAGCTGGAAAACCGCCACTTCAACTGAAAGTGGTTGGTGTGAGGCCGGCCCTCTTACCCGTAAAAATTAATAGGTCCCTAATCGCCACATGCGAACCCTTCGTGTATAATGCAGGCAAGAAGTTACACTATATGAGTAGTTTAGTTGCGTTATTTTGCGATGATTTATTTTATACAATTTATTTCCGATTCGGTTCGGATACGGAGTCATTTGACATCTGCAAAATACAACGGACGGTTGATTTCTGAAGCTGAATAGAGTTTCTGTCCTTATTTTATAGTAAGAATAAAGATAATTCTCGAGATTTCACTAATGTGCGAGACTTTACTAGAACATCCAACCAAACGCTCAAGCAATCTCGAACAAATACAAATTCTTATAAATACATAACATCTATTCAATTCTAGAGACTGCTAAGCTACACAAATAGTGTAACTTCTTGCCGCGTTATCCCGGAAGGGTTTCTTATGTGGCGAGTGGAAACCTATTTATTTTTACAGGTAAGGGTTAGTGGATGGCCTTACGCCAACCACTCCAGTTGAAGTGGGAGTTTCCCAGCTCCCGAAGGGGCTGGTCCTCATTTCTTGTGAAGGCCGAGTAAACCTTGCCGGTGTTTTTTATTTCGGGTTTGAAAAAAACGCCGAAACGGGAAACCATTTCTGACACCCTCGGTGGGATTCGAACCCGAGCTCTCGCGATGGAATACAAGCACTCTCTACCAACGGAGATATCATAAACTTTATTATTAACTCACCCAGACAAACACAACACACAACTACATGTGCGTAACAGTATATAGTGAATATTGATAAGAAAGTATAATGGTAGGTAGCTCAAGTAGTAGGTATTAGTATTAGGTAGTAGTTAAGTACCTATATTAGAATATACCTAGTAAGTAAGAATATTATGTTAATGCCTACGTGCAGCAAGTATGTGTTACTGTATGAAGGACAACAAGTAGACAGGTCAGTAGGTAGTTAGTTCCGACAGGTATCCACACAATAATTTAGGAGAAAGTGAAGACGCTCGTGTTTTTTACGAGGTCAGACTTCAGAGTGACTTTCAATATTTCAATAACAATCGTCGGTAGGAGATGGAGAGAGGTGGGAGTCGTAGGAATACTATCTACGTAACTATATAAGAGTAACTAGTTAGATCAGAGGTTCCCAAAGTGGGTGCCGCGGAGAGAGATCAGGGGTGCCGCGAGGCGCCCCTGAAGTAAGAAAAAAAAATTGTGAAGAGGATTGCAATTCACCAACCTATTTTGCCTGGCCAGATGTCTTCATGCGAAAGCAGAAGCTTGTGTGCATACATGAATACAAACATTTTATGGAATTCAGCCGTACAAATATGAAATGAAATATACCTACCACAGATCGATATTATATGACTAGGGTGCCGTGAGAAAACTCAAAATTTCAAAGGGTGCCGTGACTTGAAAAAGTTTGGGAACCTCTGAGTTAGATAGATTCATAATAATCTAATCTATGTTGCAAAGATATGTATCATTTGAGGTTTATAAAATGCATTCTCACAAGCAGACACGCATAATTTCGCGCTCACACATGCCGCATGTGAACCTACAATATAAAAACCCAATCTCAAATGAACATACCTAAGCCCTGCAACTCTTGCCGACCTTCCCTGAAACAGGGCTGACATTGGCAAAGTGAACCATTTTTTACAGTATACCAACCTATAAGTCAAATAAATATAAGCCAAATTAAATAAATAAATAATAATCTACAATCTAAGTTGCAAAATATATGCAACATTAGAGATTCACATTATATGCATTTTCACAAACAGGCACGTAGTTCGCGCTTAAACATGCCGCATGTGGTCCTACAATATAAAAAGCCGAATCTCAAATGAACATACACTCTGCAGATCCTGCCGACCTTCCCTGAAACAGGGGGGACAAGAGGACGGCAAGAGTTGCAGGGTGTATGTACATTTGAGATTTGGTTTTTATGTTGTAACCGCGAACTTGTACGTGTTTGCTTGTGAGAATGCATATTATGTGAATCTCTAATGTAACGTATATTTGCAACTTAGATATGATTAGATTAGGGACCAATGGGAATAGCAGCTCTGGCCAGGCAAAATGGGTCAGGTGAATTACATTCCTCTTCACAAATACGATTATATTAACAATAAAAAAAGACTGCAACTTAGATTACAGATTATTGGCTTACAGCTGTGAGTGCCGCCTTGCCGGCTGCCCTTGATGGGAAAGCCAGTCAACACTTTCTCTATTTCCCCATCGCTGACAAGCGGTCTGCTAGCCATGGGATGTTCTAGAAATAGAAATGTATTTCACCAAGGCCCATACTAATTAGTACCTACCTGCCTACTCGTCCCCTCAGTGCTTGTTTGGCTTATCTACCATAGGATTCAATCTATCTATAATTATATAGTCTCCTGCACAATGTTAAAACAAAAAGTTTTTTTTATAAGTAACAAGAAAACTTAATTGTTCAAACTACTGTCATTATTTTTTGCACTGTCTGTAAATGAGAGCTTTGTGCAGCCTGCAGAGAGCCTACCTCAGGAAAGAACCTCGAGTGGCCCGTGTGGAAATCTATGAACAGATTGAGGACCAATGTTGGAAGAGCCCGGGCCAACATGTTGACCCGGGGATTTCTGGGACGGGAGGACTCCTGTCCGACAAGCTGCTCCATGGATGATCTCTTTGCGGGAAACCAAAGAGCTGTAGACATTGCTCGTTACTGGGCCAATACGGTGTGAAGCTGACACGAAGAAGAAAGATCTATCTAAAATAATAATAATCTTTAATCTTTAACTGCAAAGATGTGTTAACATTTAAGGCTAAGGCTTGGCTAGCCTTATTCCAGCCACTTCGGTTGAAGTGGGAGTTTCCCAGCTTTAGAGGGGACTGGAACTCATTCCTATTTTATTAAGGGTTTGAAATAAACTTCTAAATCGAAAATCATTTCTTACACCCTGTGTGGAATTCGAACCTAAGCTCTCGGCGTGGAATGCAAGCACTCTACCAATTGGGCTATCCAACGGACCAGCTATTAATTATTCATTAATAATTAATATAAAGATTAAATTTTTGATTGATGATGTAGATACCTGTTTCTGGCCAGGCAAAATATTTCGATGAATTGCATTCCTCTGTGTGTTTGAAATAAATGTTTCAATGTCCCTTTACAACTTTAGGTTTGTATGTTAGATGAGCCGCGGGGGCTCAAAAGTCCAAAGTTTTTTTTTTATGAATGGAATATCCAGAGTCAAAATAAAAGGAAAGCTTGTATGAAGAAGGTTATGACTCTGGATGAAATGAAAAAAGCATGTAAGGACAGAAAGAAATGGTGGTTGATCTGTAATGCTGGCGGTTAGGACTAGGGTTTCTCAAGTTTTCCAAATTTTTGTAAATTTTAAATTAGAATTTTGTATTTGATTTTAATGTTTATCTATTTGTTTATGTCTAAAATGTTATTTGTTTTGTATATTCCTTGACTTATAGGTTGGCATGCGGCTGACCACCCATGCTGTAGAAGATGTTTCACTTTGCCAATGTCACCCCTGTTTCAGGGAAGGTCGGCAAGAGTTGCAGGGTGTATGTTCATTTGTGGTTAAAGTTTTTATGTTGTAGGTTCACATGCGGCATGTACAAGCGCGAACTTGTACGTGTTTGCTTGTGAAAATGCATATAATGTGAATCTCCAATGTTACATATCTTTGCAACTTAGATTAGATTAATATTTTTAAGGGTTTTATATTCTTTTAATTTTGTCTAACGTTTTCGCCTAACAAGGCATCATCAGGACAATGACAAATCAAATTAACAATCAAATTCTCTTCTTCCTCATCTCCCTTCATATTACATAGACAATATAATTATTTAGGTATAAATTTAAAGTCAAAATTAAATAAACAACAAATATACATGTTCAAATAAAGTTGTAAAATGTATAATAAAATTGTAAATTGTATAATTAATTGTAAAATTATAATATAAATTGTCAAATGTATAAAATAACTTATAAACTGTATAATCCAAATTGTAAAAAATATAATATGAATTGTTCAATGCATAATATAATTTAAAACCACAATAAAGTCTTTTTTATATATTAATTTATAAATTAATTATTACTGTAACATTGGAGAGATTATTCCTAATTTATATCTAAACAATTTACAATTTTATTATACATTTTACAATTGTAGTTTAACATTTATATTTGTTTTTTATTTAATTTTGACTTTAAATTCATACCTAAATAATTATATTGTCGATGTAATGTGAAGGGAGATGAGGAAGAAGAGAATTTAATTGTTAATTTGATTTGTCATTGTCCTGATGATGCCTTGTTAGGCGAAAACGTTAGACAAAATTAAAAGAATAGAAAAGTGAATTTAAACAGTGTTTTATTTAATTACCTAATATAGATTAGATTAGATGGTAAATGCGCGACCCTTCTCCAATTTATAAATAATTCAGTAAAACGATTTTATTACTGAGCTCTGATTAAATTGTTAACATCACAAAAGAAACAGAACCGTTAAATAGTACCGGTGTTATTCACACACAGCAAATCCATGGCTCAACTACTACCTAACGTAAATTTTCTTTACAAAAAAACGATGATCTGTGGTTCAGCTATGGATCAAATGTATTGTAAATAGCCCGGCAAGAATTTAAATTAAATTGATATTTTATTACACCTTGGCGTCAATACTGGATTAATTTTCTCTCACAAAATTAAACCCTGTTCACATTACAAGCATTTTTGATATAATAAATACACCTCCATGATTCGAATAATTATGAAAGTATTTTTTTTATTTAACCCAAGCAAAATTTTATATTCTTTGACCGGTCCGTAGTCCAGTGGTAGCACTTCGGACTCTGGATGGAAGGTTGTGGGTTAGAATCCCGGCGGAGCACAAAAATATATACCTACCATTCATATTTTCAAATTTGCTCTTCGCTGAGTTGAAAAATTCATACACCTTTATGACCGGTCCCCAAAGATCCATCCAGCCTTACAGCAACTAGATCTCTCTTGAGAATCGGCGCTTTGTAGCGACGACCAAGCTTGTAAAAAGTCCGGTCGATAGCTCAGTCGGTAGAATGCTTGCATTCTATACTGAGAGCAAGGGTTCGATCCCCACCGAGGGTGTCAGAAATGATTTCCCGTTTAGGTGTTTACTTCAAGCCCTTAATACCGGCAAGTTTTACTCAGCCTTCACAAGAAATGAGAATCAGCTCCTCGGGAGCTGGTGAACCCCCACTTCAGTAAGGCCGGGCCCCTTACCCGTAAAAATAAATAGGTCCCGAATCGACACATGCGATCCCATCGGGGATAACGCAGGCAAGCTACACTATATGCGCAGCTTAGTTGCGTTGCGTTTTTAATTATTTAGCACATTCAGTGTATCATCTTACTTTGCATTAAAACAACACTGACAAAATTCAATAACAGATAATACAATATATATAGAATAAATAAAAAAATCTAAGGATAAGATTACTGTGAATCCGCTGAGCTCGCAGCTTGGCAAAAACAAGCGCAAAATCGCTCAAACGCGGTAAAATTTGATTTCGTAGATTTTGCAGATTCGCCTGATGAGTAATCATTTTAGTTGGAAAACTTTAGGTTTTAAAGTTTACTGCTTGACCGCCCGTTTGTCTCGCCAGTCAAATAAAATGAAATTCAATTGATATTGTTGTTCCAATCATGGCTATTAATACTTCCTCCATGTTCCAATACAGTGTTATGTAAAGCTAATATTATTATGAAATATTTTGAAACAATTTCAGGTATTGTGGGATTTTTGATGAGTATTACTTACGATTTACCTATACAAATATATTATATTTAGCTCACTCAACTGGTATTTCCACATAATTGTTATTAATTGATTCCTTGACTAATATAGGTTGGTATTAGGCTGCTGTAAAAATCGGTTCACTTTTGAAAATGCCACCCCAGCTTCATAGAAAAGCGGCAGGAGGTGCAAAGTTTATGTTCATGTGAGGTTTGGTTCATTTTCTATGTACACACGCAGCATGTGTAAGAGCGAAGTTACATGTGTCTGCTTGTGGGTATACATTAAATATCAGCCCTAAATGTCAATATGTCTTTGATGCTTCGATTATAGATTATTGTTACTTTCAGTCATTTGGAAATTGTAAGTGTATTATAAGTTTTCCCAATCGCTCTGTATGGTATGGAGGGATGGACTCTCACGCAGGCACTGGAGAGACGTATTGAAGCATTCGAGATGTGTCTATACCGAAAAATGCTTCGGATCTCTTGGCGTGATCGAGTCACAAATGAAGAAGCTCCTTCAACAAATGCGCACTACAAAGGAGCTCCTGCCTACCATTAAGCAGAGAAAGCTAATGTACTTCGGCCACATTATGAGAAATGAGAAGTACCGTCTCCTTCATCTTATGATTCAGGGTAAGATTAAGGGGAGAAGATCTCAGGGACGCCGAAGGACATCGTGGCTGAAGAACCTGCGACAGTGGTTCGGCAGAAGCACCAAGTCCCTATTTCGAGCCGCAGCATCAAAAATCAAAATAGCTATGATGATCGCCGATCTTCGTTAGAAGTGGCACAAGAAGAAGAAGAAAAAGTGTATTATAACATTAAAACACTGGTCTGTAGTCTAGTGGTAACGCTTCGCACTCGTTAATGAAAGGCCATGGGTTCGGAGCCCGGTGGAGTACAAAAAATATCCAATTTATTTTTTCAAATCTGCTCTTCGCTGAGTTAAAAAAATCATATACCTTTACCAAAGACCGGCCACAAAAAGTCCATCCAGCCTTACAGTAACAGGATCTTGCTTGAGTATTGGCGCTTTCTACAGCTACAAGCAAGCTCGCAGAGGGCTCTTGAGGTGTGATTTACACATAAACAGTGCTCAACAAATAAACCATCCTTATATTATTATTATTATAACTCGGAAAATAAAAAAGATTCAACCATAACTTTGATGAAAAAATATCTTTGCTTAAAATACCTAAAATATACTTGTTCTCACACTGTATTTCATGATATATTGCAAAATAAAACGATTTTTTTTCTAAAAAAAATAAATGGTGTCTAAATATATTAACTAGTACATTTTTGGTGTTATTCACACACAGAAAATCCATGGCTCAACCGCCAAGTAACGTGAATTTTCCGTACAAATAAACAATGTTCCATGGATAAGCTATGCCGTGAATAACCCCGTTTGAATACATTATTTATTTAACTTTTTCCAAGAAAAATCTTTCTTGTAAAGTCGTATACTTATATGCAAATAATACAAGTGTGTTTTTAGAAAGTAAAAGTGTGTCAAACGGTATTAAACAATTCATACACATATGAACCATAATATGCATGTATCTACTGTTTTTGAAAATTTCTTAATTGTTTGTTTTTTGCCATACTCCCACAAATTTGATCTTTTATTGAATACAAATGAATACTTTTATAAAAAATTGTGGTATGTGGTGAATGGTGGTTTTGAATTTATTTATATCGAGAAGGGGGCAGAAAATAACAAAACCATTTTATTATTTTTTTTAAACTAGGTTATGTTATAAATAAATCAGAAAAGTTGAAATCAAATGTATTTCTGTTTTTCAAAATATATGTATGACATAGTATAAAATGTTCACATGATGATAAAGTATCGAAAGAAAGCTGCACAGATAGTACAACTTCTTGCCTTGTTGTTCCAGAAGACATTGCATTTGGCGAGTGAAAATGACACATTAAAAAAAAAAAAAATGTATATTGACACAGTGGAATTTGTTTTTTTAGAAAGTACTTAGGTATAATGAAAAACACAAGATTTATTTTCATAAATTAAGTATTTATTTTACCTCGAATACTTTTCACTGTCTTACGTCATTTTCAAGAGGACACTTGCAAAATTGTTTAGCGAATTGCCCATTGATTAAATTTTACTTTAAAATTCCAATGTAAGATATTTCATATGAGTATGAAATGTGTATAAGTAATATAAGATATTTCATATGAGAATGAGTGGGATATTTAGAGTCATAACAAAAGGAGAGTGCATGAAAAAGGTTATGAGTCTGAATGAAATGAAAGAAGTATGTAAGGACCGAAAGAGATGGCGGTTGATTTGCAACAATGGTGGTTAGGGCATTAATTTAAAGTTAAATATTAAGTTTCATTTTATTTTAAATTGGAGAATTTTTTGTAAATCATTTATAATTTTTTGTGCTCCTTGACTGATAGGTTGGTATGAGGCTGACCCCCCGTGCTGTAAAAATCGGTTCACATTTGGTGAGGTTTTGTTTGTACCACTGAAGTGTAAAAGTTAAAAAAAAACCTTCAAAATGGTATGACAACATTATGTTTATTTATTAATTATACTCCTTGCCCCTTGGCTGATAGGTTGGTATGAGGCTGACCCCCCGTGCTGTAAAAATCGGTTCACTTTTGCCAATGCAATCCCGGTTCAGGGAACGGTGGCAGGAGTTGCAAGGTTTATGTTCATGAGAGGTTTTTTTTTATTTGTATGCACGCATGCAGAATGAGTAGGCGCGAACCTACATGTGCCTGTCTTTGGGCATGCATTTAATATGAGCCTTAAATGTTAATATGTCTTTGCAGGCTTAGATTATAGATTATTCATAGTACATGTTATTCTTGATACGAAGAAATTTAGTAAAGTACTTAGTGAAATGCTCATCTAAGTATTACGTATTCGCCAGTGCATTTAAATTGGGTTAGTGATTCCAAAGTTTAGAGAAATCTACTCAGTAGTTAACTAGTTAGTACCAAGCAGTTAATCGGTAGGTAATCATTATTAACAGCATGCTAATAAAAATACGTATTCTTCCACTGCAAAGCAAAACAAAATCTTAAACTGTTTATTGTGATACTAAGCTACACATATAGTGTAACTTTTTGCCGCGTTCACCCCGTACGAGTCACATATCACGAGTAGAACCTATTTTTTTTTACAGTTAAGGAGCCCGGCTTTACGCCAACCACTTCAGTTGAAGTGGGGGTTTCCCAGCTCCCGAGGAAGCTGGCACTCGTTTACTTTAAAGTCTGAGTAAGCCTCGACGGTATTTTATTTTTGGTTTCGAAATAAACACCGAAACGGAAAATCATCTCTGACACCCTCGGTGGGATTCGAACGCGAGTTCTCGGCATGGAATGCGAGCACTCTACCAACTGAGCTATCGACCGGATCGTTTTGTATCGTTAAAATTAATACTTTTGGGAACAAAATACGGTATACCGTTTTTAGAACATTAGGAAGGTTATGGAAATAAATTATACGAAATTAATGGAGCGTTTATAATATATATATTATTCGTTTCTTTATATAGTTTATTTTATGATAGTTGATTCTCCATGTTTCGAGAATGATCTTTATTTTTAGTATAAATCAAGGACCGAAATTTCATGTAGCTACAACAGTGAATCAGCCGTTGTCCTATATACTGTGCAAATGTAACTTTGAACCGAAAGTGAATAAATGAAAAACGCAACTATACAATAGTGTACATTCTTGCCAAATTATCCCCGAAGGGTTTCGTGTGTGGCGAGTGAAACCTATTTATTTTTATAGATAAGGTTGCCAGCCTAACGACAACCACTTCAGTTGAAGTGGGGGTTTCCCAGCTCCCGAGGGGGCTGGTACATAATTCGTGTGAAGGCTGAGTGAGCCTTGCCGGTATTTTATTTTGGGTTTTTGAAATTAACACCGAAACGGGAAATCATCTCTGACACCCTCGGTGGGATTCAAAACCGAGCTCTCGGCGTGGAAAGCAGCACTCTACCAACTGAACTATCGACCGGACAAATGAAATATAATAAATAAGTATAAGAAGAATGTGTAAAATAAATAAGCCATAGTTTTTATTAAATAGAACCCGCTTGAAAACAGAACAGTATAAAATATATTTTTGTTGTATTTACCAATAGTTTGAAGATGGCTTGTCCTCCGAGGCCCGGACCCTTGTCAGGTCTCCTTGTCGACATGATTCCTCAGACAATAATCCACTTTTCTCGTTTGTGCCATCAACAGTACACTCCAAATCACTTTCCAATTCAAAATCCACAAAAAAAAAACAACTTTACACAGTTTTCCTTTTTTTGCGGGCACAGATTTCACTTTGTACACATCGCGGTTTGATTACGACTCGCGTATTTCGGTTTGCTCGAGTAGCGAGTGCTTGGTGCGACGGCTGGAGGTATACTGAAGGTGCAGGCTTGACAGGTGACAGCTGGTAGCGGAGAATGGGCCTCGGTGTTCGTCACTTGATCGTGTGGGACATTGAGTTATAACATAGGGGAGCGGAAACTAACATACTGAATTGATACATACTTTTTACGTACTTTTTTACATAATTTTCTGCCCAAATGTCGAACAAACTCAGGTCAAAGAGCTCCTATGTATAGAATGTGCAGTGACTATAATATATATTTTAGTGAATTAGATATATTTAATAAAGGGAAGTACCTACTACTGCTTTAGATCTGACTTATTAAAGAGTATGTATAAAATGTCCTTGCCATCCATTGTATCTTGATTGGGTTTTCATTTTTCTTTTTTCTATAATTTTTTTGTTTATTTTTAATTTCTCTTTGTACTTTTTTTCTTCTTTCCTTTTATTTTTATTTTTATTTCTATTATTAATTTGATTTACTTTTTACTTCATCGATTTCTTTTATTTTTTTATTTTTTGTCAGCTATTTTAAATTTTTTACATATCTGTGGGAATTCTTCAGGATTAAAGCACTCTACTCTTTATGTTTACATTTTTCTTGTCTTTGTTATTGTGTCTGTATCTGTTTTTTCTCCTTAAAATAAATAAATACTTTTCCCACTTGCGTTCCTCTTTTGTACATATGGAAAGAGTTAGAGTTTTTTGTACATATGGAAATGCAACAGTTAAGTTCTGTGTTCTCTTTCTAACTAATGACCATTTTCGTAAGTAAGTTGAGACAGATATATATATATCTCTTTTCGTTAAAATAATTTCTAGTCCACAGATATTATAAGTCAATGGTGTGGGATGATCTTTCTCTTGTACTGTGGTCAGCGGCCGGTACATTCACTGACTGCTCTCACCACTGCTGCGAGTTTAACAGTTGCTGTATAAATTGATCAGGTATAAACTGCTATTCAACAGACGTATATCAAAATACTGATCTTACATTATTTTTTTAAAGAAATCCTGTGCGGGAGACTCCCTAGATTCTAGAGACTCTAGGGGTCTATGACACTTGTTGTAGTGCCGCAGAGGTGTACGAGCCTGGTCGTCACTACAAAGCGCCAATACTCAAGCAAGACCCAGTTGCTGTAAGGCTGGATGGACCTTTGGTGACCGGTCATTGGTAAAGGTTTATGAATTGTTCAACCCAGCGAAGAGCAAATTTGAAAATATAAATGGTATATTTTTGTACTCCACCGGGATTCGAACCCACAACCTTCCCATTCAGAGTCTGCAGTGCTACCACTGAGCTACGGACCGGTCATACATACATAAAAGATAAACTAAACCTGACATGGACATGAACTTTGTAACTCCTGCTGCCTTTCTCTGAAACCGGGGTGGCATTGGCAAAAAAGCATGGGGGTCAGCGTCATATCAACCTATTCGTCAAGGAATCAATTAAAAAATAATAGTTATGTGGAAACGCTGGTTGAGTGAGCTTTTCAACTAATATATTTGTAAAGGTAAATAATAAGTACTTAATACTAATAAAAATCCCACAATACCTGAAATTGTTTCAAAATATTTCATAATAATATAAGTTCTACATCACTTTATTTGAACAACAATGTCAATAATTGCATTTCAAGGACTTCTGGCTGGCGAGACAAACGGGCAATCAAGCAGTAAACTTTAAAACCTAAACTTTTCAAATTAAAATTCTTTCCGTTGCCTAATCATCAGGCGAATCTACAAAACGTCTCCTTAGTGCTTGTCTGTTTTATATCCATAAGAGGTAATTTCACATGAGCAATGTTTGTATGTGTGCTGGACCGATGTGTCTTATGAAAACTGGAGATTGCTTTTAAAAATATTTAACTTGCTCACATTTGATCCAGATTTTAATAATTTCCGATTGTATTCATAAACTCACAAAATTATTTTTACATTCACATGAAATAAATAAAAATCAAGTGGTTAATTTGTAGATACCTACTTTGCAAGGTAAACTCTGAGATTTACTTATTAAAAATACGCTTCTTCTTTATACGACGACGGCGCAGCTCAATTTGTGCGGGCACTGTGAAACTCGCAGACTGACCATCTCTCTTTAGTTGCCTGGGGCAGAGCATGACGAGGAAGTACTCCCACTTGCTTCACACAGGAAGAACTCCTACATACTTACTTCTCAGACAAAGAACTCCAGTATTCGGATCACAGGAAGAAATCGTACTAACTTCTCACAGGAAGAACTCATACTTACTTCTCACAGGAAGAACTCATACTTACTTCTTATAGGAAGAACTCCTACCTACTTCTCATTGACTTCTCATAGGAAGAACTCGTACATATTTACTTCTCACAGGAAGAACTCATACTTACCTACTTCTCAGACAAAGAACTCCTGTATTCGGATCACAGGAAGAAATCGTACTAACTTCTCACAGGAAGAACTCATACTTACTTCTTATAGGAAGAACTCCTACCTACTTCTCATTGACTTCTCATAGGAAGAACTCGTACATATTTACTTCTCACAGGAAGAACTCCTACATACTTACTTCTCAGACAAAGAACTCCTGTATTCGGATCACAGGAAGAAATCGTACTAACTTCTCACAGGAAGAACTCATACTTACTTCTTATAGGAAGAACTCCTACCTACTTCTCATTGACTTCTCATAGGAAGAACTCGTACATATTTACTTCTCACAGGAAGAACTCATACTTACCTACTTATTACAGGAAGAACTCCTACTTACTTCTCAGACAAAAAGCTCACACTTACATTCTCACAGGACGAACTAGTAAGTATTTATTTTTTACAGGAAGGACTCCTACTTCCTTCTTAGACCAAGACATCATACTAACTTCTCGGGAAAATAATTCCTACTACTTTTCAAAAGAACGACCACTACTTTTTTTTCACAATATGAATTTATATTTACTTCCAAGGCAAATAATTCTTATTCACTTCTTTGACCAAGACTTTATACTTTTTTCACAAAAAAGAACTCTTACTTCTGCGACAAAGAATTCTAATTTTCAGTTCATAAGAAGAACTCCCGTTCTTCTCAAAAAAGAAATTCCTATTTAGTTCTCCGACGGAGAATTCATCTTTACTTCTCATTGAAAGTACTCAAACAAAGAATTCACGCTTACTTCTCAGACAAAAAAATCCTATTTATTTCTCAGACGAAACATTACTATGTACCTCACATTGAAAGATATTGCAGTTACTTTTCACGAAAAGAATTCAGACGAAAAATTCTAACTTGCTTCTTATAAGAAGAACTTCTATTTACTTCTGACACAAAGAACTTCTACTTGCATCTCACAGAGAGAACTCTTACTGATCAAGCTATAAGTAAAAAAACGAAATGACCCTTCATTTATTTTTTTCTTTTAATTAACACTTTGAGCTCCGACTGGGCCGTCAAACCAAGACAAAAAGTGAAACTTTTCATTTGAATAGACGGCCAAAGGTTATTGTTCGACTTTTTATATTATGCTGTCTCACCGTGTTGAAAAATACATTAAAAACTTAGAGAGTTACTACAAGTAATAAATATGATTTATTTTTTGTTTTTTCATAATGACAAATTGTATGTTACCTATGTACTTGAGTATTTATTTATAGTATAGGAAATCGTTGAGGCCCTTTCTTCAAACAATTTTTCAGGTTTTTGTTATTTACACAGAAAATCCACGGTTCACCGCCACCTAACCAAAATTTTCGACACAAAAAAACGATGATTCATGAATCAGATATGGATCAAATCGGTTAGACTGTGTGTGGATTGCTTAAATGTTTCACAAGTGAATACAAGTTCTTGAGGACTCAGGGCACTATTTAAGTTATTTGCCTTGGCATATAGAACCAACGTGCTTATCTAAGTTAAAGTTGAATATATATATACTGTTTTAAGAAATTCTGTGCGGGAGACTCTAGGGGTCTATGACACTTGTTGTAGTGCCGCAGAGGTGTTTACAAGCTTGGTCGTCGCTACAAAGCGCCAATACTCAAGCAAGATCCAGTTGCTGTAAACTTGGATGGACCTTTAGTGACCGATCTTTGGTGCCTATAGGTTTCATGATTTTTCAACCCAGCGAAGAGCATATTTGGAAATATAAATGGTACATTTTTTGTGCTCCGCCGAGATCCAATAGGATTGATGATTTCCCAGTCTACTCTTCAAGTGAATTTCCTTTGCTAAGCAAATACTTATTTGGCATTTGGAGATTCCTTGATTCCTTGAGGTTGGTATGAGACAGACCACCCTTCAGTAAAAAAATGGTTAACTTTGCCAATGTCACCCCTGTTTCAAGGAAGTTTGGCAAGAGTCGCAGGGCTTTACACTAATAAAAATTACTACCCGCGCGATTGACATAAGTGCGTCCTTTTCACTCAGTATGAAGTCGCTATAGTACCAGCGTTGAAAATACCGGGCCTGCGCACTACAAAGGAGCTCCTGCCAACCATTAAGCAGAGAAAGCTTATGTACTTTGGTCACATTCTAAGAAATGAGAAGTACCGTCTCCTTCATCTTATCATACAGGGTAAGATTGAGGGGGCGCCGAAGGACATCGTGGCTGAAAAACCCGCGACAGTGGTTTGGCAGAAGTACCTACCAAGTCCCTGTTTCGAACCGCAGCATAGTCATGATGATCACCGATCTTCGATAGAAATGGCAAAAAAAGAAGAAGAAAGATGATTCCCGAGTCTACCTACTGTTCAAGTGAATTTCCTTTGCTAAGCAAACACTTATTCGGCATTTGGAGAAGTTAATTGAAAGTAAACAGAGTGCTATTCCGAATGCACGCTGAGCGTAGCATGCACACGTCCGTTTATATTTGCCAAGCGAGCTTTCTCCGATCCGATCGTTTTGCCTCTATAGCAGTGATTCCCTAACTATGGTACGCGTACCATGGCCATAGGACATACTAATCTAATCTAAGTTGCAAAGATATGTTACATTGGAGATTCACATTACATGCATTCCCACAACCAGACACGTACAAGTTCGCGCTTGCAAATGCCTCATGTTAACCCACAACATAAAAACCAAATCTCAAATGGACATACACCCTGCAACTCTTGCCGTCCTTCCCTGTAACAGGGGTGACATTGGCAAAGTGAACCATTTCTAGAGCATGGGTGGTCAGCCGCATACCCACCTATAAGTCAAGGAACCTACACGACAAATTACATTTTATAGATCAATAAATAATAATATCTATGGGCAACAAAACAGAAAACAAATTCCAATTTTATAAACCCTAGCCGCCAACATTACAGATCAACCGCCATTTATTTCTGTCCTATACTTCTTTCATTTCCTAATAAATAATAAGATAAAATAATATTTTAAAGAAGATTATTCAGAGTTGAATTGGATAAGGAAGCCATTCGTTACGGATCTAGATAATGTTAAAATTAAAAGTGCAAGTGAAAATGAATCTCTGATAGAACTATCTTGCGATGGAGGTTTGCTAGCGGAATTCAACAAACTGGAGTTGTGTGAATTTTGTCTAGAAGTTAAAAATGAAAATCCATCGCTGTCCATAAAAGCATTACTGTTTCTGATTCCATTTACAATTACGTGTCTCTGTGAGAGCGGATTTTCTGCTATATTGATAATAAAAAAAACAAATCTCGTAACTAGCTTAACGTAGATCCTAATTTGCGCTTAAAATTAAGAACAACTGAGCCAAATATTTCCTCTCTTCTCTCAAACATGCAGTACCATTTTTCACACTAGGTAAGAGTATTGCACTTTTTTCTATCTATAATCTATAATCTAAGCTTCAAAGATATGTTAACATTTAAGGCTCATATGAAATGCATGCCTACAAACAGGCACATGTAGGTTCGCGCCTACACATTCTGCATGTGTGCATACAAATAAAAAAAAACCTCACATGAACATAAACCTTGCAACTCCTGCCGCCGTTCCCTGAACCGGGATGGCATTGGCAAAAGTGAACAGATTTTTACAGCACGGTGGGTCAGCCTCATACCAACCTATCAGCCAAGGGGCAAGGAGTATAATTAATAAATAAACATAATGTTGTCATACCATTTTGAACGTTTTTTTTTAACTTTTACACTTCAGTGGTACCCTACTGATTTATAATTTCGTGAGTTGTTATGTTAAGATGGAAAGGTACCTACAGGATACTCACTCCGGCTAGCTTCCTCGTCATCACTCAGGGCGTGGGGTTCTTTCTTTGTGTTGCTTACTTAATACTTTGGGAAGGGTTGTATATTGATAAGACAAGAGCTAATGTTAACAAAATAGATTTAATCAATTAAAGTCAAAACCATAAAAAGGGAAAGGGTGGAGAAGGAAATGGCCAGACCTGTTCTATCGCACTCGAAAACAATCACAGTTCTGGTGGTCACTTTCACGAAGCACTGATCTGTAAGCTGGAGTCCTAGGCGAGCTTACATAAAGCTTGAGAGGTGATGTTCACGGCTCGGGGCTTCGCCCCCCGAGAGCCGCAGTCCATAAGGCGGATGCCTCAACACGTGGAGCCTCAGGGTGGAAGTTCTTCTGCACCAGGCTCCGGTCCATAAGGCGGGCGCCTTGGATGGCGGATGCTCCATGCATATGTCCCCACGTGGAAGCCTCGCGGCTAAGTCCACGGGGGCCCCAACTGGGAAATCCAGGCAGTAATTGCCGCTTCGCAGCGCTGCGCCCGACCTCCTCCTTCGTGCGCGCGTAATTCTAGACTGACGTCTCGGGTTTCCGAGCTCATGGCGAGTGGAGCCTCGAGAGCCCTCGGTAGAACTCGGTCGTAGCTCAGCTATCGCCACGCCGACGTAACTGCAGTCGTCATTGCGCTGACTTCACGCTTATTTAATTTTAATGTTATTTAAAAGAGTGGTACGCGAAGTTAAAAGTTTGGGAAGCACTGCTCTACAGTTGAATAGCGAAGAAATTGGGTTCCAGCGTTACCGTAACAAAAAGTGTGCGCAGTCAGTAGGTCATCGGAGTCCAACCTTGCATCCCGCTCTCTCGTCTCTCTGCCGCATACTTGGCAGCGAGTGCGAGGGAGAAGTCGGTGAGTTGTCTTGGTACGAGACCACTTTACGCGAGACGTACCGTTATCTTTGCTGAGCGATATGAATGGAGATGGGCAACGTGCATTTTGTTGGCTCGTCTTTATTTTATTGTGGGATACTGAGGATTAGTGTGAGAACAATGAGGTGGATTGAGGATGCGGGTGAAATTAAAAGATCAATTAATATAATATGATGGGATGTTGTATGCATGTTTTTTTGGGCTTACAGGCTCCCTAAAGTGCTCATATCAAAGTGTCTTGGAAGTTTAGTTTTCAGATTACTCAACGCAACGCAACTGAGCTACACATACAGTGTAACTCCTTACCGCGCACTCCCCGAAGGGGTCGTGTGAGGCGAGGCCGGCTTTGCGCCAAGTACTTCAGTTGGATTGGCGGTTTCCCAGTTTCCGTGGGGGCTGGTTCTGATTTATTGTGAAGGCTGAGTAAAACCTGTCAATATTTTATTTTGGTTTTGAAATAAACACCGAAATGGGAATTATTTCTGACACCCTTGGTGGGATTCGAATTCCGAACCCGGGCCCTCGGCATGGAATGCAAGCACTCTACCAACTGAGATATGGACTGGAATTCGAGATTATAAAACTGGATAATCAGATGACAAAAAATACTTTTCACCGTTTCTTTCACATAAAATGTGTGAAAAGTTGCTTACGATGCCTGGCTTAGCCAAGCATTAGATTTGTTCCAATTTCTTTAGAAAATGTGTAGATTACCCTTGAGATGGATTGTGTGCAGTTAACTGTTGTTCAGACTACAAAGATATTTTGGCCCTGTGTTCCATAAGGCTATCCTTACCTGTAGAAATACATTGAAACAAGTTGGGCTTTTCATCTATGATCGAAGTTGCAAAAAATATACAAACAGGTGAGATTCATATTTAATGTATATCTACAGGAAACTTTGTAAGATCTCACTTATAGATGCTGCATGCGTACTTGCCGACTTTCCCTGAAACAGTAGTGACATTGGCAAAAAAGACCAATATTTAGACATTTATATCGTTGAATATTAATGAAAAGATACATTATATAACATAATAATATATAGCATTATAATGTATTTAAATTAACTTATTTGTTAACACGCAATGTACGAGTATCGTATCGTACATACATAGATGCACCAATATATCCATATGTATAGTTAAACCAATACAGTTATTATTGTTATCAATATGCCTTGTATTAAAGGTTGGTATGAAGCTGACCACACATACAGTAAAAATTGGTTCACTTTTTTCAATTTCATCCCTTGTTCAGGGAATTTAGATTTTAAAATTGTTGTGGCTCGTGATCGAAGATTGTAAGCACACGAGATGACCCTTGGTGATAAATCAATATTATTATTCTTCACATTCGATAATTGCGCTGTTCTTCTGGTAAACTCGCATGGAAAGAACCAAGATTGGTGGTCACTGGTCACACAACCCATAGTTACATAAGGGTGGTCAATAGATGTCGTTGCTCTTCCATATAACCCAAATGTAAGGTATCTTCATTGTCATTCTTATATCACGAGTGCATTTGTACACAGTTTTATCAAAATCAACATCATCTTCACGTTGGAGAAATCCATCGCAGAGTTCCAGCTGTGATAGACCACGGAAACAGATCCATGCAAGCAACTCTCCGCTCCTGATGCATTAATATGTCAAATTATGATTTAATGCTCTAAGCCAGTTCAATTTACTAATACATGCTTAAAGCTAGTCCATTATGCCAGTTTGTGTTCATAGCTAGTCCATTTTGCCAGTTTGTGTTCATAGCTAGTCCATTATGTCAGTTTGTGTTCATAGCTAGTCCATTTTGCCAGTTTGTGTTCATAGCTAGTCCATTATGCCAGTTTGTGTTCATAGCCAGTCCATTATGCCAGTTTGTGTTCATAGCTAGTCCATTATGCCAGTTTGTGTTCATAGCTAGTCCATTTTGCCAGTTTGTGTTCATAGCTAGTCCATTATGCCAGTTTATGTTTATAGCTGGTCCATTATGCCAGTTTGTGTTCATAAATGGTCCATTATGCCAGTTTGTGTTCATAGCAAGTCCATTATGCCAGTTTGTGTTCATAAATGGTCCATTATGTCAGTTAATGTTCAAAACTGGGTCATTGTGCGAGTTTATGTTGATAGCTGGTCCGTTATCCCAGTTTGTGTTCATAGCTAGTCCATTATGCCAGTTTGTGTTCATAGCTAGTCCATTATGCCAGTTTGTGTTTATAGTTGGTCCATTATGCCAGTTTGTGTTCATAAATGGTCCATTATGTCAGTTAATGTTCAAAACTGGTTCATTGTGCGAGTTTATGTTGATAGCTGGCCATTATCCCAGTACCTACTGTTTATGTTCATAGCTGGTCCATTATGCCAGTTTGTGTTCATAGTTTGTCCCTTATGGTCATACACATTTTGTACATTTATAAGTGAAGATAATTAATTTTATTTACACATGATACAATAGCGCTTTTATATCATGTGAAAATACAATATTTTTGTTTATGTCACACCTCAAGGTCCTTAATTAGCTACATAATAGCTGTTCCATTACGTTTGTAGCTGGTCCATTATGCCAGTTTACTGTTCATAGCTTTTTTAATATGCCAACTTATGTTCATAGCTGGTCTATTATGCCAGTGTATGTTCACAGCTTGCCATTTATGCCAGTTTATGTTCACAGCTGTTCCATTATGCCAGCCCATGTTTGATTATCTTTAAAGGTTGTATTCAGTGCCATGATAACCTGCTATTCATGTTTTTATAGGCAATCACAGACTCGGGTCGTGCGTACACTAGAACTGTTGATTTCTTGCCTCTTCAATGTACGATGTACATATAATGCAGGTACATACATGTTCTGGACCAGTACTTCTCAACATATGGTCCGCGAGAGCCTTAAAAGTGGTCCACTGCAGGCTCATGGTGCGTACATACAAAATATGCAATGCAACTAAGCTGAAGTAAATAATCTCCAAAAGTGGTAGTACGTTCTTGGTCAACGGCATAGAAATACCACAAGAACCAGGAAAATGAAATAATCTTTATATGCTTTTGTAAAGAATCCTGAGTGAGAGACTCCCTAGATTTCAGAAGTCTCAAGGAGTCTCTGACACTTGTTGTAGTGCCGCCGAGATGTTTTTGATGTTGCGGTCGGTGTCCTGATCCTTTGTTGGGCTGTTAGCTACGCAGTGTTAATAATAATACTAAACTAAATTTGTATGCGCCTTTTTGTGTTATCACTAAAAAATCGCATAGCGGGAAAACAAAAATGCTTTCAGCGTCTTCCTGAAGGAAGTGTTGTGTTTGCGTTGGCTTTATTTTGAGACACTGAAAGGTCTTGAATAGGGCAAGGGTAAGGGCATTCCATAATCGGGCAGTTTGGCAAAGGAACGAGTCGTGAAAACACCAAGCTCTCATAGTTTTAATGTCGACTGCAGAGGGATGGATGTGAGCCGTTCTACAAGTTACCTTTCTTGTGATGAGAGGAAGAGGTATAAGGGAGGATATTTGGCATTCAAAAGAATTTGAGAAATGACTTAAAAGATGGATGAACGTTTCTGCAAACCAATCCTATGTAGGAGTGAAACAAAACAAGAGTCTTCTTCTTAATCCTATTCCTCATTACTGAGGGTTGTGACCCTTGTGGAAGCAACCAATCTTCTCCAGCTCTCCCTCGACTGCGCTGCCCGCAACGCTCCAACTACCGAGGTGCCTGCTGCTGTCTTCACTTGATCGGTCCATCGTGTGGGGGATCTACCTCTTCCTCTCTTCCCCTCCAAGTTACCGATCACAACCAGTCGTTCCAGGCTATCCTCATTGCCACGGACAACGTGTCCGAAGAACTGAAGAATGCGGCGTGTACACATGTTGGCCAGAGTCAAGCCATCCAAACGCAGCTCCCGACGAATGGACTCATTGGTGCGTCTAGCCGTCCATGGGATTCGAAGCATGCGCCTCCAGCACCACATTTCAAAAGCGTCAATTTTTCTTCTTTCTGCTGCTTTTATTACAAGATAGAGAGAAGAATTATTGGAATATCTATACACAAGTGCATACGCTAATGCATTTGAGTTTAGTGCGAAATTATTTGTCGAATAGAAAGTGTCTTTGTGTGGAAAGACAAGCATGAAGTGAGACGACCGTGTAGTGTGGAGAGAGAAATGGCGCTGGCGCTATGTGGGACAATGGCCAGACAACTCAATCGCCTTATTTAACATAGAGAAAATAATGAATAACTTGTAATATACTCGTATTTCATTTATTATGATTCTGCTAATGGGTAAAATTATCATTAAGAAAGTAGTAGACAAAATTTATAATTGTGTTTTACCACAAAGGTGGATTTACCTGTTAATATTGTACTTTTTTATCTCTATAAATAAAATAATGAATAACTTGTAATAAACTCGTACTTCATTTATTATGATTCTGCTAATGGGTAAAATTATCATTAAGAATGTAGTAGACAAAATTTATAATTGTGTTTTACCATAAAGGTGGATTTACCTGTTAATATTGTACTTTTTTATCTCTATAAATAAAATAATGAATAACTTGTAAGTAATACATTTAATTTACAGTGCTTCTGGGTGAAATTTTGTAGAGATGAAAGTAGTGGACAAAAAATCATGAATGAGTTTTACCATGTACTTAGTGGATTTAGCTGTAAACATAGTTTTTTTTTTATTTCTTTAAATAAAATAATAAATAACTTGTAATATATTTAATTTATCATACTTCTGTTAATGGGTAAAATTAAAAAGAAGAAAGTAGTAGAAAAAAAACGTAAATGTGTTTTACCATAAAGGTCGATTTTTTTTGTAAACGTTCTTCTTGTTTATTTCTTTCACTGTTTTTTTTGCAGACTTTCTAGTAAAAATGTCGTTGGTATGGCCGAGCAGATAAAGCGGTTCGAACCCCGCCTGCGGGTGTCCTATCGACAGTAAACTTTGACCCTGGTTTAACACATGTAATTGGGTGACGCAACTAAAAAAAAAACGCAACTGAGTCACACATTTAGTGTAACATCCTGTCGCGTTCTCCCCGAAGGGATCGCATGTGGCGATTGAACCTTTTTATTTTTACAGCTAAAGGGGCGGGTCTTACGCCAACCACTTCAGTTGAAGTGGAAGTTTCCCAACTCCCGAGAGGGCTAGTATTCATTTCTTGTGAAGGCTCAGTAAACCTTGCCGGTATTTTATTTTGGAGTTTGAATAAACACCGAAACAGGAAATCATTTTTGATATCCTCGGTGGGATTCGAACCCGAGTTCACGGTATGAAGTTCAAGCACTCTACCAACTGACCTATCGACCCGACATGATTTCTCAAAAAATCTCAGCACTCATTCAGTTTACACTTAGGTAGAGCTATCATCATCATCACCTTGTCTTCGTGTCAGGAGTTGGTAGTACACCAGTGTACCTATAATAAATAATACCTAATACTTGGATGATTTATTTCGTGAGCGCTGTTTTTGTGTGTATCACACCTCAAGATCCCTCTGCGAGCTTGTTTGTCGCTGTAGAAAGCGCCAATTCTCAAGCAATACCCAGTTGCTGTAAGGCTGGATGGATCTTTAATGACCGGTCTTTGGTAAAGGTACATGAATTTTTCACCCAGCGAAGAGCATATTTGAAAATATAAATTGTACGTTGTGTTCCTTGACTTATAGGTTGGTATGCGGCTGACCACCCATACTGTACAAAATGGTTCACTTTGCTGATGTCACCCCTGTTTCAGGGAAGGACGGCAAGAGTTGCAGGGCTTATGTTCATTTGAAATTGTTTTTTTTTAATGTAGGTCCCCATGCGGCATGTGTTAGCGCGAAATTATACATGTCTGCTTGTGGGAATGCATTTAATATAAAACTTAAATGATACATATCCTTGCAGCCTAGATTAGATTAGATAAATTGTACATGTTTTTGTGCTCCGCCGGGATTCGAACCCACAACTTTCTATTTACGAGTCGGAAGTGTTAACCACTGGACTGCGGACCGGTCATGATAATCACTGCTGCATGATATTTTGACTTACTTATTGTGAAACCGCAGCGTGCTGTAGTTTGCATGTGACTGGCTTCGGGTGCTCTTCTGGTGCCCTGGGGCGCGCAGTTCGCACGGCCCCATTACGCAGGGGGCCTTATCACCTGTCCCCTCTACACCCACCTGCCCCCTGACGCCCAGCAGTCTCGTTACCTGTCTGTCCCCCTCTCCTTCACCCAGCCCTTCTTTGGTTTTGTCACCCAAAAATCCCCTCATTGTTCTCCCGTCTGTTTCATAGTACATAACGTATTTCATTTCATAAACGCAAAACGCAACTAAGCTACACATATAGTGTATCTTCTTGCGTGCGTTGTTCCCGAAGGGGTCGCATGTGGCGATTCGGGACCTATTTATTTTTAAGGGTAAGGGGGCCGGCGTTACATCAACCACTTCAGTATGAAGTCGGGGTTCCCCGCTCCCGAGGAGGCTGGTTCTCATTTCTCGTGAAGGCTGAGTAAACCTTGCCTTGGCTTGAAATAAATACCGAAACGGGAAATCATTTCTAACACCCTCGATGGGGATCGAACCCTTGCTCTCAGTATAGAATGCAAGCATTTTATCAACTGAACTAGCGACAAGATATTTTACGAGCTTGGTCGTCGCTGCAAAGCGCCAATTCTCAAGCAAGATCCAGTTGCTGTAAGGCTCGATGGACCTTTGGTGACCGGTCATTGGTACAGGTTTATGAATTTTTCAACCCAGCGAAGAGCAAATTTGAAATTATAAATGGTACATTTTTTGTGCCCCGCCGGGATTCGAACCCACAATCTTCCATTCAGAGTCTGAAGTGTTACCACTGGACTACGGACCGGATCATAGTATTCCTTGCTGTATTAATTTTCTCCCGTCCATTCCCATAATTTTACTCTAAATGTTTTCAACCTATCTCTTAGCATTTAACAGCCCTCTTCCTGTCCCTCACGATCAACAATTCTTCTGCCTCTATAGCCTGATTATATCCCCCAAATATCTTCACGCTTGTCCTCTGCTGCCCCCTGCTGCCCCCTGCTGTCCCCTGCTTATCCCCTCACCACCTGAACAGCTGACATATGTGTGTCACCTGTCACGGTCTCTTTGCACCCATTTACATAACCAAAGAGATTGTTAAGCCTGGTATTCAAAAAATTGGAATTCCGGTATAATTTTTTTTGGAGGTACTTATGTCTTACCTTTTGTTTACAAATATTATATTCTGCTTTGCCTTTCGCATAAATTTCACAATGCAACGAAGATGACACTTGAAAATTGAATGATAGCTTTTGCAATCTTCCGGCAATCGAACCCTATAATAATAATACATCTTTATTCCAGCCTAGTCACGCGTAGTGTGCAATACGTGACTAGCCATATTAAATTTTACAACAGTATATCAATATAGTAGGATGCATATAAGAATAATGAGTTAAAGAAAAGAAAAAAATAATAATAATACAGGGAAAGCAAAATACATGTGAGAAAATATAAAAAATAAAACATAGGTACATGAGAAAAATCAAACAAAAATACACAGAAACAAGAAAGCAAAATACATACGAGAAAATATAAAAAGAAAGCATACAAGAGAAAAGTTAACAATAATACACAGAAAAAAGAGAAGAAGAAGAAAAAAATGCATGTACACTGGTGCAAGGAAAAGAAATGAATGGAAGTAACTGCAGAAAATATACACTAGAGAAGGAATCAAAGTGATGGCTGAAGAAGCCTTAGACTCCTTGCCCAATGCTGCCATATGCTCAACTCCCATTTCAGGCCTCTGGTTGCTGCGATCAGAGAGTTTTGGCTATTTTCAATTCTCCCTCTGAACCCAGCCATTCGAGTTCGCAACAGCCCATTCCACGAGGGTAGTTGAGACGCCTATATATTGTCATATTAAAATGCCAATTTTCATTGCAGTGGCACAAGAAGAAGAGGGAAACTGGTTCTCATATCGCCACCTTAAAGGTAAAACTGAATAATTGCTGATTCATTGATTTAAAAAAAAAAAACGTCGATAAAACATTTTATTGTGAGTAACTTGTCATAAGTGACCTTTATTATAAGGATGTCTATAATCTTTAATCCAAGTTGCAAAGATATATTAACATTTAAAATTCATGTTAACTGCATGCCCACATACTGTACATACAATTCAAAAATCAAACTTTAAATGAACATAAGCGCTGCAACTTTCGTCCATCTTTCCTAAAACAGGGGTGACATTGGGAAAGTGAACCATTCTTACGGCATGGGTGATCAGCCTCATGCCAACCTATAAGTCAAGGTGCTCATGACAAACTCCTTAAGTACAGGATTTTCAGACGTTTTTTCTTTCGTAGAAAATAGGAAAAAGTGGATTAATCTGAAAAACCCATGTAAGTTTAATATAATAATAATATTAGGATGATTAATTTGAGAGTTGTGTGAATCACACCTCAAGAGCGCTCTGCAAGCTTGGTGGTCGCTATAGTAAGCGCCGAGTCTCAAGAAAGACCCAGTTGTTAAAGGGCTGGATGAATCTTTAGTGACCGGTCTTTGGTAAAGGTTTATGAATTTTTCAACCCAGCTGAGAGCATTTTGTGCTCCGCAGGGATTCGAACCCACAACCTTCCATTTACGAGTCTCAAGCGTTACCACTAGACGACAGACCGGTCAATCTAATTTAGTCTAATCAAAGTTGCAATATATAAGAAACATTAGAGATTCACATTGTATGTATTTTCACAAAACAGACATGCTTAAGTTCGCGCTTAAACATGCCGCATATAGTCCTACAATATAAAAACACGAATCTCATATGAACATACACCCTGCAACTCCTGCCGACCTTCCCTAAAACAGGGGTGACATTGGCAAAGTGAACCATTTTCTACAGCATAGGTGGTCACCCGTATACCAACCTATAAGTCAAGAAACATACACAACAAATTACATTTTTAAAATCAACAATTATAACATGTATGGACATCAAAAACTAACAGAAAACAAAATTTAATTTAAAAAACACTAGCCGCCAACATCACAGATTAACCGCCATTTATATTTGTCCTTACACACTTCTTTCATTTCCTCCAGAGTCATAACCTTCTTCATAAATACTTTCCTTTTATTATGACTCTGGATATTCCATTCATTCGCAATTTCGGAAATTCGGTCCATCCATACCCTTCTCGGTCTTTCTCTACCACGACATCCATCTATTCTTGCAACATATACTTTCTTCGCCAGTCTTTCATCATTCGCTTATTCAGTTTTACCTTTTTAAGGTGTCGATACGTTCGGACTGACCGCACCTTCGTATCACTTACAAATCGGGCTCATCCAGTTTTGTCTCAAATAAATTAGATTGCCGGTCACCTGCGGACCGACACGCTCGGTTCGGAAGTGCCGAAGAGAGATTGGAGTGAAAGTGGCGTGACTGGTAGCTGGTAGGTACTAGAGTAGACCCCAGACAAGCATTTGGGGACCCAGACATTTTTGAGGAATGCAATTCACAAACCTACTTGCCTGACCAGAAACAGGTACTATTAACATTATCAATTACTATTTCAATATTGAATATTTTTAATGAATTATTAATTAATAATTACCCAATGATATATCTACTGAATCAGGTTCAAAGTAATTGTCGATAGGGCATTCTTTGACTTAAAGGTTGGTATGAGGCTGACCACCCATACTGTAAAAAATGATTCACTTTGCACATGTCACCCCTGTTTCAGGGAAGGTCGGCAAGAGTTACAGGGCTTATGTTTATTTGATCTTGGGTTTTTATATTGTATGTACACATGCGGCATGTTCAAGCGCGAACTTACACGTGCCTGTTTGTGGGCATGCATTTAAAATGAATTTTAAATGTTATTATATCCTTGCAACTTAGATTATAGATAGATTTATAGATGATGATGATGAGTTGATGATTTTTTTATAGCGCCGTTTCGTGATGTAGTCACTCCAAGGGCGCTTGTGCATGTGATGCCAGAAATTTGCTTGTCTACAGTGCATTTTGGAACTTCTTATGATCCTCTATCTCTCTCACATGATGAGGCAGGCGGTTACAAGCCAGAGGGCCAGCAACTGCAAACGCACGGTCTCCAAACACTGTTTTTTACTCTTCTTACCAGTTCTCCAATCTGTGTTTTGACTCCGGTTCCAGAAGGCAATGGGCTTTATTAGACCAGCGAGGTATTTGTGACTTTTTTGAAAATAGCTTTGTCGACCCTCAAGCACACACCCGAAACTATGTAGCCCTGCAGCAACTGGGTCTTTGCTTGGGAATTGGTGCTTTCTAAAGCAACGACTATGCTTTCAGAGGGCTCTTTAGAAGTTGTTCATACAAAAACAGCGATCACCAAATAAATAATTTGCGGTTCGGTTTTCTATTAAGGATGTATTCCTTGACTTATAGGTTGGTATGAGGCTGACCACCCATACTGTACAAAATGGTTCACTTTGCCAGTGTCACCCCTGTTTCAGGGAATGTCGGCAAGAGTTGCAGGGCTTATGTTCATTTGAGGTTTGGATTTAATTTGTAAGTACACAATCAGCATTTGTAAGCGCGAACTACAAGTGTTTGTTTGTGGGCATACATCTGAGAGCTTTGAATGAATATATCCTTGCAACTTAGATTATAGATTATAGATGTATGTAGGTTCGCTACGTATGAAAGGATGTCTTCACATACACATGCGTATGAGATGTGAATTTTCAAAATTGACATACCTTGCAACTTAGATTAAATATCCCTACGCTGGAAAAAAGAAAGTTAAAATAAATATCTCAATTTTTTAAAATTGATTTATTTTAAACAAGAACCATAACAATGAAAAATTGAAACAAATAACAAAACGCTTTAACTATCCATATTCATTTTATTTAAAAATCGCAAGGGTTTGATCAAAATAGTAATTTGGGCAATATCATAAAGTTTTCCATGTTGTAGGCTCACACGTTCCTTGGGGAAGGGTGGTGGGGGGGTTAGAAAAACTAAGGATAGACAGTGCTGGCAGCAGTTGATGAAGAGGGACAAGGCTTCCGCTGAGATGCCGTGCTGCTGCTGATGATGATGATGAAGATGGTGAAAATGATGAATAAAGTGATGGTGATAATAATGATAATATTCAAGATGATTATAATGTTGATGATGATATGTTGATGTATATGATGAAGAATATAATTATGCTAATTAAAAATTCAATAAAAAAAAAAAAAACATAATGATGATGAATATGATGATTATGATGACTCTAATGAAAATGATCTTGATGATAAATATGATGATGGTGATGAATATAATGATTATAATGACTTATTAATATGATGTTGATGATGAATATGATGATGGTGATGAATATGATTATTATGATGACTAATGAATATGATGTTGATGATGACTATGATGATGATGAATACGATGATGAATGATGAGGATGAAAATGATGATGGTCATGAATATGATGATGATTATGATGACTAATGAATATGATGTTGATGATGAATATGATGATGATTATGATGATGATGAATACGATGATGATGAAGAATACGATGATGATGATGAACGATGATGATGAATATGACGATGCATTCACATCATGGGGAGATCAGCAGCCTGGAACAGCTTGTGCAGCAGTGTGTCCATATCCACGAGATTCTTCTTGGACTGAATTGCAATCTTTCCTTCCGGCAGCTCTGGAGGTTCGTGTTGCAAGAGTTTGGAAGACCTTTCCAGAATCTTCTTGGACTCCTGAAAATATACATATTTGGTCCATTTACACAGGTCAATGACATATCAACTGTGTTAACAATGAAAAGTGGGGATTGAACTGGCACTTTTTTTTGTAAATATAATATTAATCAAGGGAAATGCAATTCACCATTTTTTCTACCTGACAAGGTATTTGAATTATTAGTGGATGATGATTCACTATTCCTTGACTTATAGGTTGGTATGTGGCTGACCACCCATACTGTAAAAAATGGTTCACTTTATCTATGTCACCCCTGTGTCAAGGAGGGTCGGCAAAAGTTGTAGGGCTTATGTTCATTTGAGGTTTGGATTTTATTTGTAAGTACACATTCAGCATTTGTAAGCGCGAACTACACGTGTTTGTTAGTGGGCATACATTTAAGAGCTTTAAATGAATATATCCTTGCAACTTAGATTATAGACTATAGTGGATAAATTCATCCGTCCTATCCATCCTCAGCCTTTCTCAGTCCACTCCTGGACGTAGGCTTTCTCCAATCTTCTCCATTTTTGTCTATCGGCTAAAGTTAGTTTATAAATCATGAAAGTTTATTTAATTAATATTTTCTCAATGATGTAACATGTTAGCTCAGTGTCAAAGTTGTTGTCAAAGGGCCCGACGGGACGCGAACCAGCGTACTTTATTTCAAACATTCTAGTCAAGGTTATCGTCTTGTCTCGCTTGGCCATAGTAACAACAATTACAGACAAATTTGCCACTATAGCACAGTGGGTAACGTGGGTTCGAATAAACAGAATGTCACATAAAGTTTTAATAATTTATTATGCGCAACACTATACAATTGTTTTGGCAAGTATAGACAGTGAATAGGTATATAGTAAAAAGGTCCACACACACGGCGTACACAATTATTACGAGTATTAGTAAAAGGTCCACTCAGTAGCGTACACAGTTATTACGAGTATCAGTAAAAGGTCCACTCAGTAGCGTACACAGTTATCTATCTTGTCATCAAGAGAATTCCTTTTAATACCTAGAGTGGTCCACTCACATAGCGTACACAGCAAAAGGTAATTATTGGGAGCTCTCCCGATGAATACTGCTGGATACGGGCCCGTAATGGCTTTTTATACCCTTGCTGACCATCCCCTCCTTGCCGCCCTGGCGGGGCGGAGCGTAAGTTGAAGTTCGCGTCCCGCCGTGATGTTCCGTGCGCTCCCGGCACCGCCAGGATCCTTGCGAGAACGGGAAGGTCAGTGTGCGAGCGAGAAAGTATTCGCGGGGCCTCGCGCCGCGCTACATTCTCCCCCTAGGATTCCAATTTGCGGCCTGCTGAGGAATCCTATCTCCATCTTCCTTTTCATCTACTGCTTACGGGGTCTTCCTCGTCTGCGAATGGGGTGTAAGGGTTCCGGTGGCTCCTGGTCCCTCCCTTTGTATTCTGCCAAGGCCGAAGAGTGATATGTCCCTACGGCAGTGGTTGGGTCGACGGGATTTGCTACTTCATAGCTGGTCGGACTACGCCGGTGTAGGATGACATAGGGTCCGTCTCGGCGAGGTGCTAACTTTGCGGTCGTTCTTCTGGCCGTACTGCTTATCACTCGGGTCTTCACCCAAACTAGGTCGCCAATTCTGTAACCCTGATCCGGTCTTCGGCGGGCATCAGCAGTTGCTTTCCGTCGATCCTGCTCCTTTTCGTTCGTTTCTCGTGCCTGTCTTAGTATCTTACTGAGGCGGAGGAGAAGTGGTGTTAGCTCAGCAACAAAGTTCTCCGACTGAATAATGCCTCTCAAATCCCGAGTGACATCGTCGGGGGTGCGCAGCTCTCGTCCAAAAGTCAGGTATGCCGCGGTATATCCGGTGCCTTGACATCTGGCCGTATTCATGGCGAACCGTATAGCTGGTAAGGCCTCAGGCCAGTGGTCGTGCTGCTTTCCTACTTGCATTGCTAGTTGTGTCTTCAAGTCCCGATTCTTCCTTTCAACGGGATTCGCCGCTGGGTGATACACTGGCGTCAGACTTTGTTTAATTCCCATACAAAATGTCAAATGTTGCATGATGGCACTGACAAACTGAGTGCCGTTATCACTGATTAGCCTTCTGGGCGTCCCGTAACGTAGGATCACTTCGTTCAGCAGAGTCTTGGCACACAGCTCCGCTGTTGCATCCGGTAAAGGGAAAAGTTCCACCCATCTAGTAGCTGTATCCTCTACGATGAAAATCCAGTTCATTCCATCGGGAGATGTGGGCAGTGGCCCAAAATAATCCACTGCAAACACCTCGAACCGTTGCTGCATCACGGGGGTTTGAAGTAGTCCTGCTGGCTTCATATTATCGGCCTTGTATCGTTGACAGGCGGCGCAAGACTTGACGTAGTCTGTAATGTACCGCCGCATCCCTGGCCAATAATACCGCTGGGAAATCCGTTGGATAGTACCTTCAACCCCGTAATGTCCTGCTGTTGAAGCATCATGATGCTCCTTCAGAATCATCTGTCTCTCGTGTTCTGGAACCACCAGCTGGGCTTCTTCCGTTTCTGTGTCAGGGTTGTAACGGTAGATAACCCCGTTGTTCACAACGTAACCTCGATTAGACCATCGGACGAAATCTTCATCTTGCCGTTCTCCTTCAAAGGCATCCAGAATCTTCCTGACGTCCGGATCTTTCTGTTGCTCCTTCCTTACTTCGGCGGCACCTCGGGCCGGCAGGTCTATAGTTATTACGCAGAGACCGCATACCGTTTTTCCATCACAGCATGGAGGACGGGAGAGTGTATCTGCTACCACGTTCGTCCGCCCCGGGGTGTATTTTACCAAGAGGTTGTATGGTTGCAGCTGTAAAGCCCACCTGGCTAATCTTCCAGTTGGCGACCTTAGGTTCATCAACCACCTCAATGGTTGGTGGTCGGTCACAACGGTCACCGCGGCTCCTTCTATATAGCCTCTGAACTTAGAGATGGCCCACACAACTGCTAAGGCCTCTCTTTCTGTCGTGGAATAGTTTCTTTCCGCTGGGGTGAGGAGGCGACTCGCGTACTCGACTGGGTGTTCCTCCTCTGCCTCCCCCTGGACTAGAACTGCTCCGATTGCGTAGTTGCTGGCATCGGTTTTTATGCTATACGGCAACGTCTCATCTGCTTGCCTCAATATGGGTGCACTGGTCAACAGCCCCTTCAGCTTTTCAAATGCGTTGGTTTCGGCATGGGTCCAACTCCATCGCCTGCCCTTCTTGGTGAGGTCTTGCGCATCGCGATACATATATTCAAGATGAGGGGATCTGATCTCGGGTGTGTGTATCATCGGACTGACCCATGACTCCATCCTCATCATCGCGCAGATCCGCCGAGGTGTCAACTCGAACTGGTTGACACGCTCGTCTGGATTGCCCTTTCTATTTTCTGTGGCTTTCTGTAGTCTTTGAGGACCATCTGGTGTATTGGCGATCGGACTCAGCACTGGTTGTATAGTCATTATTGAGCATATCTTCTTCGGGGTGAATTCTGGTCCATATGCACGATCCTCAAGTTCTGTTTCAACATCTCTTGCATGTTTACCTTCAGGTTGTTGTCTTGGTTCAGCGGGTTTTGCGAAACGGTTCCAATTCTTTGCGTCCGCGAAACGCCACTCTCTTTTGGCAAAGTTCAACATTAACCCTGCCTTAATCAGGAAGTCTATTCCTAGCAGTGACTGGTTTCGGGTGGCTCCTGGCAACACGAGGAACCGGGCATCAATTGCTCTGTCATTGAGGGTGACCGTGGCATCCACCGTTTTTACGTTCTGGGCCATCTCATGCCCATCCGCCAGCACTACTTTCGTCCACTGTGTCTGAAACACATAGCCCTGGTTCTCTAATAGAGTTGCCAGCTCGTTGCTAGCAACACACATGGCGGCTCCAGTGTCGACAAGCGCGGTCCCCGTCACTCCGTTGACGGTTAACCACACTGCTGGCCGGTCTTCCGCCTGGGTTTGTGGTTGGGGAAGGAGTATGGAGCAGAACTTTGCCTGTTCTGGCACCTCAGGGTTGCAGCTCGGGCACTTGCTTCGTATTACGCCTGGGCGATTGCAACCATAGCAAGCCAGAGTGTCAGGTCTTCGCTTACCCTGTGGAAAATCTGCAGCCGTCTTCTTAGTTTTTCTGCACGCTTCTGTCGCGTGGCCTAGCACCCTACAATTACCGCATCTCAGCTTTGGCTTGGGTGTTTCCTTAGCGGTTACGTCTTTCCTTGCGCGGTTCTCCACCAATACTTCCTCTACCTCACGCGCCTTTCTGAGGAGGTCGGAAAATGTGGTCACTGAACTTCTTGACAACCTCTCTCGGATCCTGGAATCCAACATTCCATAGACCATGTCCAGCTCCGTATTTTCACCGAACTTCACTGTCAGCTCTGCAAAGAGGGCTCTCTTCCTTGTGATGAAGAGGTCTGTAGAGACTCCCTCCCGCTGGTACTCCTTATGTAGTTCGACGAAGACTCGGTATGCCTCTCGTCTCGGTGCATATGCCTCCCTCAGCTTCTCCATGGCTGCATTCCATGTCGTTACTGAGTCTTTGACTCCCTGCCACCATAGGGAAGCCACACCTTGCAATAGTAAGGGTAGTTCTGCAAGGGCCCTACTATCTTCCACTTGTTCACAATTTTTGAAAATCGTGGCATTCCGGAGGAACTCTTCTACCGCATGCTGGTCTCTCGCTCCATCGAACCTTGCAGTGCACGTGGCGAAGCTACCAACGCGCATGGCCTTGATCAGCTTATGTATGTCGGCTTCTGACAAAGCCATCTTCTGTTGGGCTCTTGTCACTGGTGCCAACGTAAAGCAATTAACTATCTTTTAAGATGTAAAGTTTTCACCAAACGGCGCACAAAGGTTAACAAAATATAAAAGTGTTCACCACACTTAACTATGAGTTAAATTCACAAGTTAGTAGTCCAAAACACTGTTTATATTGTTCACACATTCACTTCCAGTCTATATTGCCGCACGTTGGGCTGCCACTTTATAGCACAGTGGGTAACGTGGGTTCGAATAAACAGAATGTCACATAAAGTTTTAATAATTTATTATGCGCAACACTATACAATTGTTTTGGCAAGTATAGACAGTGAATAGGTATATAGTAAAAAGGTCCACACACACGGCGTACACAATTATTACGAGTATTAGTAAAAGGTCCACTCAGTAGCGTACACAGTTATTACGAGTATCAGTAAAAGGTCCACTCAGTAGCGTACACAGTTATCTATCTTGTCATCAAGAGAATTCCTTTTAATACCTAGAGTGGTCCACTCACATAGCGTACACAGCAAAAGGTAATTATTGGGAGCTCTCCCGATGAATACTGCTGGATACGGGCCCGTAATGGCTTTTTATACCCTTGCTGACCATCCCCTCCTTGCCGCCCTGGCGGGGCGGAGCGTAAGTTGAAGTTCGCGTCCCGCCGTGATGTTCCGTGCGCTCCCGGCACCGCCAGGATCCTTGCGAGAACGGGAAGGTCAGTGTGCGAGCGAGAAAGTATTCGCGGGGCCTCGCGCCGCGCTACACCACGATTTATTTTAATCACACAAAAAATTAAAGATAATTACTCTAGATGGGAGAAATTTAAGGTTATTGAAAAAAGGTTTTATCCAGTATTGAATTGATGATTTTCTCACCTGCAAGAAGTCCACCAGGATTCCAGGACCTTCCTGGGCAGCGCGACGTCTTCCAGTTTCTGCTATGGCTGCGTGGAGCTCAAACAGAACACCTCCTCTACCACGAACTTCAGCTGAACAAAATCAAAATAAGAGTTAAGCATTGTATTCATTATAAAATCAAGAATTATGCGGTGGCCCGGACATGTAGAACATGCAGAGGACTCCAGGATAATCAGAAATGTCTTTGATGGTGCCTCCTCCGGTGTCAAACCACTTGGACATCCCAGGATACGGTGGGCAGACAATTTCAAGGACGACGCAGAAGTCCTGGGAGTTAGGGGATCATGGAGGGAAGCAGCACAAGACAAAGAGTCCTGAAGCATTGCGGTGCGGGAGGCCCTGAGCCTTCAAAGGTTGTGAGCTGGATTGAAGAAAAAAAGAAGAACTTGGTGTTTCCACGACCCATTCTTTTGTCAAACAGCCCGTTCATGGATCGAGTTGCTGACATCTGTGTTTCCAGACCAATTTAACTTTTTTCTATTCAAAACCAATATCAATCGCCGCGTCATTTCAGTGTCTCAAAACAAAGGCAATGTAACACACAACACAACACAACACAATGCAGCTATACTCCTGCTATAATAAACCCCAAGATCACCAACGGCCACACCTATGCGGTACTCCAACAAGTATCATAATAGGATACAATTATCACAAAAATCACCTCGGTCTTTTCGGTGTTAATTTTAATCCATAATTTTCAATGCTTTATTTAAAAATAGGTAATAATATTAGGATGATTTATTTAGTGAACGTTGTTTTTGTGTGAATCACATCTCAAGAGCCCCATAGTAGCTTAGTTGTCGCTATAGGAAGTGACAATTCTCAAGTAAGATCCAGTTTCTGTAAGGCCGGATGGACCTTTGGTGACCGGTCTTTGGTAAAGGTAATATGAATTTTTCAACCCAGCGAAGAGCACATTATTTTTTGTGCTCCATCGTGATTCCCAACCCACACCTTCCATTCACGAGTCCGAAGCGTTACCACCAGACTACGGACCGGTCGTTATTTAGGCCCGGTATTTTCAATGTAAGTATGCATGTGTGATCTTGAACTGATAAAAAATCTAACTTCACGATTAACATAAGTGCGTCCTTTTCTTTCAGTATAAAGTCACTATGCTAACGTTGAAAATAACCGGCGTTAATCTCTTTTTGACTTTTTGAAATATCTTTTTTCGACCAAACATTGCTTAAGAGTTAAGGTGGTACTTAAGAGGACAGTCTTTAGGAGAATCTGTTGACATTTTTTACTTTGTTTGCATAGTATGTATGTATGTAAGTAGAGTGTACAGGAAATGAGGAAATTAGTAGGTTTCTCTTTTAGTACGTGCATGTACCTGCATACGTAGCGCATTTTTGTGACCCTCTATAGACATAGTATGTAAATTTAAAATGGTCACAAGATAGTCTTTTCAATAGTTTAAATAGTATACAGTTAAGTGGGAATTTATACTTGTACAATTTCCAACATAGATTATAGAGATTTTTACACCAGTTTTGAGGAATAATAAAAATCAAATCTCTTACCTACCCATTTATATCTACACGAGTGTGATGTTCATGGTCCCATGGTAGAACGGTACAGTGACAAAACAGCACATGACATAACGTGTCTTGAATTCGCATCACATGACGGAACATCTCATGACAAAACATTACGATGACAAAACATAACGGGAAAGTACATTACAATGACAAAATATCACAAGAAGAAACGTCACATGACAAAACATCACATGATAAAACAGAAAATATCATAAACGGCATGAAAAAAAAGAACATGAGGAACAAAGAAACTCATGCATATATTATTTGGTAAAGTTTATACAAAATTTAGCGCCACCGATTATCAATATTAAATTAAAAAAAAAACGGAACTAAGCTGCACACACATAGCAATTTCTTACTGCGTTATCCCGGAAAGAGTCGCGTGGCGTGTGGAAACTATTTACTACGCCAACCACCTCATAATTAGCAAAATAAATGTTTTGATTGTTTGTGATGATTTTTCTTGCGCCGTTTATGGTATGTTTTGTTTTGTCCTTGTGTTGTTTTTATCATGGTGATGTTTTATCATGTAATGTACTCTCATCGTGGTGTGATGTCATGTGTTGTTTTGTCACTGTGCTGCTCTATCCTGTCACCGATCTTAATACAGTCTCAGTATAAGAGGTGAAATCCACTGTGAGATGAAATATAATTCTACAGTGAACACGAGATCTTTAGTCATCTCACTTTCTTTCGTGACGTCATTGTGACAATATTATTATGATGTTTCCAAAGTGTGATGTTATTTTACATCAACTTATATTTACATAGAGGCATTGATGGTCTCATTAGCTGAAAAGCGTGAGGTCTAAATAATAAAATATTGCGAACGGGATATTTTTATGGACCCAAGAAGAAACCCGCTGCTCCTTGCTTTCAAGGACATCTTCTAACATCATTTCGGATATTAAACGAAGTGTTATGGGAGAACTTAAATAATCCTCAACGTTTCGCTGAAGACACAGCCAACGTCTTCAGGAGCAACCCTCTCTGCCCGACTGACGATTGAGGATGAACTGATTTTAATAACAAAAATTATCCCAACTAATTACAGCTGAAACTGGAGGAAGATGTATGGATGGAAAACCGGTCCGTAATCTAGTGTTGAACACTTGTGACTCGTGATTGGGAGATAGTGGGTTCGAATCCCAGCAGAAAAAAAAAGTGTTACTTTTCAAATTTGTTCTTCGCTGAATTGAAAACTTAATCTGTCTTTACCAAAGACCGGTCAGCATAGGTCCATCCAGCCAAATACTAATTGGGTCTATCTTTAGAATTGGCGCTTTCTAAACGACAAACAAGCTCGTAGAGGGCTCTTGAGGTGTGATTCACACAAAAACAGCGCTCTCCTAATAAATCAGCCTAATATTATTAATAATAAGCGTTTTATAGGAGAATGGCCCGTCCGGTCGCTAGCAGAGTTGTTAGAGTGCTGGCATTTAATGCCGTGAGCTCGGGTTCGAATCCCACTGAGGGTGTCAGAAATGATTTCCCGTTTCGGAGTTTATTTCAAACCCTAAAATAAAATACCGGCAAGTATTACTCAGCCTTCACAAGAAATGAGTACCAGCCCCCTCAGGAACTGGGAAACCCCCACTTAAACTGAAGTGGTTGGCGTAAGGCCGGCCCCCTAAAAATAAATAGATTCAACTCGCCACATGCGACCCCTTTGGGGATAACGCGGCAAGAAGTTACACTATATGTGTAGCTTAGTAACGTTTGCGTTGCGTTTTTTATCAAGACCACCGAAATTCCTCGCAAGTTGTCATGCAGTTGATGATGTAAGGGAGGCGCTTACACGGCACCAGCTTCTCCAGGAACTCGGCCACCTGCCTGCACAGGTCTATCTTCAGCGCCAGCCTCTCCTCCGGCACAGCTGGTAGGCCTCCTTGGTTGTCTTGTCCGATGAGCTGCGCGAGAGCCAAGGTCACGTCCATCATGTAGAAGTGGGAAGGGTGCAGGAACTTGCCGTAGTGGGAGAGGAACCTGAACAGGACAATCAATATTTTTTTTATATTTTTATGTAATTTGTAAAAAAAAATTCTATTCTTTGGCTTCTGGGTTGTTGTTCGGCTAGCCCCCTTAAAATGTTGAAAAAAATACGTTGTTACTTACTTCAAGCAAGAGTCGCAATTTCCCTTTTCCATCGCATTCAGGTCTCTTCCAACATGCTCCATCAGCTGAATCACATGATGTTCGGTAACAGATCCGTCACAGCTGTTGCAAAACCAATCTCTTGAAACCGCTTTCCCTTCTCCATTAGATTCCTTCTCAGAATTTGTCTTTGCCTCACTTCCTTTAGTCTTGTCATCGGTTTCAAACAAAAATGTCTTGGGTAACATGTATCCTGTGCAACCTCTGAAATATTTTAACCATGATTAGTTCTGAGAAAGATGACCAAGACATCATGGGTCGAAAGGAAGTCCAACGAAAAGATGTTGTAGGAAGTATGAGCAAATAGAGATCTTGTAAGTCACATTTTTAAGAAGAAAACCAAAGCAGATACTCGATTCGACGTAGCATATTTCTAGTCCACATCTTTTAAGACAAAATCTTGGAAAGACGAACAAGAGGTCACCCAAGAATTTCACACTTCCAGTATCAAAACGGGTTATGAATGTCTCCCTTTATTTGCAGTGCCTTAAGACGATAATGATGTTTACTTTTTGTGATGCTTTAAATGTCCAACCAATTTAATTGCAATCGGTCATCTTTGGATAGCTCATTCAAATAAAATCATACTCTCTCTACAAATTAAAGGAAAGTAGTATCCACATTTTGATAAAATAAATGGTTACCTACCCTTTCTGGCACCGTATGGCACTAAACATTGTCCCGAGCTCAGTTACGTCTTTGCATCTTTCGCAAGCACAATTGAAGAATTTGGTTTCAGCCAAATGATGGCGACGATTGGCTGTGCCCCATAAGGGATCCGTGTAACAGATAGAAACATGCTGATTGGCTGCAATTGGCATGGCTGCTGCTATTAGAACCTGAAAAAAGACGTACTTTATAGAGTAAATGGTGACTTGGGAAGGTATTGGTATTATCAATTTGAGTTAAATAGGCAAAAAGATGGTCCTGTAAATTGCGAAATGTCAGAAACTGGTGATGGAAAAAAATGATGCAAGATATTGGATAAGTAACTGAAACCCTTTTCTGCTTTTTATTGTAGATCATTGATCTTTTGCGTCCAAAACTCTATTGTGACGCTAAGAATCAGATTTCCTTCCATCTTTTTGGTGGTCTTTCTTGTGGACACGAGCCGGTTGGTGTTTTTCTTGCAGCAATGTGGACTATTATGTTATTAAGTGTCCTCTATACATGGTCTTAACTCTTATTTGTATCCAACAATTGTAATAAACCTGTGATAATCAAAAGTCTGAAAGGTGTCAAAGCAACATTCATATCTCCAACTCAATGCATCAACCATGTGAAGAGAACATGGAATCTAATAGATCTAAAGACTGATGGTGCAAGACAAAATACCTAATACAGAAAAGCATTTACTACTCTGAGCTATGAGACAAACAATTGGAAAAGAGTATATGATATGGAGGTTTGAAAAATTCAACCCACCTCTCCTCTGGAAGTAAAACTCTTGCTGCAGTTGGCGCGACAATTATGCTCAATCATGGAGGTCGTGTCATATATGGCCACAAACGGCGGCTCTGACAGCGGTACCTCATGAGCGTTGACCTAAAATATACAAATTAATAATTTTGCAACCTTCAAAATCACAATCTCCATCATTTGAAGTTGAATAAAGCTGAGAAAAAAGGTCCAGATTTGAAATGCCAGCTTAAAATGATTAACAATTAATGCCAAAAGTATAGAAGATCAGGGTTCTTGGAAAATTAGTGACAAAACATGAGTTGGCTTTTATCCTCACAATTTGGCGTCATTTTTGTGACTTTTATTTTCACAGGGACAGGAACTGGCCTTACATCAACCATTTCACTTGAGTTGCTATTTTTCAGCTCCCAAAAAGGTTGGTTCTCATCGCATTAAAAGGCTGCTATGAACTTTGCTGGTATTTTTGATTTTGATATGAAATAACGCCAAAACGGGAAATCATTTTTGAGATCGTTAGTGTGGATCGAACGTTAACCCTTTTGGCATGCAATATAATCTTATTAACTGAGCTATTGACCTGACATTTTGGTCAAAAACAATCATTCCGTAAAAAAAGATCGCCTATGTTTGCTTTTAATGGCACATGAAAAAATGTCTTACTTGCACAATTCCACAGACTTTAACGATTTCCTCTTCCGTGAAGTCGTTCTCCAGCTGGAAGAACCTCCGTGTGAACTTGGCTACTTCTGTGATGTCATTCTGCCAGCCCACATCGTTCCTCTGACGTCGCTGCTCACAATGGGACTGCAGGGCTGATAACTTCTGCCAGACTGACGGATTTGCTTTTTTCTGGTACAGACAGCGCACCACGGTCAGAGCTTGATAGTTGGGGTGAGGAACACCGAAGTTTTGAATGTGAACCTGCAATCAATGGAACAATGTGCTGTGATTTTTGACAAGGTGTTCCTCCAGTGCTTGTTTGGCTTGTCTACCAGTATAGTCAAAGAAGACCTTTCAATAAAATCGACTTTAAAAATCACATTCTAGACAATCTGAACTAAGAAAAAAACGTAAAACACGAGAGTGTGAGAATTGTTTTACATAGGTACTTTAAAAACCAATTTCCAGTTTTCATAAGACACCTTAGTCCAGTATCCATACAAACATTCCTCGGTTGAGTAGGAGTAGAATAGACTTGGCACAAATTTCAAAGGAATAATTAAAAGGCACACGGTTGAGCTGCTAGGGAAAAGCCAAACATGTACTTTGATATTGGTTACTTAGACCCCACACACAAAGACCTGTCATACTTGCTCCCTGGACTTCCACGTTGGCCTTAAAATAGTCTGCCCAGCGTATTCTAGGACGTCCAAGTGATCAGACACAGGAGGAAGCACCATTCAAGGCATCTGCACGTATTGCATGCCTAGCTACCTAAAATTTTCTAAATCACATTTCAGATAGGTGAAACCTTCCGATTTCATCAAACTTCGATCCAATGCAGCTTTTGTCATAGAGAAATATGTTGATTTCACATATTTAAGACTGTTAACTTATATATATACAAGGATAATTTATTTATAAGGTATACATAATAAAAGAGCGCCGTTTTTGTGTGTGTCACACCTCAAGGGCCCTCTCAAATCACGGATTAGATTATTTGTAAAGATGCGTCTTTAGTGCTCCTTTAAAGACACCAACAGTTTCTGCCTTCCCCACATTAGGTGGTAGTCTGTTCCACTCCATTGGGCCCGCAAACCGGAAAACACGGTCCCCAAAACTAGTGCGTGTCTGACGTGATGGCTGGACATAACCACCCCACACCCCGCAGATCAGAATCTATCTCAACAGGTAAAAACATGTCAGACAAGTATGAAGGAGCCGTACCATTGACAGCTTTGTAAGCCATAAGACACGGTAGACCACCTTTTCCGGAAAACGAAGCCAATGCAGTTTTTTCAACAATGGAGTAATATGATTACATGGTATGTTCACATTAATCAAATCGAATGCCCACGAGGCTTGCCTGGAAGGTAGGAATGCAATGAAATAGTCCCCACGGATCAATCTGTCTCGCAAACGTGGGGACTTATCGCCAACTCCATCTTATTTCAAATCAATGTGTCGGATTTGGTGATTGAAAGGCATGAAGAAGATTGGAAGATCTTTTTTAGAATTGGACAAAACATTGAAAATACAGTAACTAACCTCCAATCAATACTTGATTGCTTAATTCTGGTAAGGACCTCGGTTAAATATTTCTTGGAAGTGGGTTATAATATGATGGAATTTTAACAGGAAAGATGATGCACATCACCTGGTTTACGTATATGCAACCAAATTTTTGATTTGATGGGAGAAATCACACTTAATTTAGATTTTTGTCTGATTGGAGTTTAATGCAACAGGCCCTAATCAACATGATAGATTAGGTGATTGAAACGTAGGGAGAAGATTGGAGGATTTTTTGTAGAATTGGGCCAGAATTTAACAAAAAATTTATTTAAGAAATCCTGTGCTGGAGACTCCCTGGATTTCAAAGATTCTAGGGGTATATGACACTTGGTGTTGTGCCGCAGAGGTGTTTTACGAGTTTGGTCGTCACTACAAATCGCCAATACTCAAGCAAGACCCAGTTGCTGTAAGGCTGGGTGGACCTTTTTTTTAGTGACCAGTCTTTGGAAAAGGTTTTTATGAATTTTTCAACCCAGCGAAGAACATTTTTGATTATATAAAAGGTATATTTTTTGTGCTCCGCCGGGATTCAAATCCACAACCTTCCATTTGCGAGACCGAAGTGTTGCCACTGGACTACGGACCGGTCAAAAAAATGCCAACGACACGCGGTGTTCCTAAGCGGTCACCCATCCAAGTACTATCCGCAGCCAATGTTGCTTAGCTTCGGTGATCGGACGAGAACTGGTGCTTTCAACATGATATGGTCGTAGTATAAGCCATTTGTAGTCTCCGTTTACCTTATGTCCCCTGGCAGCTGTGAGCGTGCACTCTGGCCCGTGGTGAGGCGCCTTCAGGCAGGCCTCACTGCAAGCAGGCCAACCACAGCTGCCGCATGGTACTGCCGTGGTCTCCTGAAGAACCTTGCTGCATCCAACACAAACTGGGACTGTTACCTGAAGGCATGAAAGCAAACAGATAAGTTGTACAAAATCAAAGGAACATTTAGAACGTACCATCTTGGTTAAAGAACCTTATACGAGGGGCTTGCAGAAGCACAACTTTCCTTGAGTTATAGGTTGGTATGAAGCTTACCACTCATGCTGTAAAAAAAAGGTTCACTTTACCAATGTCCCCCCTGTATCAGGAAAGGACGGCAAGAGTTGCAGGGTGTATGTCCATTGGAGATATTTGGTTTTTATATTATAAGTCCACATGCGGCATGTTTAAAAGGGAACTTATACGTGCCTGCTTGTGGGAATGCATTTAATATGAACCTCAAATGTAATGTATCTTTGCAACTTGGATTAAAGATTATAGACAAGATCCCCTTTTTGTACCATAGTATTGAAGTTGCAAATTGCTATGATGGTTGCCAATCATCACTGAAGAGGTACAAGAAAAAAAAGAATCAGAAATGTGGTAATCTATGTATTTTTTGTAAAATGAGATAAATATATATGGATGCATAGAGAATCAGTTTCTCAAATAAATCTAACTGTAAAATAAATATCATAAAAGAAGACCAGTGTTTAATTTGGAGACTATTAGAACCTTAAAATCATAACAGTACTCACCTGAGCGGGGCCTAAAATTAGAGCCTTTTCTTTCAGCACAATATCTCCTTCCTTAAAGTCTATAGTCGCTACCAAATATCTGCCGAGGACATCATCAGTCTTCACCTAAAAAAACGTACAAAAAACAACCATTAAATATGTCTTTTTAATTTCATTCGACTTTCTAAACTCAGTCCCACTTGCGGAGTACCTTCACAGAGCTGCAGATCTTTTTGTGAACTTTCCAATGCTCCTTTTGATGCTCCTTACCACAGTAGAAAACTTGGTGACATTTCGAGCACTTTTGAAGGGCTTTTTGGTTACAAATTGGACATATACCTTCCATGCTTTATTTATTTTTAACACCGATCTTACAACTTAAACTTGTATTGACTTGATTTTATCACGGGTTTAATGAATATTTTTTGAGCTCTTTTTGTATGGAGAAATTGAATACTTAAAGAAGTATTAGCGTGGTTATTCTATACGCCGACAAAATAAAAATATACGATCTATTTAAAAGTTCATTCGAGTTTCCTTAGGACGTCGCGACGGTGCGCTGGCGTCGCGTATCTTACGTTATCTACATTAATTAAGAATAAAAATTTAAATCCATTATAATTCTGCCCTGCTACTTAATTGCAATTGCAGTAATCGTCACTTTTGAGATGTTTACTTTTTTGCAAAAATTACATCTCCTGGGCTTAATATATTTATAAAAAAATAATTTCCATGTTTTTTTTTATTAGAACTATGTGTTTTATTTAAGGAAAAACGTAGTACTTACACACATGATCTGCAGCATTTGTTTATTTCCAAACTGCCATTTTGCAAGTACTGCGTTTGCAATTAGCAGGGCAGAATTATATATTTTTTTAGTCGAAAACGTTTGAGTTACGTAACAAAACTGCACATATAAAACAACTTATTATCACGAGCTTTATGTAGCGTGTGAGAACTATTTATTTTTAGAGGAAAGGGGGGCTGCAACTTCAGTTAAAGTTTCTCATTTCTCGAGGGGGCTGGTTCTCAAATCTTAAACGGGAATTTTTTTTGACACTCTTTGTGGGGACCGAACCATAGCCCTCTCTATGATTGCATGCTAACCAATTGATCTATTGACCGGACTTTGGCCGGACTTTGGCCGGACTTTGGCCGGACTTTGGTCGGACTTTGGCCGGACTTTGGCTTGGACTAACCGTCTCGTTAGAAAAAAAACCGTTGAATGATGAACATCATGATTGATATTAATTCTTACGTATCGTTTTTATCATTCTTTTCCCCAATAAATTACTGTGAAAATATTTTGTGGGAACATTAAGGTTTCTATATTTTCTTGATAAAAAAGAAAAACTATAGAGCTGATGTAAGTAGAAATTATTTGATATCTTAATTCTGTCTTTATCTTTTTTATCAGCTTCTTTTCATCTTTTTTTGGAAATGACTCTTCCCGTTCTTTTAAAGCCTCTCCTTTTGCCATTTGGACATTTGGAAAACTAGAAATGTGTTTTGAAAATATAAAAGAGGAATATGTTTTGTTTTCTTATTTCGTGTAGCTAACGTGCATATCTGAAATGCTCGTGTATTTATTATTATTATTTTCTACCAGAGACTTCCATGTGGCGGCTATTTCTGTCCCAAAGCACGCTGCTTATTTTTTATTTCACTAATACTTTTTTTTTATCTTTTGTGCGATTTCTAGAATTAAAACATATGTATGTATCCACATGTAAATTAAACTCGTAAAAATACCAAAAATGTTAGTTATGTAATATAATTACTGCAGTGCAAGGTAAACTTTCTATAAACCTATATTTGCTAGGGTTTGGTGGTTCACACTGTGAAAGTCCATTGTATTTATTAAAAAAAAAAACACAGCTTCCATTCATTCTTATTTATTATTTATGCTCATCAGAAGCAGGTTCTATAAACTTTTTTTAAACTTTCATTCTATAAACTTACTGAGATGGAGATACAGTGTAAATTATTACCAAGTTTGTTCCCAAAGGTGTCGCGTGTGGCGAGTGGAACCTATTTATTTTCACAGGAACGGGAGTCCGTCTTACGCCAACCACTTCAGCTTAAGTGGGAGCTTCGGTTTCATACTCCCTATGAGGCTGGTTCGCATTTCTTGTGAAGTTGACGGTCTTTTTATTTTGGGTTTGAGGAAAATCTTTTCTGACATCCTTTGGTGGGGATCGAGCCTAAGCTCTCTGACATGGAACGCAAGAATTCTACCATCTGAGCTATTGTCTGGACTAGGACCGTTTTATTAATGTATCTTTTATTATGCTTCTATATATCTAACAACATATAAACACAATATTATTAAATAAAAACACAGTGAATAAAACTGAAAATTGTCTTTATTTAATGTTATATCACACGAGGTTCTTAAATCATTTCTAGCAATGGAGTTGGAACAAAAAATCTGTTGGAAAAATGTGACGTCGCTATACCAACTAAAAGAAAATAGATACCTTAATCTATATATATTTTTAGTCGTAGTCTAGCGTTTAACACCACGAACTTGCACTCGAAGGGTTTTGGGTTTGAATCCTGGCAGAGCACAGAAAAAATAACATTTAATTTTCAAATATGCTCTTGGCTGGCCTAGGCCCGATATTTTCAACGTAAGCATAGCGACTTTATACTAAAAGAAAAAGACGCACTTATGTCAATCGTGTGGGTAGTTTTTTTAATCAGTTTAAAGTCACTAATACTAACGTTGAAAATAACGGGCCTTAGATTATATTAAGTAAATAAACTATCTCACACGTTAATTTTTTGATTTACGCAATGTTTTATACTCTGGGTCCTGGACATGTGACGTCATCCCGCCGAGGGAAATTTGAAATGTTCCGACTCCATCAATTAAGCTCCTAATGTCTTTTCTTATATAATTTTGCCGATGATCGCCTCCCAGTCTTTGATCCTTCGCAGAGCATCGAAGGCAGCTGAGGCCATGATGCCTTCCGAAGACTCCTTGGGCTCCAAACTGAGGATTTTAGCTGACTCCCGAAGACATTCCACAACCTGAAAAAAACAAAAAAATAAATTAGGATGATTAATTTGGTGAGCGCTGTTTTTGTGTGAATCCCCTATGAATCCATGTGAGGTTTTCTTTATTTATATGCACACATGCAGAATGTGTAGGCGCGAACCTACATGTGCCTGTCTGTAGGCATGCATTTCATATGAGCCTTAAATGTTAACATATCCTTGCAGCTTAGATTATAGATTATCATAGACGCCTCAAGAGACCTCTGCGATATTGGTCGTCACTATCGAAAGCGCCAATTCTCAAGCAAGAACCAGTTGCTGTAAGGCTGGACGGACCTTTGGTAACCGGTATTTTGTAAAGGAATATAAACTTTTCAACCCAATTTCACCGAAACGAGTAAAGTATGTACGGTGGAAATGAAGCAATTTAGAAGCATGACAGGAAAAAGCCTGAAGGATAGAATTAGGAATTAATGGGAAAAGAAAGAATGTAAGATGCAAGAGGATGTGAAAGTTCAGGTACAAAATAATGTGATGAGATGGTTTTGGGCGATGTTTGGGCATGTGAAAAGAATGAATGATGATAGACAGACAAAAATACAGAAGAAGTATGGAAAAGAGGTAAAGGACGGCTGAGAAAAGTATGGAGTGAACAGATTGGGGAGATTGTGAAAGAATTGGATGTATACAAAGTGAGCGTAAAAGAAGACAACGCATGAAAAAGGTGATGGATATGAATGAATTGAAAGAGGTATGTAAGGATAGGAATGGAAGGAAGAAATGGAGGCAGCTCTGCAGAGGCTCTGGCCACCCCTAGCGGAATGGCGACAGAGTTACAGTTACAATTTTGATTATAGGTAGATAGACTGATAGGTTGGTATGAGGCTGACCAACCGTGCTGTAAAAATCGGTTCACTTTTGCCAATGCCACCCCGGTTCAGGGAACGGCGGCAGGAGTTGCAAGGTTTATGTTCATGTGAGGTTTTGCTGATTTGTATGCACACATGCAGAATGTGTAGGCGCGAACCTACATGTGTCTGTCTGTGGGCATGCATTTAATATGAGCCTTAAATGTTAACATATCTTTGCAGCTTAGATTATAGATAGATTATAGATAGATTGGATCCCTTTGTTTGTCAAACATACTAACTTTATTGCAATGTGAAGGGCCACTACAAAAAAAAACGAATTTTCCTCTTTACTTGTCTCCGTGGGATTTTCCTTACGGCCCGGTTTACTTTTAAAGTGTAGGTACTATACCTAGTCTGCAGTTGACTCTGAACGATATGATTTGTATTTGTAAGTAGAGTTACCTCTTTCAATCTCACACGCAGTTCATTCTTGCCGATTTTCTTGTTCTCAAAGTCTCTAGTTGTCAGAATCATTAGCGGGGCATGGAGCTCATACAAGGTGATGCCTGGAAAACGAATCACGAATAAGTTGACAAGTAATTTAGTACAGTACAAGTGCTTTAGGACAGTATTTAAGTCAGTGATCTTCTTCTGAAAGTATCCATAGTTGAGAATCATTAGCGGGACATGGAGTTCATACAAGCCTGGAAAAACAGCACGAATCGGTTGACAAATAATTTAGTACAGTACAAGTGCTCAAGGACAGTATTTAAGCTGATAATCTTCTTCTCAAATTCTTAGTGGTGAGAATAATTAGTGGGGTATGGAGCTCATACAAGATAATGCCTGAAACAACATCACTAGTCAGTTTACAAGTTATTTAGTTACAGGTGCTCAAAGACAGTATTCAAGTCGATGATCTTTTTTTGCAAGTCTTTCAAGTCTCTAGTGGTAAGAATAGTTAGCGAGGAATGGAGGTCATATAAGGTGATGCCTTGAAAAATATTACGAATCAGTTGAGAAGTAATTTCCTCCCCAAAACACAAGCTATGCTTACTTTGGGGAGTATTTATTGTAATTAGATTTTTTAAATTTTATTTTTATTATAATATTTTGTACATATTGATAAAAACAATAAAGACCTTATGAATTATGAATTTAGTAAAGTACCTACAAGTACTCAAGGACAGTATTTAAGTCGATAGTCTAACACATGCCGCATGTGGACCTAGATTATAAAAACTCAATCTGAAATGAACATAAGCCCTCGACTCTTGCCGACCTTCCCTGAAACAGGTGTGACATTGGCAAAGTGAGCTGTTTTTTACAGTTTGGGTGGGCAGCCTCATACCAACCTATAAGTCAGGGAATACAAACAATTAATTACATTTAAGTACATACAAACAAACACTAAACAATTTAACAGTAAAAATTAAAACCTACAAAACATATTCTATAAAAAAGTGAAAAATATTTTTTTAAAGCCTCAGGCTTAATTAAACGCCAGCATTACAGATCAACCGCCATTTTTTTCGGTCCTTGCATACTTCTTTCATTTCATCCACAGTCATAACCTTTTTCATACAAGCTCTCCTTTTATTATGACTCCATGATGATCGCTGATATTTCTTGGAAAAAAAACATCAAAGTCAGAATATGAATGGATTACAAATCATCATTTTTTTAGGTACTATCCTCATCTGAACAGCTTGTATTCAACTTTCTACTTAACAACTATCCCACATAGCTTGATACTGGCTCCGTGGGAGCTCGTGTGGTGACCACTCATACAAAAACTTGTAAAATGTTCAAGTGACAGACCATAAACAAGGAAATAAGGTCACCATCATGCGCTTGATTTATGTTACTGATCTATGGATCAAACCACTAGGTTTATATTGATCTATACCTACATCATGCAAGTAGTGTTTTTACTTTGTTTACTTTGACCCTAAAAGAATACCTACCTACTTGATAATTTTTTTGCAAGTAATATTCAAGTAGCAGTGGCGCAACCTTAATAAAGGCAATTAGGCATTGCCGTACCTACCAACAATAAATATTGTATTCCAATAAAGGTAGTTGTTCGTGTACTTCAGAAGACCTTAGAAACGTTAATTGAATATGTATATGCATGTGTAATACACATTTGACAATAAACTAATATCTGTTTTTCCGAGAACTAGAAAATTCCGTTGATTTTGTGAAAATTTTGTTAAGTTCATTAATGGACTGTTTTTTTATACTTATGGCTAAATTTTCAGTTTGATATAGTTCCTTGTATTAGCCTATTAGGTATAGGTTAGAATGACGCTGACCACAAATAGGTAGGTACTATAAAAAATTGTTCACTTTGCCAATTTCATCTCTGTTTCAAGGAAAGGTCGCAGGAGTTGCAATATTTATGTTCATTTGAAATTTTGATAGCCTACACGTGCCTACTTGGGGCGTGCTTTAAATATGAATTTTTAATGTTATGCAAGTTAAGTTAATCCATACAAAAACATGTTGCCTGCCTACTGTTGAAATGCGGCGCACGCCCCTGTCAAGCAGGTGCCTACTTCGAAGTGACTGGAAAGAGAACAGTGTCTCCCAATGTCTTTAATTTATGCATTGGACTTTTACCGATTTTTTACGTTTCCGTCGATTTCCAAAACATTATTTTCACACCTTGTAAACTAAATTCTGCATTTTATAAATCAAAAAACAAACGCCATCTACAAAATACGTCACAAAGCTTTTTTTATCCAAGACACAAACCTCTGAGTCTTGAATATCCGGGCTCCAGTATATTAAAAACTTCCAGTATATCTCGACAGATGTCTATCTTCCTGTTGAGCTCCTCCACCGGCATACTGGAGATAAGATGGCGGTCCACCTTGCCGTACAGCTGACTGAGCGCGTGTTTTGCAGAAAGGCAGATGTAGTGATGAGGATGCAGAACGTTCCGGTAGCGGTGCAGCAAGGTCTCGTAGCCTTCCACGTCGTTGGGGTCTATGTTGTCGTATTCATCGTTTATCCTGGAAAATAAACAAACCTTCTAAGAGATGGAGGGACAGCAGCTGTGGTTGAAGTCTCGACGACCGTCGATAGATCTTACCGTAGGATCTATTTGAGGATAAGATGGAAAAAAAACTTGGCGGTGCCTGACAGGTTTTTTTAAAAGTTAATACAAAAATAACTTGAAATTTTAGATAAAAAATCAAGAAACTAAGGCCATAAAGTACATATAAGAAACATATTTTTAAAAACAACGGGATTTTTTGGTAAACGACGATGAAAGTGGGGTGAGGGAGAGAGGAGATGAGGCCCCGACATAATAATTATTTTGCGATAACTTAATAAAAATATGTCATTCTTAGTAACGCTAACTAAAGAAAATGAATTACATTTTATAAATATTTAAAAATATAAATGGTTAAACATTGTTTTAATTCACTTTATTTTATTTGTTTATGCTCGAATATTTTCGCCTAATGAGGCATCTTCAAGAGCAGAATGGTTACAAATATATTTTTAAAAAATAATTTTCAAAACCTTAAAAACCTTTTAAAAATTACATTTTAATTATCGTTCTTTTAATCGTATCAACACCCCCCCCCCCCCCTCCCCCCGCCAGCGGAAAATTAACGTTTTTTTTTACTAAGCCGTTTTTTCCATCTCTAGGCCCCGATGAGTTTCCCCGCACAGATCCCCAGTGGACGAGTGGTTGTAATCCGGGGACCGCAAAAGGGCCCCCGAATCCAAAAGGGCCCCGAATTCTATAATAAACTACAATGTACTATACTAAATATACCTACCTACTAAAATAAATCATGAACCTAATTTTTTGGGGGCTCTGACATAAGTAGGTACCACAAAAAAATATTTTCAAATACTCAGGTTCAGCATATAAGGTATGCCTAACACGTTGAGGAGTTATTCTGAAACTGTCTTTGGGGCTTTCATGATCAAAATTATGTTCAAATTCAAGTTCTTCGTGCCTTTTTTCCATGTCTTTGAGGGCATTTTGAACGAGGGGGCCACTTGTGCGGTTGAATCTCCTTTAATCCAGCCCTGATCACAAGTCTCTCAATATTGTTTGAGACTCTACGTGCAATGTTGGGTACAGCTGAAAATTCGAGGATTTTTTTTGGCACAAAGCGCGACCCTGCAGCATTTATTGAACCCAAATTATATAAGTGGCGTGTTACATTTACAAATTTGCTAGCCACATCTCCCTGGCGCGCAGGACGCAAGCCAAGTTGAATGGAATCACTTGCATAGCGAGGATTCATTAATCTATCAGAGGCTGAAGAGGTGCAGTGGAACGACTTGGATGTGTGACTCTTGAGAAACCATGGACAAGACCAATAGGTAAGTGTGAAATATCGTGAGATAGTTTGTTCTTACTTTTTGTATACATTCTATTGTATGAAAAATAACATTCCGGTCGATAGTTCAGTTGGAAGAGTGAAAGCACTCCATGCCGAGAGCTCGGGTTCGAATCCCACCGATGGTGTCGATTCGAATGATTTGAATGATTGCCGTGTTTCGGTGTTTATTTCAAACCCAAAATAAAATACGGGCATGGTTTAGTCAGCCTTTGCAAGACATGAGTTCTAGACTCCTCGGGTACTGGTTGGCAGCTCAGTTGATAAAACGCACTTATCTGAAAACGTTGGAAATATCTATTTTATCTCAATTGTACATTGAAGCTTTCACGGCCGGTTCTTGTTGACACAAAAATCACTTTTTTCGGGCTGTAGCCGTGGTCTGGTTTTATTTTATCTTACTTCGTCCCCTCATCTCAATTTGGGACTTACCCGTCGATTTCTGGGTGGCCGATAATCACTTTTTTGGGAATTCGGGAAATGAGCTTGGCATTCTGTGAACATGTCCCATCCACCTCAGCCTTTGCAGACTTATAAACGTTGAAATACTGGTACTATATAGTTCATAATTTTGCTTTATGCCCCACTCCTCTCCATCCCTCCCATGACCACATATTCGGCGAAACATTTTTATTTCAAACACCTCAAACATGAACACATCCATCGTTTTGATTTTGGTTTCATGTCCAGACTCCTAAGAGAGTCAGCAGTGAGAGAGCACTCTGCCAAATCGTTTTAGCGAACTCTGAAACGAAAAATGAATGCGCGAAATTGCAGCGGCAGCGATGTGGACGGAGAATTTCACTTCATGCAATTGCTGCGCCCAATATTATATGTGTTGTGATGTGGTAATAGGTTCATTTAAAGGCTAAGAGTTTTCGTAAATGAAAAGGAGAAATAAAATTATTCAAAAGAAAAATTAGGAGATCTTTCTAATTGCATTATATGGCATGGAAGGGTGGACACTATTCCAATGCCTCGCAAACAACATACTGCCTTTGAAATGAAGGTATCTCGTCGGATGTTAAATATATCCTGGATAAATCGAGTCACAATTCGTCCTCCCAATGCTTCTTTGGATTATTTATCATATGATTCAAAGTGAGTGTGAGAGTTGATCGATTGTCTCAACATTTGTTTTGGAAAATCTGTTTCCAACTACTATACCTTTGAACCAGGGTGTCCACCGATGTGGCACTGAGGAAGTACTCTTTGCAAGTGTCGCACACCCACGTGGCACTGGGATCAGCGATTTCCGGCAGCACGAGACCCTGGCGGGATCCTCGGTGGCGGCAGCGAGGACACAGCAAGGCACCAGCGTAGGATCCCATCTCTGTAGGGTCAAGGCAGCGGCGGCAGCAGCAGGTGAAGAACTTGCTCTCCATCAGGTGGAACTGACGCTTTTGGGTGCTCTGGATATCGAAAAATTAGCGACTTATTGATCATGGAAGTGCGGTTGCTGGATCTTCTGTGGTGGCAACACCAGTGGAATGCAGCTCTTCGAGGATCAGGCAAGGCAAGAACTTGATCTCCATTTAGTGGAACTGGCACTTCTGGGTTCTCTGAATGTCGAAAAATAAGGGACTTATTGAACATGGAAGTGAGATTGCTGGATCTTCTGTGGTGTCAGCGGAGACACCAGCGGACCACAGCTCTGCGGGGTTCAGGCAGGGGAAAAAATGTTTTCCATTAAATGGAACTGACGCTTTTGGGTACTCTGGATACCAAAAATCGAAGTGGCTTGTTGATTAAGGGGATGAGATTGCTATGGGGAATGAAAAATGCCATGGAAATGAAAGAAGTATGCAAGGATCGAAAGAAATGGCGGTTGATGCTGGCGGTTAAAGCTAAGGCTTTTAAATTTAAAAAATATGTGTTGTAGTTTTTTTAATTTTTTACTGTTTAATTGCTTAGAATTTATTTGTTTTACATATTTGATTGTATTAATTGCTTGTACTCCTTGACTGATAGGTTGGTATGCGGCTGACCACCCATACTGTAAAAAATGGTTCACTTTGCCAATGTCACCCCTGCTTCAGGGAAGGTCGGCAAGAGTTGCAGGGCTTATGTTCATTTGAGATTGGGGTTTTTATATTGTAGGTCCACATGCAGCATGTGTAAGCGCGAAATTATGCATGTCTGCTTGTGGAAATGCATTTAATATGAATCTCAAATGATACATATCTTTGCAGCTTAGATTTAGATTTAGATTTAGATTAGACCCCATAAAAATTGTGCAACTGAGACGTAGTAAAAATATCAAAAGTAAAAATAGGGGGTTGATTTCATTGTTATCATGGTGAGATTGGGTTACTAATTAGAAATACAGAACAAGAAAAAAACTCGTCCAAATCATAATTTTGTGACTAAAATTACACACGTAAGAGTTTTTTGTTTTTGATATCTTTATGATATCCTTTTGTGATGAGAAGAGCATCGTGATGAACAATAACGAAAAAGATCAAGTTTTTTTGTTTTTCGGAATTCCCACCTTCCAAGCCAGCTTTTGCATTCACAAAAATGAGAGGCCCAAAATAAATCTGGTTTTACCTGTAAGGTGTATGCATAGCTGAGCGTGATGGCTTCTCCTTTAGGTATGAGAGTAGCTGCTCTGACAGTCAGTCTCCTGAGGCTGTCATCTGTGTGTGTGGTGTTAGGGGTGCAGTCGTGTGCCAACAAGAACGCCCGAGGATACAAGGCACGAATGCTCAATCCTAGTTGACCAACCTCGAAAGCATTCACCTGAAACGATATCGGTTCCAACGAATGTCAAATCTGTTTCGATGTTGGAATAAATGCTCGCATGGGATTTCGGGAAAAATGGATGATAAAGCGTGCCAACACAGGAAATGTAACACTTGATAAGCATATTAGTACTCACTCCGAACTGGCCCATCTCAAAAGCATTCAAACCTAGAATAACCATATTGCAAATTCCAACAGACTTAAAACCTTCATCAAAATTGATTTGCTTGTGATGAAATGATGAAAGAGTGGATGAGGAATGGCAGGTAAAGCGAATCAACGGAGAATGCAGCATGGGAATGAAACACTTGAGAAGGTTATACTCACTCCGGGACGACCGATCGCAAAAGCATTGACCTGAAACAATGAACGTTACCGACAGATGTAAAGTCTGCTTGTACATGTGCTTGTGGTGTGGTGTGCAAATAATGGATTGTGAAAGAGTGAACAATGGAGTCCGCACATTCAAAATTTCCCTCGGCAGGATAGCGTCGCAGGTTATCCCCCAAAATAAATAATTAAATGGATTCCAGAAACTTACGGTGTTATGCACACACAGTATGGCTCAACCGCATCCTAACATGAATTTTCCTTCCAAAAAACGATGATACATGGATCAGATATGGATCAAATGTGTTGTGAATAACCCTAATACGGGTTTATCTTTATTTTAGAATATTGTGAAATACAGTTACAGTGACATCTGATGACAGATGCATAAAATACATATTATGGTACTAATAGGTCCCGAATCGCCAATGCAAACCTCTCTGAGATAACGCAGACAAGGAGTTACGCTATTTGTGTAACTTAGTTGCGTTTGTTTTTGCGTACATACTCGTACGTAACGGTTATGCGTCTTGGATCTATAAAGTATTTGATCTCAGTATAACTGTGTGTGTGTTCTATCTCTAGTGTAATATTTTATTATGTGTTCATGTCAGCGCTAAAACGGTAGTGGTCAAATTCTAAACTGAGATCCTTAACCCCTAATCACAAGTACCTAGCAAGCCTTTTTTTTGCCAATTTGAATGTGTGGACTCTATTGTGTTTGGACAAATACATTTAAACATTACATATTACATTACAACGAAAGGACGTGATTAGAAAAGCAATACTGTGAAATCAATAATACCAGATACGAAATTTAGTAGTATACAAATGTGACATTAATGATCAAAAGAGGCTTTTAATGATAGAAAGTTGTTGACTCCCAATGAAATGGACAAAAACTGACAAATTATGACAAATAGTGACAATGATTCAACGAAACTGACAACGAGTGACAATATGATCACATACGAAACCTGTTACAATTGATGGTACAAAAAGAACCAGCCATTTATATCCAAGTAGTAGACAAGGAGAATTCTGATTTATTTCTTTTTGCATCGTACTTTTTGTGTGATATTTTCTGGAATTGGTTGTCGAAGTCCATGTAAGTTATCGACATCGCTTGGATGGAGAAGTCTGTCGAAGAAACAGACTAAACGGACTAGTTTCAATGAACCACGATATCCAATCCGGGTAAACACCACTCAAAAGACATTACTTTTTGTGCTTAAGCTTATTATTTGAAAGATTATAGGAGAAAATTGATGACCTACCTCCAGGATCCCACAAATAGTGTGAATCTCATCTTCACTAAATTGCGTCATACCCCATGTTGTTACTAATATGTCCACCACGTTAGCTTGGTTGTTGGTCCATAATTCTGGTATTTTTCGTCGAATTTCATTGTGGGCCACCATAGTGTTTATGTCACTCCATCTTTGTGGGTCAGAGGATTTGTAAAGCAGGCATCTGTGGAAGAGACGAGTTAACAAGGATCGAGATTTTTCGAACTGGTAAAAAGAGTTAATTTACCTGATATTTAGTTATCGGAGGTATATTTATGAAGATTATTTCCAGGAAAAATATTAAATAAGTTTTTTTTGAAGACCAAATATTATAAAACGAGTTGTTGAAATTTTTTGGAGGATGTCAATTCACGATAACACAAAGGCTCTTAGATTTTATCCTTTCCCGCTAAAAGATGGACGAAGTTTTTCAAGGAGATAGTACAAGGTTTTTATTCTTAACCATCATAAATAACAACCGTGCTATTATTGGCATTAAAATGCTGACCACCCATTTGGGATACATTTTACAATTTGTGACATTGCTCCAGAAATTGTTCAGTGCTACATCTTTAGGTACAATCTTGCACATACCTGTGTATAGGTTCAAATCTTGGATTTTACAGATATAAATAGGTTACAGATTGGATTACCTCAGTGGTACAATTGTTTGGTATAAATTTTTGACTTCGAGGATGTCATCATAGTCTAGAGTTGAGTGTTTCTTCAGAGCTGCGCACTCTTCAGCGGAATGACCGAGAGGCTGGTGAAGACCTTTGCATGTTGTTCCGCATATGGGCCAGTTGCAGTCCGGACATCTAAAAGTTAGAGTGTACAAAATATTTAGAGCAACATGCACGAAAAACTTGCTACATATGCCACAAATTGGTGCACATTTTAAGAAATATTGCAGAAGGAAGGACTCTGATTGAGTGGGCTGGACAACATCAAAGGAGCTGCAGGCAGAAGATAGCTGAACACAGCAGCCGATAGACAAGCATAAAGAGGACAGAAATGGACTGAGAAAGGCTTAGGAGGAAGAAGAAAAATATTGCAGAAGTACTATTTTATTATTTCCTCTGATGGCTAAGAAAGATGACATTATAATATTTTTGTCTGATAACTTTAAAATAAAACACGAAATGACTGACAAAAGAAAGATCGAAAGGAAGAATTGATCACAGAAACGGGATTGCAAATAACTTGAATCTGTGAGTGAATAAAAGAGAAAAGCATGCATGATGAGAATGATTAATGTCGAGATGAAAGCAGAGCGCGAGGACAAAACAATGTAAAGACGCGTTTACTGAGGTTTTCGACACTCATAGCTATATGATAGTCGGAAGCAGTATGTGGAAATTATAATTCAGACAAAATGACTAGAAATGTATAGGTTTGCTCACTTGGAATAGTTGCTTATGATCGGAATATAGCACCCTAAGCAGATGAGGTTACACCCTGCACATGGTCCTACCACCAGGGGATCGGCTCTGATGATGACTTCTCCAGGTTTGAGATCTCGGGAGGCCACGAGGTACCTAAAAAAATAATAAACAAATTCAAATGACTGATATCAGATCGCTTATGTCTTTTGAAGAGAATTTTAGACGTTGTCTTTGATTTATCTAAGCAAAGAGTTTCAATATATTCACGTAAGGTTTGGTTTAAAATGTTTCACTTTGGCAATGTCCTTCCTTTTTCAGGGAAGGTCGGCAAACGTTGCAGGATTCATGTTCATTTGAGGTTTGGATTTTGATTTGTAAGTTGCAGCATTTGTAAGCGCAAACTTAGATGCACCTCTTTGTGGGCATGCATTTAATATAAATTTCAAATGTAAACATATCTTTGCAACTTAGATTGTAGATTATAGACACATTAACATGTGCAAGCGCAAACTTGTGTCTGCCTGTGGGCTTGCATTAAATATAAGCCTTAAACATCAATATATAATTGCAACTTAGATTACAGAAGGAACAAGTAACCAAATTCCCCTTCTCTCACAGCAACGCTAAGCCCCGCCCCAAATGAAAGTTACCCATACCGTTAGCATATAAAAGGAATGTGAACGACTCTCCACTACCAGTCTTACTTGATACATTGAAGATGTCGCACAGGATGAGCGATAAAATGTTGGTTTTATGAACACAACATGGACGACAGCCAACATGTAGTAAACTGATTTTACATCACTATTGTTATTTTAATTCGGCCAATTAAATATACGAGAACGTGGCAGACAAATTTTACGATCGTTGAGTGAATTTCTTGAATTTTACGCCGAGTTTTACAGTGTTATTCATGAAACATTTTGATACATAGCTGATGCACGGTTCATCTGGATTTTTTTTATTTAGGTGGCAGTTGAGCTATGGGCTTGCTGTGTGTGAATAACGCCGTTAGTGTTTTTCTAATTAAGTTACTAGTAAACCACAAACATTGCTACAACGATAATATTTACCTTTTTATCTAATAAAAAGTATGATGAAACTTTATTGAAGTTTTTATAATTTTTATCTGTTTACATAACTTTTTTTTGATAATTAAAAATTGTTTTAAAGCACTCGCTGTATTTTTTGGGGGTTTGAAATTTGTAAAATTTTATTAAAGATATAATCGAGAAGAAAGAATAGGAGTTACCCGGTTTGTAGCAGACTTACAAAAATAATAAAGCAGCCTACAAAATAATTATTGAACATGGTCTACAAGCCCGGAAAGATGGATTCTACATCCTTATCATTATCAGAAGCCGGCCATGAAAGCCTAAAAATACTTATAAACAGTGTTTTGTTTGAATTCATCCAAAAATTATAAAATTAAGCATAGATTGTTGGTAAAAATGTAGATGGTAGGATTTTTTTCAATCTTGGATTTTTTTATTTGTATGAATGAATTGAATGCACGTCATAGGTAAAAAATAAGAAATGTAACGCAATTTATGCACCAACACTTATTTTACTTTTGGCAACGTGTCTGTGACATTTGCCAAAATTTAGTTCTTTTTACGTTTAATTATCTTTACGATAGACGTTAAAATAATGGAATGTTCAAGTCATTTCCGGCCAGTTCTTAAAATGTGCATTTTAGTATTTGCAACGGGATTTTATTTTTAGACACCCACGCTTTTCAAGTTTGCACATTCATAATCAAATAAAAAAAAATCAGAGGTGCCCTTCTGTACCCTTAGTATGAGTTGCAAAACTTGAGAAAAGTAAAGTTTACGAAAAATATTAAAGCGTAATTTCTCCCAAAATCTGCCGTTTATGTTTCTTACACTTTGTGGTCTTAGCAAAAGAGTGACAGTGATGAAGAAAATCAAGTTCAAACAAACAAAAACGGCAGATTTTGGGGAAAATCACTCTTTAATAATTGCCGTAAACTTTACATTACTTAAGTTTTGCAACTCGTACTAAGGGTACTGGTGTCAGGCCACTTGAAAGTCCAGAATGGCTCTCCTGCTAGATTCCTTATACTTTGGATATCAATCCAAATCGGAGCTTGCTAGCGCTTGCGAAAGAACTCCATATATAAAAAATTCACAGTGCACCTTATTTTTGGACACGAATCGCTATCTCGTCGCTTTAAGGTCGTAAGGAATTTAGCAGAATAGCGCTTCAGGATACGGTGGGAAGACAATGTCAAAGCTGGCGAGAAGTCCTGGGAGTGAGGGGACCATGGAGGGAAGCAGCACAAGACAGAGAATCCCGGAGGATTGTGATGCGGGAGGCCATGAGCTTTCAAGGCTTACTTGGCTAAATACTTAGTAAGACAGTATTTTGATTTTGAAATAAATAAATGAAGCAGGAAATCATTTCTGCCACCCTTGTTTGGGATCGAACTGTGACCCTTTGGCATGGAACGCAAGCATTTAGAACTGCAGCATTTGAATGAAAAATAGCCGCATTCATCGTCAATCTTTGAAAGAAGTTGCACTTAAAGAAGAATAAAAAACAAAAACAAAAAACAACTCACCGTCCCATGACGTCAGAATTTTTTATTTCATACGGCAACCTCTCCGCTGTGACGTCATCACTTCTATCAGCTGTTTTTGATTCACTTGCTTCAACCTTTTCATCACTCGATTTGACACTGACATCATCACAGCTTGCAGTCTCACCAACTGACGAACAGCTGTCTGATTTCCCATCTCCTAAATTAACATTCTGCTTTTCATCAGAACTGTCAGTTATTTCACGTTCATTTCCCTTTTTGTTTACACTGACAGTTTTTCCACCTTCAACTCTTGAAGAAGTGTTTTCCTTTTTTGCCAAACTGTCTGTTTTTCCAGCTGCAACTTCTGGGGATACATTTTCCTTTTTGTCACAACTAACAGTTTTGTCTTGTGATGATGGACCGTGCTTTCCACGCTTTCTCTGTAAAAATCCGATGAATTTAATGATAGTGCTTTTGAGCATTATTTCTACTGTTAAGAACTTTGATTTTATAATACAAGCACTGTTATTCTGTTAAAACACTGATACAAAAGTCACATTAAATTAATATAGGAAGGGAAGAAGAATTGTGGTATTTTTTTTTTACTTTCTTGCACCCTGAAGGGGCTGAAAGAAAGTATTGTTTTCGCGTGATTTTTTTATTACTTAAGAATACGACCGCATATAAGAAAGGTATTATTTGACTGTTTTGTGGACAGTCTTTTTAGTTGTTAATGAGTTTGAGCGTTTGACTTATAAAAGATTGTGGACTTGAATAAGAGCTTCTGAGAGTCAAACTGAGTAGGTATTCATTTTTATAGTTACATTCAGTAATAAATGCATCCAAAGACCCATATAACAAAAAAACTATGCATTATATCGCCATCTTAAAGGTGAAACTAAAAAGTGCTCATTCACTGATTTGAGAAATCATGGATTAAATATTTTATTTGGGGTAACTCCTCATAGTAAGTGAACTCATTATGGACTATTACATATTCCTTGACTTATAGGTTGGTATGAGGCTGACCACCCATACTGTAAAAAATGGTTCACTTTGCCAATGTCACCCCTGTTTCAGGGAAGGTCGGCAAAAGTTGTGGGGCTTATGTTCATTTGAGGTTTGGATTTTATTTGTAAGTACACATTCAGCATTTGTAAGCGCGAACTACACTTGTTGGTTTGTGGGCTTACATCTGAGAGCTTTAAATGAATATATCTTTGCAACTTAGATTATAGATTATTATAGACACATGACAAATTCCTTAACTACAGGATTTTCACACTTTTGTAGTGTTTTCTGGTTGGTATGCGGCTGACCACCCATACTGTAAAAAATGGTTCACTTTACCAATATCACCCCTGTTTCAGGGAAGGACGGCAAGAGTTGCAGGGTTTATGTTCATTTGAGATTGGGTTTTTATAATGTAGGTCCACATGCGGCATGTGTTAGCGCGAAATTATACATGTCTGCTTGTGGGAATGCATTTGATATAAATCTTCAATAATATATCTTTGCAGCTTAGATTAGATTAGATTAGATAAGATTGTCTCGTAAGAAAATAGGAAAAAGGTGCATTTATCTGTGAAACCCTTGCTGCCTTAATATATCACTTATTCAGTTTTATCTTGAAGGTGTCGATAAATAACTTTTTATATTATTTCCAATAATTTTACTCCTGATTGTAAAAATTAATCACATCATGCTCAAGAAGCGCATCGCAGATATAATAAAAACGTAAAGAAATTTCAGCTGCGATGGGCCACTGCAGCAGTACCCTTAAGGCTAGTTCGCACAAGGCCACTGATTTAGTCAAGTAACGAGTAATTTAGTAGTGGGCGGGGCGCTACTCGCCCGTGAAGCGTTCGCATTACGGTCCAGTACAGTACACAAGTGCGAAGTTGGCTGCAGAAAGCCCTTTCTATAATGGCGGAAAATTTGAATTGGCTGCAGTTTGAAAATATTAATTGAGTATTAAAATCATGTTATTATAAAGCCCTTTAAATTGGCTATGGTTTGGTAATATTAACTGATTTATGCCCGGCCACCTAGCTAGGAGCCTGTTTAGCAAACAACTTCGAAACTCGACTTTTGTAAATTCGAAATGTATTTTATGGTTTATAAAATAATATACACATTTTAAATAAAAACAACACATGACTATTTGATGTTTATAATAATATCTACCATTTACGCTGCAAACATTATTTTTTAATTGAATTTTTATCTTTTCAATGATGTGTACAAAGTATATTTTGTATGCACACACTATAATACGGCTCGTAGTCTGCAGCTGCATTCAGATGCATTTCTCTGTTGCGTTTTTCGTTGTTGACAATTAACATCAATATTCGACATGTAAAATCGGCATTTCAAATACACGGCGGTCACCAATCAATTATCAAGTTAAAGAAGAAACATGGTTCAACTTTTCAGAGGCTGACCGCGAGAAACTTGTTCAATCCTGCTACATACGCCTCTCACGTCTGTCACAGATACCAGCTGATGGCTTACAGTGGCATAAAATTGTAATGCCTCTAATCAGTTATCCCCGTGTGTCACTGAATTGTTTCTGTACAAAACAATAAGTAACAAATAACAATCCATCTGAAGGATATCATAAGGCCTGTGATATGACAAATTTATGGTAGGTACCTATAAACATCGATCAATGTAAAAGATCGATGTTTTTAAATACGTAATAAATTCATGGACGATAATAGTTATTTCCACAACATCTTTACCAAAACTATATTTGTACAGCTCTATTGTCAGCAAGGAGCTACATGATTGTATTTTTGACAGCTGATATCCGCACCAAAAATCGATGTCATACTATTCTTATCGAAAAAAAAATACCTTTCTCAAAACTTTTTGGACGTAGATAAGTCCTAGCAACTTCTATATTCTCAAGAGTTTCTAAAAAACCAAGGATATCGGTGTGCATATCCACTTATTTACAGTTTAAACATGACATAACCTCACTGACAGGTCGCTAAGTTTAGGGAGCGGAACATCGGGCTCGCAAATATAAGAAGTTCTTAAGTACTTAAATATTTTTAAACAGCACTTTATCTTTAAATATTCTTGCTGAAAACGGGCATTATCTTTTCAAACTGCAGCCAATTTAAATTGCCGCCATTCTTGCATTTCCGTTTCCCCACCAAGAGCTAGCGGCCAATGGCGCGGCCGCTAATAAACTCGACTCGGACTCGGGCATTTCCGTGGCTCTTCGGACTCGGACTTTTCCGTGGCTTCTCGGCAACACTCGCCCACGGACGGTGGGCGGGGCCGCTACTTGCCCGAAAAAATAGAATGAAATGGATCGGCTTGACTAAACCATTGACTTATCTACTGGACTAAATTGTTGGGGTTCGCACACGTTTAGCCACTAAATTACTCGTTACTTGACTAAATTACTCGCCTTGTCCGAACCAGCCTTTAGTACGAGTTGCAAAACTTGAGTAATGTAAAGTTTACGGCAATTATTAAAGAGTGATTTCCCTCAGAATCTTCTGTTTTTGTTTGTTTGAACTTAATTTTCTTCATCACTGTAACTCTTTTGCTAAGACCATAAAATGTAAGAAACAAAAACGGCAGATTTTGGGAGAAATCACTCTTTAATATTTTCCGTAAACTTTACTTTTCTCAAGTTTTGCAACTCGTACTAAGGGTACTGATCTCAGAAAACAGCCCTCAAGTCAACAGACATGAAAAACCTTAGTCTTCTCATAGTAGAATTAAACAGTGGTTATTTTCATGCATAGTTTTTTTTAAATGGAGCTCTACAATGTTTCCGCCGAAACATTTCATTAAAAGTGTTACCAATTCTTTTCTCAAAATTATCTTCATCAGTCTTTAAAATCAATCCCAAATACTCCACAAATTCTAACTTTGCGTCCAGGCTCTTTGGTAAGTCAGTAGCTAGGCTTGTTTTACGCTATTACACACTGTCTTGGTTATTATTCTTATATTTAGCTCACAGAGGTGACGTTGCGCAGCGACTGAGCTGTCTTGGCATTGGGAGTCTGCTTAAAGCGTAACAAGGTAAAGGTTAGTGGACTTGCTAAATTAATATGTTACAGACATCGTAGAGCATGCTGCTTAGGTAATTCATGATATCGTTGAAGTTTTATGCACACTAATATAATAGTTCACTTTGCCAATGTCACCCCTGTTTCAGGGAAGGTCGGCAAGGGTTGCAGGGTGTGTGCTCATTTGAGATTTGGGTTCACAAGCGGTTGTAGGTTCACAAGCGGCGTGTGCAAGCGCGAATTTATACGTGTCTGCTTGTGAGAATGCATGTGATGTGAATCCCAAATGTAACATATCTTTGCAACTTAGATTGGATTAGATTGATTTAGAAAACGCGGTTTCAGAAAAATAGTATTGTCCGTAGAGTTTTAAATAAATTTGTGATTAGTGATTTTAGTTTTGTCTGAACGCGTCCTAAGCTTCTAAAAGCTTCGCAAGCGTCTGAAGCGTCGCAAGTGCCTGAAAGCGTCGCAAGTGCCTGAAAGCGTCGCAAGTGCCTGAAAGCGTCCTAAGCGTCTGAAAGCTTCGCAAGCGTCTGAAGCGTCGCAAGTGCCTAAAAGCGTCCTAAGCGTCTAAAAGCTTCGCAAGCGTCTGAAGCGTCGCAAGTGCCTGAAAGCGTCCTAAGCGTCTGAAAGCTTCGCAAGCGTCTGAAGCGTCGCAATTGCCTGAAAGCGTCCTAAGCGTCTGAAAGCTTCGCAAGCGTCTGAAGCGTCGCAAGTGTCTGAAAGCGTTGCAAGCGTTGCAAGCGTCTGAAAGCGTCCTAAGCGTCTGAAAGCTTCGCAAGCGTCTGAAGCGTCGCAAGTGTCTGAAAGCGTTGCAAGCGTTGCAAGCGTCTGAAACCGTCGCAAGCGTCTGAAAGCGTCGCAAGCGTCTGAAGCGTCGCAAGTGCCTGAAAGCGTTGCAAGCGTTGCAAGCGTTGCAAGCGTTGCAAGCGTTGCAAGCGTCTGAAAGCGTCGCAAGCGTTCTATAGCTTCGTAAGCATCATGAGAATGTACAGATTTGCAATGTCCCGTAGCGTCACATAGCTTTGCGATCGTCCCGAAGCGTCTCATCTATGCTGCTAATTATCGACGCGGCGTGTTCTGATGGAGTCAGTACATTTTTAAGTACAGTGGCTTAGTAAAAAAATGCCCAGAATTTATATTTCGAATTTAAGAGCAGCAAATAAAGCTAAACATGTATATAATCTTAAAGATGTATTGACATGTAAGTTTTGTACTCAATGCACGCCTTCAGGCAGATACATTAGAACTAAAAAAAACCTTACATGAACATATATCCTGCAACTCCTGCCTCCATTATCTGTCACCTAGGTGGCATTGGCAAAAGTAAACCAAGTTTTACAGCATGGCTTTTAGCCTCATACCTACCACCCAAGGTAAAGTCAAGGAAAACTCTATAACTTGAAAAGAAAACACATTTTTCCGTATTATGGTGAATAGCATTCCTCTTCACTAATATATCGCACGCTTAATCATAAAGAGCAATAACTCAAAAATTGGGAAACTCGAGATTTTGTTAATAAAACGCAAAATAAAAAGCTTCAAAGATCAATACAGATCTCAGGGCTGTCAGCCGTTGGGGCACTGACAACCTTGTAGAGTTCAACATCAAAAAGACTCAAGCATGTCTGATATCCTTAAAGAGGATTCCAGTGATCTCCCAACTTTCGACAATGTCTCCCTCTCTAACCATGAACACTTAAATCTTCTTGGTGTTTCTCTGTCATCAGAGTTAAAATACCATGATGCTATTGAGTCTCGCACAACTTACGCTTTCCTGCGACTCGGCATATTATACAGAGCCCGTAGGTTTTTTATTTCAGCCCAGTTATTGACTCTGTATAAATCCCAAATCCACCCCATTATCGAGTATGACAGCCATTTCTGGTGTGGTATGTCCAAGAAGTTGAGTGACCAACTTGATTCTGTGCAAATGAGGGCAGTGAGGTTGATCAATGATCCTTCTCTGACATCCGATCTGCAGCCGCTCCAGCACAGAAGAAAAGTTGGAATGCTCAGTCTTTTTATCGATATTACCACGGAGCTTGTTCTAATGAGCTCCATTCATTAATCCCTCCCCCTCGCATTTCAGAAAGGGAAACTCGTAGTACGACTCTCATTCATCCCTTTGCAGTCGATCTCAAAACTATGAAAACTTGGCGTTTTCATGACTCATTCCTTTGCCAAACTGCCCGTTTATGGAATGGTCTACCAGTATCTGTGTTCCCTTCCCAATTTAATCCGGTTTTATTCAAAACTAACATCAATCACCACTTCCTTGCAGCGCCTCACGACAGAACCAAGAACTCAAGCAACACCTCTGCGGCACTTTTCCAGGGTGACATAGACTCCCAAGACTCTCAAGAATTGGGGAGCCTCCAGCACAGGATTCCTTAAAAAAAAAGAACAATTCGAGAAGAATAGGTAGAATGCGACAGCCGTTCAATTTGGACGAATATAGCCGAGATAAAACATCGGTCGCCTTTTTCATTCCATACGGGTCGTACAGGTTGTCTGAACTTCAAACGTGATTTCCCAACATTCTCATTTTTAGAGTTACTGCTCTTTATTATTAAGCGTGCGATATTTCAAAAGAAACAATTTGGAAAAAAATCTCAGATCCGAATTACATTCAAAATGTCAACATTTGTATGTTCCATACAATTTCGATTTACTCAATCGACGGGAGTTTATATATAAGTGTTTTAACTCGGGGTGCTATCCTCTTGAATGGTGTGAACGCTCTTCGGCCATTGATCAAGTCTAAATACCGCGCATTTCGGAACTAACTCACATCTGCGAGTAGTAGCACAAAACAATAACTTCCAAACAATAAATAAACAAGCTAATTGGCTTCCCTCAACTGTAAAAAAAACTATCTTTTAAAATGCGTGGTCACATGCCGAAAATAAAAGCTTATCTGTGCTTTTTTATATCCCTGATTTAGTGCTCGACCGAGTTAACTTATGACATCAGAATTTTGCGACGACTTGATGATTTAATAACAGCATAGACTAGTCGTCGTCATCCCAATTTTTTTTTGTACATGTTATCCTTTTTACAGTGCACCCTCACACAGTCATTGACATGCTGGAAGATTTTTTTTTTCTTAAAAAAATACAGATTTATTTCTCCATATAGAATTTTTCCTTTTGCGAATAATTCAATTCAACAAAAACTTTAAGATGCATTTGTATGTAATAGACTCGAAACGTTTTTTACAGGGATGGCTTACTTTTTTTGCATAGATTTCTTTTTAAGGTTTTGTTCTTTTTTATACTTAAATATTATTTATTATTCGTATTCCTTGACTTATAGGTTGGTATGAGGCTGATCACCCATAACGTAAAAAATGGTTCACTTTGCCAATGTCACCCCTGTGTCAGGGACGGTCGGCAAAAGTTGTAGGGCTTATGTTCATTTGAGGTATGGATTTTATTTGTAAGTACCTACAAATTCAGCATTTGTAAGCGCGAACTAGACGTGTTTGTTTGTGGGCATACATCTGAGAGCTTTAAATGAATATATCCTTACAACTTAGATTATAGATTATAGAATATTATTATCATCAGAATTATTAGATAACTGCTGACCACCCATATTGTAAAAAATGGTTCACTTTGCCAATGTCACCCCTGCTTCAGGGAAGGTCGGCAAGAGTTGCAGGGCTTATGTTCATTTGAGATTGGGTTTTTTATATTGTAGGCCCACATGCGGCATGTGTAAGCGCGAAATTATGTGTGTCCGCATTGAATATGAATCTCAAATGATACATATCTTTTCAGCTTAGATTTAGATTTAGATCAGAATGTTTCCGGCAGTCAATCGTCACAGCTTTTTGTAACGTGGGTTCTTAGTAACCAATAACACAATATAACTAAGCCTAGTAACTTTACAACGTTTTTTCGTATTTTTCAAATGTTTTCCTCACACTCGAGAAAAATAAAATATAGTATTGGCATCGAAATGATTTTGACATATTTTTTTATTTAGTAACTTAAAAACTATCAGGGTATGTTATATTCACAACAATCTAATTTCATCTTTCTAGAAGTTAGTATAATCATTAAGCAAATATATACAATGGAAAACTAACAAGAGCCATCCTGATTTTTAAATACCTGTAGTATTTTGATACATTTTAATTCAACATTTTCTTTTAACATTGTTCTCTGTTTATTTTTGTTATTGAAAAGATGATAATAAAAATGTACAATAAATTTCGTAGACTAAAGAAAGTTGCCAATACATTTTATCATATTATTTTATAATGAGCCTTGCCAGCGTTTTTTTAAAAGAAAATCTGCATCTTACAATGTGGTAGAAAATATTCTGTTTCTTAGGAAAAAAAACAGCTTTAGGAATTTCGTTTCCCAAGAATAAAAAGAATCTATATAAATTTTGTTTTTGAGGAATATAAAGTACCTGTAGGAATTATGTTTTTGAAGAATAAAAAGGATCTTTGGAAAGTTCGTGTCAAAAGAGTATTTGATGGAATGCCGTTTTTCAAGAATAAAAATTTCCTCTGAAATTTTGTTTCATAAGAATAGAAACTAATGAATAGGAATTTTCTTGTTAAAGAATAAAAAGTGTCTGAAACGGAATTTTGTTTTTCAAGAATAAAAAGGATTTTTACAATTTTTGTTGGAAAGAATGAAGAAAACATTCGGAATTCAGAGGAAAATAAGTAAAATAAGTTTTTCGAATTTTTCTATGGAAGTACATAGTTAAAAGTGCCATCAGAACACTACAGAAGTTTACATACTTAATAAAAAAAGGGAAACTCCTTTTAAAACTCATCATAAATGATATTTGTATTCTGATGGTTTTTTTTCAATGATTTTTTTGTTATTCTGTAATAACAAAGAATACAGAGTATTTTCACTGATTTTCTTATACATGAAAATACTTTTAAAATTTTATTATCTATGTAGTATGATTGCCTTATGTTAAAAAATCTACTTTTAAAATATCTTAATGAATGGGGTCGGAGAAAATATTAATAAAATCATAAGTGAATTGCTTGAGAAAAATTCGTAAAAAAATAAACATACTCCAGCAACGAAATATGTTTCAGATTTAAAAAAAAAGGATCATTAGCATTAGCAAAAGTTACTGCTTCCAAAAAGAAAAAGTGTCTTCAGGATTTTTCTTTTGTATCAACAAAATTTCGTTAAGATTTTTTTTCTGAACGATAATTGAGAATGTACTTTGTATGAATTTTAAAATAAAAAATAACAAAATGAATATTTGTTGAAAAATATTTTAAAATAATTTATACGTAATGATATTGATGAAAGAATCTGTCATCATCGGAAACTAATGAGATGACATCTTTGTGCTTTAATGGCGATAGGCCAGGCTTTCAGTTTTATATTTTAATTTGTCTTTGGTATGGTCCAGGGTATAAGGCGTCGGCACTCGAATTTGCGTTATTGAAACAAGCGCAAGTTCGAACCACGTATGTGCAGTATCCTATCGATACTAACTTTGAACCTGGTTCAACAGATGTCATTGAGTAATGATGAATTAAATCGATGAATTATTTATTAATTGATAATGTTAATACCAAGAAAAAAAGGTTGGTGAATTGTATTCTTCAAGTAAAGACGGCTACATAACTTAAAAGTGTTTTTAAAATGCCTTTCAAACTTTATGCGAATATATAGGTAATTCAATTTAAAAAATAAGGCAGGTTTATTTATTATTCATCTAAATTTTAAAGATGTACATATTTCGTAACTGAAAAATATAAAAAAATTATAATTTTTTTTCTTACGTACTCAAATGTCAAACATTAAAAATAAAAAAGTACTTAATACTGTTTTTCAGTTTTTGATTTTTCTAAAATAAAATAAAACAGTGTATGAGAATCAGTTTATCCCAAATCAAGACTCCTTGACTGATAGGTTGGTACGAGGCTGACCACCCTTGCTGTAAAAATCGGTTCACTTTTGCCAATGCCATCCTGGTTCAGGGAACGGCGGCAGGAGTTGCAAGGTTTATGTCCATGTGAGGTTTTCTTTATTTGTATGCACACATGCAGAATGTGTAGGCGCGAACCTACATATGCCTGTCGGCTGTCTGTAGGCATGATGATAACATATCATTGCAGCTTAGATTATTGCTAGATTATAGAAGACGTTGGCTACGTCGCCAAAGAAACGTTGAGAGCAATGTAAGTTGTCATACAACGATTCGTCAAATAGTCGAAAAGTTTTATTTATTTAAATATTGAAAACAGTTTTGCCGTTCATACTCGATAACTCTGAGCTGAAGATAAGGAAGCGTTTACCACTAGAATAAGACCGGAAGTGTCCAATGAATCATGCAGTTAGTCGTAGACTCAGCTCTTGCTTATTTTTAACCCTAAATTAACACAAGAGCAAACAAATGTGAGAAGTTAAAAGGTGACCTGATTATTTGACACACTGTGTGACTTTTTTCTCTGACATTTATTTTGGGTTATTCTTGAATAAACTAAGCGAGAGCTTTGAATTTGAGTTACAGCCATTTCACACTAGATGCATTTTGTCCGGTTTACCTATGGTTTTAACTGCCAGGCGCGTGCATAGGCTATAGGCAAATACAATTCAGAATAAATATTTCCTCCCACTCCTTTAATTTTTTTTTGAAATTTTAAAAATTTGTCAGGGGTTATGGCCAGTGGCGGCTCCAGGTAAGGTGCATCGGTGCATTGCACCCCCAGTAATAATGCCACGATCCAATACTTACAAATTTTAGGGGGGTAATCAATGACGGCTAGTATAAAAATGCACTGCTCGATGAAAATTCGACGAGCCGTCACTGGTTATGGCCGAGGGGTCCAAGCGGACTGATCTTTCTAGCGTGTTTCGAATGGAACAACGTTTGTTCGATCCCCGCTTGGGTCATTTGACCATAACTTTGACCCTGGTTCAACAGATGTTATTGGGTAATTATTTTTGAATAATTCATTAAAAATAAAATAATAATGAATTATTAAATGATGATATTCATACCTGTTTCTGGCCAGGCAGATAAGGTTTCTGAATTGGATTCCTCTTCACAAATCAATTTTTTTTAATTAAAAAAAAAATAAAAAAATAGCTCATCTTAAATTGACTGAAGTGCTAACGATGGCTCCAATCGAACATAAATTTTTTATTTTAAATCTCAAGGATAAAAGAAAATCAGCTTTGTTTTATCCTTAAAATGATGAACGATTACAAAGTTTATGCCTCTACAATCAATAAAATTTAAATTTCAATATCAAGCTTAAATGTGTTTTTTTACCATATATTGCCTACCTCTTAGGCGCATGGCTGTATTTGATGCACGCCTCTGTTAACTACAGTTAAAACAAAAAATGAATGTTTTTTTGAAATAGGACCAGGCCTGGATTAACCCCTCTGGGAGTCCTGGTGTACGAAAAAGCTTGGGGCCCCCTATATGCCCACCTCCTCCCTGAAAATTACCTTCTACCTTTTTTTCAACGCCAAAAATGCATACTTTTTCCGAATTTTATTTTTTTAAATGTCTTCTCTACAATATTTTTTACCCCTTGGTAACTTGGGCTCCAAAATTATTTTTGGTGTCTAATATAATCTAATCTAAGTTGCGAAGGTGTCTTACATTTAAGGTACATATTGAATACATTCTCACAAGGGGCCGTCCATAAATTACGTCACCGATTTTGGCCAATTTTCGACCCCCCCCCTTACAATCATCCTATAGTCATTATCTAATGACCCCCCCCCCCCCTCTTGCTGTAATAATGGATGACCTTAATAATTAATAATGTTATATAACTTACATAATATTTTGTATATTTTGTAGAAATTGGTATTTATAAGAACGGCGTCACTTTTGGTACTCGAAAATCATTTGCCATCATCCGCAGACCAGACTCCCCCCCTCTTAACGCGAATGACGTAATATATGGACAGCCCCCAAGCAAACTTAGATTATTATATACATATTGTATACATTCAAATTAGCGGCTTTGAATCAAACAAATACTGTTCTTATGTATGCCCTTTACACTCAGTTTCAAGTGGCTGTACTATAATTGAAACTACAGTCTTTTAGTTAAGTTAAACTGCAACAGTTACCGTTTATTTTGATTGTCGTATAGTTGTTGTTCACTTAAATATCTTGGCAGGCTTAAAAGCACTCACTGTATATCTGCCACAAGAGAATTGTGAAATGAGCAATTTATCGACATTTCTCTGCGAATTTCTGAAATTTAGATATGCTGGGATCGTAAAATATTATGTAGTGCCAAAGTGGGCTGTCAAATAAATCATCAGAAAATACTTCTACAATCTGTAATCTAAGTTGCATTGATATATTTACATTTAAAATTAATATTAAATGCGTGCCCACAAACAGGCACGTGTAATTTCGAGCTTACAAATGCTGCGTGTGGACTTAAAACTTAAAATCCAATCCTCAAATAAAGGCTACAGGAGAAAAACAAGGAATGTCAGCAAAAATAAGAAAATAAGTTCCATAGAAAAAAGTAAAGTCTGGTGGCATCTGTGTGTATCTAAAGCTCTGCAAATTTTGTAATGCAACAACAGTCGCTATCACAATTTATGGCGATATTTTCGGGTCTTTGTGACAGGCAATAACCATGATTTCAAATTTCAAATTTTTATTTACTCGTAATTTTCTTCAACTGACATTCCTTGTTCTGCCCCTGTAGTCTTCAAATGAACATAAGCCCTGCAACTTTTGTCGACCTTCCCCGTGCAAAGTGAACCATTATGAGTTTTCAGCCTCATATCAACGTATAAGTCAAGGAATTTAATTAGGATGTTCTTCCATTCAAGGTCCTACCATTGTACGACATCACTGTCAACATTATTAAAATTCTAAAATCCTCAATTCACACAAATTTAGAGTACCATTATAATCATGATTTTCATAATTATAATACTCGAAACTCAGAAAATTTACATATTAAAGGTTTTCGATCGACAAAGCTTGGAAGGAGGTCTCTTTCAAATGTTGCACAGTCCCTATACAATGGACTTCCCATAAAAATAAAGAGGGATATGAAAAATAAACAACAAAATGATGCAATAAAGGCTTATTTCTTACATTCCTTTTACAATGATGGTGTCCCAGTGAGATGATTTTGTTTTGTTTTGTGTGTGAGACGCTTCTGTCTTTGTTTGTTTCAGTAATTGTTATTTTATTAATATTTGTTGAATTATATTGTATGACTAGTTTTAAATATTGTGTAAGAGTATAAGTCCCAAGTCGCAAATGAGTTTATGTAACTCCTGGGAAATATAATTTGTTATATTATTTCAATAAAGAATTAAAAAAAAATATGTGCATTAGTGGAATCTATAGCAATATCAAAATACAGATAAAGGAAAAAATTGTGTTGAAGCGAAAAACACACTAGTCCAAGAAATGCATGCTTTTATAAACAATAGTTAGAAAGCACAAGTGGAAAAAAGTGCCAAACGAAATTGGTTGAAAATGAAATGAGTTATTAATGTTATATTTTTTTATACAAAGTTGACTGCACATATGTATAGGTACATATTTACAATTAACAAACCTTTCTTCTGCTGCTCAATTTTGTCATCTTTGTTTCTTACAATTAGATGATTTCGGAAGTATTTGTAGATTTAGGTATTTCTTGAAACTCCTTCTTTATCTAATCACACAAATTAAACATATTTTTTGTTACACGACCAGTTTCGGGAGAAGCAGTACCTCCCTTCTTCAGGTGTAAATAGAAACGTACCTAAATAGAATATTTTTTGTTCGTGTTAAACTATGTAAACTATGAGGACCTACTCCTTTAAGAACAAGGGAAACCCCAAGTTTAAAATTAAGCGGTTGGTCATCAAGATTCATCGCTGTAGTTGTAAAAATAAATAGGTTAATGTATAAAACGATTAAAAACGAGCGCAATTTCGTACCCCGCCTGCACCGTGTACTATTGACAATAACTGACCCTGGTTCAACAGATGTCATCGGGATTTTTTTTGTTAATAATTCATTAGAATATTAAATAATGAATTTTTAATTGATATTGTTAATACCTGCTTTTGACCAGGCAAAATATGTTGGTGAACTGCATTATTCTTTAGAAATCAATTTTAAAAAAATAGCGTAAGTAATACAGTTTACTTTCATTACTTTTAATTTGAAGAAAAAAATATATATTGTGTAAAAAACAGGACAAAGTGAAAATGCAATAATAAAAAAAATAAAAATATATCCATGATTTGGCATTACTCGATTATGGTCTTAGGAATAAAAACGTATGTATATTTTACATACTAAATCATAAAAAAAAAAAAAAATCTGTGGGTATATCTCTCTGAAAAGACTAAAATGACTTTTCACAATCTTAATACACAAACCATTAAAAATACGATTCAATTATTAATTCCGGATTCTATTAACTCTTTGAAGTGCGCCCGTTAGCTAAAAGGTTAACCGACACTGCGTTGCAACTTAGATTATTCTAGTCCCCGCATGTGTTTAACTGCATAAGCTATAAATAACCATTATTTTCGACATCTTGTAGTTGTGCGGTGCAGAAATACTATTTAGTATCTAGCATTTTGGTATGAGAACACATATCCAGTTCAAGTTGTATGCAATTTTAAAGATGCTACAGACGAGGACAGTATGCAAGTAGATTTGTTTTCTTATAAAGTAAAATAATAATAAAAATGTGTATTTTTGTAATTATAAGTTTTTTTGTATTCACTGTTCCTTGACTAAGACGTTGGTTTCCTTGACTAATAGGTTGGTATGAGACTGACCATCCGTAGGTACTATACAAAATGGTTCACTTTGCCAATATCACCCCTGTCTCAGGGAAGGTCGGCAAGAGTTGCACGGCTTATGTTCATTTGAGATTGAGTTTTTATATGTATCAGGCTTATTTATTTTAAATTACATACGATAAAAGAGCGCCTTTTTGTGTGTGTCACACCTCAAGGGCCCTCTCCGATCACAGATAATACTTTTTAAAAAAGCGTTTCTTTTTAGGTTGTAAGTCCACCTGTGGCATATGTAAGTAGACACGTATATGTGTCTGCTTGTGGGAATGCATGCAATATTAATCTCATATGTGATATATCTTAGCAACTTTGCAAGCCTTGCAAGCATTCCGCTATTCGCCACCTTGGGGTCAAGGTTAAATAATGTAAAAGAGCAAATTCGTACCCTCAGTGCTTGATTGACTTATCTAACATTTGATTCAAAGATGACCTTTCAATGAAATTGTCTTAAGAATCACATTCTACACAATCCGAGCTAAGCAAAAAACGTAAAACACGATAATGTGAGAGATATTTTTAAAATCCATTTCCAGTTTTCATAAGACACATTGGTCAAGTACACTTACAAACATTGCTCATGTGAAATTACCTCTGTTGGAGATAAGACAAACAAGCACTAAGGAGACGCAATGGCGTGTAGTCTGAATACGTCTCTACTGTCCCCGTCTGTTTCTTCATTTTAGTGGACTAAGCTCACTCAGTCTTTACATTTAATGGACTTTTGGATAGATTAATTTTAGTCTCATAGCTTTTTAGTGCGCCTCGAAAATTGAATTGTTTTAAACGCAAATAATGCAAACGCTAGGTACATATCGACGGTTAAAAGGAAGGAAGCGACGTTTTGGTCAAAAATGAGTTATGAATGCTATCCTACTTAAAATTTTCCGCTCTTTCTAATGCGCTAACTCCCACAGCTCTGCGATGATTTTTTGTTGTTGTTTATGCTCAAGCAAACAACTGCGTTTTCAAAGTAGGTATGGCTTTGGTATAACCGACAAGATTTTGGCCTTTTTTATCCTAAAGGCGCTTGTGACATAAAAAAAATCGGAAAACATTGTAAAACCACATTGCCAATAAATGCCTTTGTTTTTTTATTTATTTTTATTTTAGAGCTGTTTTGATTTTAACGATATGACAAAAAATAAAAAAGTTATAATGGGGCATCCACACGCTTGCCAAGTCGAGCCAAGTCGAGCGTGTGGACGGCCGTTTGGCTCAGCTGGGGGCGTGGTTTAAGCCGCCTTGGCTCAGCTTGTCGCCGATCCGACCAGAGTCGGTTTTTTGACGCAAGTCAAAGGGAATTCACGCATGCGCATGCCAGGCACACACATACTTGTGCGCGCGCATTCTGGTGCGGTACGGTTTCTATGAATTTTGATCATCCACCATCGTCTTTGCCGAATTATTCGTTTCTTTTTAGTTTCTCTCTTTTTGTTTTGTTTTTTTTTTAAATAAAAATAAGTTTATCCAAATGTTATAGCTAAAAGCTGGACGTCCGCCATGCTTGCTTATTCTAACACACACAGACGCACGCACAAGCGTGTGGATGACCCTGTTTGGTTTTCCAAGAGCTTGCAAGCGCTTGCAAGCCCTTGACTCAAGGCGTTTGAGGCAAGCGTGTGGAAGCCCCATTACATTTTTCTGCAATGTCAAACTTTAAACTGCTCTCCTGAACAATTTAGTATTTGTCGCTTATGCCCTACTTCCTTTTAACCGTCGATATATATTTTGAGAATCCACAGACTGTTCCTGCTATATTTGCGTTGGGGTGTGTCGTGTGTGTAATCTTTTTATTTACACTGTTAAGGTTCTTTGTACACCGGTTTCAGGGAAATGCGTCAGGAGTGGCAAAGTTTACGTTCATGTGAGGTTTGGTTTATTTGTATGTACACATGAAACATGTGTAAGCGGGAACTTACATGTGCCTGCTTGTGGGCGCACATCAAATATAAACTTTAAATGCCAATACATCCTTGCAACTTAGATTATAGATGATATAGAAAGGGGTTTTCAAAGTGATTTTTTTCTCTGTTCCCAATGGAGTAGGTTCTTATTTATTGAGAAGGCTGAACAAACTTTGCCGGGAGTATAACGTGGACTAGACAAAAAATATCTAAACAGAACTTAATGTCTAATTTTAAGGCTGAATCTTAGTGTTTTGCTATAAAAGAAGACACTGTATCCATAAAACTATTGACTTGAGCTAATCTAATCTAATCTAAGCTGCAAAGATATATATCATTTACGATTTATATTAAATGTATTCCCACAAGCAGATATGTATAATTTCGCGCTAACACATGCCGCATGTGGACCTACAATATAAAAATCCAATCTCAAATGAACATAAGCCTTGCAACTCTTGCCGTCCTTCCCTGAAACAGGGGTGACATTGGCAAAGTGAACCAATTTTTTACAGTATGGGTGGTCAGCCGCATAACAACCTATAAGTCAAGGATATATAGAGAGATTATTATTTCAGACCAATTAAATTATAGTGTTGTACAAATCACCAGCTCAAAGCAGGGACGTGCATCCCATACAGGCACATGCGCCTAATAGGTAGGCAATATAAGGTAAAAATCATTTGAGCAAAATTTAAGCTCTTCTGCAGTTAATGTCAACTGAGTTATTGTAAAGGAATGGGAAAATTATTGATTTTATTGTTTATTTGCCTAAGCCCTATGCACGCGCCTGCTTTAAAAGTAAAACGGAATTCATTGATTTGAGAAATCATGGATAAAGCATTTTATTGGTTGTAACTTCTCATAGTAAATGGACTTATTATAAGGAAGTGCTCATGACAAACTTCTGAACTCCAGGATTCTCATACTTTTTTAGTGTTTTCTTTCGTAGAAAACAGGAAAAAAACATGCATTTATCTGAGAAACTCATGTTAGCTTAAATGTCACTTATTCAGTTTTTTCACCTTTAAGGCATCGAAATAATGAACCACTTAAATAATTGAAAACTAAAATTGTTGATATAAACTCAAATTAAAAAAAAAAAATTCAAATAAAATAAAATAATGCACAGTAAAACAAACTAAATCAGATTGAAGCTTATTCCAATCAGTTTTCTGTTCCATAAAATAAAGCTTAATTAACGTAGATATTATTAAAAAGTTAAGAGCCAAAACTTTTTTAATTCCACTGAATATTTTTGTATAGAAGTTTAACAGCAGCTTAAAAACACAGTATATTTTTTAACCTCGCAAAGAAAACGCTAACAACATATTATTTACAACGAAAATACATCAGATAACAAATCACAGAGGGCTCTTGAGGTGTGATACACACAAAAACAGCGTGCACAAAATAAATAATCCTGATATTATTATCCAAAGCATTTCATTCCATTTTTACATTAACTTATCAATGATTTTTTTTCACTTTTTATAATGTTTCTAGGTTATTTAAGTTGTATCGAACTACAAACGATAATCTACGATTTAAAAAAAAAAACACTGTGCTAATGCCACTCCTGTTTAAGGGAAGGTCGGCAAGACTTGAAGGGGTGTATTTTTTTTTGAGATTTGGGTTTTTATTTTTGAGAACACATTTTATATGAACCCTTAATCTTTGCAACTATAATTGAAAAAATAAACATAGAAAATGCTATTCTATGTTTGCATTTATTTATCTCATTAGAAATCTTTGTTTGGTTCTATACCTACGACTCTTTTATATAAAAGTTAAAAAGAAAACTGTAGTCAGAATTAACACTTTTCATAAATAATGAAAACCAAATTAACGCGTGTCTAAATTTAGTTAATTACGAAGCACATGTGACTGAATTTTTTTAGGTTTAATTTTTGTTTATAACTTTTACTTTATACTTATTTGTAAGCACAATTTCTTAGAGCTTATTCACACGTGGTTTTGAATGCGCCGCGCGACATTACATTTGTACAGTGGAGTCAACAGCTGCGAGGAATTAGAACAAAAGTAGAATTATAATATGAGCTGAAATATAGGTTAGTATATTATATGGGCCAGTTGCTCTCAAAGTGGTCTCTTCATGGGAAGAAATGAGAAAATATACAACATATTATCTCCTGCTAATAAATATATTTTACCGTATCTAATCTAATCTAAGTTGCAAGGATATGCTACCTACATTGGAGATTCACATTACAAGCATTTTCACAACCAGACATATACAAGTTCGCGTTTGCACAGCCGCATGTGCACCTACAACACAAAAACCAAATATCAAATGGACATACACCCTGCAACTCTTGCCGTCCTTCCCTGAGACAGGAGTAACTGTAACTGTAACTCTGTCGCCATTCCGCTAGGGGTGGCCAGAGCCTCTGCAGAGTTGCCTCCATTTTTTCCTATCCTTACATACCTCTTTCAATTCATTCATATCCATCACCTTTTTCATGCATTTTCTTCTTTTACGCTCACTTTGTATATCCCATTCTTTCACAATCTCCTCAATCTGATCACTCCATACTTTTCTCGGTCGTCCCTTCCCTCTTTTTCCTTTCACACTTTCTTTGTATACATACTTTGTCAGTCTATCATCGTTCATTCTTTCCGGAGTCTTTCCAGGAGTGACATTGGCAAAGTGAACCATTTTTACAGCATGGGTGGTCAGCCGCATACCAACCTATAGGTCAAGGAACATACAGATCTATTTGAAAAAATCAAGATGGCGACTTGTAAACAGCTGATTGCTATGTACCTACCATACATTTATTATTTTTCCACAGTGGGCCAGTTTCAGTCCGGATCCGGAAGGAAATTTTATTTATTTATTTATTTATTTATTTACAATAGCAATACATTTAACTTAACAGTTCAAGGACCATAGCGCTAAACATCATATTATACTATATTTAACTTAACATAAAACATAATATATTTAACTTATCTTAAAAATTACTCAAGCATACGTCTTTCTAACAAAACCTTCCACTCACGCATCAACTCATTTATTCCGGAATAAAATATATCCATATTCGGCGATGACGACATCAGATCATTGATCATCGCGTGCGCACGAGAAACAAATGAGTTACGGAGGAGATTAGTCCGGCTCGAGGTAACGCTAAAGAGCCTATGCGACCTGGCTCTGGTAAAGGAGTCGGGCACATAGAGCGTCAAAACACGCCCGCTCAATTCCATGCTGTCAACCTCGTTTCTGAGGAGTTTGATAATGAATTTGGCAAGAGAAAGTTGCCTTCTAAGGAATAAGGAGTCGAAACCAAGATGTCCCTGCAGGAAGGCGGTGGGATACATAAAGGGATAGTATCCATACAACACTTTGTAATGATGCCTCAAAAATACTTTTTGCACCTGTTCTAGCATTAAGATGTATTTATTTTCATATGGAGCCCAGATCGGTGCATTGGATTCGAGAATACTACGCACTAGTGCAGTGTATAATATCTGAGTTGCAGTGTCAGATAACATCTGCGTATTACGGATGACGAAACCCAAGCGCTGGTAAGCCTTGTCCCTTACGTTACTGATCTGCGTATGGAAGTTGAGCTGGGTGTCGAAGACCACGCCCAAGTCCCTAACTGAGCTCACTCTAGTAACGAGCTCGTTGGAAATAAAGTAGTCATGTGTGAAAGGACTTGAAACTCGCGTAAAAGACATTATCTGACATTTTTTAAGGTTTAACAGTAATTTGTTCTGCCTGCTCCAGTCGTTGACCGAAGTCAGATCATTTTGCAGATCAACTACATCCGCATGACTTCTGACAGTCTTGATAAGTTTTACATCGTCAGCGAAAATTATTATATCTGACCTAGAGACTGCATCAGGTAAGTCATTAATGAAAAGAACAAAAAAAAACGGTCCCAGATTCGACCCTTGACTAATGCCTGACCGGGTGAAGTAGTTGCAAGAAGTGTATGGGCCGTATTTCACGAATTGTGTACGGTTAGATAAGTATGATGCAAAAAGTTTTAACAGTTTGGGGACGAAACCCATGTTAGCAAGTTTTACCAGCAGAACATCATTGTCTACTCTATCAAAGGCCTTTTGGAAATCAAGGTACACAACATCCACTTGTTCCCTTCCATCCAGATGTCGTGTCAGCAAATCAACATGAACGCCGAGATTAGTGGTAACTGATCTACGAGGTAAAAATGCATGTTGTGCGCTGGATACATAAGGTAAACATTGGGGTAGTAATTTGTCGTGGATGATGGTTTCAAAGATCTTCGCCAGTGCGGACAAAATAGCTATGGGTCGATAATTTTCGACTTTGGATTTCGAGCCCGTTTTGTGAATAGGTATAACTCTAGAACACTTCCAAATATTCGGATAAACACCAGTTGAAATAATAATTTTGAAAATGTGAAGAATTGGTGGAAGCAACAAATCAAGACAGCCCTTGACATAAATTGCAGGTATGGCATCAGGTCCTGGTGATGTACTAGGCTTAAGTTTTTCACGGCGCCTCTGACATCAGACTCATTGATATTTAGTATGTTAACAAGGCGGTTATCAGCAGATGAAGCTATGGTAGCCATTTTACAATTAAGAATTGGCTGATGAGGTAAGAAGACAGACTCAAAGTGTCTAGCAAACGCGGATGCAGCTTCAGCTCCCTCATATTCGACATCATCAAGCGTAATCTTAGATTCGATCCCTCCCCGATTGCGTAAACGGTCAAAGTGTTGCCAAAAGTTTCTTGGGTGTTTTGCTAGATCACCCGATAGATTATACATATAATTTTTGTACGCATCACGGATGTCATGTTTTACCTTTGATCGCAATGCCTGAAAATTGCTGCGAGAGCTAGTATCACCATCACGCTTCCAATTGCGGTGATATCTTGCTTTGAGAGCAATATTATTGATAATCGTTCTTGTATAGTACGTAGGATATGATCGGTTGTTATATATCCTGCGTACTTTTTTCGGAATACATTCGTTAAAAGCAAGATAGTTAAGATTATAGAATATTTCTACAGCTGTATTTACTTCAGTAGTGTGGAATAAGGTATTCCATTCAATTTCCCTGACGTAATAATAAAGTTTAAGAAAATCGGCTTTGGCAAAGTTCCAATCCAATGAATTGTCAATATTGGAGGGTGACATGGTGTTAGCCTTGTCTGTGAAGCTATACTTGACAGAGATATGTAAGGGTGGGTGGTGGCCATCGATTCTCACTAGTTCCTCCCCCAACTCAGCCGCATGCACACGCAACGCATCGCTCAGATCTGGACTCGTCATCACCACATCTAATATACGATCATTTTTGTTATAAACAGCATTAAATTGTTTTAAATCACACAAGGTTTTGAAGCAATTAAAATGATAATTGGTGTTTTCACTGGCACTATATAAGTTTAAGTCACCGAGAATGAGGGTTCTACTACTCCCATGCTTCGAGCATACTCTTTCGACTGAATCGAACCAGGCCTCGTATGCATCTTCGGTACTTCTGGGTGGCAGGTACACTACACATATGAAATGTATATGGACTCGCTGGAAAAAGCGTGTGAAAGGTAACATACCGTCCCCCCAGTGATTTTTTGGCTTATCTACCATTCGATTCAAAGATGACCTTTAAATGAAATTGTCCCAAGAATCACATTCTACATGATCTGAGCTAAGAAAAAAACGTAAAACGCGGTAAAGTGAGAGTTGCTTTTAGTATTTGCAAAATAAATTTCCAGTTTTCACAAGACACATTAGTCCAGTACCTACCTACCAGGCCCGGATTAACCCCTATGGGGGCCCTGGTGCGGGGTAAAGCTCGGGGCCCCCTATATGCCTCCCCCCCTCCATGAAAATCCCCCCTCTTCCCCCCTACTTTTCCATATGATGATGATGATGATTTTTATAGCGCCTTTTCGTGACTACTGTCACTGCAAGGGCGCTTTCAAGCTTGACGCGGCGGTGAAGAAATGGGTCTTCATTCCCTTCTTGAAGCTCTCGATCCCTTCCTTGGCACGCACTTCAGGAGGCAGCTGGTTCTAAGTGGACGGTCCCGCAACGGCGAAAGCGCGGTCTCCGAACACTACTTTTTTTCTGTGTTGAGTGCTGACAGATGTAAGAGCACTGTCAGCAGATCGCAGAGTGAGCCCCCTCTCGCTCAGACTCCTCGATAGTATAAGCTCCTGCAAGTACTCTGGCGCCACTCCCAAGGGCATTTTAAGCTATTTTGGGTAGGGTCCAACGCTGCTCATGCCCCCCCCCCCTCCAAATAAGTAGGTAATAACATTTTTTTAAACACAATTTAATGACAATCAAAATACCTACGCAAAAATGCTAGGCTGGTTTGTTATTGGTTTGGTTTGGCGTGCAGCGTGGCACGGCTTGGCACGTAAAAACATTGTTTTATTATTTATAATTATTTTTTGCAATAGGTTTATTTTTTTTTGTAATTTCTTTCAAAAGTACATACCTACCTAATATTTTTTTATAGTGAAGAACAGTGAAGAATTATTTCTCATGTTTTTAAATTATTTTTTTCAAGAGGAGCTAAATACTGTAAAAAAATTAACCCAAAAGGGCCCCCGCGGGGCCCCCTCCGGGGGCCCTGCGGGGCCCCTTGGGCCTTGGGGCCCTGTCCGCTGCGGGTACTGCGGACCCCCCTTAAACTGGCACTGGCCACTCCATGCAGCGCTTTGTGTACCGTGAGGCCCAGCTTAAATTTAATCCTTTCTGGGATCCTCAACCAGTGAAGCTTCTGCAGGAGTGGAGTAATATGGCAGTACTTGCTCTGACCATAAATCAGACGGGCGCTGGCGTTCATTACAGACTGCAATCTGTTAAGCTGGCATTTTGGTTGTGCAGCATAGATACCGTTGCAGTAGTCCACCTTGGAGATGACGAAGGCATTTATCAGCGCCTTCATGGCGTCAGGTGGTACGCAATTTCTTGCTTGTTTCAGCTGCCTGAGACCATAAAAGCCAGAGCTGACAGTACTGCTAATTTGTTTGTCCAGGCATAACATAAAATAACCTCAAAGCTGCATATTTTTTCCGAAAAAAAAGTACGTTGAGGTTTTTTCTATACAACATTTATTAGCTTTTGGGGGGCCCCTTAGTAGCGTATGCTTCATAAGACTGACACCCTAAAAATATTTTGTTTTAGTACTTGTAAACTAATTTCTATTAAGACTGTCATCGGGAACCCCTTTGGTCACAATTGCCCGGAAAGACCTGGGCACTGATAAAAATATAAGAGTTTTGGTGGCCCTGTGGGGGGCCCCCTGAGTGTGGGGGCCCTGGTTCGGTTGTACCGCTCGAACCGCCCTTAATCCGGGCCTGCTACCTACGCATACAAACATTGCTCATGTGAAATTACCTATGTTGTAGATAAGACAAACAATCACTAAGGTGACGATTTGAAGAAAGCAAGAAGCAAAACATGGCGATGCGTAAACAGCTGATTGCTGTACCATACGGTTTCCTGTGAAATGATGAGGTAAATGACAGTATTTGTGATGAATTATTGATACAAAAAAAGGATGATTTTTGACCCCACATTTTAGTGGATTAGAAAATATACTTAAAGCTGGGTTAAAAAAAACCTTTTTATAGATATAGGTAAAGGAGTAAATGTTTGATGAGTCAAAAAAAGTTTGAGAGTCTCTGGGAAATGCTTTAATACGAGTGAGAGCATCAATGTAGACAGAGAGGGAAAATTTACTATTTCAAGCAGTAGCTAGTAATATTATATTATGTATTAAGTTCCTGTTCCCAGAATTTGTTGATGGAATGTCTTCTTTCTTCTTCCTGGTTCAGACCTTCTTCTTCTTCTTGTACCTCTTCACTGAAAATTTCAAAATTGGCGCCCATTATAGAAATACTTATCATTTTATCTAATCTATCATTGTATATTTATTGTCTTAAATTATTAAATTTCGATACCTTAAAGGGGAAACTGAATAAGTGGCATATGAAGCTAACATCAATTTCTCAAATAAATGCATCTCTTTGAGAGAGAAAACACTAAAGAAGTGTGAAAATCAGCTGTGGCTGAGAAGTTTTTCATGAGCACTTTATTATAATTAGTTCACTTACTGTGAGAAGTTACACACAATAAAATGTACAATTCACCATTTCTCAAATCAGTCCATCAAATCAACACTTATTCAGTTATACCTTTAAGATGGTGATTTCATTTATGTATTTGTTATCAGTTCATAATAATTAAGATTTTTAATTTAAAGTATGCTCTTCTCAAGTTTAAAAGATTCATGTACCTTCTTTAACAAAAGACTGGTCTCCAAAAATCCATCCAGCCTTACAGCAACTGGGTCATGCTATAAATTTTGCGCTTCCTAAAGCAAGAACCACTAAGCTGGCTTTTGAGGTGTGGTCCTCACTAAATAGATCATTCTTATATTAATTCTCACCTTTTGTTAATGCTGAAAAAAAGAGTGATCTTGTCTTTCGACATTTTCAAACCACTGTCTCGGGTTCTTTAACCATGATGTTCCGCTTTGACCTGGAGCCCGCCGTCCCTTAATTCTTCCCTGTATGATATGTAGGAGCGAACATTGCTTGCTCTATTTCGTTATGTTTTGTTTAAAGTATTAACAGGAACTACATCCTGCAATATAAAAAACATTTTAAACCAAAATATATGGCAGAGTTGATGGAGTCAACTAATGCAACTAAGCTACACATATAGTGTAACTTCTTGCCTGCGTTATCCCCGAAGGTGTTATCCGATTCGGGACCTATTTATTTTTACAAGTAAGGGGGCCGGCCTCACACCAACCACTTTCAGTTGAAGTGGGGGTTTCTTAGCTCCCGGGGGGGGGGCTGATTCTCATTGCTTGTGAAGGCTGAGTAAACCTTGAGAACGAACTCTTGCTCTCAGCATGGAATGCAAGCATACTACCAATTGAGCTATTGACCTTTTTCGCTCTAAGTCGCTCATTCAAATTATCACAATAAAGATTTCTAACCTATTAAATATTTTAACAATATACCAACGTACTTTATCCTTTTCAACTTAATTAAGTAACCGCAAATTGTCCTAAGTAAGAAAGAGAACAGAGATCTTTGCAGTATCATTTAGTATGTAAACAAAACAACTGGGGTAAAACCACAAAATATTTCCAGGAAGTTGGTCGCTTTGAAACTCAAGCCTGCGCAAACATTGTGCACGCGCATTTTAAATCTTTTGATCGGTAAATCTGTCAATTTTTTCCCATAAAAGACATTATATCTAGATATTATGACATGTGCATTTATTGAGTGTCGAAACATGAAATGGAGAAAGCAAGAAAACATAGGATTTCACTGGTAAGGACATGTTTTGTATGACTACACCACTGCTGGGGACAACTGTGCCTCCTAGTATGTATCAACGCCATAAGTTATTTTCTACGCCTCTATATTATAACTCAATGCGTTTTCCTTTTTTTCTCAGTTTGACTATTATGGCACTTCATGCCTTTTTCTATCAACCATTAACTTTACCCTACGTTAGAAAAGAGTTCTACGGGCCAAGTACAAATAAAACAAAGCATGAAAAAATCAAGTTTTAAAAAATATACATTTATTTCTTACAAAAACAATTGAGAAACTATTTACATTTTTAATATACCTGAGCTCTCTGATTTTCTCAAGGTCTGCCTTGCATATTTTGCACACTAAATCTAAATCTAAGCTGCAAAGATATATATCATTTAAGATTCATATTAAACGCATTCCCACAAGCAGACATGTATAATATTTTTAAGGGTTTGGTGGTTTACACAGTGAAAGTCCATTTTATATTAATTAAATAAAACGCAGTTTAAATTCACTTATATATTCATTAACTTTGTCAAATGTTTTCGCCTAAAAAGGCATCATCAGGACTTGAATTTTTAATTTGATTTGTCATTTGTCATTGTCCTGAGGATGCCTTTTTAGGCGAAAAGTTTGACAAAGTTAATGAATATATAAGTGAATTTAAACTGCGTTTTATTTAATTAATAGACATGTATAAGTTCGCGCTAGCACATGCCGCGTGTGGACCTACAATATAAAAACCCAATCACAAATGAACATAAGCCCTGCAACTCTTGTCGACCTTCCCTGAAACAGGGGTGACATTGGCAAAGTGAACCATCTTTTACAGTATGGGTGGTCAGCCTCATACCAACCTATAAGTCAAGGAACACTTCTGTTATAATATCTTCTTTTAAGGTCGGCCCTTTATATATATAAAAATAAATAGGTTCCACTCGCCACCTGCGACCCCTTCGCGGAAAATTCGGCAAGAAATTGCACTCTCTGTGTAGCTTATTACGATGATTAAACTACATCTGTGAATTCAGGGTCAACTATTGTCAAGGAGTCTGACGGAATTCAAAATGCCACTATTTCACTCGCTTGTCTGCAAACGCAACTAAGCTACATATATACAGTGTAACTTCTTGCCGCATTATCCCCAAAAGGTTTCTCATGCAGCGAGTGGAACCTATTTATTTTTACAGGTAAGAGGGTTGGCCTTACGCCAACCACTTCACTTGTAGTGGGGGTTACTCATTTCTCCACTCAATTAAATACATTTTATTTGCTTATCAACTAACAACTTAGTCTAGTGGTTAACACTTGAGAGTTGAGACTCGTAAATGGAAGGTTGTGGGTTTGAATTTCGGCCGAGAACAATAAATATACCAAAAACAGATCCCGGAAAACATCACTCCAGCATCAATAAATACACCATTTATATTTTCAAATATGCTGTTTGTTGGGTGAAAAAATTATAAACCTTTACCAAAGACCGGTCACCAAAGGTCCATCCAGCCTTACAGCAACTGTGTCTTGCTATAGAATCGGTGCATTCTACAGCGACGACCAAGCTCGCAGAGCTCTTGATAGGTATGATTCACACAGAAACAGCGCTAACCAAATAAATCATTCTAATATTATTATGTGTCACTATGATTGAGCAGCCTCCTTCTGTGGTTCCTCCTCCAGGATGAAGTTGTTGCGCATCTGGTAGTCGCTGATCTCCATGATGTTGGTTTATAATAATCTATAATCTAAGTTGCAAGGATATATTCATTTAAAACGCTCAGATGTATGCCCACAAACCAACACGTGTAGTTCGCGCTTACAAATGCTGAATGCGTACTCTTGCATGTTAACTAACTACTAATGTGCCACTATGACTGAGCAGCCTCCTTCTGCGGTTCCTCCTCCAGGCTGAAGTTGTTGCGTATCTGGTAGTCCCTGATCTCCATGATATTGGTCTTCAGCCGCAGCTTCATGATCTCCCGCCACACGGCCGTCCTGTGCTCCACATTAGTGATGCCCAGCCTCATCAGAGTGCTGTCGTTCATCCTCACCAAGGCTCTGCCTGTTATGTCGTGCTGAAACAGATTAAATTTTTTACAAATTACCACATTTACTTTTACGGGTAAGGGGGCCGGCCTTACACCGACCACTTCAGTTGAGGTGGGGGTTTTCTAGCTCCCAAGGGGGCTGGTTCTCATTTCTTGTGAAGGCTGAGTTATCCTTGCCGGTATTTTGGGCTTGAAATCAACACCGAAACGGGAAATCACTTCTGACACCCTAGGTGTGGATCGAACCCTTGCTCTCTGTAAAGAATGCAAGCATTCTACCAGCATGTACTTTGGTCATATTTTAAGAAATGAGAAATACCGCCTTCTTCATCTTATCATACAGGGTAAGATAAAGGGGAGAAGAACTCAGGAAGGCTGAAGGACATTGTGGCTGAAAAACCTGCGACAATGGTTCAACAAAAGCACCAAGTTACTGTTTCGAGTATCCAAGGTCAAAATAGCCATGATGATTGCCGATCTTCGATAGAAGTGGCAAAAAAAGAAAGACAAGACGCAGGGATAGATCCTTATGAGTGATTGTCGACCTGAAGGGATTTAGGATATTTTCCTAGACATATAGGTTGGTATGAGGCTGACCACCCGTACTGTTAAAAAAAGGGTAACTTTGCCAATGTCACCCCTGTTTCAGGGGAGGTCGGCACAGGTTGCAGCGCTTCTGTTTATTTGAGATTTGGGTTTTTATATTGTAGGTCCACATGCCGCATGTGTAAGAGAGAACTTATACGTGTCTGCATTTAATATGAATCTTAAATGTAATAAATCTTTGCGACTTCGATTATAGATTATAGATGGAACATCCAAGATGGAGACGTTCATGTTCATTTGAGACTTGGTTTCTATATTGTAGGTTCACATGCGGTATGCGCAAGCGCGAACTTGTACGTGTCTGCTTGTGAGAATGCATGTACTGTGAATCCCCAATGTTATATATCTTTGCAACTTAGATTAGATTAGTTAGTGGCTGCAGACTGCCGTGCAATAGGAATATGGGACTGAAGGAGGAATGCGTTGGACAGACAGTGGTGGCTGCGGTTAATCATGAAGGCTCAGATCCCATGGCTATAATAAGACTTCACAATAAATCTCACCTGCAGAAAGTGTTCGTAATACAGAGGATAGTAATCGCTGCAATGTCGTCTCAGCCATTTCTGCACATCCAGAACAGTCCAAAGATACACGGCTTTAGGTCTGGCTGTTTTATTCTGAAAAATACAAGGATACCATTATTTTTCAGATCTTCATACTTTAAGGTTGAAATTAAACAACTTTTAGTTTACCTTAGGTTTATTGTTTATGTATAAAGTTTCTTCCACCATTTTATTGAATGAATTGTCTATTTTAAAGAATAGGTATTCTTGGATAAATAAAAATTGTTCGCTTTTAAACTGTTTTGTTGATTTTCAGTGACAGCAAGAATTTTGACGTTTCTTTATAATATTATTGACGGTGATTCCAATCGGACCACAGATCGAGCGCTTCAAAGAAAACAAGAATTTAAGAAAAAATATATTGTTATATTTTGCAAGAACTAACCAAAAAAAATGTATTGAAAAATAATATTTGTGTACAAAATAATAAGAATTTTCCCAAGTACACTATTTTTTATTTTGAATTAAAAAACCTTTTTTGGTAGAGGCATCTGTGAATTATTTTTAAAAGCTTGTTTATTAGCTGTTTGAAAAGCAAAGTTTTTCTTTTCCGTCAACAGAGTCCACTTTCCAGCCACGTTGGAAGTGTCTTGTGTCACCAATGTACGTGTTTATATTTTATTTATTACTCAATATTCTCTCTGCTTTTTGAGTTAGATTGTGCAATTATTTAATATCAGAGTCCTTTAAAAGGTTAGTTATATCAATTCTTTCCTTGTTAGTTTTTTACTTGATCTTATTTTGACTTGTTTTGTAATTCCATTTTCAAATGTCACTGATTAGTGTTTGTCAAATTTGGAAGCCGATGATGTGTCAACAATCCAAGAAGCCGATCATCTTTTACAATATTTATGTTGAAATGTAAAATGTTTTAACTAATTTGTAGTTAATTTTACACAGGTAACAACATCTGACCACTATTAATATGTTATTTTCTTTACTTATCATTTTTAATTATGTGATGTCATATTCATAAAATTTAGGTTAATAATGATTTATTATTAAGTATGTTCCCACCAATTTGTGTATTTGATAACATTTTGAGTCAGAATTAAGTGCTTGGTAAAGGATAAAAGACTTATATATTAAAAATATATACAAAAATGTTGATGATTTTGTTCATTTATGTACCTACTCCAGGTTATGCAACCAAAATATCACAAATTTATTAGTGATACTTATTTGAAAATTGTTAGATTTATTGTAAAGGAATATTACTTAAGGACACAATAGGAAATTGTTGCTGAAGGACCTACACTAATGGTTTAACAAAAGCATCAAATCCCTTTTTAGTGCCGCAGCAATTCTTCAGTTGATCGTCTATGAGGCCCGCAAATTTAACATTAACAGAAAATTTGTGTTGTCTCAAGGCTGGGTTTGTAGAACGATGGCTTACTAATATTTTGTTATTGGTTGCTAAGGACCAAAGCTACATAGACATTTGATGTTTGCTTTATTTTTATTTAGTTGTACAAGATGAAAGTGAAGGAGCTGCAGAGCACGGTGAACGTGGTGTGGTCACCGGCCTCATACAGCCCTGTGCTGCTGGCCACGGGCTCGGCCGCGCAGCATGTCGACTCTTCCTTCAGCTCCAGCGCTGCCCTGGAGATGTACTCCCTCAACCTGGGGGATCCTGGCTACGATATGGAGCAGAAGATCTCCATCAAGAACGAGCACGTCAACAAGTGAGCCCAATCATTTCAGCCTTCTTGTTCTTCTTGTGTTCTGTCAGGTTCCCCCGACGTTGACTGACAAGAGTAAGTAAGTCTCTATGCTGCGATTATGAATGAGTTTTCTTCCCCCCCTTTTACGGTCCGAACACCCTGTCTCATTAGGTGTGACATGATATTTACCATCTACAGGGCTGAGAATCGTACGCTCCTATTTTTTTATACCTGGCTAGCCAAGCCACCCACCTGCAGGATCCATCCAATGAAAATCCTGTATTTAAATCAATAGACCCCACGAGGGAAGAAAGGTCACAGTTGAACCTTTACCATCTTGCTTTCAGCATCTTCTGTCCGTTGACCAGCTCAGGGTTAAAATTTTGTTAAATTAAAAATGCACAATAAATTTATCTAATAGTAAAATATAATCTTTTTCTTAAAATACACCTTGATAAACCACTTCCCTGTTAGTTTTTGGTCCTGCGACAAACAGTTTGTGTAAACCATGCTGCGAAGACTGCCTAGTTTTTTGAGTGCAGAGTTAAGTATGTGAAATGCAAAGTTTACATTGCGAATCGTGCATGATTTCACGGGGGAATTCGCAGGCAAGGGTAGAGCAAGCATTGCATTGGATTTTGCGTCCTATTTGCAGCTCAAGAGGATGGTGACCAGCAAAGACAGATAGATGGCTGGCAGAACAAGGCACTGCCTGTACAAGAGGATGGCGACCAGCAAAGACAGATGGCTGGCAGAACAAGGCACTGCCTTTACAAGAGGATGACAACCAGCAAAGACAGATGTCTGGCACAACAAGGCACTGCCTTTACAAGAGGATGGCGTCGAGCAAAGACAGATGGCTGGCACAACAAGGCACTGCCTTTACAAGAGGATGGCGACCAGCAAAGACAAATGTCTGGCACAACAAGGCACTGCCTTTACAAGAGGATGGCGACCAGCAAAGACAGATGTCTGGCACAACAAGGCACTGCCTTTACAAGAGGATAACGACCAGCAAAGACAGATGTCTGACACAACAAGGCACTGCCTCTAGATTCTAGAAGATGATGAATGCTGTGATCGCATTATTAATAGATTGTAATGTTGAACAGATTCCAGAAGTTGGTGTGGTCAGCTGGGGGAGTGCTGGTGGGTGGATGTGACGGGGGACTGCTGCGCTTCTACAACGTCAACAGCTTGTTAGAGAAGAAGGAATTTGTAATTCCCAATCCACATAGCAACAAACACAATGGTGAATAGCAAACTCAAATCTTTAAAACCTCTTTCTTACTGTAACTGTATTCAGTAGCCGTTCTGTTAGTGGTGGCCAGTACCTCTACAAATGCATACCTACTTCTGTCTACGTTTTGTCCTTGCAATTTTCTTTCAACTCCTCCACAAAAATCACTCAATTGTACATTGAAGCTTTCACGGCCGGTTCTTGTTGACACAACAATCACTTTATTCAGGCTGTGTAGCCGTGGTCGCTGTGATCTTCTGACAGGATCCTGTAAGAAGATCACAGCGACTAGCCAACCGTTGATAATGCCCATCGGAGCAATGGGCGAAACTGTCCGGAAAGAATTAACCAGACCACGGCTACATAGCCCGAATAAAGTGATTGTTGTGTCAAAAATCATTCACTTCCTGCATGCTCTTCTCTTTATCTCACTCTGAAAATTCCAGTCATTTGCAATTTCACTTCTTTTATTAATCTATTTTTTCTCGATCTTTCCCCTTCCATGCTAACCTTTGACATTCCCTTTTTACACTATTTTTGTCAGTCAATTATCATCCATTCTTTCTGGATTCCTAAGCCGTCTCATTGTACTTCTTTGTATTCTCATTCTTATATTCTCATTTATACCAGTTTTTTTTTTTTTTTGGTGCACAACAGGTTGCCCTAATTACAGTGCACCCTCACAGCCATCAACAAGCTGGGAGGAACTCTTTCACCATACTTTTGAAAGTGTCTAAATTATATTGAAATATATCTATTTTTGACTCGTTAATGAGTTTGACACTCCTAGTTAAAGGATGCTGTGCCAAGACATCGGTGCGGCTTATTGGTACATGAAAAAGATCATGACCTCGCCCCCGATTATAATAATTTGGTACAAACAACCTGAAACCCTCGAACAGGGTGGGACTGTCTATTAAACCATTGATAACTTTATAATTGAGCACCATCAGGGTCCCGTTGCGCCTAGTTTCTAAGCTCCTGAAGCCAGTTTCCTGAAGCAGGTCCTCATGGTGCATGAACTGAGGATAGTTTCCCTGCGTTCTCATGAAAAGGTACCTCAGGAACTTCTTCTGGAGCTGTTCTAACATATTAATGTACTTCCGCTGGTGAGGTGTCCACACCTCAACAGCGTACTCTAATTTAGATTGAACGACGCAGCTGAAGAAATCTGCCATCCCCCTGGGCTCTGTAAACTGTTTACAGAGTCTAATAACAAAACCCAGAAGCCGATAGCATTCGGTCGTCAATCGCGTCCTATGGTCTGAGAAATTCAGTCCGGGATTAAAGACAACTCCCAGATCCCTAAATGAAGTCACACGAGTCAGTATTTCCCCACCTATACTATACTCATGAAAAGTGGGGTTATGAGATTTAATAGATGATGACACCAGTCATCAAGTACCTACTTGTTATTTTGTATTGGTTTTTTATAGGTCCCGTATCAGCTCTGGATTTGAATCCCTTCCAAAACAACCTGCTCGCTTCCGGAGCTTCAGATAGTGAGATATACATATGGGACCTCAACAACCTGGCTACTCCAATGGCCCCTGGAAATAAAGCGCAACCTTTTGAGAATGTGCAAGCCTTAGCGTGGAACAGACAGGTAATTTTGAACATGTTGATATCTTTCTATTGTTAAAATAAAATACTTCTTTGTTATAATTTACATGAGTTTCATTCATAATTCACATGAGCAACTTATGTGAATTATAACAAAGATGTATTTTATTTTAATCTATTAAAATGAACTTTCACAAAGTTACTGCTATGCGATGAGATGGTTTGGGCATGTGGAAAGAATGAATGATGATAGACTGACAAAGTATGTATACAAAGAAAGTGTGATAGGAAAAAGAGGGAAGGGACGACCGAGAAAAGTATGGAGGGATCAGATTGAGGAGATTGTGAAAGAATGGGATATACAAAGTGAGCGTAAAAGAAGAAAATGCATGAAAAAGGTGATGGATATGAAGGAATTGAAAAAGGTATGTCAGGATAGGAAAAAATGGAGGCAGCTCTGCAGAGGCTCTGGCCACCCCTAGTGGAATAGCGACAGAGTTACAGTTACAGTTACTGCTAAAAACCTAGATAATCTTTCTATTGTTTTAAAAATCTCTCAATAGCACTGCAGCCAAGACCTCTACTTTGTCTTCCAATTTCTTCTATTCCCCTCTTCTGTCTTCCAACTTGCAATTTTGACTTGTTTTTAAAATAATTCAGTTGTAAACTGGAGAGCTTTTTTTGGAGGTTAAACACTTAAAAATGAAGGCTACTTCAACATTGTCATTATTTGATTTGAATTTTATTTGCAGGTTCAACATATTTTGGCATCAACGTTTTCAAGCAGATGCGTTGTATGGGATCTGAGAAAGAATGAACCGATTATAAAATTAAGGTATTTAAATATGAAAAAAACCACTATTTAATTCTGCTGATATTAGATAGTCTCCAGCAGTGTTTTGTTTTCATATATATTTTTTTTAAATGGAGTTGTGGAATGTTTCCATTGAAGCATTTCAGAAATGATAAAATTAAGGTATGTTGAAAATGTTTATTATGTTTCCAGTGATGGGCAAGCTCGCACCCGTTGGCACGCCGCCGCCTGGCACCCCTCAGTCGCCACCCAGCTGTGCATCGCCTCCGAGGACGACCAGAACCCCGTCATCCAGCTGTGGGATCTCCGGCTGGCCACCTCACCTCTGCTGTCCCTGGAGGGCCACCACAAGGGAGTGCTGGGCCTGTCCTGGTGCAGCCAGGACCCTGACCTCATGCTGTCTTCGGGAAAAGACGGAAGAGTCCTCTGCTGGAATCCAAACAGCACCAAAATTGTAAGTTTGTCTTTTATTTTATAACATTTTAAATATTGTTCCAGCTATACTCCAGCCAAGCAAGCATTCTTGAGAAAATACAGCTTTTTAACTTATACACAAGATGGTTTGGACATATGGAGAGAATGAATGATAAAAGACTGACAAAGAAAGGCTGACAATAAAAGAAATGCATGGAGCATCATAGCTGTGTGGTGTGCCAAAAAAAAATGACACCCAAGGTGTAGTTTTGGTAAGGCGAGGCATATGAGAAAAAATGACAAATGACCGGTCCTTAGCTCAGTGGTAAAACTGCGGACTCTGAATGGGAAGGTTGTGGGTTCGAATTCCGGCGGAGTACAAAAAATATACCATTTATATTTTCAAATTTGCTCTTCTCTGGGTTGAAAAATTCATAAACCTTTACCAATGACCGGTCACCAAAGGTCCATCCAGCCTTACAGCAACTGGGTCTTGCTTGAGTATTGGCGCTTTGTAGCGACGACCAAGCTCGTACACCTCTGCGGCACTACAACAAGTGTCATAGACCCCTAGAATCTCTAGAATCTAGGGAGTCTCCCGCACAGGATTTCTTAAAAAAAAAAAAAAAATATGCTGCAAGAATAGATGAATGTTGTATTAGAGGAAGACAGAGAAAGATATAGATGGACCAAATTTCTGAATGTCTTTACAAAAGGATGGCAAACAACAGAGACAGATGGCTGGTACAACAAGGCACTGCCTTTAGAAGATAATGGTGATGACAAAATATGAATTATTTTATATTTTCCACAGGGTGGGGAAATCCTCCTTGAAGTTTGCTCGACCGGACAATGGATGTACGATGTTGCCTGGTGCCCCAAGAATCCAAACCTCATCGCCACGTGCAGCAATGATGGCAGAGTTGGCATCTATTCCATCAATGGCGGGACAAAACATCAACAGGTACCTGCTATTTTTTCTCTGTATACGTTGTTTGGTTAACGTAATGACCAAACAGTCAAAGGCGATAAGTTTAGTTTACATTTGAACATTAAATAAATAGAATAAAAAGAGGACGGCATACCTATTTGATAAGATTAGAAATATTAACCAGGGCTGGAAGTTTCATCATATAAAGACAAGATGGCCGCAAGTAAACATCTGATCATGCATTGACAGGTCTTCAGACTAACATGAACGATGTTTAGTAGGTAAGAATTACTGTGGGGATGAGACTTCCAGCCCAGATGTGTTTAAAAATGAACGGTAACTTTTTTATTCCGCTCAGCCTGCATACATTTTGGCACATTGGGTAAAAACAGCAATCTGGAGTTTACAAAAGCCAACTTGCTGTGTTTACACTGTTTTTAACACGTAAAAATATTTTTTGCAGGTTGCCACCACAAACAAGATCATGGATTCCTTCCCTGGCATGGAATCTCTGCACCAGGCTCCTGTACCGTCTCACGTGGAAGTGGAACAGAGCGTCCAAGTCCTGCCTAAACCTCCCTTGTGGACCAAGAGGCCAATCAAAGCTTCCTTCGGGGTAAACTTATTACTTCTCTATTTACCCAACATTCAGGAAACCGCACGTACGTACCCCTGACTTTTGAAGAGTATGTATGAAAAATGACGAAATGTCAGACAAACAACCGAAAGCTTAGCCTGCCCTTGAAGAACTACTTGTCTAGACTTGTAATGACGTGACTTTGGAACTCAGGCGGATGCCAAGCGGTTTGAAGTTTTCAAATATATTATTTTTTCTCAAGCGCGTGTGGAATACGGGACGTAGCAGAATGGTACACTCAAAGTTTGAGTATCGTGTACGTTCATATGCTTAGGGTTGTTAATCCTCAAATAAGCTAGTCCTGATTGACTGCTTCGAAACCTGCTTAATGAAAAATAAACCGGAGACCTCAATCGCAATATTTCTATTGAGGGTTCACTGAACCATCTGCGGTCCTGTGAGAGATTATACTAGTTGTGTTCGTTCGTACAACAAAGCGTCGTTGGCATATATAGATAGCCCGATGTGATCACTTTTATCAAAGTAGGGCCCCTGCAGTGGGGCTGGTCACATAATTAAAATGGATAACGCCATCCCCACTCTCAAAACCACAAGGCTGAAGGAGACCTGGAAAGTTAAAAAATGTGATGGATGGATGGTGTCAACGCAGATGCAGCCAAGGCAGACATACACAGCTGGAGAGCAAAGGTGATGGACAGGCAAGAGTGGAGGAGAATCCTGGATTCAGCCAAAGCCCACCCAGGGCTGTCAATCTCATTATTTATTTATTTATTTATTTACGGCGTTAGCCTTTTACGAAATAAGTACATATCAAGGGAGTTTATACAAAACAACAATAACAATAAATATTACAAGATTAAAAAGTATAAAACATTACGGTAAAACATAAAAGAAAAGAAAAGAAAAAATAAACCCATATATAAACACTAAACAGTAGGTTAGAAGCAAAAAAAAAAGCATATCAAAAATAAAAACTTCAGAAACCATTCAAATATCACTAATAAAGAAATTCACCAGGCAGACATCGTTCATATAATAACAATCTAAAACAATATAATTTATTATATATTATGGATGTCCCAAAAACATTTTTTTCAGACCTTGGTTATAGGTATGATAATTATTATTATGCAGAACCAAGTCAAGTGAGGCATACTCATTACCAACACGCTGTAAACGATGCATACAACTATTGCTTTGTGCGTTAGTGCTAGTAAATACAGGGCGGTAAGAAACTAATTGTCTAGTCCCTGAACGTGGAGTAAAAAAATTCAACTCACCAAGTAGTGCAGGACAATCAATTAGAGCATGTTTTATTTTGAAGAGGGTGATTAAGTCAATAAATTTACGTCTGTCTGACAAAAAGTTTAGATTTAGAATCGAATTTAAATAGAGCGGGTCGAAGTGTGACAGGGGAATATTGAGTTTAAAATTAACTATTTTCAAAAATTTTAAGTGAACCTTTTCTATATTGTCTACGTGCACCATGTAGAGGGGGGACCAAACAGGCGAGCAATATTCCAAAACACTGCGAACCAATGTGGTATAAAGAATTTTGATTGCGGCAGTGTCCTGAAAGTCCTTGGTGATGCGGTTTATGAAACCAAGCATTCTCATGGCCATGGCACAAATTGAAGCAATGTGTACATTAAAAGATAATCCACAGTCAAACACAACCCCCAAGTCGGTGACCTCCGTTACCACCCGAAGACTGTTTGAAAAAAGTGTATAGTCATATATAATGGGATTTTTTATTCTGAAGAAATTCATTACTAAACACTTCGAGACATTTAGAGGCAATTCATTTTTATTACACCAGGTTGCTAGATTATTCAAAGATAATTGGAGACTATTACAGTCAGCCACATTATCTATGACTTTAAAATTTTTTATATCGTCAGCAAACAGGAGAACATTTGTGTCAGGAAATTGCTTTGTAATATCATCAATAAATAGGAGAAAAAGTAGCGGGCCCAGATGGGAACCCTGGGGGACACCACTAGTTGGTGAGAAGGAGTGTGAGCTATTATTATCTATTCTGACAATCAAAGATCTATCAATAAGGTAGTTTCGGAGCCAAGACAGAAAACTACCAGACACCCCCATACCGCGTAGCTTACTAAGAAGGATAGTGTGTGATACCCGATCAAACGCTTTTGAAAAATCAGTGTAAATTACGTCAACTTGTTTTCGGCTAGACAAAGCATTAGAAAGGAAATTTTCAAACACCATTAAATTAGAAGTAGTTGATCGATTTGGTAAAAAACCATGTTGATGGACTGAAATTGATCTGGTTGCAACGTACCGGATTTTAGTAAGTACAAGCTTTTCAAGTAGCTTCGGAATGGCGGACAATTTACTTATTGGTCGATAGTTTTTGACGTTACTCCTATCACCAGACTTGTATATTGGAGAAAGATACGATTGCTTCCAAAGGGCGGGAAAACATCCAGACGCGATGGACAAATTAAATACCGCACACAGAGGTTGAGACAAGCTATGTACACAGTTTTTCAACATTACCGCTGGGACATTATCAGGGCCAGGATTAGTAAGTGGTTTCATTGATTCAATTTCTGTGATGACATCAACTACACTAAATGACAAATTAGACAGTTGTAAATCAATATGTGAAGAGAATTCAAACGTATTACAGTCAGGATGAATATCATAAACGCTTTTAAAGAAAGATGCAAAAAGGTTAGGAATTTCTTGAACATCATCAGATGACACATCATCATAAAAAACATTTTGTGGGATACCGAGATCGCCCTTTCTCAGAGAGTTAGCATATGACCAGAATTTTTTCACATTATGGACAATAGAGCGCTCAGTGTTGGAAATGTAATTTAAATAACAATTTTTGGACAGAATTTTGCAATCATTACGTAATTTCTTAAAATCTAGATAATCCGAAGAAGAATTAGAGATTTTATATTTCAGATGAGCCACTTTCTTATCCTTTATGAGATCAATTAAATCATGACTAAACCATTTGGGATATTTCCAAGAATAAGGACTAAGCTTAAAAGTAGGTACAAATTTAGTGATCGCTTCGGATAGAATAGAGTACAGATTATTTACTACAACTTCAATATCATCATTATTTACAAAAGAAAAGTCAACACTCTGAAAAAATATATTCATATGAACAAAATCAGCTTTAGAAAAGTCTACAATATAAGTGGTATTATGGTTTTTATGTTGGACATTAGATGGAAGAGAGATGGAAAGAGGTGGATGGTATGTATCGATGGGAACAAGGATATCAGATGATTCTATAGATTTAGCAGCATTATCACTGCAAAAAACTAGATCCAAAATACGATTACGAGCATTTAATGTGAAATTAATTTGAAAAAAGTTTAAAAAGTTACAAAGATTTAATATGGTAGTTTCCGCCAGTGAGAAGTTCGAAGTATGGCATTTAGGTAACAAGGGATCAGCTTCATTCCATGATATATTAGGCAAGTTAAAATCACCTACAATCAAGAATTTTGAATGAGGGAACTTATTCCTCATAGCTTCAACCTCAGCTGCAAAGCCACTGTAGAGCTCAACACAAGAGCTAGGGGGCAAGTATATACATGCAATTATATATGAAGGATCAGTAAGCAGCAGTACAAATATGAGTTCAGTGGTCTTGTTGATACAGGGGATCACTTTTGATTGAATGGATTTAGAAACAGCAAGTAGCACACCCCCTCCACGCGACTTGGTACTTGTGCTAGTAGATCGATCAAGCCGATATGTATTGTAATTATTAAAGCCAAGCTCTGAAGAATTAACGTCAGGCGTCAACCAAGTCTCGGTTAGTGCAAAAATATCAAACTTCAATAATGCTGAACTAGATCGGACCATATTCAGCTTGGAATTTAAGCCCCTTACATTTTGGTAGTACATTTTTAAAATTAGTTTTTTGATGTTGAAGCTGTAGCGGTCTTGGATATAAAAGGTACCCCATCCCTGAATTTCATAATTAAACTGGTCTCCCCCGCTGACCTCCTCTCCTCCAGCTCCTTCCACTTAGATGCCAGGAACCTCTGTTGGAATGGAGTAAGGTCTGGCTTAATTTTTATGAAGACAATGGTTTAGCCCATGATTGTTTTGTTGGTTTCATTGTGACACTTCTTTGTGACATGTTTTGTCATTACCTGACAATATCAAATATATATAAACGTTGTTTGAACATGCCAATCAATTGTTTTGAAACCTTTTTTGTCAAAATTGTTATCCTAAAACAGGCAGAAAAAGGGTCTGTTGTTTTGTCACCGAATGAATGGACCTAAACTTTGTTTACTCTGTTAAACTATCATCTGTCATTTCTGTATATTTTTTTCTTATATTGATTTGATCTTTCAATTTATGTGTTTTTTTTTCTGTAATGACGAGATGTGTCATATATTTTAATGCCTTTTTCAGTTTGGTGGTAAATTGATAACATTCGATAAGCAGGAGCCTGCAGTGGTCGGGCAAAATGGCGTCAATCCTCCGAGACAGATTTACATCAGTCAGGTATGCTCCAATAATTGTATTATTATCACATTTTACTTTTGACTTTTCTTGGGTGCGACTAAATCAAACTTCTGCCGCACTCAATCAGACCAGCATATTATAAAAAAAACAAATTAGGAAACTGGATTTTGAACTCCAAATCTAAAATGGACATTTTATGAAAGTGTGGGGTATATTAAGGTCTGTGTGGTATGATAAGGATGGTTACTCCAGCTAGCGCGAGCCATTGCCGTTATCAGAAGTATGCCCGTTCACACACGTGCCCTGCTAACTTCCCTTCTTACTTCCTTAAGTAAGCGTGTTGACTGCAACAAAGTATACTGGTCCCTTTTTCCTCATGCATTTAGAAAAATCATATATTTTTTAAGGAATTCTTAACGGGAGACTCCCCAGATTTCAGAAAACGTCCTCCAGCCTTACAGCAACTAGGTCTTGCTTGAGAATTGGCGCTTTGTAGCGACGACCAAGCTCGTATAAAGTCCGGTCAATAGCTCAGTTGGTAGAATGCTTGCATTCCATGCTGAGAGCAAGGGTTCGATCCCCACCGAGGGTGTCAGAAATGATTGCCCGTTTCGGTGTCTATGTATTTCAAACACAAAATAAATACCGGCAAGGTGTACTCAGCCTTCACAAGAAATGAGAACCAGCCTGTCCTGATCCTTTGTCGCCTTTGCTTTGGGACACTGCTCCACATTTTAAGTTGCATTTACAGGTCACGACCGAGCCAGAATTGGTGGCGCAGGCCCAAGTCCTCCAGGAAGTGATAGCAGGAGCCGCAGCCGGTGCAGGTGGGGAGCTCCTGGCCGAGCACTGCAGGCAGAAGGCGGAGCTGGCCAGCGACCAGCACCAGAAGTACGTGTGGCACTTCCTCAAGGCCAGCTTTCAGCAGGATCCACGCTCCGAGATGCTCAATCTACTCGGTAAGGGAGTTTCTTCTTTTCTCTTTTGGATTATCCATGATTGTGATCCTTTCTGCTAATTCCCTCTGAAATTTCGGATGAATCCCTGCATTGAGTTGTTTTAACCTTTTCGCTTCTGAATATTCTGGCTAGGTATATGAATACCCTCAGTATGGAATACTTTTTTGAGCACATTTTTTAAAACACCCATTGATTTCCTATTTTAATTGATTGACGACACTTCAAACTATGTGAACAGTCACATGTATTAGTTATTAAAAAACAAAAGTCACAAACGCTTAGCACATATTTCCACTTGCAGTCTTTTGAATGCTTGAACACAGATGTCAGGGATACGTTCAAAGTTGGATGACGTCTATGATTGACAGCCGCACTGTATGCAAATATACACTAGACGCCTATGCGTGTCACCCGCAGTTGAAGGGTTTACCATGAAAGTACTTTTAACGCACATGTACAATTTGTCTTTTTTTTTGGTCACATGTACATTTTGGCCATGCAAAAATAAATTGGCGAATTGCATCCCTCTTATGGTAAAAAATGTGGAGAGATCATGAATGAGATGGCTCTATGATGTTCAGGGGACTGCAGGGATAAGGTGGCTTAACAACAGGGAGGCTTGTTGGAGGTCTATATCCAGGAATGGATGGAAATATAATATAATCTAAGCTTCAAAGATATGTTAACATTTACGATTCATATTCAATGCATGCCCACAAACAGAAAAAAAAATCACACTTACAAATGCTGCATGTGTACTTACAGATTAAAATCCAAACCTCAAATGAACATAAACCCTGCAAATTTGGCTGACATTCCCTGAAACAGGGGTAACATTGGCAAAGTGGACCATTTTTTACATTATGGATGGTCAGCCTCCTACCAACCTATAAGTCAAGGAATACAAATGATAAATAACATTTGGGTATATAAAAACAGCAGAACCTTCAAATGAAATCTATGCAAAAGAAAGTCAATAGGTATACAAAAATATAACATAAAATTATTAATGAATAAGCCGCCAACATTACAAATCAACATTACTGATTATCCACCATTTTTTTCGGTCCTTATACACTTCTTTGATTTCATCCAGTCATAACCTTTTTCATACAAGCTCTCCTTTTATTATGACTCTGGATATTCCATTCATTCGCTTAATATAATCTGGTAATCTCTTCTTTTGTTGTACAGGTTTCCGCCACGATGATTTGAACAGCAAGGTCAACGAGCACGTGGCTAAACTGAACGCCAAAAACCACCAGAATAACATTGATAGGCACATGGACCAGATCACAGACGGCATAGCAGCTCTGAGCAGGGTTTGTGAAATTCCATGTTGATTCAAACTGCCAAGGCAAAATAGTTGATTTTGTTTTTTTATTTGATTTGTAGATTAACCAAGTTTTACTTAGGGACTGTCCATATATTACGTCATTCGCATTCAGGGGGGGGGAGTCTGGTCTGCGGATGATGGCAAATGATTTACGAGTACCAAAAGTGACGTCGTTCTTGTAAATACCAATTTCTACAAAATATACTAACTGTTATGTAAGTAATATAACATTATTCATTATTAAGCTCTCCATTATTACAGCAAGAGGGGGGGAGGGGGTCATTAGATAATGACTATAGGATGATTGTAGGGGGGGGGGTCGAAAATCGGCCAAAATCGATGACGTAATTTATGGACGGCCCCTTACATGGTGGTGGTTTTAATGTTTTTCAACCACTAACTGTACCCTTGGTACGAGTTGCAAAACATGAGTAAAGTAAAGTTTACGGAAAGTATTAAAGAGTGATTTTCCCTGAAATCTGCCGTTTTTGTTTCTTACATTTTATGGTCTTAGCAAAAGAGTTACAGTGATGAAGAAAATCAAGTTCAAACAAGCAAAAGCGGCAGATTTTGGGGAAAACCACTCTTTAATACTTTCCGTAAACTTTACTTTACTCAAGTTTTGCAACTCGTACTCAGGGTACAGTATTCATTCGTATATTGCCAACTTAAAGGGATAACTGAATAAGTACTGATTCACTGATTTGAGAAATTGTGGATTGAACATTTTAGCGAGTGTAACTTCTCATAGTAAGTGAACTTATTATGAGCTATTACTCCTGACAAACTTCTATGCTACAGGATTTTCACATTTTTTAGTGTTTTCTCTCGTAGAAAACAGGAAAAGAGGTGCATTCATCTGAGGAGCCCATGTTAGCTTAATATGTCACTTATTCAGTTTCACCTGGTATCAATATTTTACAAGCAAATAATCATTATAGTATTTTTTCCAATGGATTTCAAAAAATATATAAAGTTTGAGATTGCAGAAAAATGGCATAACTTTTTTTTTTTTATCTTATCGTTAAAATCCTAACAGCTCTAAATTAAAAAAATTAAGGCATTTATTGGCATTCCTATTAATGTGGGTTTACAATGTTTTACAATTTTTTTTATGTCACAAGCGCCTTTAGGACAATAAAAGCCAAAATCTTGTCGGTTACACCAAAACCATACTTCAAAAATGCAGTTGTTTGCTTGGGCATAAACAACACAAAAGTCATCGTAGAGCTATGGGAGTTAGCGCATTAGAAAGAGCGGAAAATTTCAAGTAGGATAGCACTCATTTTTGATCAAAATGTCGCTTATGCCCTACTGCCTTTTAACCGTCGATATATTCTCTACTCCTAACACTGTTTATTTTCACTATTTTATAATAATAGTGTTAATAAAAAGGATTAGTTTTTTCTTTAAATCTCTATGAAATAATAACGAGTTTTCACGGTGTTCATACACAAATTATCAAAAATATGAAAACATTTTTTTTTTTCATAATAAAATTGTATAAAAGTGATTATAAAGTATTAAAATAGCGGTGGAATTGTTCTTATCTTAAGTTTAACCCTTTCATAAGCTTTGCACAGTTCATATTCATCATTGTATATCATCTATAACAATTATTGTCCTATTGGTGTTGGCTTTAACCATTGAGTAATAACATAGAGGAGCAGAAACTACCTTACTGCATTGTTACATACTAAAGCCCATATTTGTCTCAGCCCTGTCAAACGTTGTAGTGGTGTAGTCAAACAAAACAAGTTTTTACGTGTCAAATTCTGTTTTCTTGCTTTCTCCATTTTGTGTTCTGACACCCAATTATACACATGCAACAACGCAATGCAACTAAGCTACACATATAGTGTAACTTCTTGCCTGCGTTCTCCCAAGGGGTCACATGTGGCGATTCGGGACCTATTTATTTTTACGGGTAAGGGGGCCAGCTTCACACCAACAACTTCCAGTTGAAGTGGGGGTTTCTCAGCTCCCGGGGGGGCTGGTTCTCATTTCTTGTGAAGGCTGAGTAAACTTTGAGATCGAACCCTTGCTCTCGGCATGGAATGCAAGCATTCTACCAATTGAGCTATCAAACTTTTTCGTGCCATCAACATGCCATCATGTCTTATGCCTTTTTTCTTCTAAAATTTTATTAAATTTCAATTTTATTGATCACATGATTTATAATGCATGCGTACTATGTTCGGACTGGTTCGGAAAAAGATGCTCTCTTTGTCACTTCATTCTTAACAGAGAAGCTAAAATAATCCACAATTTTGTATCACTAAACACCATCAAAAAGGCCGTTGTTAAAAATGATTCCAATGTGGCTAAACACAGTATGGAGAAAGTAAGAAAACATAAATTGTGAAATAAAAAGAAAAACAATTGTGACCGGTCCGTAGTCCAGTGGTAACACTTTGGACTCGTAAATGGAAGGTTGTGGGTTTGAATCCCGGCGGAGCACAAAAAATATACCATTTATATTTTCAAATTTGCACTTCGCCGAGTTGAAAAATTCATAAACCTTTACCAAAGACCGGTCATCAAAAGGTCCATCCAGCCTTACAGAAACTGGGTATTGCTTGAGAATTGGCGCTTTCTACAGCGACGACCAAGCTCGCAGAGGGCTCTTGAGGTGTGATACACACAAAAACAGCGCTCACCAAATAAATCAGCCTAATTTTTTTTTTTTAATTTCAATCGAATATTTTGTATGCTTACACCCTCTGTTGTGTTTGACAGGTCTGAAAGATTTAGTGAATGACATTGAGACACATTTCTTTGAGTTAAAGAAGAGCTTGTTTTTCTCAGCCCAAGCTGCTAATGCATCTAAATCATCTTGCAGATTTATGGAGTCGTGAATATCTACGACTTTCGTGTAAACCTTCAAATCCTCTGCATAAAGAAGACAAGAGCTGTACTTAATGATATCTACTATATCATTAATGAATATAGTAAAGGCCAATGGACCCAGATTTGATCCTTGAGGAACGCCGGAAAATGGCTGAAAGGTATTAGAGGTAAAGCCATTTATCTCGACGTACTGTCGCCTGTTCCTCAGATAGGAGGCAAAGAAAAATAATAGGGATTTAGAAAACCCAAGAACATGCATTTTTGTTGTGTCTCATACTATATTTCCATGTCGTAAGCTAGTTTCGGCCCATTACGTTGTATGCCCACGGCTTTAACCCTGTGTGGTGGTGTGTTATGCTTGTAGAGTGAATCCACAGAGACAGACGCTGAACCTTCCACAGACACTAGCACCGACATATCGGTAAGACGTAGTTTGGAACGCTAACATAGAGTGTATTATAGTTTCTTCAAACATTTAAAAAAATATTATATCTTTCATTTCAAATTTTAGATATGCATGTGTTGATTAATGTCAGGTTGAGAATAGGAGGTTTTAAATTTTATTAAAATTAAGTTCCTTGACTTATAAGTTGGTATGCGGCTCACCACCCATACTGTGAAAAATGTTTCACTTTGCCAATGTCACAAGCAGACACATAATTTCGCGCTCACACATGCCGCATGTGGACCTACAGTGTAAAAATCCCGATCTCAAATGAACATAAGCCCTGCAACTCTTGCCGACCTTCCCTGAAACAGGGGTGACATTGGCAAAGTGAACCATTTTTTATAGTATGGGTGGTCAGCCTCATACCACTCTATAAGTCAAGGAATGTAAAAAGGAATGAAACAGGTAAAAAAATTGAGAATTTTGTCTTTAAACTCATTAGTTTACAAGGCCAACTTTAACATATTTTTAAAAAATATTTATTAATAAAAATGATTTCTGTCGGTGCTATTCTTAGACATTTTAGTCGCCCGTTGGGCCCACGCTTTGACAAACTAATGATGCATTTTTATGAAGACCTGTCAATCCAAGATGGCCGCAAGTGAACAGCTTATTAGTCTTCATACAAATATTACCAAATTTCGGTAAATAAGAATGACCGTGGTGATAAGACTTCCAGCCTAGGCATCATCAGTTTGTTGTGGGCTCAACCAACGACTAAAATGTCTAAGAATAGGCCCGTTTTAGTTTATTGGTTGGTAGTTTTATCCAATAGGAGTATGCTAAACGATTTTCGATCTTTTTGCTGTGTATGTATGTGCACTATGGAGGGTAATCATTCATCATCTTTTTGTGTATTATATCCTTTCATTTCATGCTTTGCTTTATCATTTTAATATTCACCAATAAACATGTAACCTAGAAAGTGTTTCACATTTTTAAATGAATGTCAGTTAAAACGTAATGAATGCCTTTCAGGGAGGAGATGGTACTGCGGCGTTTGATAGTATTGCCCAAACAAACAAAATGAACAATATTAAAGCAGATTCCAAACCGTTCATAATTCCAACGGGAGATGGTATGTTATGCATTCAAAATATCTTTTATAATAACATCTATCTATAATCTAAGGCGCAAAGATATAGTAAGATTTGAGATTCATATTAAATGCATGCCCACAAATAGACATGTCGACTGCTCCAAGGAAGACAGCATGCTGTCTTAGTGCACTAAGTCAAAAAAGATAGTTTTAATTGAATGTTATTTGTTCCATGGAGAACAATGCCTAAACTATTTTTTGCATTCATTTATTAACGAATTTAAAAGAGATAAAGACACGGCTGTCATCTTCAAATGAAGATAATGATTAATTGTTACCTTCAGAAATGGAAATAAGTCAAAAACCTCAATTTCGGAGTTACTGCCTTCTCCCTTGGAGCAGTCGATGTGTAAGTTCACCCTTACAAATGCCGCATGTGTACTTACAAATTACTAAAGTCAAAAGTACTTGAGGTGTATAAATACTCAACTTGTGTAAATAAAACTCGTGTGTTTTTAAAAAAGTATATATTTTCTCATAAGGATAAAATACTATGTTATATCTCTGATGAAAAGGCGTTTAAAAGTCTGTGTGTATTGATTATTATATTTTGTTGATTTTTTTGTTTCCAGATCCCGAGGGTGTTATTTGCCAAGCTCTCCTAAGTGGAAACATAGAAGCTGCCGTCGAGCTGTGTTTAGAAGCTGGTAAAACTGCCGACGCTTTGGTTATAGCTAGTACAGGTAATTATTATAGTTTTACTCTTTTTGACGATGATTTGTAGAGCGCTGTTTCATTATTTCTGTCTTGATGTGTATTTAAATTTACAAGATTTCAATCAATGTGACGAGATTTGGTGAATGCGACAAGATTTAATTAATGTGTGGAGATTTTCTCAATATTAATTTGATAGCATATACACATTTGCATTGACAAGTTTAAATCAATTTGGTAAGTATTAAAAATTAAAAATAATTTGTACATGGTTACGGGGAGATTTTATTAATGTGGCGAGATTTCATCAATGTGAATTTCAATACACATAGGTACACATTTACTATGACAAGTCTTTTATCAAAGTGACAAGATTTGGTCAATGTGGCGAGTTTTGATGAATGTGACGGGATTTTCAGGAGGTGCCGACCTGCTGGCCCGCACGCAGTGGCGACACATTTCCGCCGGCAGCGGTGCCATATCTCGCCTGTCTTCCGCCTTACTCGGAGGAACTTGGGACTCCTTAGCCGACTCTGTCGCCCCCAGTGGATGGAAAGCAGCTCTGGCCGCGGCCTTGACACATTGCACGGCCGACCAACTGTATTCAGTTTGCGGTGAGTTGTGGCAAATTTATTGTTCTATCAACTTTTTAGATTTTTTTTGTTTCTTCATTTCTATAATCTATGTATAATCTAAGTTGCCAAGATATATTGACATTTAAGGCTTGTTTATTCCTTGACTTATAGGTTGGTATGAGGCTGACCACCCATACTGTAAAAAATGGTTCACTTTGCCAATGTTACCCCTGTTTCAGGGAAGGTCGGCAAAAGTTGTGGGGCTTATGTTCATTTGAGGTTTGGATTTTATTTGTAAGTACACATTCAGCATTTGTAAGCGCGAACTACACTTGTTGGTTTGTGGGCTTACATCTGAGAGCTTTAAATGAATATATCCTTGCAACTTAGATTATAGATTATTATAGAAGGCTTTTATTCAATGCATGCCCACATACAGACATATGTAAGTTTGCGCTCACACATGCTACATGTGCACATATACTACCGTGTCTGTCTGATGGTTTACAAAGCTGTCAATGGTATGGCTCCTTCATACTTGTCTGACATGTTTTCACCCGTTGAGATAGATTTAAGACGCCAAACGCTCAGCTCTGCAGGGTGTGGGGTGGTTGACTTAGTCCAGTTGTCACGTTAGACGCGCACTAATTGCGGGCCCAACAGAGTGGAACAGACTATCACCTAATGTGAGGAAGGCAGAAACTGTTGGTGTCTTTAAAGGAGCACTAAAGACGCATCTTTACAAAAAATCTTATCCGTGATTTGAGAGGGCCCTTGACGTGTGACACACACAAAAATGGCGCTCTTTAATTATGTGTATCTTCTAAATAAAGTATCCTTGTATATATATATATATATATATATATGAAATATACCAAACCTCACACGAACATAAACCCTACAACTCGTGCTGCCTTTCCCTGAAACTGGGGTGTCATTGGAAAAAGTGAACCGAGTTTTTACATCAGCCTCATATTAACTTATTTTTTATCTTTTATTTAGATCTGTAAAAAATGCAACTAAGCTGCGCATATAGTGCAACTTTTTTCTGTGTTGTCACCAAAGGAATCACATGTGGTGTGTGGAATCTATTTATTTTTACAGGTAACGGGGTTCTGACCTCGATGGGATTTGAATACGAATTCTCGGCGTGCAATGTAAGCACTATACCAACTGAACTATTATAAACCGGACTGATTAAACTTGCTTTTCTCTTGCAGAGTCTCTGGGCAAGAAGCTGTCAGAGGAGGCTGATGTGTCTCTCAGCGCGGATGCCGTCATCTGCTACCTGTGCAGCGTGAGCCTGGAGCCCCTGGTGGCCTGCTGGCAGCAGCAGACCAGTTCCAAAGCTGCGTCAGCCAAGTCTCTCACGGAAGTGGTGGAACTGGTGCTCGTTGCCAGGCTCGCCGCCCTGCAGAGAGGACGCCCAGTCGAGGTACAATTCATGAGTCACCTTCATCAATAGCGAGGCTAACGCACCAGGGCACAGGTTGTGAGGCACAGGTAGAGCCCCAGGGTGAAGGCTCCTTTGCACCAGGCTGCGGTTTACAAGGCGAATAATAATAATAAACTTAATTTATCTATGCCTTTTTGTGATTTATTTCACTACAAAGGCACATGTGCGCTCTAGCGGGAAAATAAAAATGCTTTCAGCATCTCCTAAAGGCTGTCTCGTTGTCCTGGACTCTCAGCTTCTCTGGGAGAGCATTCCATGCCGCTGGCCCGGCAATACGGAAAGAGCGGTTCCCGAAGACCGTGCATGATTGTCTTTTCGGCAGTTCTTGCCTGCAGGATGCCTGGATTGATGGCAGGAAATCCACAAGGAAGGGGTGGAAGCTCGATTGTTATTCCGCCTTTGTGGGTGGCGCCCCGTTGACAGTGACACCATCTGACCGTGCTGCACCCCGCAGCGCTGTGTTGCACGTCCACCTTCGGTCACATCTCGCTCCAGACTAATGTGCCATACTCAGATTTCGGGTTATGCCAAAAGAATGTGACTACTCCTATGGCCAACAACCCCGGCAACCTCACAAGTCATCACACGCTGCCATCAAGGCAATGTCTTTTAAAATTATTAATGTTATTATAATTACATAAAGAGATTTGTTTTGTCTTTCAAGACAAAACAAAGCTGCTAACTGTGGGCCGAGTGCAGCATCGGATGGGAGTAGTTATGTCAGGAGTGCCATTGGGCAACACGAGGGAGTTTGTCTACCTTGGCAGTAAAATAACGTGGGACGGACGGTCAAAGAGCGACATCGACAGCCGTATACACCAGGCTAGACTTGCATTTAATAAAAAAGCAAAAATAATAGAATCAAACAACATAGACCTGAAACTGAGACTACTCCTCATCAAAACATATGTATGGAGTATTTTGATGTACGGCTGCGAGACATGGTGCCTATCCAAAAGGGATAAACGAAGACTAGAAGCTTTCGAGATGTGGTCGTATAGAAGGCTTCTAGGAATTTCCTGGAGAGACCACACCACAAATGAGGAGGTTCTCCAGAGAATCGAAGGAGGAAGGCACCTGCTCAGGACTTTGTCCGAAAGGCGTGCAAGATGGATCGGCCATGTAATGCGACAAGAAGGTCTCTTGCATGCCATAATGGAGGGGATGACCGAGGGGACCAACTCTAGGGGACGCCCACGCCAAGAGTACCTGGAGGACCTGCTGGTGGACGTGCGCTGCTCAACATATGCAGACCTAAAAAGAGCCACACAAGACAGGGAGGAATGGAGAACAAGAGTAAAAGATATTGCTGCAAACCAATCCTAGGATTGAAACAGGAGAAGAAGAAAGAGATTATACCGTCAGATCCGTACAAATTTCGGAGACCGCGAATTCCGTGTTGCGGGTTTCGGTGGAGTGGAACAGGCTGCCACCCGGAGTGAAGAACTCCAAATCTGTGGATGTATTTCGCGGAGCACTCAAGACACACCTTTTCAAAGAGTCTTATCCGTGATCGGAGAGGGCCCTTGAGGTGTGACACACACAAAAACGGCGCTCTCTTATCATATGTAATTCAAAATAAATAAGCCTGATATATATACGAGTATATTTAGCCACCTGAGGATGGAAACGGATTATTTGCGAAGCCGGCTATAGACCTTAATATACTCGCCATAATCAAAAACAAAGCTGTTTTTTTTTTATCTTTTAAGATGAATGATTACAACGCGAATGTCTCTACAATCAATAAAATGAAATTTATTCCTTTCAGGCATTTGGCAAGCTGTCTCATCTGTTGACGAGTTACGCCCTCAGGCTTGCGTCGCAGGGCTACCTGGAAGGAGCCTTGAATTGCTTGTCGGGCCTGCAAGACCAGGAGTTGACCTACAGACTGCAGTGCGCCTTGGGCTATGCTCAACCTTATGGAAACACAGGCAGGCAGAACACTCAAAGACCTTCCTTGGGACAGGTAATGTTAATCACTGGTATCCACTGTTATGATTTACGGCCTCAATTTAATAAAAACTTTGGTTAATTTGTTTTAAGATTCCGTACACATTAGGTTCATTCACAGAGCTAACCTTAGCTCGACAGCTCCGATACAAATCTTACGCTATAGACAGCTTTGGCCCTTTTTATAGCATGACATAAGGATGGTTCTTGAGACATTGCGAACTGGGACATGAGAGATTTTGCCAGAATATTCTATTTAGAATATTCGAGCAAACACTCACACCACGAACAAATACAAGTACAACTATTTAAACACCTACATCACACAAGTACACACAAAAACACATAGACACAATCACACATTCGTAACAACACAATGATTTTTGTTTCATTTAAATATTTGTTCTCATTTACGCTCGCAACTTCTTATTGCTTTATCCAAAGTGACATTTAAACTTTGGTAGCATCAACTAACATGTAAGAAGGTGCACTGTCGCTGTGAAAAATATAATCGTGGATCTATTTCAAATTTATATTTGTTTTGTTTAAGTGGAGCTTTTCTTTCTTTTTGCAAGGCTACTAGAAGAATATATTATTGGAATGAGCATCATAGTCATTGCGGTTTGTGTCCTCGCTAATTAATAAAAAGTTTACCACCGTGGTCCCCAGATGTCAGACTACAGTTTGAATCAGTTGCTGTTTTATACATTTTTTTATTATCAGATCTGTTTCAAACATTGTGAACACTTTATGTACATATATTGCATCATTGTATGTACTTAATCACATCTCATTTTTTTGTATTTTATTGTTCACTGTTTTTAGAATCAGTGGTCCGGTGGTGCTGGAAGCAGAGTTAGAACTTCTAGCTACAAGAGCGCTACCCAACCGCAAGAATCATGGGGGAACAGTGTGCCACAAGCCAGCTACATGCCCAGCAAGGTCACACAGAATCCCCTCTACAACACAGGTAAACCTTGCTAGACTTTACCAGAACATTCGATTCAACCAATCTCAAACTAACGAACCGTTCGCTGAGAACTTACATTATTCTCTACGTTTCGTCAGCGACGTAGCCGACGACTTCAGGAGAACATCCTATCTGTGCGGCGACTGAGGATGAACTGAATTCGCCGTACAGATAGGATGTTCTCCTGAAGACGTCGGCTACGTCGCTGACGAAACGTAGAGAATAATGTAAGTTCTCACCGAACGGTTCGTTAAATATCCGAAAATTAATATAATTGTCAAAATGTCAAACGACGGTAATTCTAACTTAAACCTAACAATCTCAAACTAGTACAAATTATATCACAAATTACATACCTAAGCGTCCACTCACTTCTAGAGAGACTTATTATTACACTAACACAACTACATAATCACACAACATCCTGCATATGCGCAACAATATTAATATTAATACTTGGATGATTTATTTGGTGAGCGCTGTTTGTTACGTGTGAATCACACCTCAAGAGCCCTCTGCGAGCTTGGGCATCGCTGTAAAAAGCGCCAATTCTCAAGCAAGACCCATTTGGTGTAAGGCTGAATGGACCTATGGTTACCGGCCTTTGGTAAAGGCAGATTTATTTTTTCAATAGCAAAGAGCAAATTTGAGAAATGAAATATTTTTTTATGCTCCGCCAGAATTCAAACCCACCACCTTTCAATCACGAGTCAGTGTTAACCACTGGACTGTTACGGGAGATATAAATAGTACAGATATTTTGAATATTATGATGACGCATTTACCCGTCTGACTGATGTTTGTTGTTTATTAAGGCATGGACAACCATCTCCCCCCTATGCCGGCTGCAGCGAGCTTCCCGGCCGCCCCGCAAGTGCAGCCTCCTCTGCAGCAGCCACCCAGACCCACCAGCGCCTCCTCTCATGGTAATCGCGCAACCATCATCAGATAGCTACCTCCTTTTAAATATCGACGGATAATTTATTGATTTTAAAAATGTAATTTGTCATGTATGTTCCTTGACTTATAGGTTGTTATGCGGCTGACCACCCATAATATAAAAATTGGTTCACTTTGCCAATGTCACCCCTGTTTCAGGGAAGGACGGCAAGAGTTGCAAGGCTTATGTTCATTTGAGATTGGGTTCTTATATTGTAGGTCCACATGCGGCATGTGTTAGCGCGAAATTATACATATCTGCTTGTGGGAATGCATTTAGTATAAATCTTAAATGATATATATCTTTGCAGCTTAGATTAGATTAGATTAGAAAAGTCAATAAGCGACAAAAACTAAGTTGTTCAGGAAAGCAGTTATAGCAGATATAATGTAATTTCAGAAATGGAATATCCAGAGTCATAATAAAAGGAGAGCTTGTATGAAGAAGGTTATGACTCTGGAGGAAATGAAAGAAGTCTGGTCGATAGCTCTGTTGGTAGAGTGCTTGTATTCTATGCCGAGAGCTCTGGTTCGAATCCCGTTGAGGGTGTCAGAAATGATTTCCCGTTTCGGTGCTTATTTCAAACCTTAAATTAATAAAAACTGGCAAGGTTTACTCAGCCTTCACAAGAAATGAGTACCAGCCCCCTCGGGAGCCGGGAAACCCTCCACTTCACTGAAGTGGTTGGAGGAAGGCCCCTTCTTATCTGTAAAAATAAATAGGTTCACTCGTCATATGCGACCCCTTCGGGGATAACGCGGCAAGAAGTTACACTATATGTGTAGCTTAGTAGCGTTTGCGTTTTTGCGTCTTTGCGTTTTATGTAAGGACGGGAAGAAATGGCGGTCGATCTGTAATGTGGTCATTTTTTCAAAGCATTTTTGTAAATAAAATTATTTAAACTCATCTTACTTTCAGGTGGTATCACAGCTGGAAGAAACAAATACGTCCGAGATCCATCCGTTCAATCCGGTATGGGCTCCTACGGGATGAATCCCGTCGACACGCAGCCCGGCTTCGGCAACAGACCTAGCTTGATGCAGCCTTCAAACCCAACCTTCCAGCCGTCTTACAACAGCCCCCCCAACACTTTCAATCCAGCGCCTTTCAACCCGCCCCCGTTCAACCCGCCTTCCTTCAATCCGATGCAGCCGGCTGACTTCTCTCAGCCCAAGGGGCCTCCTATTCCTCCTAGCTATCCCGGCGTGATGAATCCAGCGGATACCATGCAGAACGGTGGTGGTGGATATCCTGGAAATGCTGAGGTGGGAGTGGATTCTCTGCAGTATAATTCTGCGCAAGCGGCTCCTGGATGGAATGATCCGCCTATGATTTCTTCTTCACATAAACCACAGGTAATAAGTGATTTTTTGTATATTTTTTAATGCTGTTGAATCAGACACAATGGCTTAGGCCCAGTATTTTTGGAATGGACCCAATCAGGGTTTTTTTTCTAGTTCACAGCATTGTGAGTTCGTACATTTGGCGGTAATACTAAATGCAGTATGGTTCATTTTAGTTCAAACTATCTGCATAATATTGTTTTAAAATTATGACGCTCCGTACTGTCTTTAGCCCGGCCATGTGATATCACATGAATTCCCCAAATTTAAAATATTCTTTATTTACGAAATAACCTCAATACACTCTTATTAAATTTATCTGTTTAGTAGAACAGTGCTATTCACAAAGCATTTGATTCACAGCTGGTCCATGGATCATAATTTTTATTGTATTGAAAATGTATGTTAGATGGCGGTTAACCTTTTCGCTTCTGAATATTCTGGCTATATATATACCCCCAGTACGGAATACTTTTTCAAGCACATTTGTACAACATTTGTTCTCTCCTACCTTAATTGATTGACGACACTTGTGAACAAACTATGTGCACAATCATATGTATTAGTTATTCAAGAACTAAAATCAGGTTTAGCTCATTTCACTTGCAGACTTTTGAATTCTTTAACACAGATGCCAGGGATAAGTTCAGAGTTGAATGACGTCTATGATTGACAGCCGCACTGTATGCATGTTTACACTTGACGCCTACGAAAGAAGACCGTTTTTGGAGATCGAGCCTTCAAGGTGGCTGCTCCAATGATATGGAACGGCCTCCCAGATGACCTGCGCGAAATGGATCTGGAGAGTACTTTTAGAAAGGGGTTGAAGACCCACCTGTTCGCGCTCTCATATGAGCAAGCGCCTTTGGGATGACCAAGAGTCATGAAAAGGCGCTATAAAAATATTGTATTATTATTATTATTACGCGTGTCACCCGCAGTTAAAGGGTTAAGCCATGGATTTGCTTTGTGTTAATAACACCGTTTGAAAGTAAATTTTAGGTGACATATCTAGATAGGTTCATCGCTCATTTTAAATACAGATAATTGACAATGTGGTGGTTGTTATGTCAGAATGAGATGTATGCAGAGCACGCAGGCACCCGCCAGTGGAGACAAATGATTTCCCACACGCACAGTCGGTTAATGAACGAGGTACCTGCACCCAACAATGCTTTTGATTTTTGTGATTTTACCCAATTCGATCCGTCCTCATTTTTACCATACCCCATTTTTTGAAATGCCTTTTTTCCAATAGTCTGTTAGATTTAACAACTTCAGGTCGTTCTAGAATTTTTGATTGTCTATTTCATTTCATTCCTTAACCTCCAGAGTGCCAAAACGCGGACCTGCGCTCTTAGTACGGATCGCGTTTTTGTTGTTGTTTTTCTTTAGTTTTTACACAGCAATAAGATTGAAAATTGTTAAACATTACTCCTATTGGATAAAACTACCCACCAATAAACTCAAAGCATGAATTTTTGTTTGTGAATATTTAAAATGACCGGTCCGTTGCTCAGTGGTAACACTGCGGACTCTGAATGGGAAGGTTGTGGGTTCGAATCCCGGCGGAGCACAAAAAATATACCATTTTTATTTTAAAAATTGCTCTTCGCTGGGTTGAAAAATTCATTTTTCGTTTAACCTTTACCAATGACCGGTCACCAAAGGTCCATCCAGCCTTACAGCAAATGGGTCTTGCTTGAGTATTGGCGCTTTGTAGTAACTTGAGCTCTGGGCATGGAATGCAAGCATTCTACCAATTGAGCTATCAACCGGACATGTACTGTACTGTATCCTGCCTTCACTTTGTATATAGATGGCAATGTATTCATTTTAAACATGTCAAAATATTTGACACTTTCTTTGTTAGTCGTTCATCATCCATTCTTTCGAGATGTCCGAACCGTCTCATCGTACTTTTTTGTACTTCCACATTCTCATATTCTCTTTTATACCACACTCGTTCATCACCCAATCATTACGTACTCTATCATTCAGTGTCTTTCCAGCCATTGCTCTCAGGTTCTAAGTTCTTCAGGCTCTAAGTTTTTCTATAACGGTTCGTCCAATATCCGAAAAGTTACCTAACTGTGTAGTTATTATAATTTAAATATAATTCCATATTCTTGCATGATGTTCCCATTTAATTGTTTTTAAATACGGAAAGAGGCTTTTGTCCCGAAATTCATGATTTTTTTAATGTTTTGAATAATATTTGGTGATTTATTTGCTTTGTCCAAATACTAATGATAAAAGTTTGACCCATTTTTATTAACTCTTGAATCTCCAGGGGAGGGAGTTTCGACGACCGTCGATAGATCTTACCGTTTATATTTGAAGGTAGGGCGAAATAAAACATGGCGGCGTATCAACAGCTGATTCATTTTATATGGAACAAGGATAAGCTGTTCGGGCACCGCCATGGTTTATTCCGTCCTATCTATGAACAGGCTCGGTAAGGTGTACCAACGGCAGTCAAGACTTCCACCAAGAGTTAATAGGAAAGTTATTTTTGTTACAGTTACAAATGGTAACCAATTTAATTAATTTTCTAGCAATTATCTATTGCAGTAGAACGTTGATTATTATCTGTGCTAATTGTGCAAAAAAAAGTTTATATAATATTGATTATTTAGGTACTATCACATGAAAATATCATAATTATAATATTAGGATGATTTATTTGGTGAGTGCTGTTTTTGTGTGAACCACACCTCAAGAGCCCTCTGATAGCTTGGCTCGTAGGCAGTTGGCAGACAAGAAGCTACACTTTATGTTTTGTATTGTTTGTGTATTAACACTGTGAAAATTCATTTTGTTTCAATTTATAATTTTTGGATGAAATTTTTCAAGCAAAACACTGTTTATTTTCACTATAGACTTTATTTAAAAGATTAAAATCTTTAAAACAAAATTACGAACGTTTTCGACCTAGAAGGTCATCATCAGGTGTCATACACTACACATAAACATACACTAAACATACACTTTATGTGTTGCTTAGTTGGATTGCGTCTAAAAAACAACGGCACTCACATGTACACGTGGAATGAAATGTTGTGTTGTTGTTGCAGGCCAAGCAGGAGTTCTCGCAGGCGTCGCCCATCACGCACCCCCTGTACGGCTCTGCGCCCCCTCCCCAGGCGCCCCTGCCCCCCCAGTACCCCGCAGACCCCTACAGCCAGCAGCAGCAGCCACTGGGCTATGGAACCATGCCCCCCAGCAGTAACATGCAAGCCATGCCGACAATGAATAATGTAACTTCATTTCTATGCTCGATTTCTTTTTATTATCATCATAATTCCTTGACTGATAGGTTATTAGGACATAATATAGTTCTGTTAGTGCTTCTTTGTCTTTTGTCCATCACAGGTAATTTCAAATGAGCAATATTTATATGTTTACTGGACCAATGTGTCTTATCTAATCTAAGTTGCAAAGATATCGCACGTTTAATAATAAAGAGCAATAACTCAAAAATCAAGAATGTTGGGAAATCACGTTTAAAGTTCAGACAACCAGTACAACTTGTATGGGATGAAAACGGTGGCCGATGTTTTATCTCGGTCATATTCGTCCAAATTGAACGGCTGTCGCATTCTACCTATTCTTCTCACATTGTTCTTGCGTTTTATTACAAAATCTCGATTTTCCCAATTTTCGAGTTATTTCTCTTTATTATTAAGCGTGCGATATGTTACATTGGCGATTCACATTATGTGCATTCTCACAAGCAGACACGTACAAGTTTGCGCTTGCACATGCTGCATGTGAACCTACAACATAAAAACCAAATCTCAAATGGACATACACCCTGCAACTCTTGCCGTCCTTCCCTGAAACAGGGGGGACATTGGCAAAGTATGAGGCTGACATATCGTTAGTGCTTGTTTGTCTTTTGTCCATCAGAGGTAATTTCATATGAGCAATATTTAAATGTGTACTGGACCAATGTGTCTTATGAAAACTAGAAATTGATTTAAAAAATATGTAAAACAACTTTCACATTATCGTATTTTATGTTTTTTTATAGCTCAGATTGTGTAGAATGTGATTCTTAAGACAATTTCATTGAAAGGTTATTTTTTAATCAAATGGTAGATAAGCCAAACAAGTACAGCGGGGGACAATATGCTGTGACATCACACAGCTGGGTTGCAAGGGAAAAATGCAAACAAATAACCTTATTGGATATTAGATGATTCGTTTTGGGATAACTATTATTATTATTCTCAATGTTTTGCTGGCATCGTAGCCAACGTCTTCAGGAGGCACTTTTATTGCACGATTGATGAGGATGAACTCAGGATGCCAAGTGTCTGCTATTTCAAATAGTTTGCTTAAGTGGTACAGCCCCAAGGTACAGTGTTGTCTGCTCGTAGAGTGTCCCTATGTGTCATTAACCCCTCTACCTTCAGGTTACTTTCCGAGAAATAGGCAAAAAATAATCAGGAATCGAAACTACAATGTACGTACTCTGACTTTTGAAGAGTATGTATGAAAAATTACGAACTGTCAAACAAACAACCGAATACTTAGCCTGCGCTTGAGGAAACTACTTGTCTAGACTTGTAATGACGTGACTTTGGAAGTCAGGCAGACGCCAGGCGCTTTGTAGTTTTCAAATATATATTTTTTTCTCAAGCGCATAAGCGATGCGGGATGTAGCAGAATGGTACACTCAAAGTTTGCGTATCGCGTGCTCTCATATGTTTGCGTATCGCTCATATGTATAGGGTGGTTAAAGCACCCTTGCAATGACAGTACGCCGCCTTAGTTCTTGTTTGCCGTATAGACCATTAAGCTAATTTTATATGAGCAATGTTTGCATGTCTACTGGACCAATGTGTCTTATGAAAACAGGAAATTGGTTTAAGAAATATTTAAAACAACTCTCACATTATCGAGTTTTACGTTTTTTCTTAGCTCAGATTGTGTAGAATTTGATTCAACTGCATTAAAAACAACTGCATTAAAAAGTCATATTTGACAAAATTGGTCTATACGGCAAACAAGAACTGGGCGAGCGAGTAGTCACGAAACTGCGCTCTATAAATCATCATCATCATCATCATCATCATTGAGCATATTTTACACTTAATGTGCTGTGTAACATATAGCTAATGCAGCTCACGGAATAGCGTGGTGATTTGGCTTTCTTCCTCTCTGTCCAGTCGCCTTGCTCTGTGTCTCCGCGTGACCATTCCTTGTGTTTTCCAGCATCAGCAGTCTCCGGCTGAGGTGGCTCCTCCCCCCGCCCCCGTGCAGAAGGCCCCCATACCCGAGCAGCACATCCACATGCAGACGGTGTTTGATGCCCTGAGAGCGCAGTGCAGCCAATCTGCTCACACACCGGTGAGTCCATCTCATTCTTTACCTGTCACCTGCGGGAGACACGCATAGGCGTCAAGTGTAAACTTGCATACAGTGCGACTGTCAATCATAGACGTCAACGAAGTTTGAAGTTATTCCTGACATCTGTGTTCAACAATTCAAAGTCTGCAAGTGGAAATATGTGCTCAACTTTTGTGATTTTTGTTATTGAAGAACTAATACATGTGGACCAGTCCGTAGTCAATTGGTTAACACTTTAGATTAGTATTTGGAAGGCAGTGGGTTAGAACCCCGGTGGAGCACAAAAAAAAATTTCAATTTTCAAATTTTCTCTTCGCTGGGTTGAAAAATTAATCTGCCTTTGCCAAAGACCAGCCATCATCCAACCTTGCACCAACTTGGGTTTTTTTGAGAATTGGTGATTTCTACAGTGACGACCTAGCTCGCAGAGAGCTGTTGAGGTGTGATTCACACAAAAATAGCGCTTACCAAATAAATTATCCCTGACATCTGTGTTCAAGAATCCAAAAGTCCGCAAGTGGAAATATGTACTAAACCTTTGTGATTTTGGTTCTTGAATAACTAATACATGTAATTGTTAAACAGTATTCCGTACTGGGGGTGTTCACATAGTTAGAATATTCAAAAGCGAAAAGTTTAAATTGTGTAGCATTCCAGGTGCAACGCCTTCTGCCCGCATGTTTATGGATTACCAGACGTCTGCTCGAGGAGAATATCCTCATTTATACCTTGTCCTCTCGTCTCAAGAAGAAAAACTCTTAAAGTGATTTACATTCATCACTCTACAGTCTACAGTCTATATAAAAACTATGAGAACTTGGTGTTATTACGACTCATTCCTTTGCCAAACTGCCCGCATATGGAACAAGTTACCAGTATCTGTGTTCCCACACCAATTTAATCCTGTTCTATTCAAAATCTATCGCCACTTCCTTTCAGTGTCTCTAAACAAAGGCTACACAATGTATATCACAACACTACGTAGCTAGCAGCCCTTCTACAAAAGATTAGGACATCAACCGCCACATCACCAATACCCACACCTCTGCAGCACTATTATAATTTCTCTTAGTTCTCTAGATTCTCTGAAATCTACAGATTCTCCCACATAGGATCTAAAATCTAAATCTAAATCTAAGCTGCAAGAATATGTATCATTTGAGATTCATATCAAATGCATTCCCACAAGCAGACACGTATAATTTCGCGCTCACACATGCCGCATGTGGACCTGCAATATAAAAACCCAATTCTCAAATGGACATAAGCCCTGCAACTCTTGCCGACCTTCCCTGAAACAGGGGTGACATTGGCAAAGTGAACCATTTTTTACAGTATGGGTGGTCAGCCTCATACCAACCTATAAGTCGAGGAATATAAGCAATAATTTACATTTGAGTATAACAAAAAAACAAATAATCACTGAACAATTAAACAGTAAAAAAATTAAAAAACTACTAAACATATTCCATAAAAAAGTGATTTTGTTTTAAAGCCTCAGACTTAAACGCCAGCATTACAGATCAACCGCCATTTCTTTCTGTCCTTGCATACTACTTTCATTTCATCCAGAGTCATAACCTTTTTCATACAAGCTCTCCTTTCATTATGACTCTGGATATCCCATTCATTCGCTATTTCGAAAATTTGGTCCATCCATACCTTTCTCGGTCTTCCTCTACCACGACATCCATCTAATCTTGCAGCATATACTTTCTTCGTCAGTCTTTCCTCATTCAATCTCTCTCGCGGGATTCCTTAAAAAAAAGACAAACTGTGTGAAAGCTTTCATACATTTCCCCGCACTTCTGACTTCTGAGCCTGCGACGGATTGCAAAAACCATGGACAAACCAGACAAAATTTTGGCGCAATGCATCTAGTGTGTAATGGCTGTTAGTGAATTAAATCTATAATTGGAATTTCTCAAGTCGCAGCTGTGTTCTTGAAGACACAGTACAGTACAGATGACCCGACCTATATTTATGGCGAGTCGATTGAGACTGTTTGTTTTGTAAATTGTTATAAAAATGCTACTTTTTTATTGATTCCAGCAAAACAAAAGAAAACTAGAAGAAGTCCAAAAGAAGCTAGAAACTCTGTACGACCTGCTCAGAGAAAACAGGGTAAGACAATCTATGATCAGTGATCTTGTTTGTTAATGTTAAACTTTGAATTATAATAAAATGGACCTGAAACGAGCTTACTGCGTTGATGCATGGTGATGAGACACAGCTGTCAGCCAGACCTGTCAAACATGTGAAATCATATTTTTATGTTTAAAATGGAAGGTATCTCCAGGCTTTACCTACAGGATACTTACTCCGGCTAGCTCTCATCAGCATCACTCTCAGGGCGTGGGGTTCTTTCTTTAGTATTGCTTACTTGTATCTTGGGAAGGTTGTATATGAAAAGATAAGTGAACAAATAAGGGTTTATTTACTTTAGTAATATGCGGGAAAAAAGGGGAAATAAGGGAATGGCTCGACTTGCACTTCGTCACTAAAACACTCCCTACTCTGTTGACTGGAGTTCCGAACTGAATGGCCTGGGGCAGCGCCCCAGGCTAACGGCGGCTCACGAGGCGGACGCCTCCACACGTTGGAGCCCCTGGGTGGGCGCTCCTATGCACTATGTCTCCTATGCCTCTGGTCCACAAGGCAGGTGCCTTGCTGGCAGGAAATCCAAGTAGATGGGGAGGAGGGAGCTCCATTGTAATGCCCCCTCTTGCACCGCTTGGTGCTTGGTTGCCGACATCTGAATCGGTTGACATCTTGCCGGGAACTGATGAACGACGGCCCGATAAGTTCATACGGCGCAGTTCGGCCGCTTCTGTGACCGTTCGGCCCACAAAACACACTGTACACTTGGAGATTGTTTTTTATATGTTATTTTAAAATAACATAACAATATATTTTCTCCCTTTCTTGTGTTTCGACACCCAATAATTACATGGAAAGCTTGGAGGGGTAAGACCGAGGAAGGGATGGATACACCATATAGATGAGATTGCAAAAGAATGGAACCTACAGAGTGAGAATAAGAGAAGAGTATGTACGAGGAAAGTTATGAATGTCGAAGAGATATGGGAGGACAGAGAATAGTGGAGATAAAACTGAATCAATGGGTTGGATTTTGTTTTTCTTTAACAAAATGCTTCTAAAATTTTAGCGATTCAGCCAACTACACATTCAACTATCAAATGTGATGTTTTACCAGATAGCAATGTTGGTTCCGGTCTTCACCACGTTCAGTTGAAGTTGTGTCGATTCGTACATTATACATCAATGATGTTAACGATATAGGGGGATAGTAGGTTCTATTTCAATATGTTTCTTTTTCTTCCACAGCTATCGGAGAATGCCACCACCAGCCTGCACTACGTGGTACAGCTGGTACAGAGCGGGAACTACGAGGGAGCTCTGTCGGCTCTCTCCGCTTTAGCCGCCAGCCCAGACTTTTCATACGTCTCCTCCTTCTTGCCATCGCTCAAGGTCATGATACAGATCGCGGCCAACTCACAGATCTACCTGAGATAAAACATTACATTGCCAGTTTTTGTTCCTCCAAACTGCTCTGCAATCCCCTAAATTAATCAAATCTAATCTAATCTAAGTTGCAAAGATATGTAACATTGGGGATTCACATTATATGCATATTCACAAGCAGACACTTATGAGTTCGCGGTTAAACATGCCGCATGTGGACTTACAATATAAAAACCCAAATCTTAAATTAACACACACCCTGCAATTCGTGCCGACCTTCCCTGAAACAGAAGTGAACCACTTTTTACAGCATGGGTGGTCAGCCGCATACCAATCTATAAGTCATTGAACCGATGCCACTCTATAATCTATAATCTAAGTTGCAAAGATATATTTTCACTGGTATGGTCAAGCAGACAAGGTGTTCTAAATCTAAATCTAAGCTGCAAAGATATTTATCATTTGAGATTCATATTAAATGCATTCCCACAAGCAGACATGCATAATTTCGCGCTTACACATGCCGCATGTGGACCTACAATATAAAAAACCCAATCTCAAATGAACATAAGCCCTGCAACTCTTGCCGACCTTCCCTGAAACAGGGGTGACATTGGCAAAGTGAACCATTTTTTACAGTATGGGTGGTCAGTCGCATACCAACCTATCAGTCAAGGAAATGTTGACACTCGAATTTGCATTATTGAAACAAGCGCAAGTTCGAACCCTGCCTGCACCATGTCCTATCGACAATAAATTAGGCCAAGGGATTGCAGAGCACAAGAATGTACTGTTTGCATGTGACTTTAAATGGTATGAGAGATGTTAAATTATATTTTTAAATTCATACAACTAACACGCAGCATTATTTTTCCTTTATTTTGATGTCATGCAATAATTTTGTTACTGTTATAATGTGTAGATAGTATTATACTAATTCATATTTTTGTAACATTTAAAAAATAATGTGTAAAGTTAATAATCGTAATGATTTCTGTTTTGAGTCCTCATATCTGGACCACATTAATTCATCTAAATTTTTTATTCAAATATTAATAATAATACTTTAGGATGATTCATTTGGTGAGCGCTGTTTATGTGTGAATCACTCCACAAGAGCCCTCTGCGAGCTTCGTCATCACTATAGAAAGTGCCAGTTTTCGAGCAAGACCCGGTTGCTGTAAGGCTGGATGGAACTTTGGTGGCCGGTCTTTGGTAAAGGTGTATGAATTATCCATAAAGAAATGATCTAATTTTTAGACATCTGACATCTGCAAAATTTTAAGCCTTTTATATTTGCAATTTTTTTTATTCCAAAAATTTAGGTGTAATATTTAAATTAATTAAAGATAAATTTTATCAGGAGTTTTTATTGGAGCTATATTATAGGAAATGATTATAAAATATATAATTTGAAGTTGATTTTTATAATTTTCGGAATAAATTATTATCTAACAAGGAACTGCCATTATAAATCAAGGCTGGTTTTAGGGAAAACACAATTTTTAACACCTTCAATGTGAGTCCTAAAGAACCAAAGATGGCAATATAGGATTTTTTGTGTTTTCTCTCGTAGAAAATAGGAAAAAGGTGCATTTATCTGAGAAACCCATGTTAGCTTAATATGTCACTTATTCAGTTTTACCTTTAAGGTATCGATATTCTGGCAAGGGTCAAAAATGTGAAAAGGACTATTTTCTAATAATTTGAAAATATTTATGTAGCTTTTTGAAAAAATCCTACACCGCCGTCTTTGATTCTATGTGAAATAATTCATGGTTTTCGTATTCTATAGACAATCTTTTATCATGATGATGATAAGGATGTAGAATCCATCTTTCCGGGCTTCATCATCATCATCTGAAGCCGGCCATGAAAACCTAAAAACACTTATAATCTTTTATCAGCTTGTTTAAAAATCCATTAATAATTATTTACAGAGATGGCTCTATTGTATTATATTTTTGAAATGTATTATAATATATTGATTTAAGAGAATAATATACTGTTAATGAAATTCCCTACTTAATCATTTTAGTACTGTAAGTATGGAACTGAAAAAGAAATAAAAATTTGTTGAAATCATACTTTTGTTTCTCTTTGATGTTCATTCTTATTAAAAAAGGAGCGACAACTCTACAGAGATTCTGGCCACCTTAACAGAAAAGCGACAAAGTTACTTCACTCGATTTGATCTTTCACATTTTTCTACCATAGTTCAACACTTGTAAGAAGGTAATAATAATAATAATATTAGGATGATTTATTTGGGAAGCGCTGTTTTTGTGTGAATCACACCTCGAGAGCCCTCTGTAAGCTTGGTCGCCGCTATAGAAAGCGCCAATTCTCAAGCAAGATCCAGCGGCTGGTAAGGCTGAATGGATTTTTGGTGACTGATCTCTGGTAAAGGTATATATGAAGTTTTCAACCCAGCGAAGAGGATATTTGAAAATAATAAATTTTGTGCTCCGCAGGGAATCAAACCCATCTTCCGATTAGTGCAAAGCGTTAACCACTAGACTATGGACTGGTTAGGAGACTTACTTATCAAGTATCTGTACCCTTAGTAGAAAACATTGTGTAGATTCCCCATCATCACGTAAACATAAAAATCAAGAAAAATAAGGTAAATAAAAATTTCATTCAAATTGTCAAGATGGTTTATTTATAAGATACAACCGAGACTATCCATGATTATAATTATATATTTAAATATTTTATAGATTAAATACAATTATCTACGGTGCAATTACAGTGAGAGCTCACACGTTTATTATACGAGTTACGTACTAAGCATTTATACAATTTAAAATGAGTATGATTTGGTTTCAATATTAATCCGTAATGGTAACACATTTGTTTACAACTAACAATTTAAAATATTAAGTCATTGCAAATGTATCAACTAAAAATTAAATAAAAAATATCAGTCTATTCAGTGAGAAAATAACATAACCTAATAGATAAAATAAAATATTACAATTATTTATTTGGTGAGCGCTTTTTTTTGTTAATCACACCTCAAGAGCCCTCTGTGAGCTTGTGTGAAAAAATGCGATGTCACTTGGCCATGCTAAAGGCAGGAAAGAGAGTTATTACTCTAATACAAAATTAAGTAAGTTGGTATTTTAAAAGTACACTAAAGCGCTACCATATGACTGTCAACTGCATATGTTTCATAATGCTGTAAACAAGAAGAATTCCCTGATTATCGGTAATCGATTTTTTATTTCCTATGGATGTCATCACATTGCTGAGGATTTTTTTTATTGTGTATCGAGTCCATAGCTTATGATAACATTAGGAAGGTTTATTTAGTGAGCGCTGTTTCTGTGTGAATCACACCTCAAGAGTTCTCTGCAAGCTTCGTCGTCGCTGTAGAAAGCGCCAATTCTCGAGCAAGACCCAGTTAGTGTAGGGCTGGATGGACCTGTGGGGACCGGTCTTTGGTAAAGGCAGATTAATTTCTCAACCCAGCCAAGTCCACGCTTCGAACCCACAACCTTCCAACCACGAGTCCGAAGTATTTACCACTAGACTTCAGACCGGTCAGCATATTTTATTAAAAAAGTCAACAAATCATTTGCAATTTTTCAGTTATCAAAAATTTGTAAATGCTACTTTGAAATTAGTTCATATTTGTTCAGATGGATTTATTGAGCAATGTTTTTCAAATGATATGTCGCAATGCGTTACAAAAAAACAATAAAACCCTTCAGAAAATGTAAAAAATCACAAAAACTACGCTGATTTACACATGTTTTTTTCTTCGATAATATTGAATATATTCATATCCAACGTTTATAATATTGCTTCAGGTTCCTTAATATACAGCATTTATTCATATAAAGCAGTGATTCCCAACCTTTATTCAACAAGAGACCACTTTTGATTGTTTTGTTTTGTCCATGGACCGCTTTGATGGTTTTGTTATCATCAGGGACCATGTGCTTCACGAATGTCACTATTTTGTATGCTGTATAACATACAGGTTAAGAATCACTGATTTAAAATAACTAGATACACCATTTGAATGTTTTACTATACAAAACACTTGACGCTATGGTTAAGCGGACAAGGCGCTGGCAATTGATCAGGCATTATTGTAATCAGCACCGATTCAAGTCCTGTCATGTCCTATTGATGATAGCTTTGACTTATTTTCAACAGATGTCATAAGTTAGTAATTAAAAGTTGGAGGGTTTGTGTATTGACATTGTGAAGATTCATTTAAAATTAATAATGTAAAAATAAAAATAAAAAAACGGTGTTTTCCTTCATGAGTTGATTTGTTTTCTCGAGTGCTTTTGGTGCTATCACAGCATTATCAAGAGAGCAAATTGTTTAGCAAAGCACCTGAGAAAATAAACCAACTCTTGAAGAAAAACATTGTTTTTATTTTTAATTTTACATTATTAATTAAGGTAATTCATTTTCATTCATTAACAAAAATATGATTTTTTGAAAATTAAATAATGTTTTTTTGGCTCTTTTGGAGTTCAAACATTGATTTAGTTTTGACCAAGAACAAGAACCGATGTAAATGTAAGTAAGTTGAACAGTATCACGTGGTCTTAAGATATTTTCTCAATTTTTCCCTTTGATAACATTATTGATGTTTCTTAATATTTTTTTAGCGCTGTCGGGACACAAACTAGATGTCTTTTGATCAATAGTTTGAGATGATAACCAATAGACTACAATCGCTAATTTGGTCTCCATCTATCATTATTCGATTTATTTTGATAGCAAAATAAACAAGGGAAATCTAGCTATTTTATATAAATTAATATAATTCAGATGTGTTCACTCGGTATAAGCAAATAAATGCAAAAAACAGGCATTTTTATATTTCAATTTGAATTATGGGTCAGTTTTCCTTTGTATTAATCTTAAAAAGCTTAAAATTTGTCTTGGCAGACTTGTTTTATGCAGAAATATTGTTTCCGTTTCAAAAGGAATGTATTAAATAGTCTTCGGTAGGAACGTGCGCAGCATTTCAAGTTTGGGTAGGCAATCTAATGGATTTTTCTTGGTTTGTGGAACAACAGATTTAAATTCATCGTTAAAATCTGTTTTAATACAAAATTGTGTACATGTTTTGCATTTCTAAGTCTTTTGAAGCTTTTTAATCTTTTAGATTAGAAAAAAATCTACTGTAAATAGTATATATTTTTTGTAATCAAATAAGTACGGCATCAACATTTGCCTCCATTGAGGTATCGCCTCTGAACTTCAGAGTAAAGTGTTTCCATTTTAAGAATGTTAATTAATTCAAGGCAGTCTCATTCTGACATTTGAAGGGAGGAAAGTTGTGATCTGTCCATCAATGGATCTGTCATTCACAGTTCTAATGAAATACCTGCTGTCACTTGTGAAATATATTTACAATGGTTAACAGATCAGTATTTTCAAGAGTTTTATATTTTTTAATAAAAATATGTAAAGATGAATGCAATTCACCATCTATTTTGCTGGCCAGAAATAGGTATTAACATTTTCAATTAATATTTCATACATATTTTTTAATTCTAATGAATTTGAATGAATTAATGATTACCCAATGACATCTGTTGGACCAGGGTCAAAGTTATTATCAAAAAGCCTGATGGGACTTGAAGAAGCTTTGTTTTTATTTCAAACACGCTAGTCAAAGTTAGCGTCTTGAGCACTTGACCACAGCGCCGACATCTTTTATTTATTTGCCCATACGGAGTGCACACATCTGACGTTTTATACAGAATAAATAAATTACCTAACTATGTTATTATAATATACTTGATGGTTATTTATAATATGTTTTTTAGAAACCTAGGACGCGTATTTTTACTTAATAAATTAGATTATATAGTAGGTAAAAAATATTGAATAACTATGGAAAAAACGTTCCATCAGATTCAATACTAATCTCTCTACATTCTACACATTGTTAAATTTAAATATAAATACCATAACAACTATAATATGGCATTTTAAATATACTTTATAAATAATACAATGTTTTTTATGTACAATAATCATAGATATTATGTTACAATTTACAATTTTGGTATATTTCTTGGTAGTAAATGTACTGCCGAAGCCAAGTACATATTTCTTGGTATTGAATAGAAAAAAAAGAGTTTTGCAATTTCTCTTTTGAGCTGCAACATTTCCCCATTAAAACGGTGTTCAGTGAAAATATTCATAAAGATACAACTGCCGCAAAAGCTTGATAATTGTATAATTTAAAGTTAACTTTACACATATTTTTGACGTGATTTCAACATTTTTTTAACTGTCTCATTAAGCACATTAAAAACTGAAGAATACATATTTAGTGAGCATTGTTTTTATTTGAATCACAGCTCACGGGCCCTCTAACACTACAGATATTATCACTTTGTAAGAAATATAATGAAGTGGTGTATTTGATTTTTTTTTAAATTACATATGACTGTCAAAAATGATTAAAATAAAAACAAAAATATAAATAAATTCAAATGTTAACAATTAAAAGTATTTAATTTAAATTGTCATAGATTTTATCATACCATCGAGTTGAAGACGATGATAAAAGTCCACACATTGGATGTGTGGACTACAGCAGGACATAATAATAGATGTAACAACACTAATCCTTAAAATAAAACAAGTCAACTAAATTTCTAATGACATTGAAAGGTTATATGTTGCAAGAAACAAGTAATAAAAAATATTGAATAACAGGAAAATAATGCCCTTTTAATAGGTAGATTCTAGAACTTATAATAACTTAAATAAATTAATGTACATGTGTATAAAATATACATTTAAATCATCTACTCGTTGTATGATAGAAGAATCTCAGTTTTGACCAAATTTTCTAGAAAGGTTTTAGATAATGAAAGAACTTGGGTTGATTTATTTTGATAGCGCAGTTTTTGTATGCATTACACTTCAACGGCCTGATTCACTAGATTGGTTTGAACCCAAAACCAGAGATAAACCAGCTTATCAGTATGGGAAATCTGACTTTATACTGGTTTAAAAATTAAAATCTTTTTATGAATTAGGAGGCAAGAGCCCACATCTATTGAGCTCCGACAGGCATTCAAACCAAATACCTCCGGATTATAAGTTTGTTGCGATAACACTAGACCACAATAATGGTGTAAAGAAGATAGGTACTGCAGGCACCATTTTCTTTGTCCTTTTATCTTTAGTCTATAAAATATTTTTTGTTTATTCAATTCAAGGTGGATATAAAAAGGTTGAGAAATAAGACGTGATTGCCTGCGTGTCCCACGATCATGGTTCGCTGTACTAACACCGCTCGCAGCTAATCTAATGTAAGTTGCAAAGATATGTTACATTGGAGATTCACATTATATGCATTCTCACAACCAGACACGTACAAGTTCGCTTGCACATGCCTCATGTGAACCTACGACATAAAAACCAAATCTCAAATTGACATACACCCTGCAACTGTTGCCGTCCTTCCCTGAAACAGGTGTGACATTGGCAAAGTGAACCATTTTTACAGCATGGGTGGTCAGCCGCATACCAACCTATAAGTCAAGGCAGCGCCTGAGCAAAAGGAGAAACCATTGAGCTATAATAATAATAATAAAATAATAATTGGACAATTTGTATACAGCGCCGTTTAGTGGCACTAGCCACCCCAAGGGCGCTTTTATGTGTTGAAGCTTCTGTTAAACAAATGTGTCTTAAGCAACTTCCTGAAACTGCCAACACTGGTCTCTGTTCTCAACTCCAGAGGTAGACTATTCCAGCAGGATGGACCAGCCGAACTAAAAGCCCTGTCTCCGAAACCAGTTCTGTTCCGTCGAAGAGGCAGTTGAAGCCTGTTTACGGCGTCACTCTGTGCAGAACGAAGAGTGCATCGTTTTCCACCTATCTGGTCGACTCTGCACAATTCACACAAGTACGATGGGGCAACTCCTCTGAGGGCATTAAAAACAGAAACACATATTTTGTACTCAATCCTCTCTGGGACTCGCAGCCAATGAAGGCGCCGCAACAGAGGAGAGACATGGTCAGTTTTTCGTCCTCCTAAAAGTAATTTGGCTGCAGCATTAAAGACGGACTGCAGTCTAGACTGCTGAAACCTTGGAAGACCCCAGAACAGACCATTGCAATAATCCAGTCTCGACACAACAAAGGACGCAATGAGAATCTTAGCAGCTTCGGATGTCAAACAGTTTCTGACCCATCTCAACTGCCTCAGGTGAAAAAAACAGGAGCTCACAGTCGAGCTTATTTGCGTACTCATGGAGAGAGTGTTGTCAAGATGGACCCCAAGAAACTTAATTGAGCTAGATGGATATAATAATGGCGGAGAAGAAACTAGCTTACGGCATTGTTACATACTATGCGGCTCACCTGCCAACCGGAAATGTCAACCATAGAGCTGTCAAACATTACAGAATACTGCTATCTCCATCTTGCGCTTCGACACTCGATAATTACACATGACATTATGTTTTATAAAGATTCCATTTTTCTTTAAAAATTAAAAAAATTCACCTCCCATCATAATTGCAACTGGTGCACAGGATATCAACGCAGACAAGAAATTTAAGTAATACCAACTGTCCAGAAAAAAATTATAATATTTGTACCTTTTGCCTATTAACAGTGTGTCTATACTCAGAGTATCATTGTTCTCTTTCTAACTATCAGACGTCGACAAATGGGCACTCAGCATTTTTTGGCAGCCAATACGCTGGTCAGCAGTCAACGACTTTTAAAAAGGAACAAAACGGCAAACAACCAAAACTGTCAAGCAGCACACCTCATGTATATCCACCTTAATTTAAATCAATAAATAACACAATGATTAAAAAGTAAATCGCTCGTCTAAGTGTTGAATTTTCAGCTATATTTGGAGCAATGCTAGATTATTTCACCCTATTGATTTTATTCAGTCTTCATGTAAGTTTCAATGTGTCATTTTCCTTTAGTCCACCCTGTATTTTTACCTTAATCTATTGAGAAAAAGCAAAAAAAAATAAAAAATTTAAAATAAATAATTAGTGAATTGAAACAGTGTGTTTTTTAATTAATATACAATGGACTTTCACTGTGTAAACCACCAAACCCTAAAAAATATTAAAAAAATATTGTGTTATTGGTTGCTACGGACCGTCGTTTCATAGACGTTTGCCCCCTGAGAAAAATCTGTTTTTGAATTTTTTGCCAAGTCCGTAAGTTATTAAAGGATAATATTATAGAACATCCTAGGCATCAAGCTATTGCATAAAATTATATAAAAAACGCAACTAAGCTACACAAATAGTGTAACTTCTTGCCTGCGTTATCCCCGAAGGGGTCGCATGTGGCGATTCGAGACCTATTTATTTTTATGGGTAAGGGGGCCGACCTCACACCAACCACTTTCAGTTGAAGTGGGGGATATAAATACAATTATTTCATATATTTTTCAATACATAAAATGTTTTTGATTGCAGAATTTTTTCAGGAAAAGGAGAAGTATTTTCTCCACAAATAATGAATACATTCTAGACAAAACATTAAAAATTATACTAATAATGATTGGCCAGTTTTATATAGTGTCGTTTAGTGGCACTAGCCACCCCAAGGGCGCTTTTATGTGTTGAAGCTTCTGTTAAACCAATGTGTCTTAAGCAACCTCCTGAAACTGCCAACGTTGCGTCCGGTCAGTGCTTATTTGGCTTATTTACTATTTGATTCAAAGATGTTTGTATGAAATAATCTTAAGAATCACATTCTACACAATCTGAGCTAAGAAAAAGACATAAAACACGATAATATGAGAGTTATTTTCATATTTTTAAAATCAATTTCCCGCATTTATAAGACGCATTGGTCCAGTACACATATAAACATTGTTCATGTGAAATTACCTCTGTTAAAGATAAGACAAACCAGTACTAAGGTGACGATTTGGTCTCTGTTCTTAACTCCATAGGTAGATTTTTCCAGCAGGATGGACCAGCAAAACTAAAAGCCTTGTCCTTGTAGCCCATTTTGTTCTGTGGAAGTTTTGTTTCTGATAAGTATCATATTTTGCCGTAAGAAAATCAGATAGAACTTTGTGTTAATTGTACATATTTAAATAAGAAAAAGAGTATAAAAAAAGTATTGCACGTTTATGAGCTAGATTAAATGAAATAAATAAAAAACTATTTTTTACATTCGACTAGACAAAAACAGTAGAAGGCCATATAACCTTACGATATAGATACATTTTACAGTTACTTTACATGTAAGTATTATTTTCATCACAACTCTTTTACATAATATTATATTTATTTACAGTACATACACAATTCCTGAATTTTCCAAAATGTAAAATATATTTTAAAAATTCTGTACGCCAAGTATAAACTTCACAACTCAATTTTTCTTGACAAATTAGTTTACGTTACCAATAGAAAGCAGACCTGAAGGCCAACGCATACTATTGGTAACCAGCCGTGAAAATGCTTTCCGCTCGTGGAAGCAAGTCGGCAGATAAAACAGGTTCTTCTTCAAAGATGCTGCAAAGAAATGTTTATATCTTGGAAGCAGCTTTTTGAGTTTGGTTTTGATTTGTATAAACAACTTTTTAAATGAATAGTTTATACTTCAGAAACCAATTTTTAATTAAGTTTACTTTTTACAAGTAACATTTTCTCATAAATAATGTTATATTATATACAAGATATCGATCAACACTATCTTTTATATTGATCGATGGTTATGGCTTAAATAAGGTTAAAATACAAGTCTTATAACAACAAAATTATCAAGTAAGTACCTACTCGTTTTTAAAAATATACTGGGTATTTGCGTCGCTATGTTTAGTATGTTTTTGCTTTATACAATTATTAGAGTTGAAATGTAATGTACAATGATGTATTTTAAAGTGAAAGACGACAGGAAATGATTGTTTTAGTAACGGTCATTTCTGGCACAACGCATTCTGCCCGGATTGTCTATGGATTACCGGGCAAACTATGTGAAACACTTCTGACTTCCGATGCCGCACCAAATAGAATAAACTCCGACTAGCTGGGCAGAATGGTGGTAGAATGCGTCTGTGTGCGATGGCTGTGACTCTTATATCCATCCTGTCATGCGGCCGTCTGTGCCGAGTGTGTTGTGTGTGGCGAGAGTGGGATGCGCCGAGAGCATTGATTGGTCGATGCTGTGGTACTCCTTGCCAGATCTCGGCCTCAGCGTTGTTGTTGCTTGACGGTTTATTCTGTAAAATAGAAAAATAAATAAATTAAAATTGGGTGTCCATCTTTTCATACAAGGATTATTGAGAGCTGTAACCCGAGTATATATGCAAAAATGCAATTGAGCTACACATGTGATAAAAATAATAATATTAGGATGATTTATTTGGTGAGCGCTGTTTTTGAGTGTATCATACCTCAAGAGCCTTCTGCGAGCTTGGTTGTCGCTGTAGAAAGCGCCAATTCTCAAGCAAGACCCAGTTGTTGTAAGGTTGGATGGACCTTTCCGTGACCGGTCTTTGGTAAAGGTTTTATGAATTTTTCAACCCAGTGAAGAGCACATTTGGAAATACAAATGGTATATTTTTGTGCTCCGCCGGGATTCGAATCCACAACCTTCCATTTACGAGTCCGAAGTGTTGCCACTGGACTACAGACCAGTCCAAGTGATGTAAATCCTTACTGCGTTGTCCCCCAAGGGTTCACGTGAGGGAAGTGGAACCTGTTTATTTTTAAAGGTAAGGGGATCAAAGATAAGGATAGGAAGAAATGAAGGCAACTCTGTAGAGGCTCTGGCCACCCCTAGCGGATGGCGACAGAGTTACAGTTACAGGACCAGCCATCTGACTCCAACCACTTCTATTGAAGTCGGGGTTTCCAAGCATCCAAGAGCTTGAAAGATGATGTATAAAAATAAAATGGATACCTACTAATGAACTGAGATATGTATTCCAGGATATGAATATACGGTTGCGGTTTGCGAATCAATGGAGTGGAACAGACTATCACCTAATGTGAGAAAGGCAAAATCCATTGGTATCTTTAAAGGAGAACTAAAACCGCATCTTTCCAAAAAAGCTTATCCGTGATTTGAGAGGGCCCTTGATATATATATATATGAGGATAATTTATTAAATTTTTTACATGACCAAAGAGCGCCGTTTTTGTGTGTGTCACACCTCAAGGGCCCTCCTAATCATGAATGAGATATTTTATAAAGGTGCCGTTTCAGTGCTCCCTTAAAAATGCCAACAGATTCCGAAACCCTCGCTCCGGGTGGCAGTCTGTTCCACTCCATCGGCCCCGCAAACCGGAATGCGCGATCCCCAAAATTAGTGCGTATTTGACGGCGAGGCTGCATCAATCTGACAGCTCGACACCCCGCTGACCTAAGTGTCTTGATGTGTGACACATACAAAAAAAGCGCTTTTTATGTGTACTTTCCAAATAAATTATCCTTGTATATAGGTATATATGAAGAAGTGAACGCAAATCTACAGAGGCTTAATAGTTAATAGATGTATGAAAACATTGTTGGTGTCTTACCTTAAGGTTTCTGGTGTGTCTGATGAACTGTGCGACGACATAGACAAGGTTTCTATGTAATCTGACATGTCGGACGCTCCACTGCTGGAACTGTGTGAGTCTATAACTCCTGGAAAGTAAAAGTTTAGAAATGTTATTACATGCATGATGACATGAAAGTTCTTAGAATGATTAGGTACAGATAAAATATTGCAAGATCCGCAATGACAATTAAAAAGAAACCTGTAAAATAGAAGACATAGTGAGATGGAGCCGATTCAATTCATTAGGGAGACCTGATACGACACTGAAAGAAGCAAAAGAAGAATCTCTTTACCTTTCACTGCCTTTGGTGGACAAACAGGAACTTCAGCCTCTGCCGACGAAGACTTAGCAGGAATCTTAATCTTTTGGAAATGGAATGTCAAATCTCTTAACGGATCCGAAGACTTTGATCTTCTTGGCAATGAAGCGTGCAAGCAACTGGGATGCGGTCCTTTAACTTGGCGCTGTGCCAAAGCGTGGTTATGCCTTCTACTCGACATAGAAGTCGTAAGCGGCAACTCAAAGTCCGCAAAGTCTGCTCCATGATGCTTCAAAGAGCAAGTAGACACGCCTGAATCATTGGAACTCGACGAATCCCTGTTGGGACCGGATTTACAAGGTACACTTGAAGATCTTCTTATGTGAGCCGTCTCTTTGATCTTATTTCTCAGAACAGGTATTCCATTTGGAGTTGTATCGCCTTGCATGTCAATCGATTTGACTTCATATTTTATTTTACAACAGGTCCCTCCTTCATAGGTTTCCGTCTCTTGATGTATACAAGGTGATGAAGATCGCCGATTGCCTATTGATATGTTGCGGAGAGTTTCTAACGATGACGAAGTTGTTCTACTGCTGATGCTGTCAAACTCCTTCAAGTCTTCCAAGTACCGCGAAGAATCGGCAGAGCTGGATCGTTTTCTATTTTTGATCAACTCGATACTGTCCGTTGAATCCATAATTTGTTTTCTGGTGTAGGGACTGTTTGGTGAGTGTAGCATCATCACCATCGCTGATCCAGGAATGCGCATCTCAGATTCTGATCTCTTTCTGTTTTTGTCGACAGGAGGACCGAATAGCGTTGGATTACTTGCAGACTTTTCCACTATCAAACGGTTGACTCTCGTTTTCAAAGCATTTACCTTTTCTGCTTGTATTGAGATGTTGGTTGCAGGAGACATTGGGGTGTAACCAGAAATATTCTTGTGGCATTTATGAACTAGCTCATTTTGTGGTTTACTATTGCTTCCTACAGGCTCCATCATCAAGTAATCATCATGCCTAACAACCTCTGAGTTTGTAGAAACATCTATTGTAGCTTGATCGTTCTGATGATGTCCACATTTATCACATAGAGGTATCATATTGTTCAAAGCTTTCGACATTGAAGTTAAACTGCTCCGCAATGCTTCAAGTTCATCTTGCGTTATTCCAGCCTTTTGCAACATGTCCTTGGCGTTCTCATAATACTCCAAAGAATGCGCGAAATCTAAGTTTGCATAATTGGCAGAAACGTTTTCATTTTGACACGGTTCACGTGATAAAGCAGCTGGGTCTATATTGACATAATTCGAAGACGTTTCTGATTCATTGTCTTTTATTTTGCTTGGATCTTCCTGCATGCATTTGCAGTTTGATACTGTTGAATTGGTTCTTCTGTTTGCCTTTTTGGTGACGTCAACAGTTGCATACAGCGCAGTGTTTTCCACCTTCTGAGGACCCTGTTTTCCGTTTGAATCTTCTTGGATGTTTTTCTTGCAGTAAGGTAACGAGATCAAGTTGTTTGCCCAGTTGGTGACTCTTTGACACGGACAATCCGGTGGTCTGACCTCATCGCAGTCTATGATGGTTGGTTCTGCAGACTTCTTGCCCAGCTTGAGGATGCATCCACAGGACTTCTGAAGTGTCATCACGCCAGGTGTGCTACTCTTCTTGAGCTGGAAGATGTTGTCCATTGCTAGGCATTCTTTTAATTTCTTTGGAGTGTCGTAGTATTCTCCAGCCTGGAGTATTTCTCGTTTGCCCTTCATTTCCTGGAAATAAAATTGTAAGATGTTAGAGGATATCATTAATTTATTAGTTAGTTATTACATCACGATGTAATAGACTTTGTAAAGTTGTAAAAAATAAATGTTTACTGTGTGAACCATTAACCTTAGAAATTAAGAAAAGCTTTTTGTTTGTCTCACTAGATGTCTCTTTCAAAAATGTACAAGGTACAAGTGATCTTATTGCTGTGTAAAAACTAAAGAAAAATGAAAAAAATCGCATTTAGTACTATGAGCGTGGATCCACGTTCCGGCGCTTGAGGGGTTATGTTTCAATTTTGAATGTAATTGCTGCATATCAAGGCAAAGAAACAATTTAAAATATTTGTACTATATTGTCTATTATTGTTTTAATAAGGGCCTAAAAGTAAGCTTCTTTAACTTTAATAAAAATGACAAAGTTAGAAGGATTATGCAGAACAGTAAGAATAAAAGTTTACATTTATTATTATCTTGACCATGGCATTCCTTTCAACAAGTTTTTACATGCTTTATTTGAGTTTCAATAAAAGGATAGAAAATGAGCAACTTTGTGTGTAGATTACTTTTGAGGAGATATAATTTCATATCCAAAACCGGTTTCCTAAGCATACCGTACACATTGTCAGGTGGTCAAAAAACAAAGCAGTATTTATTTCTACCTTTTAAATGAAAAATTACAAAGAAACGTCTGAACAGTTAATGAAACTCAACATAGAGTCTACATAATACTTAAGGAAGGTATAGATTTTCATTCTCGAACTAAAGAAACATCAAACATTGATTACTTACATCTTGGAAGTGTACTTTGGGCACATCGTAGTTCTCATAAGGTCCAACTTTAGGATTACTGCTTGCATCTGTGTTCTTGTTTTGACATGCACAAGTTGTCGGATCAGATGGAAGAGGCAGAGGCATGGGAGGTTTCTTTGCTTTGACACAATTTGCTGTTGAATTGTTCAAAGGCAAGAGCTTCGGAGGTCTGGCGGGCGGACAATTCGGACACTTGCAAACCACAGCAATCTCCATTTGATTTTTCTGTTGGTTCATTGAAGTTTGCTTTTGTGTCGGTGACGAACCATCAGAATTTTCTGGATTGCTCGACGGACTCACTCCAATCATTCTTGGAACTGAATACTCTGTACTGCCTCCGGAACTGTTTCTAGATGACAGTGAATTTCTATCGGATGAAGGTTTCTCTTTGACGGCTTCCATCGTCCAAGCCGGATGGAAATGTCCGGTGCCACATGGAGTCATGGCTGCTGTTGCAGTCGATGACCTTGACATTGCACCTAGTTTGCTGATGCAGCTCATGCAGCGCTCTAATGTGACTGTTCCGTTGGTTCCACTGAGTCCTCCTCCAGCCCAGGTGTCGTGGGCGTTGTCTTGCATCTCGCTGACTGATGCCGTGTCTCCGCAGCCGTAATTGCTGTCCAGATCTCCATGTCTGCAGGCCTGGGACTCCACTGAGGGCCAGTAGGGGGAAATGTTGCCGCATGGAGCATCTTCGTGGTGGACACAGCAGTTCTCGTCGCCGTACATGCTGCGACTCATGTCGTTGCACATCTGAGACTGGTCCGATGTGATTTCAGATAGCCTGGTTTCGGGTCTGAAAGCAATCTGCTTCTTTGGACTGTCTACATCTGTAAAATAGAAAAATGTATTAAGGTAACTAGAATTGTATTACAGTAACAAGAATTGTATTACGGTAACAAGAATTGTATTACAGTAACAAGAATTGTATTACAGTAACAAGAATTGTATTACGGTAACAAGAATTGTATTACGGTAACAAGAATTGTATTACAAATACACAAATTGTATTACGGTAACAAGAATTGTAACCTCTCTTTCTCTTTTGTACTGACCTCCCAGCGGGAAGGTTGTGTTGTCTGCGTGTGTATCTTTTACTGAATATATGGTGTGTTGTAAAAACATCGAGTTTTAATTTCTGCAAGTTGCAGTCCTCTCCAGTTTTGTCCAGGGTTCCTACTTTTTCCTACTTTCCTTTCCTAATCCAGATTCCGACCAACATCCACATTGTAGTTGAATGTATAGCTTACTTGACATCTTCCTGGCGAGCGGTCGTTTCTTGACGGACAGTTTCCCCTGTGACGCCAGCGAGAAGGTCTGCGTAATTTCCTCTCCCTGATCTGTGATGAGGACATGCAGGCCCTCCCCTTTCCCGCACCTGGAGCCTCCTTCAAAGCAAAACCTTCCCTCCACCACGCCGTACCTCCTGGAAATGTTGAAGCAAACAAATTAGATTACTCAAGCAAGACCCAGTTGCTGTAAGGCTGGATGGACCTTTGATGACCGGTCATTGGTAAAGGTTTATGAATTTTTCAACCCAGCGAAGAGCAAATTTGAAAATATAAATGGTATATTTTTTGTGCTCCGCCGGGAAACCCACAACCTTCCCATTCAGAGTCCGCAGTGTTACCACTGAGCTACGGACCGGTCAACTTTCACCGGCTTTACTTTCATACATCAATGTCGGTAACAATAAGTTTGTCAATGTTAAATCCATCGTTAACTGATGATTTGCAAGAGGATTCGGAATATTATTTTTACCTTAAAGCCACAATCTCCCAGATGCCAATGAGCCTGGGTGGAACTCCTGCTGTGAGGCAGAATCTGTAGTCCTGAACGTGGAGACGAGCGGGTCCTGCAGCGGCCTTGGCTTTGGGAGGAGCTGAAGACACCAGCACCAAGAACTGCTGACCCTCTCCCAAGTTGCCGGAGATCTTCACCTGCCACTGGATCAAGCGTTCGCGTGTATCAAAAGCCAGCACCACTGTGACGTCCTGGCAGACTATGGCGATGGTGTTGGACTCTTTGTCCAGGGTGAATCCTGCTTCAAAGCCAAGGAAGTGTTGTAAGGAGAGTGATGCTTTGGTTTGTCCCTTTTTGTAGCGGTCTTTCGAGTCTCGGTAGAGTTGGAGATGCAAGCAATCTGGAACAAGAAAAATAATGTCATTAGTATGGGTGATGGAAATTCGTCTAAGATTTTTCATCCATAATATTGCACCAATTATAACACATGACATAATGTCTTAAAATAATGCCTTATTCCTTTAAAATTCGTAAAATTGAGCGATCACAATATTTATAACGCGTGTAATCTGTCAATTCTAGCTGTGCTTGGACTGGTTCGCAGCCATTATTATACGCAGTAGTACCTACCAACTTTCTAGGAACATTTTTACATTCGCCCGAGTCTTTTTGTACACATGGAAATGCTACTGTGAAGTTATTTGTTCCCTTTCTTAGTAATGCCTATTTTCGTAAGTAAGTTGAAACAGATATATAATGTATATTTTCGTTAAAATACTGTTACGAACTTGGAGTACTTACGTGCGACTGTACATGCATACACAGAACAGTCTGGCACTAGTATGATGTTGATAGTGTTACGAACTACGAACTTCAAAGTACCTACGCACGCCTGTACAGTTACAATAGTGTGTGTAGAACAGTCCAGTATGATGCATGATGGTAGTTGTAAGCTACATGAACAGCTGTCTAGTGTAATCTGGAATTAGAACAGAGATCGAATGGTCTGAGATATGCAAGAAAGATCTCTTTTATACCCATATAAAGGAACTGCAATTGGGCATCAGGGAGCGTTAATTAAAACATTGAACCGTGAAGTCGAAAGCCAAAGCTAGAAATCAATTGTTGTAAATTGTAAATCAAATCACGTAAAATAAATTCTTTCAAAATAAATAATTGCAGTGTAATTAAAAGAGAACCTAGTAAAATCAAAAAAAGTTCACAGATAGTCCACAGATATCATAAGTTAATGGACAGCGTAGCTGCAGTTCAACAGCTCATCTAATCTAATCTAACCTAAGTTGCAAATATATGTAACATTAAAGATTCACATTATATGCATTTTCACAAGCAGACACGTATAAGTTCGCGCTTAAACATGCCGCATGTGGACCTACAATATAAAAACCCGAATCTCAAATGAACATAGGTACACCCTGAAACTCCTGCCGACCTTCCCTGAAACAGGGGTGACATCGGCAAAGTGAACCATTTTTACAGCATGTCAGCCGCATACCAACCTATAAGTCAAGGAACATACACAACAGATTTAATTTTTCAAATCAATAAACAATAAGATATATGGACATCAAAAAGTAAACGGAAAACAAATTTCAAAAAACCCTAGCCGCCTACATTACAGATCAACCACCATTTGAACTTGGCGTTTTCATGACTGATTCCTTTGCCAAACTGCCCGTTTATGGAATTATCTACCAGTATCTGTGTTCCCTTCCCAATTTAATCCGGTTTTATTCAAAACCAACATCAATCGCCACTTCCTTGCAGCGCCTCACGATAGAAGCAAGAACTTAAGCAACACCTCTGCGGCACCCTTCCAGAGTGACATAGACCCCCAAAACTTTCAAGAATTGAGACGCCTCCCGCACAGGATACCTTAAAAAAAAACTTTCTGTCCCTGTTCATGCTTCCAGGATTTGAGGTCCTGTTTTCAATATAAATGAAATGAAATTATCTTCAGCGTTTTTTGCTTTCCCGCTTTCTCCTAGGCATTTCATAAACACATAACCACGCGTTGAGGTGGGAGGACGGGACGGGCCTAGGGAATGCAATCTCGATCTCGCGAGATCCCGATCCTCATTTTTCGAGATCAATCTCAAAGCATAAAATAACGAGATCTCGACCGAGATTGACGAGATCGAGCGGCAGTAGTCGGCGATGCATGACACGTGCTCTCTGCGCGCGAGCGATTAGCTGACTGACGAAGGAAAGGACGGACCGCATACGCAAACTATCCCGACTATTCCCGAGTATTTACGATGTTGGTCGAGCGGGATAGAAAAGAATAAGTGAAGTGAAGTAGTCTTGACTGGACGGAAGTGAGCGGAAGATATTTTAGTGCGTGCAGGCACTTGTTTGTTTACAATTCGCTGCCTTAGTTCTTGTTTATCGTATACGCCATTGAGAAAATTTTACATGAGCAATGTTTGGATGTGTACTGGACCAATGTGTCTTATGAAAACAAGAAATTTATCTAAAAAATATTTAAAAGAACTCTCATATTATCGAGTTTTACGGGTTTTCTTAGCTCAGATTGTGTAGAATTTGATTCATAAGACAACTGCATGAAAAAGTCATATTTGACAAGATTGGCGTATCCGGTAAACAAGAACTGGGGGAGCGAATTGTTTCAGTTGTGCGGTGTGCTAAAATTACGTGTTTTTATGTGTTATGAAATGAAATTTTGTATTATTTTGTTACCATTCGAGATCTCGAAAATACCGAGATCTCGCCGAGATCGAATTTATGATCCCTCGAGATCTCGACTTAGCGATCTCGTCTCGAGATTGCACTCCCTAGACGGGCCATATTGCAAAATATCTCATAAATTTCCTTGCGCTTTGTTTTCGCATAAAACTCTGCCTAGCAGAAGTGCCCAGCAGAGCTCGTAAACATGTACAGGCGACCTACTTGTATAGGAGCATGAACAATCTTGGACAGAAAATTTCATAACGATTTTCAGGAACGTATTCCTCTCATTGTCCGGCCTGTTAGATAGCTCAGTTAGTGGAACACTTGCATTTCAAACCAGAAAAGTGTAGGGTTCGATGTTCATCAAAAGTGTCATTTTTTTTTCTTTCCGGTTTTGCTTCAATCTCAAATAATAGTAAAGGCTAACTCAGAATTCAGTTATTAGATCTAATCTAATCTAATCTAATCTAATCTAAGCTGCAAAGATATAATATATAATTTAAGATTTATATTAAATGCATTCCCACAAGCAGACATGTATAATTTCGCGCTAACACATGCCGCATGTGGACCTACAATATAAAAACCCAATCTCAAATGAACATAAGCCCTGCAACTCTTGCCGTCCTTCCCTGAAACAGGGGTGACATTGGCAAAGTGAACCATTTTTTAAATTTTTTTTTACAGTATGGGTGGTCAGCCGCATACCAACCTATAAGTCAAGGAACATATTAGAAATTGTAGAAAAAAAAAATTGCCCAACAGGAAGAAGGGAAACCCCACTCTAAGTGAAGTGGTTGACGTAAACGTATGACAATAAATAGCTTTAGCTCGACACATGCTATGGGTATAGCGTAGCTGGCTGCGTGTCCCGGAGAGAGTGGAATACAAAATGTGCCTGTTGGTATTTAAAGCACTCAGAGGAACGGCCCCTTCTTACTTAGCCGAATTATGTAAGCTTGACGAGATTTTTGATAAGCGGTGCACTCTTCGCTCGGCGCAGAGTGATGCTATCAACAAGCTGAAAATGCCATCTCGACGGAGCAGAACGGGCTTTGGGGATAGGGCGTTCAGTTCGGCGGGACCGTTGTGCTGGAACCGGCTGCCTTTGAAGCTGAGGACGGAAACCAGCGAGGAGCGCTTCAGGAAGGAGCTGAAGACCACCATCTTCACAAGAAGAGAGTGAGCGGTGGGCGCCCTTGGGGTGGCTGGAGCCACTAAACGGCGCCCAAAAGAAGAATAAGTCATCCAAATATATATACATAGCGTGGTAAGAAGTGTTGTTACATAAGCAGCTGAGATTCGTTTTTTTGTTACTTTGAATCTATGTGTATATGTTTGTATTTTTTTTTAAGAAATCCTGTGCAGGAGACTCCCTATATTTCAGAGACTCTACGGGTCTATGATACTTGTTGTAGTGCCGCAGAGGTGTTTACGAGCTTGGTCGTCGTTACAAAACGCCAATTCTCAAGCGAGACTCAGTTGCTGTACGGCTAGATGGACCTTTAGTAACCGGTCTTTCGCTGCCTTAGTTCTTGTTTGCCGTATACGCCATTGAGAAAATTTTACATGAGCAATGTTTGCATGTGTACTGGACCAATGTGTCTTATGAAAACAAGAAATTTATTTAAAAGAACTCTCACAATATCGAGTTTTACGGTTTTTCTTAGCTCAGATTGTGTAGAATTTGATTCATAAGACAACTGCATGAAAAAGTCATATTTGACAAGATTGGCGTATACGGCAAACAAGAACTGGGGGAGTGCTTTGGTAAAGGGTTTATGAATTTTTCAACCCAGCGAAGAGTATATTTGAAAATATAAATGCTGTAATTTTTGTGCTCCGCCGGGATTTGAACCCACAACCTTCCTTTTACGATTCCAAAGTGTTGCCACTGGACTACGGACCGTCAAATAATAATTATACATTTATTCATCTTCGATTATAGAAAGTATTAAAAATGAAAAAATGACGAATTCAATGTGGGAAACTTGACAAACTTAAAAAAAAACATTTTTTATTTTGACGTAACGCGTTTGTTTTATTGTCGGTCGCTCCGTTTATTTGAGAGCAGGCCGTGGCACTTTATTAGGGTTGCCAAGTCGCGAGGAAATCCCCGGCAACGCGTAAATCCCAAGATGGCGCGGGGGCGGGAAAAAAACACGCAGCCCTTTGTTCCTTTATTCGATAAAGATATTCCTCAAGATACTGAGGCGTTGATGACAAATCAATACGAGGAAGAGCTCCGCACAAGATATCAACCTACCGACCAAGTGAGAAGTGGTCTACGATGATGGGCGTTGATGAAAAAGCAATGCGGGGAAGGGCTCTGTACAATATACGTATATCAACACATCAACCAAGTGAGAATAAAGGGACCAAGATGTCAGGCGTTGGTGACAAATCTATACGAGGAAGAGCTCCATCAATATATCCAACTATTAACCAAGTGAGAAGCAGTCCAAGATGATGGGCGTTGATGAAAAAGCAAGACGAGGAAGAGCTCCGTACAAAATATCAACCTACCAATCAACCTACCGACCAAGTGAGAAGCGGTCTACGATGATGGGCGTTGATGAAAAAGCAATACGAGGAAGGGCGATTGGCGGTACGCAGTGGCATACTTTTACCCACCTTGATGTATGGAAGCGAGGCCTGGACGGTGAATGAAAGTGAAATTAGTAAAGTCCATACTGTTGAAATGGACTTTCTAAGAAGTATGATTGGGAAAAAACGGAGTGACAGGGTGAGGAATGATTTTGTAAGAGAAGAATGTGGTGCAAGAGAAAGTGTGAAAGTGAAGATTAAAAGAAGTTTGTTAAGATGGTTTGGGCATATGGAGAGAATGAATGAGGAAAGACTGACGAAGAAAGTATATGTTGGTAGAATAGATGGATGTCGCGGTAGAGGAAGACCGAGAAAGGTATGGATGGACCAAATATCCGAAATTGCGAATGAATGATCCAGAGTCATAATAAAAGAAGAGCTTGTATGAAGAAGGTTATGACTCTGGAGGAAATGAAAGAAGTATGTAAGGATAGAAAGAAATGGCGGTTGATCTGTGATGTTGGCGGCTGAGGTTTGTTAAAGTAAAATTGGTTTTATGATTTAGTTTTTTATGTCCATGTATATATTGTGATTTATTGTTTTTAAAAAATGTAATTTGTCATGTATGTTCCTTGACTTATAGGTTGTTATGCGGCTGACCACCCATAATGTAAAAATTGGTTCACTTTGCCAATGTCACCTCTGTTTCAGGGAAGGACGGCAAGAGTTGCAAGGCTTATGTTCATTTGAGATTGGGTTTTTATATTGTAGGTCCACATGCGGCATGTGTTAGCGCGAAATTATACATATCTGCTTGTGGGAATGCATTTAATATAAAACTTAAATGATATATATCTTTGCAGCTTAGATTAGATTAGATTAGATTAGCTCCGTACAATATATCTACCTACCGACCAAGTAAGAAGCGGTCTACGATGATGGGCGTTGATGAAAAAGCAATACGAGGAAGGGCTCCGTACAATATATCTACCTACCGACCAAGTAAGAAGCGGTCTACGATGATGGGCGTTGATGACAAATCAGTATGAGCAGGAGCTCCGTACAAAATATCAACCTACCAATCAACCTACCGACCAAGTGAGAAGCGATCTAAGATGATGGGCGTTGATGAAAAAGCAATACGAGGAAGAGCTCCGTACAAAATATCAACCTACCAATCAATCTACCGACCAAGTGAGAAGCGGTCTACGGTGATGGGCGTTGATGAAAAAGCAATACGAGGAAGGGCTCCGTACAATATATCTACCTACCGACCAAGTAAGAAGCGGTCTACGATGATGGGCGTTGATGACAAATCAGTATGAGCAGGAGCTCCGTACAAAATATCAACCTACCAATCAACCTACCGACCAAGTGAGAAGCGATCTAAGATGATGGGCGTTGATGACAAATCAATACAAGGAAGAGCTCCGTTTAAAATCAACCTACCAACCAAGATGATGGGCGTTGGTGAAAAATCAATACGAAGAAGAGCTCTGTACCTACCTACCAATCAACACACCAACCAAGTTAGAAAAAGATTTTCAGAAAACTAGGCGTTGATGACAGGTCTTTACGAGGAAGAGTTCCTTCCACCCATCTATCAACCTTCCAATCAATAAACTGACCAAACAAGGATACCTAGAGTACAAGTCGATGAAGACATTCCTCAAGACACAAGGTTTTAATGACAAACGAAAACGAAAAGAAATTCTGAACAAGTTATCAACCCACCAATCAGTATATCAACCAAGTAAGAATAATTTAAATATTAGTCCATGAAGATATTCCCCAGATATCGGGCGTTGAGCAAGTAATCAACCTACAAATCAACTTAGAACTAGCGATCAGAGATGCTGGGCGTAAGCGATATATCAATACCTCGAAGATCTTCTAAAATGTTATCGAGTGACCTGCTTAAAGTGGCGCTGTGCTGGTCACGTTGCAAGGCAGGACCATGACAGGTGGCCGAAAAGGATTGCCCAGTGGAGGCCCAGGATGTCCAAGCGGGGAAGAGACCCCAACTGAGATGGCTGGACGACATCAAGGGAAGTGCATGCAGAGGATGGCTGAGCACAGCAGCTGATTGAAAGAAATGGAGAGGGTTGGAGGAAGCCTACATCCAGGAGGTAACTGACAAATGCTGAGGAAGAAGAAAGAAAAACTCATCAGCTCATTCATTTATAATTTTGTCAAACTACTAATCAACCAACTCACCAATCGAGTTATCAATCAACCTACACGCTAATTTCCGACTCACATTTGCTTTCTTCTTTATAAAACAAAACACAATATAATCCCCAAAGAAAAGAGACAAAAATTCAATTGGCATGTTGACAAATTTCATCAAAGGCTTTTATTACAAAAAGCATCTTCGGTTTTGATAACCATCACTTCTTTGTTACGCGCCCAAATAAAAGCCTTAATGTAATACGCTCATTCTGTATTTAGGTCATGTGGGTACGAGACTTATAGAATCAAGTCGATTATTTTTCCAGGTTCTAGGCTTTCTACGGGGGTTTTTAGGGTTTCTACGGGTGTCTAGGGTCTCTACGGGGTTGTAACAGGTTTCTAGGGGTTTTTTAGGGCTTACTGCCAATGTCACCCCTGTTTCAGGGAAGGACGGCAAGAGTTGCAAGGCTTATGTTCATTTGAGATTGGGTTTTTATATTGTAGGTCCACATGCGGCATGTGTTAGCGCGAAATTATACATATCTGCTTGTGGGAATGCATTTAATATAAATCTTAAATGATATATATCCTTGCAGCTTAGATTAGATTAGATTAGATTAGACTACGAGTTTCTACAGTTTTTTTCGGGTTAAAAGGTTTCTACGGGGTTTTCCAGGTTCTAGACTTTCTACGGGGGTTTTTAGGGTTTCTACGGGTGTCTAGGGTCTCTACGGGGTTGTAACAGGTTTCTAGGGGTTTCTAGGGGCTTACTACGAGTTTCTACAGTTTTTTTCGGGTTAAAGGGTTTCTACGGGGTTTTCCAGGTTCTAGGCTTTCTACGGGGGTTTTTAGAGTTTCTACGGGTGTCTAGGGTCTCTACGGGTTTGTAACAGGTTTCTAGAGTTTCTTCGGGTTTCTAAGGATTCTCAATTTTTTCCAGAATGAAGGGTTTCTACGGTCTTTTCCGGGTTCTAAGGTTTTTTTTCCAAAAATGTTTTTTTTTTATTCCATGATATACTCGTACAATCTAGGCTGCAATAAAATATAAACATTTAAATAAATAAGTAAAAACTATGATTTATTTGGTGAGCACTGCTTTCATGTAAATCCCACTTGAAAAGCCTTTAGCACTCTTGGTGGTCGCTGTAGAAAGCACTACTTTTCAAGCAAGACCCACATGTTCTAAGGCTGGACGAACCTTTGGTGAAGGCAAATAATTTTTTCAACCCAGGGAACAGCAAATTTTCAAATTAAATGCTATTTTTTTGTGCTCTGCCGGGAATTGAACCCACGACTTTCCAATTAGGAATCGTAAATAACTGGTCAACAGATCGGTCAAACTAAGGTCCTTAGAAGCCATTCAATCAATCACAAGTTCCAAGAAACCCGACCAAATGACGTCACATTTTCCCCCCGATTTAAATGTGCGGACTCCATTATTAAAAAAAGTGCTTACTGAAAAATATATTTTAAATAGATTTGTGAAGAGGAATGCGATTCCCCAACCAATTCTGCCAGGCCTGAAACGGGTATTAAAATCATCAATGAATAATTAATTATTGTAGATTTTAATAAATTATTAATTAATAATTCCCCAATGATATCTATTGAACCAGGATCAAAGTCATGGTCAAATGACCCAAGCGAGGATCGAACCAGCGTTGTTATTCTATTCCAAATACGCTAGAAAGATCAGCCACTTGACTCTCTCGGCCATAACATCGATGTATTAGAAAATGAATTTATTTTCTCTGAAATATTAAATAATGATATTTTAGTTTGGTCGAAAGAAATTCCAGATATCCAGTAGGGGGACATCTGGAATTTTTAATATTATCTTTAATAGAGCGCTGCAGAATTCCCTTCGACTTTTCCCGTTCCACTTTTCTCTGGCTTATGCAAATCTTACGTAACGTCCTTTTAGTGCTTGTTTGTCTTATGCCCGTCAGAGGTAATTTCACATAAGCAATGTTTGTATGCATGAAATGGCGGTTGATCTGTAATGCTGGCGGCTAGGGCTAGGGTTTCTCATGTTTTCCAATTTTTTTGTAAATTTTAAATTGGAATTTTGTATTTTATATTTGATGTCTAAAATGTTATTTGTTGTATATATTCCTTGACTTATAGGTTGGTATGCGGCTGACCACCCATGCTGTAGAAAATGGTTCACTTTGCCAATGTCACCCCTGTTTCAGGGAAGGTCGGCAAGAGTTGCAAGGTGTATGTCCATTTGAGATTTGGTTTTTATATTATTGGTTCACATGCGGCGTGCGCAAGCGCGAACTTGTACGTGTCTGCTTGTGAGAATGCATGTAATGTGAATCCCCAATGTTACATATCTTTACAACTTAGATTATATTAGATTAGTATGCGTAAGAGACCAATGTGTCTCATGAAAACTGGAAAATGATTTTAAACATGTTGTTCCGAACGTATGAGTTAGTGGGGACATGAGCCTAGCCACGCTGGTTGCTGTGTGTGACGTCTCTGGTATAGTGTGGAAAAATCCATTATGGAAGTATCTCGAACATGCAAGAATCGTCTCTGCCGCACATATAAATACGAGCAAAGATTCTGTGGAAGAGACAGGTCGCTTTGACTATTGAAACACGAAGACCTGTAAGTAGAGAGTGAAGAGTGAACAGTACATTGTAACTTATAGTGTGAAAAATAAGTCTTGTGAAACAAATTTAAGTAACAATTTGATTAAAAGACCCCCAAGTCAAATAATAACAGTATTTAAAACAACTCTCACATTTTCGTGTTGTACGTTTTTTTCTCAGATTGTGTAGAATGTGATTCTTCAGACAATTTCATTTAAAGGTCATCTTTGAATCAAATGGTAGATAAGCCAAACAAGCACTGGGGGGACGTTATGCAAATCTCACGTAAGTCAATGATTATGAACGTCCAGAATATCTTGTGACGTTTTATCGAAAATGTATGAAAACTGAAACGCCCACTAGAGACGCTGTTTAAATTCTTTAAGACATGGTTGAGTTTTTTTTTTTTTTTTTACGTAGAGTATTGTTGATATACTTTTATTATCTGTTAGGTATATACATATTTATATGAGTCGGAAAAAAACAAAGCCGGCAACGTAGGGTTTTATGAAAAATTTGATAAACATATGGAATTGATGAGAAAATGATTTCTTGCACATTTATATGTTTTACTTATTTTTAAAACAAGCCTAGATTTCCGGTATTGATTGTGAATGACTCGTTTGTATTTTTATTGGTGACAGGTAAGAACGGAGTAGTGACAAAACGAGACATGGCAAAATGACACATGACAAAACACATGACAGTACATTACATGAAAAAACATCACTGTGACAAAACAGAACATACCATAAACGAAACATGAAACAAAATCACATGACAAAACATCACAAAACAGAAAACAACATTAACAGCTTCACAAAACAGTGAGACATGAGAAAATGGTACTCATGCATATATTATTTGATAAAGCTTACAAGAAAAAAATCTCCATAATATGTTTTTTCATGTGCCATTTATGGTATGCTCTGTTTATCTGATGTTTTGTCATACGATGTTTTGTTTTGTGATGTTTTGCCATAGTGATGTTTTGTCATGTGTAGCTCTGTCATGTGCCGTTTATGGTGTGCACTGTTTTAGGTACCTATCTGATGTTTTGTCATACGATGTTTTGTTTTGTGATGTTTTGCCATAGTGATGTTTTGTCATGTGTAGTTCTGTCATGTGTCGTTCTTCATGCGTCGTTGTATAATGTGTCGTTTTTTCACCGTATCGTTTTTTCACTGTTTTCTATCATGGAACCATTCTTATTATCTGTAGATGCACATATATTTGCCTCCATTTGACCAAATTATAGAGCCAAATGACTGACGAGGAATTTCATTAAAGCCAAACGACTTTTCTAATGCCCCAACTTGAAAATATCTGATATACAATACTCTATAGTCTATTTGATAATGAGCTTTTAGGGTATTTTACTGAGTTGAATTCCTTGACTTTTAGGTTGGTATGAGGCTGACCACCCAAGCTAAAAAAAAGGTTCACTTGGCCAATGTCATCCCTGTGCGTGTCACCTCAGGGAAAGTCTGCAAAAGTGACAAGGTTCCTGTTCATTTGAGGTTTGGATTTTACTTTGTGAGTACACATGCAGCATTTGTAAGTGCGAACTAACACGTGCCTGTTTGTGAGCATGCATGTAGGTACTTAATATGAATTTTACTTTGCAACTTAGATTATAGTATGAAATCTATTTATCTTTACTTAAACCGGCTTGTCTTACGGCAACCATGTTTTAAAATAGGATTTCCTCTACTCCGGAAGGTTTTTTTTTCAAATTTAATTAAAAAAATCTATTTTCTCCCTTGTTTCATTAACTGTTTATTTTTAATTATAATAAAAAAATATATATTTTATTTTCGTTCTTTGACTAATATGTGGGTTGGTATGTGTCTTACCAATCACACTGTAAAAAATGGAATCTCTTTTGCAAATATCCCCCCTTTTTCAGAGAGAGAGCTGATGCGGGTTTTATTTTGATTTGATATTTGGGTCATATTTCGTAAAAACACACACAGCATGTGTAAGCAGAAACTTACACATGCTCGCATTCGAACGGATTAAGTATGAATCTTGAATTTTTAAATATACATATCTTTGCTACTAAATATATATACCACGCTTAGATACTTGTAAAAACAAATAGGTAGAAAACGTCACGTTGCAAGCCCTTTGTAGACAACATGTTATAAAGAAGCATTATATGTGTAGCTAAGTTGACTTTTTCTTAATCAGAGAAAATTGCATGAAAAACTGTTTAAACTGCAAAAAGGCTTCTTTTAATAATTCGTGGAGTTGAAATGAATTCATTAGACAGGCGCGAACCTTCTGACGTGGAAGGGCAGAGTCAGCTTTTTCCACTTTTAGGGTCGCTCGTTACCTCCGCACCCCCCCATCCTACCCTAACCTGCTCCTTAGGGTAGCCGGTAATGACCCTGCACGAGATATTACTCGTATAAAGACTCGTCTGATGCTTGCTTTAAGTTCACGACAAATATCTTGTTTATGGATTTTTTTGTTATAAACGATGTACAAATAATGAAATGTGTTTTATTTTTAAGAAGGAAATTTTATGAAAAGCTGTTTTGTTCTGTATTTGTTATATTTAATATATTATCTAAATTGCAAAGACATGCCAATATTCACGAGATACGAGAGGGTCCTTAAGTCTGTAAACGGAGGCTTCGGAGGAGGATTACATGTCTGGTGGAAGCCTTTAAAATTTCAGGGTGTGGTTACGTAGCTTGCCTCAAAATTATGGTACAAAACAAATAGATACAATAGAGTTTTGTTTAAAAATGTACGCGGTTTTGAAATTGAAAGGAATAAGATTTAAGATAACAATATAATAATATCTAAGTTGCAAATATATATTAACATTTAAATTCATATTCAATGCATTCCCACAAATAAACACGTGGATAAAATATGCTACATGTTTTTGTTGTTGTGAAAACGTAGATTTGTGAAGAGGAATGTAATTGATCAACGTATTTGGCCTGGCCAGTTGTCTTCATACGAAAGCAGAAGCTTGTGTACACGCAATCGCATCTGTTGAACCAGGGTCGAAGTTATGATCAAATGGGTCAGACGTGATTCGAACCAACGTTATTCTGTTCCAAATAAGCTAGTCAAGAACAGCGACTTGACTCCCTGAGCCATAACACCGGCAATGTGAACTTATACATTAAAATCCAAACCTCAAATGAACATACATAAGCCCTGCAACTTTTTGAAGACTGAATTTGTGATGAAATGCTTGGAACAGTGGTTTTAATCTGGGGGCAATCGCCCAATTTGACAAAAACAACGTAGGGGGTGATAGAATCCTGAAACCATTAAGGGGGCGATGTAGTTATATATTAACACATAAAGGGGCGATGCATGGGGAAAAAAGGTTGGGAAACAGTGTCGTAGAAGAACAATTTCTTCAGAATGCGTGTTGCGTAGGCCTTTATTTAGCCTTGTTCAGTTTGACTTGTTCCATTGTCAGTTCTGACTTGTGGTAGGTTAACTTAGATTTTGTAAATCAAAAGCCTTTGTTGTGTACCGCGAGTATAAAACATTCCGTAAACACTCAACCATCGCGTGAACAAAAAATGTATAAAATTAAAAACAGCGCCTCTATTGAGTGTCTTAGTTTTCATACAGCATTTTCTGTTTACACAATAGTTGAGTATTTACGCAGCGTTTTATACTCGGTGTACTGTTCTTTCACATGGGATTAATGAGGTTTGAAAGTTTTGTGACTCGAAAGTAAAGTTTGACTATTTGCAGAGTACCCATTGTAGACTTGCCCAACTCGGCACCTATTTATTTTGTCAAACAATGAGAAAAATAAACTAGGCCTTGAAGGCGGATATACTGTTCAAAGCCATGTCCCAAAAGCGTGCAAGATGGTTAAAGCACACATGCGTTAGGAAGGTTTCTTGCATACAAATATTGAGGAGATCTAAATCTAAATCTAAATCTAAGCTGCAAAGATATGTATCATTTGAGATTCATATTAAATGTATTCCTACAACCAGACATGCATAATTTCGCGCTTACGCATGCCGCATGTGGACCTACAATATAAAAACCCAATCTCAAATGAACATAAGCCCTGCAACTCTTGCCGACCTTCCCTGAAGCAGGGATGATGATGAGATCAGAGAGTTAAAAGACGCACGAGAAAGACCATGCCTCGAGTTATTGTAGGATGTGTTCTGGTAGATATGTCGTCCCCTTAGTGCTTGTTTGTCTTATATTCATCAAAGGTTATTGCACATGAGCAATGTTTGTATGCGTACCAGACCAATGTGTCTTATGAAAACTGTAAATTGATTTTCAATTTTTTTTAAGGAAGCCTGTGCGGGAGATTCCCTAGATTCAAGAGACTCTAGGGATCTTTGACACTTGTTATAGTGCCGCATAGGTGTTGGTAATGCGGCAGTTGTCCTTATCCGGTTGCAGGGCCCTTAGCTGCGCAGTGCTGTGGTGTGTGTTGCGTTGCGTGTTGCGTGGCTTTGTTTTGAGACACTGAGAAGAAATTGCGATTGATATTGGACTTGTAAAGGGTAAGGTTAAATTGGTATGGAAACACAGATACCGGTAACTCATTCCATAAGCGAGCAGTTTGGCAAAAGAATGAGTCGTTAACACAACTTTCACATTATCGTGTTTTACGTTTTTTTCTTAACTCAGAGAGTAAAGAATGTGATTCTTAAGGTAATAACGAGTATATTGAAAGGTCACATTTGAACCAAATGGTAAATAAGCTAAACAAGAACTGGGGGGACGATGTGCAAATCTTACGTAAGTCGAAAAAAGCATGTGCTGACACAAATGTGAATCTGATAATCAGCAAAAAGTGTGTTGGTGTCTTCTCCACCTGTGATTTGGGTTCGTCATTAGTGTGGGAGCGCCAGACTGCGCAGGACCTGTCAAACTTTGTGTATAGTCCTCTCAGCGCCCCTTTCTAACGCCCACCCCAAATGCCTCCTTCTAACGCCCCTCCCAAATGTCCCTTCCTAACGCCCCTCCAAATGCCTCCCTCTCAGCCTTCAGGCTTACACATGACATCTACCAGACGTGCGTTATAGCCTTGCGAAAGATCCTAAAATAAGTGACAATAAAGTCGCTACTTTTCAGATTAAACGAAGAAACAAAACGAGGAACTTTTGGTAATATCTTCTTCTGTTAATAAGGTCAGAAAACCAAAAAAGACGAGCCATTCGCAGTAGTTGGGCCAGTCACCAAGAACAAACTACTTTTCGACCTGAGAATCGATCAGCTATCATAAACCTTCAGAAGAGGAATGAAGGAAATTGTGTAATCAAAGAGCCATGATGCCCTTGAGATGGTTATGTACTATAAAAAGTGTCATGTCAGGTCCCTCCAAAATTGGCGATCACCGTGGCAAAAACTTTTCGGTCCTTCGATATCCAAAACAACTCCTCCACACCTCTCATCCAGGTCCAGTCTCGTACATCTGCCTTCTGACAGTGATTTGTGAGCGTCATTTTCTTTGTATAAACACTTGGGAAAGTGTAGCTTCACGAGAGGGCCTTTTGCCACTCGCATCTCACATAACTTTTGCCTGCGAGTCCTGTGACACATCCCCGGATGGGATGGATATACAGAGCGTGGGTCAGTGAAGGGGAAACTGACCCTGAGAGAAGGTGTTGCCTTCTGCCAGCTCCCAGTCACAGTGAGTCCGGGCATACACCGACTTTGTGTCCACAAGGGATAACTATCTAGCCTTTAATGTTCTCCTACGTGGACCCCGGACTGGATCTCCTCCCAGTCGGTTGAGGACGCCATAAGCACATCGTTACTTCCTCGTGCCAATCACAGATGATTGGCACGAAGAAGTAAGAAGCAAATCTCGATTTGAATTTAAATTTAAAGACTATTTGAACCCTAAAAAACACAACAATACAACTAGATAATGGACCTTCAGCTCTTATGCTTCTCATGCAACTTAGATGATGGATCTCGGTTTTGGCACATCCTTCACATGTCCTTTCTCACCTGTCTCTAGTTCACGCACGCCTACTGTCTCCCCCCATGCCCCCACATTGTTTTTTCTCCCCTCTCACTTTGTCTCTGGTAATTGTACAGTTTGTCTAAAAGAGGAAACTTCCAGCACAACTTCTTTTGCCACCCGCACCCCCGTCGGGTCGTGGATTAATTATTTATCAAACACTTCCCCAGCAGTTAGTCGGCCTGAAGACAAAAGCAATTTGCTTAAAAGTCTACGCGTTTAATCTGTAACGATGGCGAAGTATAAATTAGTATCCTTAATCTAAATCTAAGCTGCAAAGATATGTATCATTTACGATTCATATTAAATGCATTCCCACAAGCAGACACGCATAATTTCGCGCTTACACATGCCGCATGTGGACCTACAATATAAAAAACCCAATCTCAAATGAACATGAGCCCTGCAACTCTTGCCGACCTTCCCTGAAGCAGGGGTGACATTGGCAAAGTGAACCATTTTTTACAGTATGGGTGGTCAGACGCATACCAACCTATCAGTCAAGGAATCCTATTCCGGAAATATAAAACTTTGTGCTTATGCCTGTTTCAGGGAAGGTCGGCAAAAGATGCAGGGCTTATGTTCGTTTGAGGTTTGGGTTTTAATTTCTAAGTACACATTCAGGATTTGTAAGCGCGACTGTTTTTGGGCATGCATTTGATATGAGTTTTGAATGTTTATATATCTTTGCAACTTAGATTATAGACGCTTACACTCAAACATAGTGTATACTAAAAAAATGTCTTGTTCGCTAGTATGGTCATTGAGGCAATCACAAGTTCGAGCCCCGCCTGCGTCGCGGTCGTATCCTGTCGACAATAAATTTGACCCTGATTCAACAGATATTATTGGGTACGCATGTGGCGATTCGAGACCTATTTATTTTCACAGGTAAGAAAGCCGGCCTGACACCAACCACTTTCAGTTGAAGTGGGGGTTTTTCAGCTCCCGGAGGGGGGGCTGGTTCTTATTTCTTGTGAAGGCACAGTACACCTTGCCAGTATTTATTTTGTGTTTGAAATTAACGCCGATACGGGAAATCATTTCTGACATCCTCGGTGGGGGTCGAACCCTTGCTCTTGGCATGGAATGCAAGAATTCTATCAACTGAGCTATCGACTGGACTTTGAAAGAGCTTTGTCATCGATATAAAGCGCCAATGGTCAAGCAAGACCCAATTGCTGTAAGGCTGGATGGATCTTATGTTACGGTCTTTGACAAAGGCAATGAATTTTCCAACCCAGCGAAGAACATTTTTGAACATTTAAACCCACAACCTTCCATTTACGAGCCCGAAGCATAATCGCTAGACTATGGACCGGTCTTATTTTTCTAGAACAATTCGGAAATGGCGCTTGTTGGTTTTTTGAAGGAACATTTTCTTCCGAATGTTTTTTTTCTCACTCGAGCGCTTTCAGGATTTAAGTTTAAGATTTATCTGAAAGGAATTTGAGATTTATTGAAGTGCCCGCCCTCAAATAAACACTTTCTACGTTTAAAAGAACAACTTAAGTTGCTGGGGTGGTCGATAGGTTAAGGCGTTCGCACTCGATGATGATGATGATGAGTTGATGATTTTTTTAAAGCGCCGTTTCGTGATGCAGTCACTCCAAGGGCGCTGGTGCAAACGATGCCAGAAATTTGCTTGTCTTCAGTGCATTCCGGAACTTTCCATGGTCCTCTAGCTCTCTCACATGATGTGGCAGGTGGTTCCAGGCCAGAGGGCCAGCAACTGCAAATGCACGCTCTCCAAACATTGTGTTAACTCTTCTTATAGGTTCTTCAATCCTTGATTAACATATATTACTTTTGCCGACCTTCCCTGACACAGGGGTGACATTGACAAAGTGAACCAATTTTACAGTATAAGGGGTCAGCCTCTTACCAACCTATAAGTAGGAACTGGAAAAAAGTGGTGTTATTTTTTGCGAAATTCACGTTATTTTTTTGGGAAATTCGCGTTATTTTTGATCAAAAACAGGGAAATTCGCGTTATTTTTTATGATAAACGGGGAGATTCGGTGTAATTTTTAGGGTTGATTTGATTGAAATAAAGGTTTATGTAATTGCAAAACTATAGATTTTACTAATATTTACAATTTATTATATAAACAACAATATGTACCTTCAAAAACAATGAATCAACAACATCTGAATCAATACGAGTTACAACTGACAAAAAACCATTGATTGAAAAAAATATTAATATTTTAATGACACTCCGAATACCCTGCAATATCCTTTTAAAATATTAAATTTAGTCTCTAGATGAGGGTTATCTAATTTTTTCGAGGGATGTTGGCTTTTATGAAAGCCTCAAGTTGTGCTCTTGGCTAATCCAGCAGCAGCTTCACTCCTTGATGTATTTCCTATTTCATTGATGTCACGATTCAAGTCTGTTGGGATGTCCAGGACAGTTCTGCTTATCATTTATTTTTTTAATAAAATATAGATTTGTGAATAGGAATGCAATTCACCTACTTTGCCTGGCCAGAAACATGTATTAATATCATTTATGAAAAAATCATTACGAGTATTGTTCATTTTAATTAGTTATTAATTTATAATTACCCAATTACATTTGTTGAACCAGGGTCAAATTTATGGTCAAATGACCCAGGCGGGGATCGAACCCCGCGTCTAGCGTTCTAGCGTGTTTCAACGTTGAAAGATCAGCCCACTTGGCCCCCTCGGCTATAACACCGACCATTTTTTCTGTGCTTTGCACCTTGCAAAGGGTTTTCGCAGGAATCTCTTCTTTTCCACAAAATCGTTGCGTTGCAAAAGCGACCCATGACAACTTTTTCGCACAATTTCTACCAAAATTACAAAAATTCGCGATATTTGCGTAAAACCTCAATTTTCGCGTTATTCGCGTAAAAACATCAAAATTCGCGAATAAATTCGTTTTATCGCAATCACGAAATTTTCCAGTCCCTACCTATAAGTCAAGGTATTTTGGAAACAGGAAATTGATTTTAAAAATATTTAAAAAAGCTCTCAAATTATCGTGCCTTGCGTTTTTTTTAGCTCAGATTGTGTAGAATATGATTCTTAAGACAATTGTACACAGTTACAGACAGCTTTGGTCCTTATTTATATTAAAAGACTAAAGATGATTCTCGAATCATTGAGAATTGGCACATGCAAGATCTAGGACACTCGAGCAATCACGACCAATACAAATTCACAGACACTAATATAAACAGGCAAAAACACGCAATTACGTATTTGTAATAGTAAAATTGTATAGTTAAGGTGTAAAGAAAACTTTTGGAAAAGACCACAGCGCTTAAAAAAACATATATGAAACAAAAAACTTCCAATAGAGACGCTGTTTTAGTCTTCGTATATTTTTTTGGTAAACGTAATAGCTTAGTTTCTGCGTAAGGTTTTAAATTAAGCGTGTAGGAGAAAGTTTTCGGAAGGAAAAAGTAAACAGAAATCAATCGTAGAAGGAGGAGGGGAGAGAGAGAAGGGATGAAAAATGGTAGAGCTAGATTGTTGCAGGTCCACTACCTTTGTAAGTATATGTTTAATATATTTATATTAAAGGGGTTGTTGAGTCTTATATTTGAGAAAATTTAAAGGAATTTTCTTGTATTATGAATATGTGTCTATGTTTTGTTATTTGTCGGTGTTATGGCCGCGGGGATAAAGACAGGTTATTTGGAACCGGATAACGCTGGTTCGAATCCCGCGACGATACCTTCGACCCTGGTTCAACAGATGCCGTTGCATGCACACAAGCCTCTGCTTTCGCATGAAGACAACTGGCCAGGCAAAATAGGTTGGTGGATTGCATTCCTTTCCACAAATCTATTTAAAAAAAAAAAAATGTTATTACTTGTCTAAGCCCTGGTATTTTTTCAAGTATAGTAAAGTTAACTAAAATGCAATTTTAGTTCAATTTTCATAATACTTCGCTCACCGAATTTCGCAAGTACATAAAATATTTAGTTACTTAACTAACAATTTTCTTGGACCAATTGACTTGGAACAATTCTTGGACCGGTCCGTAGTCCGTAGTGGCAACACTTCGGACTCGTAAATGGAAGGTTGTGGATTCGGATCCCGGCGGAGCACAAAAATATACCATTAATATTTCGAATGTGCTCTTCGCTGGGTTGAAAAATTCATAAACCTTTACCAATGACCGGTTACCAAAGGTCCATCCAGCCTTACAGCAACTGGGTCTTGCTTGAGTATTGGCGCTTTGTAGCGACGACCAAGCTCGTACACCTCTGCGGCACTACAACAAGTGTCATAGACCCCTAGAGTCTTTAGAATCTAGGGAGTCTCCCGCACAGGATTTCTTAAAAAAAAAAAAAAAAATTAAGATGGCGTCATCTTGACAATGTACATTATAAATAAAAACAGCATACAATATAAGACATAATATGCGTGGGTCCTAGTAGTTTCGCACATTTTTTTTCTGACGTTTCACCCATATCTACGTAGAGCTACTTCAGTATTTTTTTTTGTGTGTTGAGCAGGAAAAATGTAAATCGCCCGTAGACAGAGTAATGGGTCAGCGCTTACTATTTAATGAACCCTGAAGTAAATTGATTTACAATTAATTGGGTCCATTTGTCGACGTCACGACCCCCCTCCCTTTCTTTTGACCTCACACCCCCCCCCCCGTACCCTTTCAGCCAATTTGAAATTTAAATTACACCTTGTGCCAAAACTGACCGAATTTCATTCAACCAGACACACCTTGCCGATATGAAAATACTAGGATCCGATGTTTTTTGTCTGCAATTTGAAAATAACTTATTACTGGTAGTAGAATGGACGCGGCACATTAAAAATTAGGAATCTAATCTAATCTAAGTTGTAAAATATAAGTAACAATAGAGATTCACATTATATGCATTTTTACAAAACAGACATGTTTAAGTTCGCGCTTAAACATGCCGCATGAAGCCCTTCAATATAAAAACCCGAATGTCAAATGAACATACACCTTGCAACTCTGCCGACCTTCCCTGAAACAGGGGTGACATTGGCAAAGTGAACCATTTTCTACAGCATGGGTGGTCAGCCGCATAGCAGCCTTTTAGTCAAGGAACTAATTACATTGGTAAAATCAACAAATTATAATATGTATGGACATTAAAAACAAACAGAAAACAAATTCCAATTTAATAAACACTAGCCGCCAACATTACAGATCAACCGCCATTTCTTTCGGTCCTTACATACTTCTTTCATTTCCTCCAAAGTCATAACCTTCTTCATACAGGCTCTTTTTTATTATGACTCTAGTCATTCCGTTCATTCGTAATGTCGAATATTTGGCCCATCCATACCTTTCTTTTTTTTTTTTTTTTTTTTTTTTTTATTTTTTTTATTTTTATTGTAGCAAAATAATGCTAATTTAAACAATTTGATATCAAGTCAAAACAAAAACAGTTATGTCAGAGGCGCTGTGCAAGTAGGAACCTTACAGCTTTCTCCTTAAATTTGATTACGTCACTAGTTTGTTTGATTTCCGCTGGTACTTTATTATATTCATCAAATCCTCTGTGCAGAACTCCTCTGTCATATTTCACTGTTCTTACTTTTAACTTTCTTAAATCATTTTTCCCTCTAGTATCAAAGCTATGTACATCCTTATTTCTAATTATGAATTTATCCAAATAAACAGGCAATAACTTATTTAGGTTTTCAGCAGTAACTTTGTGAAAGTTCATCTTTACAATTGTTAAAAATGAAAAACTTTGTTATAATTCACTGTGTGAGCTTTATTTTTAAAAACACTACTAGTTTCGGTGGGTCAATATCCACCATCGACGGGTGTCAACTTAAAACTTTTAAGTTTTAAGTTGACACCCGTCGATGGTGGATATTGACCCACCGAAACTAGTAGTGTTTTTAAAAATAAAGCTCACACAGTGAATTATAACAAAGTTTTTCATTTTTAACAAGGCAATAACTTATTTTCTAATCTATATATAAACATAAATGCATTCAACTTAAGATACTCCTCCACATTCAACCACTCTAAGCTAACCAACATATCTGAAATTTTAGTATCATACTTCTGATTTAGAATCATTCTCATCGCTTTATTTTGTAATTTTTGGAACGAATTTAGATATTCTTTATTTGCCATGTATATAATTGTTGAGCAATATGAGAAATGAGGCTTAATCATAGTATTATAAACATTTATTTTATATTCAGTATTTAAAAATTTCTTTATCCTACTTAATAATCCTATTTTTTTGCTAACTTTTTTAATTATATGATCAAAATGGTACTTAAAATTTAACTTATCATCTATTATAACACCTAAATACTTAATTCTATCAACTATTTCTAATTTATTATTATAAACCTGAACATTAATGCTACATTTATTTCTATTATTCAGTATTATTACTTTTGATTTCTCAGTGTTCAATTTTAGTTTATTCTTATTTAACCACTTTTCTGTCATTTTCATAACATTATTTACTTCTCTTTCTATAATATTTATATCTTCACCAACAAAATATATTAATGTGTCGTCTGCAAACAAATGCAACCTACATCCACTGCCACTGGTATATTTATGATGTCATTTATATACAAAATAAATAAAATTGGCCCCAATTTGGATCCTTGTGGTACGCCAGTGACAATTTCCCTTTGGTTGGAACATTTGTGGGAGATTTTAACTTTTTGTTTGCGCATCAATAAGTAGTTGCTTATCCATTTTATAACTGTCCCTCCAATACCCATCATTTTCAATTTTTCTACTAGTAAACTTCTATCAATCGTTTCAAATGCTCTTTTAAAATCGAGGAATACCGCTGTTACGATCTTTTTACTATTTATCTCCTCAATCCAATTATTTAACACTATCTGTATAGCTGTTTCTGTTGAGTGCTTAGTTCGAAATCCTGATTGTTCATTAATCAAAATCTTTTTATCATCAATAAATTTCTTGATTTGGATGCTTATTATTTCTTCTATTATTTTTTCCAAGAAAGGTAACATATTTATTGGTCTGTAATCACTTGCTTCAATAGGGTTCTTGATTTTTGGGATTGGAATAATTGTGGCCACTTTAAGTATTTTGGGCATAACTCCTTTAGTTAATATAATATTTATGAGTTCCACTAGTGTATCTTCAATTTCTTGCCAAATATTGATAATATATTTCTTGTCAATAACATCAGTACTAGATCCTTTTTTTGTATTATTAATGATTTCAAATAGTTTTTCCTTGTCAGTTTTTTTAAAATTTTCTGACATAATGTTGTAATTTTCTGTATCTTTATTTTGTTCATTTTGGTTTGGATCAGCCTCATCAACAATTTTCTTGGTCTTCCTCTATTACCTGAAACATTTCATAAATTAAAACATACCTTTTTTTCTTCAGAGAATTGTCTTTGTTAACTTCAATCATCAAATGTTATTTTTTTCTGTATCAGATACATACTTCGACAGATCGTCATGACGGAGAATAAATCATGGGGGGGGGGTGCCTGTAACTTTTGGCCGGTCCTAAAGGTTCACCCAGCTATACGGATATATAGGTACGTGAAGGGTTGCGGATTTATGATTCAGATTCGCAGAGTACGTGGAATTATAATGCAAAAAGGGACAGGTGAGGAATATACGAGGCAATAATATTAATGCAAAAGTATTGAAGGTAAATCTTCGACAGAGTTTTTTTTTGCACTTGAAAAATGGGCGGCAGAAATTTCAGTAAAAATGTGTGTAGAAAGGTCATGGGGAGCTTGTTCTTCAATTTATTGTTACGAATGTGTGATTATGTGTTTTGTGTCTGTGTGAGTCTAGATGTAATGCAACTAAGCTACACATATAGTAAAGCTTCTTGCCTGCAATATCCCCGAAGAAGTCGCATGTGGCGACTCGGGACCTATTTATTTTCACTTTGACTATTTCAGTTGAAGTGAGGGTTTTCCAGCCCCTCAGGAGCTGGTTCTTATTTTGTGTGAAGGTTGAGTAAGCCGTGCTGGTGTATTATTTTGGGTTTTGAAATAAACATCGAAACGGGAAACTATTTCTGACACCGTTGGCAGGATTTGAATCCCAAGCTACAGGCATGGAATGCAAGCACTCTACCAACTGAGTTTTTGACCGTTGTTGTTGCAAAAAGATGTATCAGCATTTGAAATTCATATTAAATACATGCTCACAGGCGGGTGTAAGTTTGTGCTTAATTATGCTGCGTGTGTGCTTAATTATGCTGCGTGTGTGCTTACAAATTAAAATACAAACCTCAATTATTCACGCCCTTAGTCTTACCAATGATTCTTCTTAAATGAACCAATTACACTGCACTTAAAATAATACTTTACTTAGTTTGATTTCATTTACTGTCCATGCCTCAGTTTCATACATTCAAGTCGGTAACAACATTGCATCGTGTACCACCGATTTCAAAAACTAAATTCACAAATAGATAACACATCCTTTGGGATGACCAAGAGTCATGAAAAGGCGCTATAAAAATCTTGTATTATTATTATATTTTTTAGTGTTAATCTGTTAACACAGTGAAAGTCCATCTTAACTTATTTAAAAATTCAAATGGGTAAAACACAGTTTTAATTCACTTATTTATTTCCTCATTAGGCGAAAATGTTCGAGCACAAAAAAGAACTAAATATGTGAATTAAAACTGTGTTTTACCCATTTGAATTTTTAAATAAGTTGTATTATTATTATTATACAAGTAAGAACAAAATATAAGAATGGAGTGAAAACAACCATATTTCAGAGAATTCTAGTGAAGATTTGAAACAAAAATGGTAGAAAGTCTAAATGGAGTAAATAAATAAGATTTTTTTGTCAAGAATCGCATGACAACTAAACCCTTTTAAGGGAAGACTCGGAAAGGGCACGACAAGAGATTAATTTCTACCCCAAACGTCTACAATAATCAGCTTCAAATGTCACTGCTAACAAGGGAGGGGCATTGTGGATGAAAAGGTTGTGTGTAAACACAAAAGAATAATAGCTAATAGCGCTCCTGGCTGGGGAGTCATGGGAAATATTTGTAAAGTTGCGTTTAGACTCTACCATAGTGTTTTACCAAAAAAATATGGAAGCTTAATGGACCAGTGAGAGATGAAGAATACTAAGCACACAATGCAAGTATGAGCTGTTTACCATATACTCGGCATGCTTGGTTTTAGTAGTCTTGATGTCCCCCCAGTGTTTGTTTGGCTTATCTACCATTTGATTGAAAGATTGTGAATTATGATAAAAAAGTATAACATTTTTATTGCTTTACTACCACCCACTGTATAATTTTTTTTTTTTTTTCTTCATTGTAATATATTATTAAAAATTTCATACTTTTAAATGCATTTTTTTTTGTAATTATTTCGTTTAATATGGATAAATCATTTTTAATACACGGCATAAACATGCCGTGTATTTAAGAAATATGTAAATCAATAAAATACATAAATAACTACATAATACAAAGAAAGTGTGAAAGGAAAAAGAGGGAAGAGACGACCGAGAAAAGTATGGAGTGATCAGATTGAGGAGATTGTGAAAGAATGGGATATACAAAGTGAGCGTAAAAGAAGAAAATGCATGAAAAAGGTGATGGATATGAAGGAATTGAAAGAGGTATGTCAGGATAGGAAAAAATGGAGGCAACTCTGCAGAGGCTCTGGCCACCCCTAGCGGAATGGCGACAGAGTTACAGTTACAGTTACAGTTACTATGTACAAGATATTTTTCATCTTCAGATATTTGAAGCCGAAGAGATTGAGATAGGATGGACATGGATGTCAAACTCACGGGTCCCCAAAACCATAATAAGTGGACACCCAGGAGGAAGGAGAAGAGTTGGAAAATCAAAGCTGAGGTAGGATGCTATGCGGTTACAGCAGTTGGAAGAAAGCGGCCGAAGACAGAGGTGAATAGAGGATCAAAATAGCAGAGGTCAAGGAGAAATATTAAAAGATGAAGATTTGCTGTCTTGGATTCTGTACATTTTTTGGTAAACGTTATGATTAAGTTAAGGGTAAAGTTTTGTACTCAGGGTATTGAAATTGAAACCCTCAGGGAGGACAAGTCACACGTGAAGGCCAGGTGGGGAATAGGATGAGGGTAATTGGGAAAATGAGGATTCATAAAAGAGTTGTAAGAAAAGATTGAAGGCCTGGCTTCAAACTGTTTTTATACACAACTTTTTGTAAGTGATCGCATACGTAATATTTGTTTAACGTTAGATAGTTATGTAAAAAATATGTTCAAACACAGTAAACTATATTTTTTCATTGAAAATTAAATTTGTATCAAATATGTACGAGTATGTCTTATCATGAAACGCTTAATTTGTATTTGTTCATTTCGTTTATTACGAATAATATTAAATATTAGAAAATGAAAATGGTAAGATTAGCTGTAAAGTGAGAAAATATTAAAATTTAGATGTAACTGTAACTGTAACTGTAACTCTGTCGCCATTCCGCTAGGGGTGGCCAGAGCCTCTGCAGAGTTGCCTCCATTTTTTCCTATCCTTACATACCTCCTTCAATTCATTCATATCCATCACCTTTTTCATGCATTTTCTTCTTTTACGCTCACTTTGTATATCCCATTCTTTCACAATCTCCTCAATCTGATCACTCCATACTTTTCTCGGTCGTCCCTTCCCTCTTTTTCCTTTCACACAGATGTAGTTTTTCAATATTTTTTAGCCGTCTTTACTTATGTGTATTAAAACCAACGATTATATGAGTCACAGAGATTATTTTATAGGCAGTCTTCATTATCGCTCGCTCAATTATCCGCCGGGCTCTGATCGCCAGGGTATGTCTGATTCCACAGCCCTCGCAGGATTTGACTAATGGCACGCGCACGCCCGGCACGCGCGCCACGTGCCGCACGCATCCCGCTCTCCATGCATTTCCTGCGATAAAAGTAAGCCCAGTATAAAGCATTCCGTAAACTCGTAAATCGAAAAAATGTATGAAAAATTGATCACTCTCTAGGAGTGCTATAGTTTATTAAATATATTTTTTTATTTACGCAATCGAGGGAAGTTTTACGTAATATTTTATACTCGAGGTACTGTAAGCCTCCCACGTTTGACCCTGGGGATCCCACCAGAATTCAATCGTGTATTTTTTTTTTGGGATATCTAAATCGAGGCACTGCACTGTGATCTTTGAGTCGAATGTGAATGCAGGGGTGACTATCTTTGTGGAAGGAAAGTGCAGTAGCGTACTACAATCTATAATCTAAGTTGCAAGCATTCAAAGCTCATATCAAATGCATGCCCATAGACAAACACGTGTAAGTTCGCGCTTACAAATGCTGAATGTGTACCTACTTACAAATTCAAATCTAAACCTCAAATGAACATAAACCCTGCAACTTTTTGCCGACGTTCCCTGGAACAGGGGTGACATTGGCAAAGTGTACCGTTTTTTACGGTATGGGTGGTCAGCCTCATACCAACCTTTAAGTGAAGGAATGAAAATCATTTCATATTTTCATTATTTCTTTTGACATATTGACGGCTGTAAGCCTTTTACACATATATGTAGTCGCCTTAAAGGTTAAACTGAATAAGTGCTGAATCACTGATTTGAGAATTTGTGAATTTTTATTTATTGGGTGTTGCTTCTCATAGTTAGTGAACTAATTATAAGGAAGTGCTCATGAAAAACTTCTAAGCTACAGGATTTTTATCCTTTTTTAGTGTTTTCTCTCATAGAAAACAAGGAAAAAGGTGCATCTAAGAAACCCATAGTAGCATTACTGTAGCAAAAATTAAGCTAATGAAAAGTCCGACCGATGGCTCAGCTGGTAGAGTACTTGCACGCCATGCCGATAGCTTGGGTTCGAATCCCACCGAGGGTGACAGAAGTGATTTCCCGTTTAGGTGTTAATAAAATAAAATACCGGCAAGGTTTACTCAGCCTTCACATGAAATTAGTACCAGCCCCCTCGGGAGCGGGGAAGCCCCCACTTCAACTGAAGTAGTAAAAATATGTAGATTCCACTTGCACATGCGAAATTCTTCGTGGATAACGCGGCAAGTAGTTACACTATATGTGTAGTTTATTTGCGTTTAGTTTACATTGTGTACTGTAAAAATAAGTATAGATATTTTTTTTGTAACATTTTGGCGGAAAAAAAAGTAAAAAAATATCCTTCGTGTTTATTAAGTATATTTTTCACTGTTGATTTTTTAATAGCGTGATGGTTGCTCCCATGGCTAGGCGTAATCCTCCCCCAAGTGAACGGGTGCTCACTCTCATGTATGAAAATTAATTGCCCGTCTCGTGGGCGATGACGTCACGAGATGCGTTTCTACAAAATTATTGATTGCCGTAAAAGTGAGACATTATTTTTCGTGTCTATAATCTATAATCTAAGCTGCAAAGATATGTTAACATTTAAGGCTAATATTAAATGCATGCCCACAGACAGGCACATGTAGGTTCGCGTCTACACATTCTGCACGTGTGCATACAAATAAACAAAACCTCACATGAACATAAACCTTGCAACTCCTGCCGCCGTTCCCTGAACCGGGGTGGCATTGGCAAAAGTGAACCGATTTTTACAGCACGGGTGGTCAGCCTCATACCAACCTATCAGTCAAGGAGCACAAAAAATATAAATGATTAACAAAAATTCTTAATTTAACACATAACAGATCCAAATTAAAATAAAGTAAAATTAAACTTGATATTAAACTTAAAATAAATGCCCTAGCCGCCATTGTTGCAAATCAACCGCCATTTCTTTCGGTCCTTACATACTTCTTTCATTTCATTCAGAGTCATAATCTTTTTCATGCACTCTCTCCTTTTGTTATGACTCTGTTATGAATAATTTATTTCTGCAACTCAAGATTATCATTTTGAAAGATGATGAAAAAATTGTATAAAATACCACCTTCTTAAAGAAAAACTCAAATTGTTTCTCAATATTATTTGTATCCCTTGACTTACATCTATACTCAATAATAAATTGCCTATATTCAGGCGCAAAATCTCTTCCCAATATCTAGGCGCATTTTTTTGCGCAACGTAGACGCTGCATAAATTCGTCTTGAGATCGATACGCCCCGCAGGAAAAAGTTTTTCCGCCTGTTACCGAAAGGGAAGGTTTTAATTAATGCATTGACGTTTAAACTGGTTTTGATTTAATGTGCCAGGGGGGCGGGCGGTTCTGTGGAGAGCCGTTATGGTTCGCCAAACCGACCGAGTCCCATTAAAAATTGCGTTAAAACTACACCAAAACGTTTTAGACAAATTAATAAAAATTAAAACACTCACACGAGGCTCTGTTTTAGTTTGTAAGTAATTTTACGGAAATTCTACGATCTAGTTTGAACGTAGAGTTTTTTATTAAGTTTACTTGGGGTGATTGGGCGGTCGCTTCCTCCTTTTTGCGCCCCTTTTTCCCTGATTTATGGGAGGTGATTTTCTTTGTTTCAGCTGATGCACTGAGAGCCCCACTAACAAGGAAAGAAGTGGCAGAGAAGAGACATAGATAGAAATCGTATCGGTTATATAATGAACCCCTTAAAAGTTGTTGCAAAGATGTGCAGAATTTTGTGACAGTGAAAAATAGCAAAAATGCGATGTCACAGTTATTTTAAACTTCTTCTTACATTTGATTTACAGCTTTTTTTAGATTCGAAAATTGTTTGCTCTTCACTTGAGTTATTAGGAAACTAGGACGGTAGTCTAAGCCCATCTTAGCTTAATATGTCATTCATTCAGTTTTTCAATAAAGGTATTGTTACGAACTTTGAAATCAAAGTACCAACGCGCACCTATACATGTATGATAATGTGGGTAGAACAATATGGAAGTAAGAGTTTTAGGCTTACACGGCCGGCTAATGATGGTTTGCTCGTATAGCCCACAGTTTCACATGCAAAATACACAGATATCGCTACTCCAAAAACACAACTCGTATGCAAAGTGTCTTTAATTTTCACATATAAACCCCGAGTGTACACTCACTTGCATCACAGTTTAAATCAAGATCATCTTCATCATCATACTTCACGCTGAAGAAGCCCGTGACATGGGCGAAACGTCCGGAAGCTCCAACTCCCATAGACCACGGCAACAGATCCCGGAAAACATCACTCCAGCATCAATCTGGGAGTTGTCCATGATGGTGGTAATACATAGGAACGGCGTTCTGGTGTGAGCGAGAAATCGAAGAATGATCTGGAATTGGCGAGAAAGATCTTTTTTGTACCCAGATATAGGAGCTGCAATGGTGCGGAGTGCGATTAATCGCTCAAAGCATTTTGCCGTGAAGATCAATAAGCAGAGATTATTAATTGTTGTAAATTGTGAACCAAACCGTGTTTTATCCTTAATGATGAACGATTACAAAGCTAATGCCTTACAATCAATAAATAATTGCAGTTTGATTATCGATAAGTGGATAAAATACGTTTCTCTTCACAAATCTTTTTTTTTTAAATAAACCAAAACGCAAAGATGTTTTCCCTGTTACAATTTTCAGCGTTGAACCAAATGTATGTCGGACTATACATCATAAAAAGCTGAACGAGCCAAATTACCGGCGTCTAAATGAAACGGTTCGCCGAGGGAGCTTTCATACTTTTTGTACCTCTGCTAATTTTCTGCCACAGAGTTCGATTGGAAAAGCAATAAATCCCTCCCAGAGGAAACGACGCGAGACTGGTGTGAATGTACCACTGTGTTAGACTTGCACATTTCTAATTTTCGGATTGAATAATGGTGATAATTTACCATTTGATCAAGAAATGACCTTTTAATGCAATTGTCTTGAGAGTTATATTCTACTGAGCCAAGAAAAAACACATAAAAAGCACGATTATGTAAGAGAAAGGTCCGTAGTTCAGTGGTAACACTTCGGAGGCGTAAATGGAAGGTTGTGGATTCGGATTCCGGCGGAGCACAAAAAAAATACAATTTATATTTTCAAATATGCTCTTCGCTGGGTTGAAAAAATTATAAACCTTTACCGATGACCGGGCACCAAAGGTCCATCCAGCATTACAGCAAGTGGGTTTTGCTTGAGAATTGGCTCTTTGTAGTGACGACGACCAAGCTCGTAAAAAGGTCGATAGTTTAATAAGTAGAATGCTTGCATTCCATGCCGAGAGCAAGGGTTTGATCTCAAGGCTTACTCAGCTTTCACAAGAATGAGAACCAGCCGTCCGGGAGCTGGGAAACCCCCAATTCAACTGAAAGTGGTTGGTGTTAGGCCGGCCCCCTTACCCGTCAAGATAAATAACCCCCGAATCGCCACATGCGACCCCTTCGAGGATAACGCAGGCAAGAAGTTACACTACATGTGTAGCTTAGTTGCGTTTTGTTTAAAATATTTTTAAAATCAATTTCCAGTTTTCATAAGACACATTGGTCCATACAAACATTGTTTATGTGAAATTACTTCTGATAGACATAACGCTCCCCCAGTTCTTGTTTGCCGTATACGCCAATCTTATCAAATATGACTTTTTCATGCAGTTGTCTTATGAATCAAATTCTACACAATCTGAGCTAAGAAAACCCGTAAAACTCGATAATGTGAGAGTTCTTTTAAGTATTTTTTAAATAAATTTCTTGTTTTCATAAGACACATTGATCCAGTACACTTGCAAACATTGCTCATGTAAAATTTTCTCAATGGCGTATACGGCAAACAAGAACTAAGGCAGCGATAAGACAAACTAGAATGAAAGGGTCGTTGACTAGTAGATTAAGACGTAAGATTAATTTTCATCTCGTTTATTTGAAGGAAATTTTCTTGTAAATCATCGTTCACCATGTTTTACTGGGAAGCATTTTCACTTTGACGATATTGAAGTATTTAATGTTTGACGTTGATGGACGTTGGTTGGGCGCTCCTGGTCAGATATCAAAGCGAACAAGTTGATTAAAATGTCTGACGAAAAACAAGATGGAATCATTATCCGGGAACCAGTTCCCCTTAGTATAAAACATCGAGTAAATTCACAAACTAAGAGTAAATTGAAAATTGTATCGGGAACGCAATGTCATCCCTATTGAGAGATTTAATTATCATGCATTTTTTTTATATTTACACGATGTTTTGTAGAAGGGCTGAAATTGATAATGCTTATAACCTATAATCTAAGTTGCAAAGATGTATTATATTTAAGAGTCACATCGTGTAAATTCCCAACCTGGGAGTAAATTGAAAACTGCATCGGGGATGAAAACTGTATCTCGATTGACTTTATCTAAAATAAATCATGTTGAAAGCACCGGTTCTCATCAGATCATCGAAGATGAGCAATATTGGGCGCGGATGCTACTCGGATGGGTGACCGCTTTGGTATACCGCGTGTCGTTGGCATTCTTGACCGGTCCGTAGTCCAGTGGCAACACTTGTAAATGGAAGGTTGTGGATTCGGATCCTGGCGGAGCACAAAAAATATACCATTTATATTTTCAAATATGCTCTTCGCTGGGTTGAAAAAAATCACAAAACCTTTACCAAAGACCGGTCACTAAAGGTCCATCCAGCCTTACAGCAACTGGGTCTTGCTTGAGTATTGGCGCTTTGTAGCTACGACCAAGCTCGTACACCTCTGCGGCACTACAACAAGTGTCATAGACCCCTAGAGTCTCTAGAATCTTGGGAGTCTCCCGCACTTTATGTGTAGAATAGTTGCGTCGCGTGAAAAAATCCCGCCAAAACAAAACCTACTTTTGACCTCTCCGGGGTGGAAGATAATATTCGATGTTCATTTTTTATATAAAAAGGGACACATGTAATTTAACAAACTTTATAAAAACTTAAAAACGCACTTTATTACCTTTTTCTTAAATAATGTAAAAATAAAAACACTTTCTTCACGAGTTGATTTATTACCTCGAGCGCTTTTGATATTCGAGCGCAAAATTTGTGTTTTATTTGTAGCATCGATATAAATAAAAGATAAATATCGATGAAGTCCACATAATTAATTTAAAATAAATCTTAACAATGTCAATACACAAGCGCTTACACTTTATCTTTTTCTTTTCTACATTCAATTTATTTATTGTTTATTTTTCTGACAAATATAAAACACAATGGAATGTGAATACGGAAAACATTCAGAGTGGAATAAAGTTACAGCGCGAGTATAACGGGAATATGAAATTTGAGAAAGTTGGATTGTTAAGCCGCGTAGTTATTTTTATCTTTATCGTTTGAAACTTTTCACAAAGTATTCGTTTATTTTGTCGAAAGCGTCGTTTTTTACCATCCTCCATGGTTTTTGCACATTTCTCTTCTTTTTCGTTTCGCGCACCCACCGCCTGACGGCAGAGCTGCCAGTGTTTTGTTTCCACGAAAGAACGACACAGTGACACAAACGACAAATGACATAACGACACATGACATAACGACACATGACAGAACCGCTTATCGCCTCCTATAATCTATATAATCTATAATCTAAGTTGCAAGGATATATTCATTTAAAGCTCTCAGATGTATGCCCACAAACCAACAAGTGTAGTTCGCGCTTACAAATGCTGATAGTGTACTTACAAATAAAATCCAAACCTCAAATGAACATAAGCCCCACAACTTTTGCCGACCTTCCCTGAAACAGGGGTGACATTGGCAAAGTGAACCATTTTTTACAGTATGGGTGGTCAGCCTCATACCAACCTATAAGTCAAGGAATATGAATAATAAATTACGTTTAAATATAAAAAAGAACAAAACCTTACAAAGAAATCTATACAAAAAAAGTCAAAAATTTCCTATGCAAAAAATGTAGCAAATGAATACACCAACATTAGAAATCAACATTGCAGATTAGCCGCCACTTCTTCCTGTCCTTGCATACTTCTTTCATTTCATCCAGAGTCATAACCTTTTTCATACAAGTCCTCCTTTTATTATGACTCTGGATATCCCATTCATTCGCTATTTCAGAGATTTGATCCTTCCATACTTTTCTCGGTCTTCCTCTACCACGACATCCATCTATTCTAGCAACATATACTTTCTTCGTCAATCTTTCATCACTCATTCTCTCCAAATGCCCCAAGTGATTAATAATAATAATATTAGGATGATTTATTTAGTGAGCGCTGTTTTTGTGTGTATCACACCTCAAGAGCCCTCTGCGAGCTCGGTCGTCGCTGTAGAAATCGCCAATTCTCCATTCTCCATCCATCTTCCATTTACGAGTCCGAAGTGTTGCCACTGGACTACGGACCGGTCAAGAATGCCAACGACACGCGGTATACCTAAGCGGTCACCCATCCAAGTAGCATCCGCGCCCAATATGGCTCATCTTCGATGATCTGATGACAACCGGTGCTTTCAACATGATTTATTTTATATAAAGTCAATCAAGATACAGTTTTCAATTTACTCCCAGGTTGTGACTTTACACGATGTGACTCTTAAATACATATAATACATCTTTGCAACTTAGATTCTAGGTTATAAGCATTATCAATTTCAGCCCTTCTACAAAACATCGTGTAAATATAAAAAAAAAATGCATGATAATCAAATCTCTCAATACACATAAAGTGCGGGAGACTCCCTAGATTCTAGAGACTCTAGGGGTCTATGACACTTGTTGTAGTGCCGCAGAGGTGTACGAGCTTGGTCGTAGCTACAAAGCGCCAATACTCAAGCAAGACCCAGTTGTTGTAAGGTTGGATGGACCTTTCAGTGACCGGTCCTTTGGTAAAGGTTTATAAATTTTTCACCCAGCGAAGAGCACATTTGGAAATATAAATTGTATATATATTTGTGCTCCGCTGGGATTCGAATCCGCAACCTTCCATTAACGAGTCCGAGGTGTTGCCACTGGACTACGGACCGGTCCATTGTTTGTTTGGCTTGTCCGCCATTTGAATTAAAGGTGACCAACCACGTTGTCTTAAGAATCACAATCTACATAGTCTGGGTTAAGAAAAAAAAAACAAAAAACTCGATAATGTGAGAGTTGTTTTAAATATTTTAAAACCCATTCCAGTTTTCCAGAGACACATTCGTCCAGTACACATACGAACATTGCTCATGTGAAATAACCTTTGATGGACATAAGACAAACAAGCACTAAGGGGACGTAATGGGGACATTTTTTAGTATAATTGATTAATATACTATTTAAAAATCTTGCAACAGAGTTCCTCCCAGCGAGTTGATAGCTGTGAGGGTGCATCTCTAATCTAATCTAAGTTGCATTGGGGTATGTAACATTGGGGATTCACATTATATTCATTCTCATAAGCAGACACGTACAAGTTCGCACTTGCACATGCTGCATGTGAACCTACAACATAAAAACCAAATCTCAAATGGACATACACCCTGCTCTTGCCGACTTTCCCTGAAACAGGGGAGACATTGGCAAAGTGAACCTTTTCTATAGGTTGGTATGCGGTGGTCAGCCGCATACCAACCTATAAGTCAAGGAACATACACACCAACTTACTTTTTATTAATAAACATACATATAATGATATAGATAAACAATAAAACATATACAATATTTTATAGAATGAAGAACGTTCGTGGTTCGTGTTCGTGGTTCTTCTTTGTAGAAGACACACGTCTCCTGAGGACATCGGATATGACTCCGACGAAACGTTGAGAAAATCGTTCTTCTCTTTTGCACAGTCAATAAAACCCGTTTTTTTCATTCTAAAAAATGCCTAACGACCGTAATCATAATTTAAAATCTTTAATATACAATATTATTATTTAAAATATTTAAAAAAAAATGAGAAACCTAATGTAACCCAAAAAGCAAAACAAAACTGTCAATCTTAAATGTGCGGTTTTTGCTCTGGAAAATTCTAGAAAATTCCAGACGTTTGACAACCCTGCCTGCAAGGCTCACACAAAACAGTACTACGATGATTTGCGCGGGCAAAAAAGTTGCCAAAGCAGGAAATAAAAAAAATATAAAACTTGTAATTTATTCGTCTCGATCCGCGGAATTTATATGTGTCCGTAATAACGTTTGCCCCCCGGCTTAGTTACATTCCGCCGGTCATTTGTCAAAATGCCTGACAAACAACAAATGCTACAACTTTTATTTGACTTCCTGCCGCGCCGGTAACTTTTCTCGCAGCCTGCTCCTCTGATATTGAACGGCGTGGTTGAAAAATGTTTTTGACTATGAAAGAAAAAGTTCAGTTTTTTGTAATGTGTAGGAACTAAGCGGTCCGTAGTCCAGTGGTTAAAACTTCTGACAACAAAATCAAATTTCTCCGCTTTTGAGCGATTTTGCGCTTCATTTTGCCAAGCTGCATCCGCAGCGGATTCACAGTAATCCTGTCCTTAGATTTAAATTATTATTATTTCGTATTATGTGTATCATTATTCACGCTACTCGTGATTTAGCAACAATCCCACAAGGAGTGCTACCCGAGGTATGCTATTAGCTTCAGTAGCATCAAAACATTTACTTTTAGAGTCAGGGGAACGCCTCTGACCTAGAGCTTCTTGTTTTGTCGTGCCGTTGCTTTTACTTCCCGGGAAGGCCTTTCGCCACTTGAGAAAATATATAGCTTTGTATGAGCGTCCATGTGCTGTGGGTCCTTCTGACACATACATACAGGACGGGTACGAGGAGGGCTTGAGCATAACACTTCTGACTCGCAAATGGAAAGTTGTGGGTTGGAATCCCGGCGGAGCAGAAAAAAATATACCATTTATATTTTCAAATATGCTCTTCGCTGGGTGAAATATTCATATACCTTTACAAAAGACCGGTCACTAAAGGTCCATCCAGCCTTACAGCAACTGGGTCTTGCTGCTTGAGAATTGGCGCTTTATACAGCGACGTCCAAGCTCTCAGAGGGCTCTTGAGGTGTAATACACACAAAAAACAGCGCTCACCAAAAAAACCATCATAATATTATTATTTTTACTAAAAGTAGTGGTCGATGGCTCAGTTGGTAGAGTGCTTGCATTCCGGGTTCGAATCCCACCGAGGGTGTCGCGAATGATTTTTGGTTTCGGTGTTTATTTTGCCTCCTCGGGAGCTGGGAAACCCCCACTTCAAGTGAAGTGGTTGGCGAAAGGGCGGCCTCCTTAACTGTGAAAATAAATAGGTTCCACCCACCAACGCGGCAAAAAGTAACACTGTATGCGTAGTTTAATAGCGTAGCGTTTGTCCAAATGCGTCCAAATCGTCTGTGGATTCCGAAATGTTCATTTAGTGATGATGCCGATTATGTAGACTGGTCTTTTGTGATAAATTACAAAGCTTTATTAATTTATTTTTATTATACCTCGTAGCTGTGATTCGATCAACATCTGAGAGAATCCAATTTGTTTCGAGTTAACTGAATCCAAAAATGTTGAATTTTTTTTTTCTTCCTAAAAATGATGTCGGAGAGAACCTTATTATAACAATGGTAGTTTAATTATTTTTATTTCATTCCCGAATCTACATTACTGCCGCTTCCCACTCGGCAGGGGGAGGCATTCCTTTTAAGCAAAGAAAATTGCGTTTAACTTCAAAAAAATGTTTTTCCTTTGAAGGCCGTCCTTGTAAATTGCTTTCGGCTTATCGACGCAAGTTTGTTTTTTTTTTTCAATTATTTTATTTTATTTATAGCACAATTTTTCATGAACAAAAAACAAATGAATAACGAGTAAGAATAAAATATTCTCGGTTTAATTGAATATTTATTTATTTGCTGATGAGATTGTTTTTTTTTTAAAACACTTTTTGATGCTTTATTGCACTTTGATAATAATAAAGTCACAGCTTATAATCGTATTTTTGCGTAAAAAAAGAAGATTTTCAGGAAATATCAATTGGCTTAGAATTAGTCTATACCTATAATCTAACTTGCAAAGTTATAATAATTTTAAGATACATATTACATGCATTTCCACAAGCAGACACGTATCAGCTCACGTTTACACATGCCGCATGTGCAACCCAATCTCAAATGAACATAAGCGCTGCAGCTCTTTCCGGCGTTCTCTGACATTGGGAAAGTGAATCATCTTTTTCAGTATTGATGGTCAGCGTCATATCAACCTATGAGTCATGGTTAGGTTGGAGCGTGCTTGTATGGAGTTTTTTTTTTTTTTCGAATTCAAAAAAGGCGGGGTGCGAAATCGGTGCTCTGGTACATACATATTAAGCACAGAAAATTTGGATTCAATATCTTATCTGCAAATTGTGCCCCAAAGCCCTTGAAATATCACAAATATTCAAAAAAGTGGGTAGTGCAATAACTGGTTTCGTATAAATTCTAACCATAAATTATACAATTTCTCACTTGCTGTTGACTAACGATAAACACAACTAAAGAATAATAGTGAAAAAATCCTAAAAAAACATGTGTTTACCCGCGAAATATCGTTGTCGATTAAGTAATTTTTTGCGCAAATTTGCTATGTTCAAAACAGGGAAAACTTGTCGGGTGGAGATCAACCATCCCCGTCTGGCAGTCCAGTAGTTGTAGTAAACTCGAATACAGCTACTACAGCTACTGCTATAGCAAGCAAGTAGCTCAATAAACTTAATTTGCCAGTTGTAGCCCGAACACTGGATCGTTATGGCGTTTCCGATCGGGCAGGAGCTGCCATCGTGTCTGCTGCATTACAAGATATCGGATTGGTGACTGAAGATGATTGCAAGAATGTTGTAGATCGCAGTAAGATCCGCCGAGCCCGTACTCAAACTAGGAACGTGCAGATTTCCACTCAGCTTGACCTAGGGCAGTCCATTTGTATCTCGTTTGACGGACGAAAGGATAAAACGTTAGTCATGGAAGGCAAGCGCAGAATATTGGTAGTAGAAGAACACATCACTCTTTTAAAAGAACCTGGGTCACAATACATTGACCACATTATATGCAAGTCAAACGATGCTAAAACTATTGCCAACAAAGTTTTAGCTTATTTTGTAGCGAAATCGATCGATACAACTACAATCACAGCCATCGGATGTGACGGTACTGCCGTTAATACTAGAATTCATTCAGGTATCATACGCCTTATAGAAAAAACATTTAAACGACCGCTCCAGTGGCTAGTGTGTCAGTTACATGCGAATGAATTGAGCTTGCGTCACCTTTTTGAATCTATCGATGGGACGACAACAGGACCCAAGAGCTTCAGCGGTCAGCTGGGAAAACAGCTGAAAAACTGCGAATACCTCCCAGTAGCTGATTTTATACCAATAACATGCAACCTGCCAGACATTACAAAAGTTCGCGGGGATATCAGCACAGAGCAGCTATATTTGTTGGAAATATGTCAAGCTATTAGTGCAGGACACTGTGATGAAAACTTGGCTAAGAGGTCTCCAGGAAAAATATGGCATTCGCGTTGGTTGACGACAGCCAACTCACTTCTCTGGCTATTTATTTCTACCAATAATCCGACTGAAAAACAGATGACTGTGACTGAATTCGTCTTGAAGGTTTACGCACCGATGTGGTTCCACATTAAAACAAAACCTTTGTGCATTCACGGGGCAAAACATCTACACGAAACCATTAAATTGACTCGGTATCTTCCAACACACTTGAAAGAAATTGTCGACCCCGTGATACAAAGGAATGGTTATTTCGGTCACTGCGAAAATGTACTAACTGCAATGTTGAACGGCGAGAGAAGCCACATCCGAGAACTAGCTGTCAGGCGAATCGTGAAGATCAGGGAACAAACGTCGGGGTTTGCTCCTATCTGAGTCTTCAAGGTGCCAAGCTTGAACTTCAACGCAGAGCAATATTATGACCTGATTGAATAGGACAAAGTTTCTGAACCACCAGTCATGAAACAAATTAGCACCGAATTATTGAAGGATGCCATCGTCAATCCAGATATAGTGGAAACTCAGATTTTGATACTCTATCGTCAAATGCCCTGTCACACTCAAACAACTGAAAGATGCATCAAACTTGTGACTGAAGCGTGCTCTGCTGTATGTGGCCCCGAAAGATAGGAAGGATGGATAAAAAATAAGTTGGAATCCTGTAAAATTATGCCGATTTTCAATACCAAGAGAGAATACAAAACTAAGTAATTTTTAGAAATTTACCGTATTTTCAACCATTTTTCAAAAAAAAGTCTTGTGTTATTTGTGTAAACTGTTTCACTTTATTCTTTTGTTGGTAGTCAACAAATAATATTAATATATAAAATATGTAAAAATACTTATGGTTTTTTTTTACTGATTTTAATTTGAACCCCTGTTTTTGGACTTTTTTGTTTTTTTCAGTGGCTTTGTGGCACAATTTCCACTGAAAATATTGAAATCTTGTAATAGTGTCTTTGTTCGTATCCCTATGGAGCACCAATTCCCCACTCCGCCCAAATCAAAATCCCAAAAAAAAGTTCACGCTCCACCTTAGACTCATGGTACACTTGAATTAAAAGTTACCTCCCAAATATTTTTTTTGTCTTCTTCACCGGTTCGTGGCTTAAAAATTAACGTTACGGACTCATGATCGGAAAGCCGTGGGTTTGATTATCGGTGGAGCAAAAAAAAAAACAATTTATTGTTTATTATGATATTACTTATGTACATTGAAAAACTCATACGTCATCGCCAAAGATCTGACAAAAAGGTCTCTCCACCCTTATAGTGATCAATATTGCTTGAACATTGATGCTCTCTACAGCGACAACCAATCTCTCAGAGGCCTTTAAAGTTGTGATTCACACAAAACATCGCGAACCGAATAAATCATCCCAAAATTATTATGAAATACATTTGATTTTTTTTTTATTAAAATGTGAATCCCTTGAACTGAACACAATACAAGTTTACATTGGTGAATTGCCTTACTATTTGTAAATTTATTTGAAAAAATATCTTGACAAAACATTGCCATATTTTTGTTATGCTATTTTCCCCATAAAAGCACATCATTTTCGATATCTACTAATATTTGCACAAATATTATGTGATATGGCTGTGTGGTCATGTTTTAATTTTGTTTTTATTATGGCATAAATTAGCATGCAAATCAATCACGGATCTGAATGTCGCAGCCATGTCAAATGTTTATCCCGATTGTGATTTCGCGCTCGCTCTAATGTTTTGTATAAACAATGGCGTGGATATGGCGCGAAACAAAGCCTCGCAGCACAGTGCGGTATTTAAGACATCTAGGCGGCCAAAATACCCGTTTAAAAGTAACAAAGGCATTCTTTAAATTCTGTTTATGTTACGGGATGAGACTGAGAGCAATACTCAACTGCTTTCACCCACACACCACACACCCTAAGCCCGTACCGACAGTCTGAATGTGATTGTTTCAAATTGTACACGTAAACAATTCTACTCTTTAAAAGTGAATATTTTTCATTAAAACGAGTTATTAGTGATGGATTCTTGTGCAGCAGACAATAAACTTACTAATTATAATAAAAATATATAAATATTTAAAAATATAAATGGTAAAACAATGTTTTAATTCACTTTATTCTTTTTTTTTTTGCTCGAATATTTTCGCCTAATGAGGCATCTTCTTTTAAATATTTATAAAAATGGACTTTCACTGTGTTAACAGATCAACACTAAAAAATTTTATAAAAATATATGTTTATTTACTACGAACTTTTTTTTTTTTTTCAATCATTTTTTTACGAACATATTTGTTAAACGATATCGATATATACGGCTATGATTTGAATGAGACTTAAATATTTAAAGCTTTTTCTACTAGATTTTACAACAAACTTGTCCGCATACGTCCGCCAATGAAAAAATTTCGGGCATTGAAGATTTTTGACACTTATTTTTCATATACATTTATATATCCATTTAAAGTTCTTTTTTGTTGTATATTTCTTTAAGGTTTCTAAGATACCTCAAAAGTTAGAATTGTGACTCGCAAATGCCTATTCAACTGCATAATAAACGAAAATTGGCCAAATATTGATGCCAAATTAATTCATTTAAGAGACAAACTTTGGTCGTGTGAAGGTTGTACCTAATACCAAAGTAAAAAAAAATATCAGTCGTGAAAAACATGTTTGTTCATTTAATTTCATCGCTTAGACATCATTAAAGCACAACAATAATTTTGGCCGCCTAGATTTTCTAAATGCCGCAATGTGCGCCGGTTGCCATGCGGAGGGGGGGGGAGGGGGGAGGGGGGGAGATGGCCCCGCATTATTCATATTTATAGCCCCCGTGGAGCCATTATGCACACTGCAAATTAAATCATCATTGATTTTTACGATCCGTCTTTTGTTCGTTTTTGTGAGTGTCGGCACTGTTCGAATGGATGTGCGTGAAGCTTAAATTGCTTTCCGATAGAGCGTGAAAATAACTGTGACTGTGGCTGTATCGGAATTGCGCTGCGGGTGGCCAGTATCCACTTAACTATCTACGCAAATATAATCTATTAAGCAAGGTGCAACTTTTTCATTTTTTGTCGCGTTTCCCCCGAAAGGGTCGCATGCGTGCATTAAACTAACAATTATGGAATAAACAACAGCACTCCTAGAGGTTGATTTAGTTTTCATTCATTTTTCGATTCACGCAATCGAGATGAGTGTACGAAATGGGATACTGTTATATGAATGTCTTTAACAAATATTGTAATGTTTAATAATGCTACTCAATATTTATACAAATTCAAATAAAGTGTTTTAGTGTATGCGTGTCTGTCTGGAATATTCGAGTGAATACCACTCTTACATAAACGGCTATAATAGTTGTAAGTCTCATAACAACACGAAATATTTCTTACTTTAAGTATCACTTTGTTAGATATCTTGGTTTATATAATGATCCACAACTTTCTTGGAATTACCAATTTGACCATGTTAAATCAAAAATAGTGCCAATTACTGGCGTTCTGTACAGACTAAGGGATTTACTTCCAAAGTCAACATTACTCGCTATTTACTATGCCATGATCCATTCCCACCTTTCGTATCTTACTTGCATATGGGGGGTTGCCACCAAAAAACAAATATCGGAGCTGCAAGTTGTGCAAAACAGAGCTTTGAGGAACATTCTTGGCATACCATGGGATACATGCGTGAAGGACATTTATCGACAGAGCAATGTTCTTCCATTCAAGGTCCTACCATTGTACGACATCACTGTCACCATTATTAAAATTCTAAAATCCTCAATTCACACAAATTTAGAGTACCATTATAATAATGATTTTCATAATTATAATACTCGAAGCTCAGAAAATCTACATATTAAAGGTTTTCGATCGACAAAGTTTGGAAGGAGGTCTCTTTCAAATGTTGCACAGTCCCTATACAATGGACTTCCGATAAAAATAAAGAGGGATATGAAAAATAAACAACAAAATGATGCAATAAAGTCTTATTTCTTAGAGTCTTTTTACAATGATGCTGTACCAGTGTGATGATTTTGTTTTATTTTGGGTATGAGACGCTAATTCTCTTCTGTCTTTGTTTGCTTCAGTAATTGTTATTTTATTAATATTTTTTTAATTATATTGTATGGCTAGTTTTAAGTATTGTGTAAGAGTATAAGTACTAAGTCCCAAATGAGTTTATGTAACTCCTGGGAAATGTAAACTTGTTTATATTATTTCAATAAAAAAAAAAAAAAAAAAAAAAAAAAAAAAAAAAAAAAAAAAAAAAAAAAAAAAAACTTAGTGAAATCAAGAAACAGAACGGAAGTCGAAATAGAAATAATAAAAAGTTAGTCCTCGTCCAAATTATTATTCGCCAAGTTCTCATCCTGCTTTGTACGCTTTGAATTTTAAGTTATGAGAAAATTTCTAACGGCAAACACAAAAGGTTCCTTGTTGAACATAATAAATTGTTTTGGCCCGTCATGTTCAGATGAATATTATTTTTGCAGTTTATGCGAATAGACCAGACGCATTGTCTGAAATGTGAACATCAAAGTGGGATAGTTATCACGGTATTAATTAATCATGTTTTTTTTTAAGAAATCCTGTGCGGGAGACTCGCTAGATTTCTGAGACTCTAACAGGGCTATTCTTAGACATTTAAGTCGCCCGTTGAGCCCACGCTTTGACAAATTAATGATGCATTTGTATGAAGACCTGTCAATCCAAGATGGCCGCAAGTGAACAGCTGTACCCTTAGTACGAGTTGCAAAACTTGAGTAATATTAAGTTTACGGCAATTATTAAAGAGTGATTTCCCCCAAAATCTTCCGTTTTTATAATATTTTTAAGGGTGGATTTATTAACACAGTGAAAGTCCATTTTTATTTATTTAAAAATTTCAAATGGAAAACAAAAAGTTTTAATTCACTTATTTATTTATTTTTAGTGCTCCTGAAGATGCCTCATTAGGTGAAAATATTCGAGCACTAAAAAGAAATAAATAAGTGAATTAAAACTTTGTTTTCCATTTAATTTTTTAAAAATAAATCTTCCGTTTTTGTTTGAACTTGATTTTCTTCATCACTGTAGCTCTTTTGCTAAGATCATAAAGAGTAAGAAACAAAAACGGCAGATTTTGGGGGAAATCACTCTTTAATGTTTTTCGTAAACTTTACTTTTCTCAAGTTTTGCAACTCGTACTAAGGGTACTGATTATTCTTCAAACAAATATTACGAAAGTTCGGTAGGTGGCTATGAAACTTTCAGCAAAGACATCATTAGTTTGTCAAAGCGTGGGCTCAACGGGTGACTAAAATACCTAAGAATAGCTAAGTAAGGATCTATGACACTTGTTGTAGTGGCGCAGAGGTGTTTACGAGCTTGGTCGTCGCTACAAAGCGCCAATACTCAAGCAAGAACCAGTTGTTGTAAGGCTGGATCGACCTTTAGTGACCGGTCATTGGTAAAGGTTTATGAACCCAGTTTTTCAACCCAGCGAAGAGCAAATTTGAAAGTATAAATGGTATATTTTTTGTACTCCGCCAGGATTCGAACCCACAACATTCCATTCAGAGTCTGAAGTGTTACCACTGAACTACGGACCGGTCTTACAACAACAAAAATTGGAATAATAATGTAGGGGAATTAGATCAGGGTATGTAAAATTGAGGGTGGAAAGCATGGCTAATATGCCCATCGAATGTTTCTTTATACTGGCTGTGTACGCCTAAGGTCTTCAACCCGCGGCCCTCGGGCCGCATGTAGCCCGGAAGCTAATTTCTTGCGGCCCGCGGCCACGAGAGGCTAAAAAAATAAAATATCGCACCCAGTGATATGCGATATATACGAATACGAGTACTTTTTTTTTCGGAGTTTCCCGGTGTTTTTTGTGTCATTTTGATTATTTTCATGGCACTACTCACAGGGGGGACCACAGGAAGGTTCGGCACATTCCCCCCCAGTAGATTTACTCAAAAAAGAGTTTCAATCGAGGTTTTCTGACTTCAGAGATAGTGAAAAATACATCAGTCTCTTTGCCCGACCATTCGGTGTATCCGTTGAAGACATGCCGGAAAATTTTCAGATGGAGGTTATAGATGTGCAGTGTAATTCGAAATTGAAAGACAAGTGCGACGTGGGTGTTTTTGATTTCTATGCAAAATATGTCGATCACAACTCGTTTCCTGAAATCCGAAAAAATGCCATGAAAATGATTTCATTGTTTGGGAGCCCATATGTGTGTGAGCAGCTGTTTTCTCGTATGAAGTCTGTGAAATCGACAACAAGGTCGAGAATTACAGATGCACATCTGGAAGGTAGTCTGCGGGTTGCAACCACAAAAATGAAAAAAAATATTGACAAACTTGTAAAAAATAAACAATGTCAAAAATCACATTAATTGACTTTAATTAACCAATAAAGATTATTGAAATTTGAAATTACGAGTATGTATGTATTATTATTATTTATTTATTCATTCTTTAACGGCACATTGTGCCTTTTACATGTATACAAAAATAGAAATAAAAATACATTACAGACATAACGGTATCAAAATAAAACAGATTACTACAAAATAAAGCTTACAATAAGATTACTACAGAATAAAAGTAGAAGATATTTATGTAAAAAGTAAGAAGATGAAGAGAAAAACATAAGAGAGAAAAGAAAGAAGAAAAACAAAAGAGCAATGAGCATATAGCAAATAGAGCAATAAGAGCATGATCAAGTAATAATATTAAAACTTAGGTAAAATAAAAGAACGCACAGATGAGGGTAAACAAAAATTGAAATACATTGCAAAAAAGTTAACAAAATAAGTAGAAAATAAAAAATAAAAACAAAGAATAAAACAAAAAAAAACAAAAAAGAAAAAGAAAAAGCAAGGTCTTATATTAAAGTAACAAAAATAAACTAGAAATTTGATAAAACTAGAGTAAACAATAGTACAGTACAATATTATATGAGATGCAACTCTACAATAATTATTATGTACTTATTATGTACCATGGGAGTTGAAGTACTTAATTAAATTATATTTGTATGTTTTAGGATTTGTATGAGTGTCAGAATCTATTTCATTGTATATATATATTACCCAAACGTTGAATACGTATGTATTATATAATATGTATTATATATTCCTTGACTTATAGGTTGGTATGAGGCTGACCACCCATACTGTAAAAAATGGTTCACTTTGCCAATGTCACCCCTGTTTCAGGGAAGGTCGGCAAAAGTTGTGGGGCTTATGTTCATTTGAGGTTTGGATTTTATTTGTAAGTACACATTCAGCATTTGTAAGCGCGAACTACACTTGTTGGTTTGTGGGCATACATCTGAGAGCTTTAAATGAATATATCTTTGCAACTTTTTGCAACAAGATTATAGATTATTATGTCTTTTATTTTATTGATTAGGTGGTAAAGTGTCGTGAAAAGTTGTGGCCCTTCGGACGATGTGAAATCGATGTTTGGCCCTTGCACTAAAAAAGGTTGAAGACCCCTGGTGTACGCTATGCAAACAGTGTTCTCAAAATCCCCGATAAAAAGGAAATAATCCCTTATATCGGGGAGTTTTAACAATAAATTACCTCACTCTTTGTAAAGCTTTTTATAACTTGGATATCGATTTTGTTTGTGCAAAAAAAATGCCTTAAAATTGTATCGTTCTGATATTTTTTCCCGATTGACGAAGATGCACATACAGTGAAACTTTTGGCCGCGTTATCATCCCCAAAGAGATTGTATGTGTCGTGTGGCGTCTGTTCAGTTTCACAGGTAAGGAGATTGGTCTTACACCAATCACTTTACTTTTTTATAGTAATTCTTGTTACTTGACTTATAGCTTGGTATAAGGCTGACTACCCACACTGTATAAAACAGTTCATTTTGCTAAAATCACCCCTGTTTCAGTGGAGGTTGGAAAAAGTTGCATGGCTTATGTTAATTTGAGGTTTGGATTTTAATTTGTAAGAACACATTCAGCATTTGTAAACGCGAACTTACACGCGTCTTTTTGTGTGCATGCGTTTGATATGAGTTTTAAATGTTACTATATATTTGCAGCTTAGATTATTATTATTTTTATAGTCACCAAAGAGATCGCACGTGTCGTGTGGCATCTATTTATTTTTACATGTAAGGAAGCTGGTCTTACACCAACAACTTCACTTGAACCACTTCACTTTTCTCTTGTAACTAAGTCTAGTGGCTTTCATTTCTTGACTCACATGTTGGTATGAGGCTGACCACCCATGCTGTAAAAAAATGATCTTGAAATTGCTAAAATCACCCTTGTTTCAGGGAAAGGTTAGAAAAAGTTGCAAGGCTTATGTTTATTTAAGGTTTGGATTTTAATTTGTAAGTAGGTACACATGCAGCATTTGTAAACGGAAATTTACACGTGTCTGTTTGTGGGAGTTTATTTTAATTTAATTTTATCCACAGACAAGATGGCCCATTTACATAATATATGCCAAAGTAATTCACAACGATAAAAATAGAAAATAAATTATTTTAAGAGTAATTAGTATTACATAACATAGCACAGTCGAATTACAGTACCTATATTTGATGTATGGACTTTGATGTTTGGAAGTGAAACATGGACAGTGAATGATAGCGAAATGAGTAAAGTATGTACGGTGGAAATGAAGCATTTGAGAAGTATGACAGGAAAAACTTTGAGGGATAGAGTTAGGAATGAATGGGTAAAAAAAGAATGTAATTTGAAAGAGGATGTGAAAGTTAAAGTACAAAAGAATGTGATGAGATGGTTTGGGCATGTGAAAAGAATGAATGATGATAGACTGACAAAGTATGTATACAAAGAAAGTGTGAAAGGAAAAAGAGGGAAGGGACGACCGAGAAAAGTATGGAGTGATCAGTGAGATTGTGAAAGAATGGGATATACAAAGTGAGCGTAAAAGAAGAAAATGCATGAAAAAGGTGATGGATATGAAGGAATTGAAAGAGGTATGTCAGGATAGGAAAAAATGGAGGCAACTCTGCAGAGGCTCTGGCCACCCCTAGCGGAATGGCGACAGAGTTACAGTATATTATACTTCCTCAACAAAACAAAGCTCTACGGAATTCAGACAGACTTACACAGCGAGACGAGACATTCTGTTTATTGGAGAATAGTAACCTAAATTAGAAGAATGCATTGAATATGAATTTTAAACGTTAAAATATCTTTGCAACTAGATTCAAGATAAACGACTGAATGGCTTAATAATTTAACTGAAGACCCTGGGTGCTATTACTGCTGGTGTTCTGTGTTTAATGTCCCGTGCTATGCATGAAGGTCACGGAAAGGTCGGGTTATTCCAATTTAATCAGTTTACAAGGGTCGCAGGCGCTATGACGTCATATTTAAGGTAGGAGCTCAGAACGAATTTTACATGGGTGGGATCATTCAAGTTGAGCATATATCTTTATACTGTTCAGTGGGATGTACAAAGTGAGCGTAAAATAAGAAAATGCATGAAAAAGGTGATGGATATGAAGGAATTGAAAGAGGTATGTCAGGATAGGAAAAAATGGAGGCAACTCTGCAGAGGCTCTGGCCACCCCAAGTGGAATGGCGACAGAGTTACAGTCACAGCTACAATACTTGATAAGAGGCTGATCTGCCATACTGCAAGAATTTATTCATTTCCTAATGTCAACCCTGTTTCAAGAAAGCGTACACCCCCCCCTCAGTGTTTGTTTGGTTTAACTGCCATTTGATTCAAGATGACCTTTCAATGAGATTGACTTCAGAATCACATTCTACACAATCTCAGCTAAGAGAAAAATGCAAAACACGATAGTGTGAGAGTTGTTTTAAATATTTAAAAAAACAATTTCCAGTTTTCATAAGACACATTTGTCCAGTACACATACAAACATTGCTCATCTAAATTACCTCTGATGGACATACATAAGAGGAACAAGCACCAAGGGAACGACATGTCTAGACGTACATGTGATTTAAGTAGGTAATATTGTATAGCATGTAAACGCAAACTTACACGTGTCTTCTCTGGCTAGTTGCTGTGATCTTCAGGTAAAGATCACAGCGACTAGCCAGCCGCTGATAATGCCCATCGGAGCAATGGGCGAAACTGTCCGGAATGAATCAACCAGACCACGGCTACATAGCCCGAAAAAAAATGATTGTTGTGTCAATAAGTACCGGCTGTGAAAGCTTCAATGTACAATTACACGTGTCTATTTGTAGTAAGCGATGCAATACAGCTTCTTCTCGCGTTGAAAACAAAATGCTTTAGACATACCTGTTATATTGTTAACATTTAAAAAATGAGTTGAAACTTGCAAGAAGTTGAGAAATACAGAAAAGTAAGGGAATTCTAAAAATTAGATTCTTTGCTTTTGACAGTTGAGTTAAAACTTAGTTAACATTTTAATATGGAAAAGGCTTATGTGTAAGGTACATTGTAACAATGTCAGAGGTACATTATCTGTAAGGTACATTTTAACATTGCAGGAGGTACATTATTTGTTGGAATAAAGTTGGAGATCTTCATGGAGAGATAATAATGTGAAGTCAAAAAGGTTGGATGTGTAATTATAAGTATTAAAAAACTTTTCTCATCTCGACTGTGAAAGAAAGAAAAGAGTTCTACCAGATAGGTCTAAAGATAGTTGGATGGATTATAAAAGATACGTGGAAAATTTTCTAAGTTAAAATAGTAAATTAATTTTTTTTAAATGTTTTGACTCTGGATGAAATGAAAGATGTATGCAGAGAACGAAAGAAGGCTGCAAAGTTTTTGAGGCTTAGGAATTAAAATCTGTACAGGCTTATTCACAAGAGATTTGATTCATACCTGATCCATGGATCATTTTTTTTGGTATGGGAAATTCACGTTAGGTCGCAGTTGATCCATGGATTCTCTGTGTAAGAAAAACGCTGTTGGTGTTCATTTTCATTGTAAAATTAATTTAATTTCTTATTTTTTTCATTAAATGGTTATTTTTGTTTAGTTCCCACGAAACCAATCACGAGTCCGAAGTATTAACCCATAGACTGAGGACCATTGAGAAAGTTTACATTCTGTAAGTACGAAATTACACGTGTCTGCTTGTGGGCATGCATTAAATATGAATATTGTTTCTATAACAATCTATATATAAGTCTAAGTAAGGATATATTCATTTAAAGTTCTCAAATGCATGCCCACAAACAAACACGTGTAGTTCGCGCTGTGTGTACTTGCAAATAAATCCAAACCTGAAATGAACATAAGCCCTACAACTTTTGCCGACCTTCCCTGACACAGGGATGACATTGGAAAAGTTAAGATTGTATAAATTGAAGAGAAATAGGAACCATGATGTGTTCGCTAATTTCTAATAACGTAGGTACCTTTTAAAAAAAAAAAATTGTTTTTCCAATTTTTCATTTTTCGTTGAAATCATGCAGCTGTGAAAAGTGACGCGTTTTTTTTGCTCGCATCGACCGTCCAATCAAACCCTCGCTAACGAAGGCTGCGTTGTGCTCAAAGGAAAAAGAAAAAAAAAAAACTCCGCACCATTAGGTAATTATCTGGAGCGTCCGCCGTCTCGGGGCGCCAGTTTTGTGGTCGCATAATAGCATCACGTACCGTCCTCGTTTCTTCCTCTTCAAGTATAAAAAGCGTTTTTAAACTCGTTCATCGCGTTTTATTACAAATATTGTTTTGGCAGTTCACTCCCCCAGTTCTTGTTTGCCGTATAGACCATTCTGTCAAAGATGACTTTTTAATGCAGTTGTCTTAAGAATCAAATTCTACACAATCTGAGCTAAGAAAAAACGTAAAATTCGATAATAAGAGAGTTGTTTCAAATATTTTTGCAATCAATTTCCTGTTTTCATAAGACACACTGGTCCAGTACACATGCAAACATTGCTCATGTAAAATTAGCTTATAGGTCTATACGGCAAACAAGAACTAAGACAGCGAGTTGTTAAGCTTCTTATTCTGCTTCCTGCGCCTCTTCCGAGACGATAATTTGAGAGGACATTATTAGAAAATTGAGTGATATTTTTTATTGCACATTTTTTATTGTCATAATTTGTATTGTGACGTTTTGGTGTCTCACTGTCAGTCCTGTAAATATTTGTTAAATAAATAAAAAAAAAAACGGAAGGAATCACACCCATAGCTTTAAAATTACGAGTACGTAGCGTCAACCACTAGACTTCATACCAGTCAATTGATGTTCGTTGATCTCCAAATATATAATAAATCCTTTTTGGATTTCGCATTTATGGATGATCTAAATTTTGGATCAATAAAACAAAACGCTCCAAACAAAAGCATTAATCTAATATTTGCTTTTGTTTCTTACCGTAATGGTTTAAAAGTTCCCTGACCGTTTCCCTACACTGTGTTTTGTTTAATTTCTTGAAAAGAATTAGGTATTATATTTTCTCAAAAACTATTGACATTTCAAAAATCGGCCTTTTGTTCACATTTCTGGTTAACAAATCAATAAACGCGCTTGATTTTATTAATTTCTGTTTCACTTTTTTAAGGCCATCTAAATCTAAATCTAAGCTGCAAAGATATGTACCATTTGAGATTCATATTAAATGCATTCCCACAAGCAGATACGCACAATTTCGCGCTCACACATGCCGCATGTGGACCTACAATATAATAACCCAATCTCAAATGAACATAAGCCCTGAAACTCTTGCCGACCTTCCCTGAAACAGGGGTGACATTGGAAAAGTGAACCAAACAAAAACATTAATAAAATATTTGCTTCTGTTTAGTTTGAAATGCTTTTAGGATTTTTTTAAGAAAAAATAATAACATTAAAGAAACTTTTACAGTATTTTAAACCCTAAATTATCGTTTTTGAGAAAGTTATTGAGAAAACGTGAACAACTTAAATTTCTTGAAAAGAATTCTTATATTTTCTTAAAAACTATCGACATTTTAAAAATCGCCTTCTTGTTCACACTTCTGGTTAACAAATCAATAAACACGCTTGATTTTATTAATTTCTGTTACCCTTTTAAGACCATAAGGTTAAAAATAAAAAAAACGAAATGCTTAGGGTATATAACATTCATAAGCTAACTCCCCATGCTGTAAAACTTGGTTCACTTTTGCCAATACCACCCTAGCTTCAAAGAAAGGTGGCAGGAGCTACAAGGCTTATCTTAATGCTATTTCTAATATATTTCTTTCGATCAATGTTTATTTTCTTTCAATGTAATTTTCTTCTCTGTTTATATTTTCTTTCTCTGTTTCTATTTTTCCTTTATGTATTTTTCGATCAATGTATTTTATTTTTATATGGCTAGTCACGTATTGCACCCTCCGCGTGACCAGACTGGATTAAAGATTTAATTTTATTATATTATTATTATAAAGAAACTAAGAAAGTTCACTAAAGGCGCCTAGGGACTTTAACTTTAATGTTGAGTTAATACGAGAAGTCTTATATGTACTAGAGTTACTGACCATGGTCACGTATTTTATTTTCATCACACAGTTCGAAATTTCACAGTAATGTGATTTGGCCTGGGTGGGAAATAGAAAATTGCGACGTCTGGGCGCTTAAAGCGTCCAATTTTTATGATTCTTCTCGTTTTTATTTCGAACACCACACAATCAAAGGGATTGCTTTGTATTTTATTTTGTTTAAAAAATGTTTCATTGGAAAGTTACTTTTTTTTTAAATTTAATTGTTGACTGCGATTGTGTGACTTTAAAAAAGAAAAATGAAGATGTTTTAAAATAGTGAAAATAAGTGGCTTGTATGAAGTTGAGTATTAATACTGCAAAAATTGAGATAATATATATTTTTTTTGTTTCAGGTAAAGTTGGCAACGCAACGCAACTGAGCTACACATAAAGTGTAACTTCTTGCCTGCGAAATCCCCGAAGGGGTCGCATGTGGTGATTCGCGATTTATTTATTTTCACAGGTAAAGGGGCCGGCCTCACACCAACCACTTTCAGTTGAAGTGGGGGTTTCCCAGCTCTCGGGGGGGTAGGTTCTCATTTCTTGTAAAGGCTGAGTAAACTTTGAGATCGAACCCTTGCTCTCGGCATGGAATGCAAGCATTCTACCAATTGAGCTATCGATTATTTTACGAGTTTGGTCGTCGTCGCTACAAAGCGCCAATTCTCAAGCAAGACCCAGTTGCTGTAAGGCTGGGTGGACCTTTGGTGACCGGTCATTGGTAAAAGTTTATGAATTTTTTCAACCCAGTGAAGAGCAAATTTGAAAATATAAATGGTATATTTTTTGTGCTCCGCTGGGATTCGAATCCACAACTCTCCATTCAGAGTTCGAAGTGTTACCACTGAACTACGGACCGGTCATAAACTACCTATAAAGACCGGGAAAAACTGAAAAATAATAATTAAATAAATAATGTAGAAATATAAATCACAGCTTTTCTTCAAAAGTAGATTTATTTCTCGTCAGTAACAACTTTGTTCTTTTTAAAATTATTAATTTAAAATGGAACCTCACAATGCCAATACATAAACACACCTTTAACTTTAAATAATATTCAAATTTGTTTCCTCGATTACAAATTAGATTACAGATAGATAGACTATGGGACTTGAAGTGACAGCCACCTGGAATAATCAGTCTATTAATAATTTGATTCAGCACATTATTCACTACTAGATATATATACAAATATGGTCTGGTGAACACTTAATCGACGACCATGGTCTGCATGCAAATGACCATATTGCAAGGAGAGAGGAGACAGATGGGCTGGTGGAGGCAATAGGCGGCTATGGAATGTGAAGACGCCTGCACAATGCTTACTACTGAGCCATAGCCTTCTCGAATGAAAAGCTGTCATGACAAAAACTCGGAAATGTAATTTTATTATGTGAAAACCACAATAATTGTGACGCAACTAAGCTACACTTATAAAGTAACTTGTTGCCAGCGTTATCCCCGAAGGGGTCGCATGTGGCGATTTGGGACCTATTTATTCTTAAGGATGACGGGGCCAATCACTTCAATTGAAGTGAGAGTTTCCCAGCTCCCGAGAGCTGGTTCTCATTTCTTGTCAAGGCTTAGAAAACCTTACTGGTATTTATTTTGGATTTTAAATAAGAACCGTAACGGGAAATCATTTCTGTCACCCCTGGTGGGGATCGAACCCTAGCTCTCGGCATGAAATGCAAGCATTCCACCGACTGAGCTATCGACTAGACTTTTTACGAACTCTGTCGTCGGCTATAAAGCACCAATTCTCAAGCAATATCCAGGTGCTGTAAGGCTGGATGATTTTTTTTAATGGTATTTGGTAAAGGTATATAAATTTGTCAACCCAGCGTAGAGCATATTTCAAAATACAAATGGTATTTTTTGTGCTCCACCGGGATTCGAACCCATTCCCTTCCATTTACGATTTCGAAGCGTTACCATTAGACTACTTCTAATTGAAATCAATAAGCCCGGGCAATGAACTTTTTTGTATATTTTAGGTAAAAGCCTTTTTGATTGATGTAACTTGACACCTGAAAACAGGCAATATAATTTTACGCCCTGATGTAGGCAAAATACGATACGCCCGCATATAGGCAAAATACGATACGCCCGGATATAGGCAAAATACGATACGCCCGGTTATAGGCAAAATACGATACGCCCGCATATAGGCAAAATACGATACGCCCGCATATAGGCAAAATACGATACACCCGGATATAGGCAAAATACGATACGCCCGAATATAGTCAAAATACGATACGCCCGGTTATAGGCAAAATACGATACGCCCAGATATAGGCAAAATACGATACGTCCGGATATAGGAAAAATACGATGCGCCCAGATTTAGGAAAAATACGATACGCCTGAATATAGGCAAACTGAGAAATATCTTTTCCTTACGAGCGAAAGAAAATTAAATTGATATGTGGTATTTGTGGTCAGGTCGTAGTTTAGTAGGTAGAGTACTTGCATTCCATGCCGAGAGATCGAGTTCGAATCCCACCTGAAGGTGTCAGAAATGAAAGTGCTGATTTCAAAAATCCAGAATAAAATACCTATTAGGTTTACTCAGCCTTCACAAGAAATGAGTACCAGCCCCCCCGCGAGCTGGAAAACCCCCACTTCAGTGGTTGGTGTAAAGCTGGCGCCCTTATCTGTAAAATAAGTAGTTTCCGAATCACCACATGCATCCCCTTCGGATATAACGCAGGCAAGATTTTTTTCTATATGTGAATATGTATTATAGTAAAATTCAGGAGCTAAGAAGCCACCATTTCAACCGAAGTGGTTAGCGAAAGACCGGCTCTCTTACCTGTTAAAATAAATAGGTTGCACTCACCACATGCTTAACCTTCAGGGATTACACGGCAAGAAGTCTCACTATATGTGAAATTGAGTTGCGAACCAAACTCGTACGTGGAAAATACATACTCGCATTGACAAAGCCTTGCTTTATAAGCTTGTTTTAATATGTGCTGTACTGTATCCTAACGCCGTTATATTTGGAGTGGCCGGTACCTCCGCAGACGTGCCTCCACTTTTTTCTGTCCTTGTATTTACCAAAATAAACTAACAAACAGCTACAGAATATTGTATGTTTTTCCTACGGTATTCACTCTAATTTTCTAAGTAAAATGAGCTAAGATAAGCTGTTTCTACAAGGCATTATAACATTATTATTATGTACGACGTTGCCAGTTCTGGAATGCAAGGCTTTGAAATCTGACGACAATTGTGACCCAGTCTAACGTCTCAGTTAACCACCAGCATATAGATAGTTGTAACGTCTTTGCTCAGTGCGGGATTCTCTGTTCGGTCTAAATGACTTTTGGCACAATCATTCTGCTCCACATTATCGCGAAGAGGTTTGCGTTATTGCAAACCACATAAATGCTGTGATCATACTCATTCAGGGGCATTCACAAAGACTGTGAATACGACAAATACTATAAGAAGCATTAAATGTAAATGGTTTAGGTTGAGTTTTAGAAATCGGGTGGAATAAGCGAGATTACAGATTGTTGTATATATTCCTTGACGTATAGGGGTTGGTATGCGGCTGACCAACCATACTGTAAAAAATGGTTCACTTTGCCAATGTCACCTCTGTTTCAGGGAAGGTCGGCAAGAGTTGCAGGGTGTATGTCCATTTGAGACTTGGTTACTATTGCAAAAAAAAGGACCATTGGGGATTCCCATTACATGCGTTGTCACAAGCAGACACGTACAAGTTCGCGATTGCGCATGCCGCATGTGAACCTACAATATAAAACCCAATCTCAAATGAACATACACCCTGCAACTTATTGCCGACCTTCCCAGAAAAAGGGGGGAAATCAACCAAGTGAACCATTTTTGTCAGTATGAGTAATCAGCCTCACACCAACCTATAAGTCAAGGAATACACTAGCCTTTAAAAAAATATATATATACAAAGAATAGTTATTAATATAAAAACAACAAACGATGTAAAAGTTCACATAATTGATTAACCGTAAAAGGTTACAAATAACAAATTCATCGTGCTGTTGGCTTCATCAATATGCAAAAAACTTTTAAAGGGTTAATGTATGAGCAATTTGGCAGTTAGCACGTGCGAGTGGGTCAGCCAGAGCTCCCGCCAAAACGTGACCAATCAGAGAGCATTGTTTGTCTACTCCGAGTATTAAACTTCCCGTTGTAACTCTACCATCACGTTTGCAAAAAAAAAGTATGGAAATGAAGACAGCGCTTGCAGAGAGTGGTTTGTCTTCCATGATGTATTTTTTTGGTAAAACGTTAAGTAACACAAAGTTCCATACTGTTCGGAAAAACACCAGTCATTGTCAAATGGTGTGTCACAGCAAGAAGTAGGGTCCGTAATGGCTGAGTTACTTTCAACCGGTTCGTATTCTGGTGGTAACATTTCGCATTCGTAAATGAAAGGTCGTCGGTTCGAATCAAACAACCAAAAAATTACTTGACACAATCTTAAAATTTTTCTCGGGTTGTGTAGCCATGTTCTATCGGAAGTTTGTTACACTTTTTTGTTACACTTTTTTCCGGACGTTTCGCCCATTATCTGCGATGGGCCTCCTCAGCGTATTTTTTCTTCAGGCGTTCTGATTTCCTTAGCACGGAACTGTCAACGGCCTGTGGGTTGGTTATTGTTGTGTTTATGTCATGGTTCTGGAAGAGGGGGCCGCCATTGTATCCTAACAGCGCATGCGCGTCTTCAACGTCGTTATTGGACCGCGATGACGTCACCGCAACATGATTGGTGCTCGTCGGAATCACTTCGTCTTGATTGGGTATTGTGTCCGTTGGGCTCTCATTGGTTCTGTGCGCGCTGTTGCATTTTGGCGGATTTTTTGAACAAAGGCGAAGTGCAGGGTACCATGTTTTATCCATCCTTGAGGTCTCTTCTTTCCTGTTGAAGTTGTTTTTGTGTTTAAAAATTTCTATAGCTTCATGATTTAGTCTAGTAAAGAAGTGTCTCGTTGTGTTAAGAACCTCCGTCATGGCAAACTGTATGTCATGGCCATCCTGCAGTGCATGTTCAGCAACTGCCGACTTTTCTACCTGTCCTAGCCGACAGTTCCTATTATGTTCTTTCAAGCGAGTTTTCACACTGCGTAGCGTTGTACCTATGTATACTTTTCCGCAGGAACATGGTATTTTGTATACGCCAGGGTTAGAGAGCATGTCTCTTATGCATGTCTGATGGAATGGTGGAAAGGATGAACCGTACCGTGGGGAGGTACTTAGCCAAAGTAGTGTCCAGCCATCAGCGGGACTGGGACCGACATCTGCCTTTGTTCTTATTGGCTTACCGGTCGGCTGTTCAGGAAACGACGAAGAAGACTCCCAGCAGCATACTGTTTGGGCGAGAAATGCGACTTCCTTGTGATCTCAAATTTGGCTGCAAACCAGGTGAAGACCTAGCCGGAGAAGACTATGTGACAGACCTTCGCAGGAGGCTGGATGACATCCATGATCAGGTCCGCATGAACATCGGGGAAGCCAGCGATCAAATGAAGGAGCGCTATGACACCAGAGCTGACAGCATGGGGTACAAAGCTGGTGACTGGGTGTGGCTTTTTGACCCCAAGAGGCGCCAAGGATACTGTCCGAAACTTCAGCGTTCCTGGGACGGGCCGTACGAGATCTTGGAGCGCATCAACGATGTGGTCTACCGCATAAAAAAGAGACCAAACGGAAAACCAAGGGTCGTGCACTACAATCGCCTCTCACCATACCTAGGCGATAATGATGACCAACCAGCCCAAAAAGTACGACAGTGCGTCGCATCCGAAAGATCACCAGCCTTTGAGACGTTTTGGGAGAACGCGAAGGCAGGGCAGAAGTTTCGCCATGGAGTGACCACAGAAATCCACAAGGACTTATTTGAGGTCACTAGGGACCACACACTGGCATGCAGTGTACCGGAAGATCTAGATATGTCTAGAGGAATTGCACGGGTCTTCCGATACAAATTCGGAGAACCGCAACCCTCGAGCAGCCCGCAAGGAAGAGCTCTGAGACTACCGAAGGGGCGTCAACAAGCATACTGCCTGGTTGTCCCGGATTCCAGCAACCTGGAAGAGGACTACAAGGCATTGTGGGACGGCCTTGTTGAGCTGCGTGACTACATGTTGGAGGATCAGCAGGCGCGTCTGGCAATACCGAAGATGGGTGGCGGCCGCGCTAATCGAGACTGGCGGATAATCCGGAGTATGATTGAAGCAGTGTTCTCGGGAGTCGGCATCAGCGTCATGGTGTGCTGCGAGCAAGCGCAGCCGAGAGCCAGTGGGGAGAAATCCGTGGACTGCCACTTCTTCCTGACCACAGGGTGTCGACGTGGATCAGCATGCCCCTACCTACACAGAGTCAAGACTGTTCCGGGACGAAACAGTCTAGGTGGGGGGTAGTGTTATGTAAATATAAATATTGAAATAAGTATGGGTAGTTATAGTGTTATGTAAATATAAAATATTGAAATAAGTATGGATAGTTATAGTTATAAGAATCCTCAAAAGTATTGGTAGGTAAGATCGATAATTATGTATAAGTGTAGAATTCTCTAGGCTAAGTAGGTATTTGTTATAATTATAGGAATACTGTATTGCATTGGTAGGTAGGATTTTGGTTGTGTCTAGGTAGTACGTGAAACATCGAGAAGTAATAATTACTCTGGAACCGTCTGGCGACTTTAGTTCTGGATCATACTGCTCTGAAGAGTATAAAGGTGCGAATGGCCTGCAGAGCGGGCCAGTATCATAGCGACTTACAAACACATCGAAGCCATCTGATCAGTGAACCGAAACCAAGTAGAATAATCGAGAAAGTAGTGTGAAAATAAATATTGTAACAGTGTAAAATAAATAAGTTTTAAAGGAGACCTGTGTATTTTTTAATTTGGAAAGACAATTGAACCCTAATTTCGTAACAATATGCTTTTTGCTGGGTTGAGAAATTCGTATTATAACTGTACCAAAGACCTGTCACCATAGAGCTATCTAGCTTGATAGCAACTGGGTCTTGTTTTAGAATTAGCGCTTTCTAAAGCGACGAATAAATTCACGAAGGGTTCTTGAGGTGTGAGTCACAAAACAGCGAAAGCCAAATAAATATAAATATATAATTATTACTTGATGTTTTATAAACAAAAATGTTTGATTGTAACTGGTCTAGTAACTGTCTCGTGACTTGCGACAGTTACTGGCCGTTTTCGCGAATATTCCTCCAGTAGATTGGCAAAATATTTTCAGCCTCTCGAGATGAGATATTTTGGTGAAGATGATATGATGACGAGGGAGAATTCCTAATGAAATTAGGAGAAAGGGTTTTCATTAATGTATTTTTTTCTCTTCATGTAGCAGAACTCTATATTGTTATTGGAATATTTTATTATTCATTTATTTCCTTCCCTTCCTTACTTAATTTTTATATTCTGATAGACATGTAAGTGACCCAAATAAGGCCTACTTTAATTTTGTTATTACATAACTAGCGGGCTTATAATAATAATGCAATGGTAATTTGAAGTACTTATACTTATTTATTAAACTTTGTAATAAATGAAATAAAATTACTTTATAAACAAAAATCACACTTTTATGAACACAAATAACTAAAATGGAATTTTGGCCTTATTGGGAACCCTGTGTCTTAATAAGGCCTACATAAAAACAAATAAGCTCTCAATTTTTTAATGAATACAAAACGTTGTCAATACTTATATTAAATCTTAGAGGACATGTCTACACATATAATTATCCTTTAGAGAAAGCACAGCACACCGTGTACAAATAAACATAAAAAAATGTTACTTTTTACTCTGCCAAAACCTTACGAAATCAAGCGTGCGCTCCGCGTCCTGGATGTTTTGGACTCCAGGATCCAACATGCTCACGCCAGGGACCACTTGTTGTGCTTGTGTGCGTTAATTAATGTCCACACACACTTCTACAAACATTGGCGGCTATTTGAAAACTCGAAGCGGGAAATTTCATCAGTAGGCCTATTAGGATATAGGCCTTAATTCGGTCACCCCCTAAATAATTTTATGGCATATTGAGACAAAAATTTTCAATATTGAATAAATCCAAAAATCGAAACGAAGAACCTTTTTTGTGAACGGCATAAGCGAGGTATACAGTGTCAAGAACTAGTTTCAATACTACAGTTTGTAAATTAAAAAAAAATAAAATTAAATACCACGCACAATAAACGAAAGAGCAAGGAGTCATGTAGAATGCATAATAAACGAATGTTTGCGGATTTTTGTACCAAAATCAGATAACTAATCCTCTTCTTTTTAGTCTTTCTCTTACTTTGACCACTATGGTACTTAGTGCCTCTTTTTAATTAACCATTAATTTATCAAAATCTCAAACATATGGAATTTTAATGTTTAAAAAACCAGGCCCTGATAGTTTTTTTTACCATAAAAAGGAACAAAATTATGTCGTAAAACCAATGATGTATCGTAGTATTTTTATTAAGACATTTTTCACACGAAAATCATTTCCTAAGATTTATAGTCCTTAATATTAAGTTACGAGTAAAATTGTGGGCCTCTCTTGTTACCAGATAAATTTTTAAGGAGTAATTTCGTCGGCGCTATCCAATTTCGTGAATCCGAGCCTTATTGGGACTTTATCAAAACACTTACACTATACTTCTCTGGTACATACCACATCATACTTCTATTATAGTAATAGTAGAAGATCCCTTTAGGCTAGAGCCTGTAAACGGAGGCTTGAGAAGAGGATTTTGTGGTCAATTAAATGCCTGATGTATGCATCTAGAATTTCAGGGTGTGGCTATGTAGCTTGTCTCAAAATTATAGTGCAAAACAAATAGATACCAAAGAGTTACATAAGAAAATGTACGTGGTTTTGAAATTGAGAAGGAGCAAGATTTAAGTTAATGAACGATCTGTAATGTTAGTTGCAAAGATATATTAACATTAGCATACACGTGTAAGTTCCCGCTAACAAATACTGTATGTTAAGTTACAAATTATAATCCAAACCTCAAATGGACATACTCGTAAACTCTACAACTTTTAATATTTTTAAGGGTTTGGTGGTTTACGCAGTGAAAGTCCATTGTATATTTACACTTTCGCCTTCTATAATTCTATAATCTATAATCTAAGCTGCAAGGATCTGTTAACATTTAAGGCTCATTCCTTCTCTTCATCCTTCAATTTTGCTTACAATGATGCCTTGTAGACGAAAGTGCTAGACAGAAATAAAATTGTAAAAAGTGAATTGGAACTTTGTTAATTTGATTAATATTCCAAATTTAAGTTTGATTGGAACCATCGTTAGCACTTCAGTCAATTTCAAATGAGTTCTTTTATAGTAACGGGAGAAAGTATTTATTCTGAAATGTATTTGCCTATACCCTATGCACGCGCCTGGTATATGGTTAGCGTCATATTGTTATGCTATTTTAAAAAAACATAGAAAGAACAATCTCGAAGTGTACAGTGTGTTTTGTGGGCCGAACCCAGGAGCTCCAACGTGTGGAGGACGTCCGCCTCGTGAGCCGCCGCTAGCCTGGGGCGCTGCCCCAGGCCTTCAGTTCGGAACTCCAGTCAACGGAGTAGGGAGTGTTTTAGTGACAAGGTGCAGGTCGGGCCATTCCCTTATTTCCCCTTTTCCCCCATATTACTAAAGTAAATAAACCCTTATTTGTTCATGTTAAACTTATCTTTTAATATACAAACCTTCCCAAAATACAAGTAAGCAACACAAGGAAAGAACCCCACGCCCTGAGAGTGATGCTGATGATAGCTAGCCGGCTGTAAGTATCCTGGAGATACCCTTCAATTGCAAACATAACAAAATCCACGTAAGAGAAGATATAGCTTGTATGTGTTGGATCCTCAGACAACACGATTAATATGGGATTAGGAGCGCATATCACGGAGTTGACAAATATTAATACACGTTAAATCCTTGTGAATAATTACACGTGCTATAGAGAGACAACTATACATTGTCAGGATACGCTTCTAATATTAGATTAATTAATTGTCCCCAGTTCTTCTTCTTCTTGTATCTATTCAGTGAAGACTGTTTGAACCTTTGATAAAGAACCCGTATGTTGTATGTATAAAAAAATAGTTCGTATTTTCAAATATCAACGACGTTACATGTTGAAAGCACCGGTTCCCATAGATCACCGAAGTTAAGCAACATTGGGCGCGGATAGTACTTGGATGGGTTACTGCTCAGGTACACCGCGTGTCGTTGGCATCTTGGACCGGTTCGTAGTCCAGTGGCAACACTTCGGACTGGTGAATGGAAGGTTGTGGATTCGGATCCCGGAGGAGCACAAACATAATATACCATTCATATTTGGAATGTGCTCTCCGCTGAGTTGAAAAATTCATAAACCTTTACCAAAGACCGGTCCCTGAAAGGTCCATCCAAACTTACAACAACTAGGTCTTGCTTGAGAATTGGCGCTTTCTACAGCAACGACCAAGCTCGCAGAGGGCTCTTGAGGTGTGATACACACAAAAACAGCGCTCACCAAATAAATCATCCTAATATTATTTTTATTATTATTATCACCCCGGTTCAGGGAGTTACAAGGTTCGTCTTCATGTAAAGTTAACTTTTTTTTTGTAAGCACACATGCAGCATGTCATTCCCTCAGTGTTTGTTTGGCTTGTCTATAATTTGATTCAAAGATGACCTTTCAAATAAATTGTCTTAAGAATCACATTCTACACAATCTGAGCTAAGAAGAGAACGCAGAACAACAAAATGTGAGAGTTGCTATTAATATACAAATCCGTTTTAGGGAAGGCGGCAGTAGTTTCAAAGTTATGTTCATGTGATGTTTGGATTATTTTGTTTGTAAACATGCGGTATGTGTAAACGCAAACGCAGATGCGCGTGCTAGTGGGCATGCATTTAAAATAAACCTTAAATACCAATATACCTATGCAACTAAGATAACAGATAATAAAAAAATTCTAACAATAAAGTCTATTAAAAATATATTTTGTATTTTTTGTGTTAATCTATTTACACAGTGAAAGTCCATTATTTATTATTTAAAAATTCAAATGGATAATCCATAGTTTTAATTAACTTATTTATTATTTTTTTGTGCTCGAACATTTTCGTTGCAGATGCCTCATTAGGCGAAAATGTTCGCAAAACGCAACTACATAAGCTACACATATAGTGTAACTTCTTGCCTGCGTTATCCCCGAAGGGGTCGCATGTGGCGCTTCGGGACCTATTTATTTTTACAGGTCAACGACGTTAGCCATGTTGAAAGCACCGGTTCCCATAGATCACCGAAGTTAAGCAACATTGGGCGCGGACAGTACTTAGATGGGTGACCGCTCAGGTACACCGCGTGTCGTTGGCATCTTGGACCGGTCCGTAGTCCGTAGTGGCAACACTTCGGACTCGTAAATGGAAGGTTGTGGATTCGGATCCCGGCGGAGCACAAAAAATATACCATTTATATTTCGAATGTGCTCTTCGCTGAGTTGAAAAATTCATAAACCTTTACCAAAGACCGGTCACTGAAAGGTCCATCCAACCTTACAACAACTGGGTCTTGCTTGAGAATTGGCGCTTTCTACAGCGACGACCAAGCTCGCAGAGGACTCTTGAGGTGTGATACACACAAAAACAGCGCTCACCAAATAAATCATCCTAATTATTATTATATATTATTATATAAGGGGGCCGGCCTCACACCAACCACTTTCAGTTGTAGTGGGGTTTTCCCAGCTCCCGAGGGGGCTGGTTCTCATTTCTTGTGAAGGCTGAGTAAACCTTTGAGATCGAACCCTTGCTCTCGTCATGGAATGCAAGCATTCTACCAATTGAGCTGTCAACCTTTTTACGAGCTTGAGCGTCGTCGCTATAAAGCGGCAATTCTCAAGCAAGACCCAGTTGCTGTAAGGCTGGATGGACCTTTGGTGACCGGTCATTGGTAAAGGTTCGAAAATGTTCGAGCACAGAAAAATTAATAAATACATACGTAAATTAAAACTATGTTTTATCCATTTGAATTTTTTAATAATTGAATATATTTTAGATTACACGAGTACATAGGTCTAAAATGAAGTCTTTTATTTGAAACAATTTTTTTTTTTTTTAGAAGGCGATTCATTTTCCCATTACTTTACTTCATAGTTGTTTTTTCACTAGGACGGTTCACGTTTTTATTATGACACCATAAATAGAGCAACAAAAGCAGCGCTGGGGAAACTCTGCGAATTACAAAATTACTTTTATTGACTATAAACTAAGTGAAACGACTATGGTATCGGATTTTACGAGGCGCCTCTGCGTTTTCACATTAGGCAGAAAAAAAGAGCTAGAACAGAAAGTTAAATCTTGGATTTACAATATTTTTGTTTCTTCTATTGCAGTATTGTAATTTATAATCCAACTTGCAAAGAAAGATAAACGTTAAATCTTACACCAGTGCTGTTTCTAAAATCTAAAATCTAAATCTAAGCTGCAAAGATATATATCATTTAAGATTCATATTAAACGCATTTCCACAAGCAGACATGTATGATTTTGCGCTTACACATGCCGCATGTGGACCTACAATATAAAAAACCCAATCTCAAATGAACATAAGCCCGGCAACTCTTGTGTAGTTCCCGCTTACAAATACTGAATGTGTACCTACATACAAATAAAATCCAAGCCTCAAATGAACGTAAACCCTACAACTTTTGTTGTAGGGTTTCCCTGACACAAGGGGACTTTGGAAAAGTGATCCATTTTTTACAGTATGGGTGGTCAGTCTCATAGCAACCTATAAGTCAAGGAATGTAACTTAAAGAACCTGAGAGGGTGGTCTACCGTGTGTGTTTGATGGTATTTAAAGCTCTAAATGGTTTGGCTCCATCATATCTGGCAGACATGTTTTCCCCCGTTGAGGTGAGTGTGAGGGGGCGGACACTTATTTCAGCAGGGTGTCGAGCTGTCAGGTTGATGCAGCCTCGCCGTCAAATATGCACTAATTTTGGGGATCGCGCTTTCCGGTTTGCGGGACCAATGGAGTGGAACAGACTGCCACCCGGAGTGAGGGTTTCGGAATCTGTTGGCATTTTTAAGGGAACACTCAAACAGCACCTTTATAAAATATCTCATTCATGATCAGGAGGGCACTTGAGGTGTGACACACACAAAAAAGGCGCTCTTTTGTCATGTATTAATTAAATAAAAATAAATTATCCTCATATATATATATATTAAAGAAATGAATATATTTTTATAAGGATAATACTTTTTTTTTATTCTAGAATTTTTATTCAGTGTACGCACCTTCTAGATTCTTCTTAATCTTTTTATAACCAGATTTACGTGGTATATCTCTGTTGTATAAAAGGTGCACTGTGTGTGTTTCAAGCAACGCTTACACTGTTCCTCCAACCATTAAGACATTGCTATCCCGGCTGACAGGTTAGATCGTCACAGGGACAAAACGACACATGAAATAACAATACATGACAGAGCGACACATCACAGAATATCACAAGACAAGAACACACAGGACAAGATGTTTGTTCAAGCTCCGTTTACGGTATGTTCTGTTTTAGTTTGTGATGTTTTGTCAACTGAGGTTTTGTCCCTGTGTTTTTTTGTCATAGTGATGTTGTGTCATGTATTGTAATGTCATTGAGATGGTCTGTCACCTGTTGTTCTGTCATGTGTCGTGTGGTCATGTGTTTTTCTGTCATGTGTCATTCTGTCTTTATCTATAATCTGTAAGGTACAAATATATATATATATCATTTAAGATTCGTATTAAATGCAATCCCACAAGCAGGCACGTACAAGTTTACGCTTACACATACCGCACGTGGACTTATAACATAAAAGCCCAATCTCACATGATTTTAAGCCATGCAACTCTTGCTGACTTTCCCTGAAACAGGGGTGACATTGGCAAAGTGAACCAATTTTTAAAGTATGGGTGGTCAGCCTCATACCCACCTATAAGTCAAGGGGATTCGGAATTTTGAAAAACTCTAAATGCGGAAAACTAAAATTTGTAGCAAAATGTATGCCGGAGAAAACAGAGTCGTGTGAAGCACTTCAATTTTAGCCGGCTTTCCCTGAAACAGGGGTGACATTAGCAAAGTGAACCATTTTTTACAGTATGGATGGTCAACTTTAAACCAGCCTATAAGTCAAGGAATGTGTCGTTTTGTCACTACATATTGTTCTATCAAGGAACCGCTATCCCCGTTCTCCACCAAGGTACCAACTTGCGCCCTTTGATGTTCTCACTCTGCAGGACGCGGGACGTTTTTCAGACATTTCCAGGGATTTCTCCAGCATTTTTTCGTCTCTCAAAGCGATTCCCAGCACACACTCTTTGATGACCATGTGAAAGCTCTCGACGTAATGTTATTAAATTCTTTTACGTTGTTTTTTTTTCTTCCCACACGTAATTTTCATTAAGAAAATGAAAGTGTGTTTCTTAGAAAACTATATTAAATTTCTTAAGATTAAAGAAAATATTTTTTGATGTGTTTTTTTTTTGTAGGCTGAGTAAACCTTGCCGGAATTTATTTTATCCGGTAAGAAACGGGAAACCATTTCTGACACCCTCGGTGGGGATCGAATCTCGGCATGAAATGCAAGCATTCTACGAAATAAGCTTTCGACCGGACTTTTTACGGGCTTGGTCGTCGCTACAAAGCGCCAGTTTTCAAGCAAGAACCAGTCTGGAATCGAATGATAAAAATGATTCATATTGCAGTAACGAGTTTTAGCCGTAGTCTATAATTTATAATATCTATTATCTGCCTTGCAAAGAAATATTAATATTTCAAATTCATATTAAATGCATGTTCACAAACAGATACGTGTAGTTCGCGCTTACAAATGCTGAGAGTGTACTTACCTTCTGATTCAGTGAGACTTCTAGGAGTCTTACTGGATCGGAATCTGACACTGGAGAGGCAAATAGATGCCACAATAGCTTCTTCTTTTTTTTCACTACGCCAAATTAAGGCTATTAGAAAGTGTTTACCGTCAGATGCAGTCAAGACCCTAGTGGGCGCGTTTGTGGTGTCTCGGATTGACTATTGTTCGACGCTTTATAGTGGTCAGCCGAAGAAGCAGTTCAATCGCTTTCAATCTGTGTTGAATTCGGCAGCAAGACTCATATTCGGGATACCCAAATTCGCTCACATCACTCCGCTGTTAAAAACACTACATTGGCTTCGATTCCCGGAGAGGGTGGTCTACCGTGTTTGTGTGATGGTATATAAAGCCATCAATGGCTTGGCTCCACCTTATTTGACTGACATGATGTTGCCTGTTGAGATGGGTGTAAGGAGGCAGACACTCAGATCCGCGGGCGATGAAGTAGTCAATTTGGTTCAGCCACGCCGTCAGATTCGTACAAATTTCGGAGACCGCGCTTTCCGTGTTGCGGGTCCGGTGGAGTGGAACAGACTGCCACCCGGAGTGAAGAGCTCCAAATCTATGGATGTATTTCGCGGAGCACTCAAGACACACCTATTTAGAAAGTCTTATCCATGATCGGAGAGGGCCCTTGAGGTGTGACACACACAAAAATGGCGCTCTCTTATCATTGTAATTTAAAATAAATTAGCCTGATATTATTATTATTATTACAAAAAAAATCCAAAACTCAAATGAACATACACCCCACAACTTTTACCGACCTTCCCTGACACAAATGTGACATTGGTAAAGTGAGCCCTTTTTTACAGTACCTATGGGTGGGCAGCCTCATACCAACCTATGAGTCAAAAGTGAAAATTATTTAAGGGATGATTTTATGCAAGTATTCCAAAGTGAAAGTGTAGGTACCTGTGTGCACTTGCCCGCCGTGTTTGACGGAGGCAGGCACACTGTTTGTTTTTGGGCCGCGTTTGGCTTTTATGTAAGTGCTAATAATTCAAGCTCCATACTCCAACTCTTGAGTACTTTCCCCCTAGTATGCAAGTTTACGTTTAAGTTCAATATATGATAGCCAAAATAGCGCCTCTTTTGCCTGGTCAATGGGATTGGCCAACGTAAAAAAAAGGGTAATGTATGAGAAATTTGATAACGCAAAAAACTGCAACTAAGTTACACATATAGTGAAAAAGGGTGTGGCATTTGGCTAGTGGAACCTATTTGTTTTTTACAGTTAAAGAGGCCGGCCTTACGCCAATCACTTCATTTGAAGTGGATGTTCTCCAGCTCCTGAGGGGGAGTTGGTAGAGTGCTTGCATTCCGTGACGTGAGCTCGGGTTAGAACCCCGCCGAGGGTGTCAGAAATGATTTCCCGTTTCGGTGTTTATTTCAAACCCCAAAATAAAATACCGGCAAGGTTTACTTTCACAAGAAATGAGTACCAGCGCCCTCGGGAGCTGGGAAATCCCCACTTCAACTGAATGTGGTTGGCGTAAGGCCGGCCCCCTTACCTGTAAAAATAAATAGGTTCAACTCGCCACATGCGACCCCAAGAAGTTACGCTATATGTGTAGCTTAGTTGCGTTGCGTTTACGCCACGTTGGCGTTTACACGTAAAGCTTGGTACTTTGGGCGCAGTACAGTAATGAATCGTGGAGCGATTGTTGAGGATGGACCCCTGGGACTTGCGACCCTCGAGTACCTGCGGAATACATTAGCGGGGGCTCGAACCCTAGCCCGCGGCATTAAAAATTTAAGCGTTGCCCTTTATCAGAACTGCGGCTATTTTGCAAAGGGGATTGATATCTACCCTTTTATGTGCTTTACCATCCAGCCCTGGCCATTTTGTAAAGAAAAACATTCCAACTTCCAAAGTGTTATTTTGTGAATCAATAAATACCCTTAGCAAATAATAATGTAAACCATTTTTTATCAATAACAATAATATTAGGATGATTTATTTGGTGAGCGCTTTTTTGTGTTCAATCACACCTCAAGAGCCCTCTGCGAGCTTGGTCATCGCTGTAAATAGCGCCAATTCTCAAGTAAGACTCAGTTGTTGTAAGGTTGGATGGACCATTCAGTGACCGGTCTTTGGTAAAGGTTTATGAATTTTTCAACCCAGCGAAGAGCAAATTTGGAAATATAAATGGTATATTTTTTGCACTCAGCCGGAATTCGAATCCACAATCTTCCATTTACGAGTCCGAAGTGTAGCCACTGGGCTGCGGACCGGTCCAAGAAATGCCAACAACACGCGGTGTACCTAGCGGTCGACCGTCCAAGTAGCATCCACGGCCAATGTTGCTTAACTTTGGTGATGAGAACCGGTGCTTTAAACACGGTATCGTCGTATTCGTAAAAGAATAACAATTATGGCGGACGATCTGTTATGTTGGCGGCTAGGGTTTGTAATTAATTTTTAAATTAGAATTTGGGATTTGTAATTGTTTTAATATTCATATTGATTGTTTATTGATAATTATTTGTGATGATGATGATGAGTTGATGATTTCTTTATAGCGCCGTTTCGTAATGTAGTCACTCCAAGGGCGCTGGTGCAAACGATGCCAGAAATTTGCTTGTCTTCAGTGCATTCCGGAACTTTCCATGGTCCTCTAGCTCTCTCACAAAAATAATGTTCCTTCACTTATAGGTCGGTATGCGACTGATCACCCATGCTGTAGAAAATGGTTCACTTTGCCGGTGTCACCCCTGTTTCAGGGAAGATTAGCAAGGGTTTCGTTTAGTTTTTTAGTTAAAAAAAAACTTCTTTTACAATAACAACATATTTATTGATTTAACTTAAGATCCGTTTTTCGTTTCCAATCAGTAATAAACCCATTCTTTCCTCAACGCATTTTCCACCCCCCCTAGTTCTAAAATAAATTTCTACCCACTTTGGTTGGCGTGCGAGTTGGCGTTGGGTAATTTCAAAAGTAAATTAGAACGCCTGGTAGCCGGCCAAATAGAATTATGTATTTTAAAACGAGTTTTAAAAATTCTGCTCCAACTTTTGATAATTTATAACGTGCGAAATTTGCAAAAATTTCACGTTAGCTACAATTTAAATGCAAATGGCAAATTTTCGAGATCAGATGCTTTTGCGTGCAGTTTTTGCAACAAATTTGGCAGCTTAATGAAGCATATTATTCAATTTTATTGATTGTAGAGGCATTAACTTTGTAATCGTTCATCAAACTCCACATAAATGGCCATCTAGATATTTTTAGGATCCCTCCCCCATACCCTCACACAATGACGCCCTCTAAGATGATTCCGTACTAAGCCATTTAGTATTAATTGATCCACCTGACGATGCAAACGGCTGTTTGCGAAACCGGTTATGGTATAAAAATAAATACTCACATAATCGAAAACAAAGCTGTTTTTCTTTTATCCATATTATTCGAGTTTAATAGTTTAAAATCGATTTCAAATTGTTGTGCATAATTTTTGAAGGAAATAAATTAAACAACAGTAAACTACAAGTCAATTTTAAAAGTTTGAAATTTCAACATTCTTAAATGGGACTTCATTTTTTGAATGGGCAAGGGCTTAAATCCAAATTATTTACCACAACTTTTGAGTCTTTGGTAAATGAATATGAATTATTCAACCTCGCGTAGATATATTTTGTTGCTTCGTCAGGAATCAAACCCACGAGCTTCCGATTGCAAGTCCGAAGCGTTAACCTCTAGACTACATAACAGTGGGGTTATTAATCTTTTCTTACACCCCTATAATATAAAGCTGCACACTTTGTGTGTGTACATGTGTGTGTAGGCTCACAACCCTCTACAAAATTTAATGCCAAAAAAGTTGTCGGAAAAACCGAACGCGTTTTTTCTCTTCCGTTATCCTTAAATACCGTTTGAACGCGAAAATCTCCAAGACAGGCTGTGTGAAAATAAAAAGAATCTTTCGGAAAATAAAAAAGGGAGAATTTCGCTGTTTTCAAGACGCCGCAAAGAAGTGTTTTTTTTGTTTGTTTGTTTGTTTACGGTTATAAATCCAAGCGGTAAAACGTATGCAAATGTTAGAACGGTTTCATGCTAGAACGGCACAGTGACAAAACAACGAATTACAGAACAAGACATGACAGAACGACACATAACAGAACATCACGATAAAAGTACATCACACTAGAAAACATTACTATGACAAAACAACTCAAGGACGAAACATCAAATGAGACACATCACAAATCAGAAAACACCATAAACGGCATGTCATGTGATGTTTTTCCATGTTCCGTTTATCGTATGTTTTATTACAGGTATGCGGTGTTTTGTCATAGTCTTGTATTTTCGGCGTTGTTTTATTACAGTTATGTTTTGTCATATGATGTACTGTCATTTTGATGTTCTGTCATGTGTCCTTAAGTCTAATCTAATCTAAGTTATAAAGATATGTAACATTGGGGATTCACATAATACGCATTTTTACAAGCAGACACGTATAAGAAGTTCGCGATTAAACATGCCGCTGTGGACTAACAATAAGTTTAAAATCAAATACAAAAAAAATAATCTCAAATAAACACCTAAATCTCGAATGAACATACATTCTGCAAATCTTGCCGACCTTCCCTGAAACAGGGATGACATTGACAAAGCAAACCATTTTCTACAGCATGGATGGTCAGCCGCATACTAACCTATAAGTCGAGGGACAAACACAACAAATTTCATTTTTTTAAATCACAATTGATAATATGTATAAACATGTGTTATGTATGTTATTTGAAAAAACCCTAGTCCTAGCCGCCAACATTACAGTGATCTATTTTTCTGTGTTTTTTTGTCATTGTGATATTCTGTCAGTCTATCATATGCGTCATTCTGTCATGTGTGTTATGTTAAGTGTCGTTCTGTCATGTGTCCTTATGCCATGTGTCGTTTTGTCATTGTGCCGTTCTAACCTGCCACTGTTTAAACAACGCCTGGATATTGACTGGAGCGGGTCGGATATGATCTCTCCGCTATGTAAAAAAAAATATGTTTGACAGAGTTTAATTTTATTGAAACAAATGTCTTCCGCTGTTTTTGGTGGCTTCGCAAAAAAATACACTGTCGTGTATTGCTTTTATGGAAATGCCGATTCATATTATTACGAATGTGTAATTGTGTGTCTGTGTGAGTTGGTGTGAGTGTGTAAAATATAATAATATAAGTGAAGGGACTTGAAAAGCGGTGTTAAAAACAAGTATTGTGACAAATGTGTTTTTGTGTATTTTTATTTGTGTGAGTGTGTCTCTTTGTAGATGTATGTGTTTAAATAATTGTAGTGTATTTTTTCGATGGTGTGAATATTCGCTCGAAAATTCTAAATAAAATATTCTGGCAAAACTACGCATGTTGCAGTTCTCAATGTTTCAAGAACCAGCCTTGTGCTATTGATTGATTGATGATGGATGATTTATTTCTTGTGGCGCCATTTAATGGTCCAGGACCATCTCAAGGGCGCCATGGCTTTTGGAAAAAAACAATGTCTTCAGTCCCTTTCTGAAGGTGGTGGGAGGCTGATTCGCGTGTACACCGACGGGCAAATTGTTCCACCGGCCACCGCAAAGCTCCTGTCTGCAAAATTTGATGTATTCGCTATGCTATAAAAAACGCCACAGCTGTCTGTAGCGGGAGACTTGCATCGCAGCTGTCGAGCAATACACTACAAAATTTAACTCTACGAATGAACCGAATGTGAACGAAACCAAAATAAATTATACGGAGTTTCATTGAATTGAAATGGCGCTGCTTTGTTTACGTATAGACGTGACGTTCTATACTCGCTTTTGGCGTTAAGCTACACCGCTACATTGCTGATTCAGGACCCGCCAACACGTCATCTTGTCGGGTTGACATCTTGTACGGCGAGAGAACATGTTGCGAGCTGCCAGACGACAGGAAATCTTAAATGTTCATATTAAGCAAGTGCCGTTTCCGACATACTCTGACGTCATCATTATTATCTCTGTCTTGTTTTTTTCACTTTATGATAATCCTTACAGGGTTTCACTTTGCCAATGTCATTCCTTGACTTATAGGTTGGTATGAGGCTGACCACCCATACTGTAAAAAGTGGTTCACTTTGCCAATGTCACCCCTGTTTCAGAGAATGTCGGCAAGAGTTGCAGGGCTTATGTTTATTTGAGGTTTGGATTTTATTTGTAAGTACACAATCAGCATTTGTAAGCGCAAACTACACGTGTTTGTTTGTGGGCATACATCTGAGAGCTTTGAATGAATATATCTTTGCAACTTAGATTAAAGATTATAGAGATTATAGACCCCTGTCTCAGGGAAGGACGGCAAGAGTTGCAGGGTGTATGTCCATTTGAGATTTGGTTTTTATGTTGTAGGTTCACATGAGGCATGTGCAAGCGCGAACTTGTACGTGTCTGGTTGTGAGAATGCATGTAATGTGAATCTCCAATGTAACATATCTTTGCAACTTAGATTAGATTAGATTAGCTAAAGACTCATCACCACGGTTATTTTTACCTACCAAATATCGGTAATAATTGTAAGAAATTGTTCGAATTATTTAATTGAAAATTGTTTAATTATGAGTTATTTGAATACAACTTGAGACTGGCGCCCTTGCTGTAAGCGGAAATCCGCCATAAAGAAGAAAAAGAAGAGTTGTTTGAATGTTTGGATCAATGCTATTTTTTTTACAATAAAAAATCCAAACAATGGGTCACCCCTGTTTCAGGGAAGGTCGGAAAAAGTTGCAGGATTCATTTGAGGTTTTAATTTTAATTCGTAAGTACACATGCGGCTTATGTAAGCACGAACTTACAAGTGTTTGCTGGTGGACATGCATTTAATATTAATTTTAAATGTTTATGTAACCTTGCAACTTACATAGTTTATAGATAAATAAAAGCAACTGAGAAAGCTTAACAAATAACTATGCTGGAAATTTTATTTTGTTAAGGGTTTTCTGATTCACACAGTAAAAATTGTATTATGAAAATTGAATTGAAAAACACAGCTTTATTTCACTTTTCATTATTTTTTTTCGCTCAAACGCTTTTGCCGAATAAGGCATCTTCAGGAGCATAATTGTTGCCTTATTAGGCAAAAGCGTTTGAGCGAATATAATAACTTAAAACTGTGTTTTTTCAATTCAATTCCGGTAATTTTAAATTATAGGTATATTTTGTTTATTATATTGTGTAGTCTAAACTTACGGTGGTATTCTTAGACATTTTAGTCGTCCGTTGAGCCCACGCTTTGACAAAATAATAATGCATTTTTATATAGACCTGTCAATCCAAGATGGCTGCAAGTGAACAGCTGTTTAGTAAAAATGACCGTGGTGATGAGACTTTCAGTCCAGGCATCATTAGTTTGTCAAAGTGTGGGCTCAACCGACGACTAAAATGCCTAAGAATACCCCTGTTATAGTGTATAAAATGAATGCATTCCGATATAAGCGAGTGCAAAGAACTTTAACACAAACTTATAAATTGAAAATGTACGGAATATACAACGGCACTCCTAGCTAGTGATTCAGTTTTCATACATTTATTAGATTTTACGCGGTCGAGGGGACTTTACGCGATGTTGTTTCATACTCGCTGGCAAGTTGCATCCCAGCAACGTGAGCTCGGGCGCATGCACAAATATAATGGCCCAGGACTTCGCACAGACGATCGAACTTTCGATTTCGACCGCAAAACTTCGTCGACGTCGACTGCGGAAATTTATTATTGCTTTCGACGCCGCGGCCGCAGCTGCCTTATCCCGACAATAATCAGGGGAAAGCTGCCTTCTCCCCACAATAATCGGGAGAAACTTTTCCCAGCGATTGAAAATGATTTCCCATCAAACACAAATCTTATTATTATAACCACTTGGAAGCGTGAAACTTATAATTACGTGAACTGTCTGTGGGTATCTATTTTTATTGATATTTATTGAAAGTTAGTGGAAATCTTTGAAATAATAATAAAAGCCGTGGAATATGAGAGTGTCTGCATGTCTGAAGTCTTTAAGTACATAATCGGGAGTCTATCTATAATCTATAATCTAAGTCGCAAATATATATTACATTTAAGTTTCATATTAAATGCATTCCCATAAGCAGTCACGTATCCTGCATGTGGACTTACAACATAAATACCCACAATAAAAAAAAAAAAAAAAAACGCAACTAAGCTACACATACAGTGTAACTTTTTGCCAGCGTTATATTCGAAGGGGTCGCATGTGGCGATTCGGGATCTATTTATTTTTACGGGTAAGGGGGCCGGCCTCACACCAACCACTTTCAGTTGAAGTGGGGATTTCCCGGGAGGGGGGGCTGGTTCTCATTTCTTGTGAAGGCTGAGTAAACCTTGAAATCGAACCCTTGCTCTCGGCATGAAATGCAAGCATTCTACCAATTGAGCTGTCGACTTTTTTACGAGCTTGGTCGTCGTCGCTACAAAGCGCCAATTCTCAAGCAAGATCCATTTGCTGTAAGGCTGGATGGACCTTTGGTGACCGGTCATTCGTTAAAGGTTTATGAATTTTTTAACCCAGCGAAAAGCAAATTTGAAAATGTAAATGGTATAATTTGTGTGCTCCACCGGGATTCGAACCCATAACCTTCCAATCAGAGTCCGAAGTGTTCCCACTGAACAACGGATCCAATCTCAAATTAACACACGCCCTGCCACTTTTGACATTGTCAATGTGAACTATTTCTTTACAGTATGGGTGGTCAGCCTCATACGAGCCTAAAAGTCGAGGATGAGCTTTCGGTTTTTCGAAAAACACTAAATGCGGAAAACTAAAATTTGTACCAATATGTAAGTCCGGTCGATAGCTCAGGTGGTAGAGTGCTTGCATTCCACGCCGAAAGCTCGGGTTCGAATCACACCGAGGGTGTCAGAAATGATTTCCCGTTTCGGTGTTTATTTCAAACCCCAAAATAAAATACCGGCAAGGTTTACTCAGCCTTCACAAGAAATGAGTACCAGCCCCCTCGGGAGCTGGGAAACCCCCCACTTCACTGAAGTGGTTGGCGTAAGGCCGGCCCCCTTACCTGTAAAAATAAATAGGTTCAACTCGCCACATGCGACCCCTTCGGCGATAACGCGGCAAGAAGTTACACTATATGTGTAGCTTAGTTGCGTTTTGCGTATGTATGGCGGAGAAAACAGTGTCGTATGAGCTCTATAAAAAAGTACTCCGTTGATTTTTGTCAAAATATCTGGTCAATATTTGAAACCTCTTCAAAACTCGCTGATCGCAGCAATCAGAGGCCTGAAGTGGGAGTTGGGCATATGACGTCATTGGGCAAGGAACCTAAGGCTTACCTAATCTTTTCTTCCCTGTCCTTTTTTCCTTAAGGCACTCTAGCTTCAAGAAAGATGGCAGGAGCTACAAGGCTTATCGTAATGCTATTTCTTATGTTTCTTTCGATCAATGTTTATTTTCTTTCAATGTAATTTTCTTATCTGTTTATATTTTCTTTCTCTTTTTTTATTTCTCCTGTATTTTTTGATCAATGTATTTCTTTTTTATATGGCCAGTCACGTATTGCACCTTCCGCGTGACAGGGCTGGAATTTTTTTTTTCTATTATTAAAAAAATGCCTTTTTTTTTCTAAGTTTGTTCACTATCGTAGTTATTCTCAAACAGCAAAGCCTTGGCTCATCTGCAGTCTACAGTGAATTTTCCTCACAAAAAAATGATGACTCGTAGATCAGCTATGTATCAACGTTTTGTGAATGGCATTGTATGGAACTTGATGTTTTTTTTAATTGTACATTCAAGAATTTATTCGCTGGATTTTATTTGTTTCCCCTTTTAAACTTTTCGTGTATTATTTTTCACAAATAAGGACACCAGTCCTATGTTTCCTAAGCTGGACGTATTGTGCAATTTCTTACCGCGTTGTCTGATTGATGCGCGAACATACCCGTGCTTGTTGTGTGGTATAACTTGGTCTTACCTGCAACAAAAAACATAAATAGGAATTAGTTATACATACATATGGACGGTTAAAAAGAAGTAGGGCATAAGCGACGTTTTGGTCAAAAATGAGTTATGAATGCTATCTTACTTAAAATTTTCCGGTCTTTCTAATGCGCCAACTCTTATAGCTCTACGATGATTTTTTGTTGTTTTTGTTTATTCCCAAGCAAACAACTGCGTTTTCGAAGTATGTTTTTGGTGTAACCGAAAAGATTTTGGCTTTTTTGTTTCCTTAAGGAGTTTGTGAGATAAAAAAATCGTAAAACCACATGAATAGGAATGCCAATAAAGGCCTTGACTTTTTTTAAATTTTAAAACCGTTTTGTTACCGTCAAACATGCATATAAAAATAATAAATTATAAGTTGATCTATTTGGTGAGCGCTTCTTTTGAGTGAGTCATACCACAAGAGCCCTCTGCGAGCTTGGTCGTCGCTTTAGAAAGTGCCAATTCTCAAACATGACCTTGAGTTTTTGTAAGGCTGGATGGATCTTTGGCGACTGGTCTTTGGTTAAAGCATATTATCAATTTTTCAACCCAGCGAAGAGCATATTTGAACATTATTATAAATGGTGTATGTTTTGTGCTCCGCCGGGACTCGGAATCAGTACCTTCCATTTACGAGTCTGAAGCGTTACCACTACACTGACTTCGGACCGGTAATAAAAGTTGCATTATATGTGTAGCTTAGTTGTTCTGTAAATCAAAATGAAAACATAGTCACGAAAAACAATACTTTCGGAATTTATACTATCGCTTGTATCAGCGTTTGAAGGTTTTGTAAAAATAAAGAAAAAAAAACTCAGTCATCTGAAAATGTAAAGGATTTCGAAGTGAAGCAAGCCAAGTGAAAGATCCGCAAAGACTGAGACGTACTCTTAGTAAAACACTTTACCTCTTCACTAAACCGAAAAAATTTCCCAAAAAATGCATGGAAACTGAAGTCACGCCTCTAGTGAACGTTTGAGTGTACATAGATTTTTTGATCAACCGATGTGATTGAGTTTAAACGTGATGTGATATATTGTGTAGGTTGGATGGGAGTCTTGAACGTAGTGTGCGAGGTTGCGTTACTATAAACGAAAGTCTGCACTATAGTATCTTGCTATTTCTATTATCTGTTGTGGAACGCTTGTACATCTCTTACAAACCGACGAGGTTAGAAGAGCATAGAGAGTGCGTTGCATGCTGTAATAATCCATAATTTAAGTTGCAAAGATAAACTCAAGATTTTGTCCTTTTTGTGATGAAAGGTATTATTTTTCTCAATGATCTTTCGTTGATAATGTAAAAAAACATTTTTATATATTTTTCCTGTACTATACGTTGTGAAATAGTCTTAAGTTCCAAAGATATATTGGCAATTGAAATCTATAATCTAAGTTGCAAATATATATGAATATTTATCATTCTTATTAAATGCATGCGCACAAGTATGCGCTCACACATTCTGCATACTTGCGAAATAAAATCGCAAATCTTAAATGAACATAAGCCCAGCAACTAAAACGCCCTCCCTGAAACAGGGGTGACATTGACAAAGATTACTATTTTTTACACTTTGGGGGGGTCAGCCTCATACTAATATATGTATCAGTCCAGGAAAAAATGTATAAGAAAGGCTAACACAATAAAAACCATACAATGACAATGTAAGTTCAGTAAATTTGATATAGACAACCATATTTTGGGGAACTGAATTGAAGTTTTATTTTGCGTTCTCTATGTTACTTACTCCATTTTTCTTTAATGCCAATAAAACGTTTACGAAGGAAGCTTTCTTTAGAAACATATGAAAGCAATAGATTTCACGTAAGTGTTTTCTTTTTATTTCTTACACTTTTTATTGTACATTTATGTAGTTGAATAAAGTTTAAAACATTCACTTTCACTTTCATGGTTGGTTTTAAATGGTTTTTGTGCTTTTTTCGGGTTCGATCGAGCAGTTTTTTTATTTGCCGACGTTTCGCTATCACGAGCAGAAAGTATTCTCAAGGCGATTTATCAAAGCGACATGGTGGTCTTCGCTGTCTTCACAGTATTCAAAGTATATTTGAAATCAAAAAGTTCTTTCGAAAACACAATATTATGTGTAATACTATGTATGTATATCAAAACTATTTGTATAGAAGTTTCTGTTTTATGAAGTATCTTTGAAATTTAACCTTATTTTAATAATTGTTATAACAACATAACAAAAACATATTTTTATTTATTTAATAGATGTCTTTCGATTTCAAAGGTTTTTTGCAAAAATATTACTTTGATCTTTAAAATTTTAACGCTGAAAACAAAAATTCTGTGTTCATCTAAATACGTACATACATTTCAAATATGTTTTTGCATATAAGTTTTGTATCAATTTTGTACGGGAGATCATTTCCGGCACCCTCGGTGGGATTGGAACCCGAGCTCATGGCATGCAATGCAAGCACTCTACCAACTGAGCTATCGACCAGAATAACTGGACGATTGTCTATTGAGCATAATTTGATTTAAATTTACTGGAATCTTAATGTTTTTTATAGGGTTGTATTTTCATTTATATTCTAGATTCTGTATTTCCACTCATACAAAAATTTGTAACGAATTCAAGACGTTAAAGCATTGCCCTATAAAAAGTAGAGACTCAATTGAATTATGCAAAATATCTTCAAAGTTTTCCACCAAGGAATCGTCGAGGTTCTATTTTTTACGTAACTCTGTCGAGTGCAATTAGCTATATTGTTGTATGGCAATCTAGAGGACCATTTGAAATGTTACATTTTATGGAATAAACTTTTAATAACCCTTCGGGAAAAGTAGGTAATCGAGGAAAGAAAATGATTGTATTAAATACAATTTTCCCGTTTTTTTCCATTTTTTTTTTGAAATATCAACAGCTGTTGTTTGTATTGTTACGTTTCTTCTGAGGGTCCTTAATTAAAACACAAGTTCAACACAAGTTAGCCAGACAGTTTATTTACACAGACTTATTTTAACACACTTATTTTAACAGACTTATTTTAACAGACTTATTTATTTTGTACAGATTACAGTTATTTTACACAATATTGGCCGCCCTAGTAACTAGCTATTTCACTGTGTGAGTGCTTTGAAAGACTGCCTGCTCCAGCCGATTGTGACCCTTCTTATAGTAGAACCTAGGGGCCATTCCAGCAGGCCCTAGAAAGTTCTACCACCACATTTGTCTAGACGATTCTGGCACATATTATTTCTTGAAGAGTCCATGTTTTACCCACATATACACCTCACAACTACAATCGTCTGGCCCAGAACATTCAAAATACACGCACACCAGTAAGCATCTACTAGTGTATTCCGTTACAGTATATTTGATAATGGCGACTCTCAACATGATTATTTTTTATTTTATATAACTACTATTTGAATGTTTATGCAGCTTGGGTTGTCTGTATGATGTATGTACATATATATACAATTTGTTTTACTATTTTTTCGTATTGACATCATTTTTATGACGTGAAGAAGAAGTGGTTATATAAACCAGTGCATTGTGGGCTCTGGGCTCTTTCATTTGCCCAACCTACACTTTTAGCTGAATCTAAAAAACATCCAAGAGCTCAGAGCCTTACAGCAACTGGGTCGTGCTTGAGAATTGGCGCTTTGTAGCGACGACCAAGCTCGTAAAAAGTCCGGTCGATAGCTCAGTTGGTAGAATGCTGTATTCCATGCCGAGAGCAAGGCTTTGATCTCCGCCAAGGGTGTCAGAAATGATTTTCCGTTTCGGTGTTTATTTCAAATCTTAAATAAATAACAGCAAGATTTACTCAGCTTTCACAAGAAATGTGAATCAGCGTCTTCCAGAGCTGGGAAGCCCCTACTTTAACTAAAGTTATTGGCGTGAGTCCGGCACTCTTACCCGTAAAAATGCGGCCCTTTTGGGGAACACGCAGACAAGAAGTTACACTTATGTGGCGCTTAGTTGCGTTTCCCTTGCCGGAGATTTTATACAGCAAAAAATATTTCTTATTTGTACATTGAAGCTTTCACGGCCGGTACTTGTTGACAAAACAATCACTTTTTTCGGGCTATGTAGACGTGGTCTGGTTGATTCATTCCGGACAGTTTCGCCCATTGCTCCGATGGGCATTATCAGCGGTTGGCTAGTCGCTGTGATCTTCTTACAGGGAGAAATATACTTACAGTAAGAAGATCACAGCGACTAGCCAACCGCTCATCGGAGCAATGGGCGAAACTGTCCGGAATGAATCAACCATACCACGGCTACATAGCCCGAAAAAAGTGATTGCTGTGTCAATATTTCTTATGTTCACTAAGCTAAAATATCTATGTGTGTTGTTTATTTCTCACAAGACTTGTATCGGTTAAGAAGGCAATCAAATAAACATTACTGTATGTGGCTGTACTTATCCTGGGCCCTTCGTGTTCTGTTCTCGTGTTGCTTTTATCAACTTTGTTCAGACAAGTCTCCCGCTAAGCCTTCTTACTCCAGGATTCCCGCCCCACATTAATGGCTTGCAAGTCACTCCCAATCTCGGGGTATCAGAGCATGCTCGAGCAAGCCACCCAGAAACATCCACTCACTAATGAACATTAGATTTCAGTTAACGAATTCAATAGTTTGAATGTGAGAGAGATGTGTAAGATTTGTCCAAATAATGTTAAATTTTTCGGTTTCTTTGGTGTTTTAAATTTAATTCTATTATCTTTAATCTAAAATCTAAGTTACAAAGATATATTCTAAATCTAAATTAACAATGAAAATTGTATTTTGTATAGTTTGCGTATAATCACTGTGAAAATTCATATTGCTGGATTGGATGTAAATAATAAGAGAGCTTGTATGAAAATGGTTATGACTCTGGATGAAATGAAAGAAGTATGCAAGGACCGAAAAAAATGGCGGTTGATCTGTAATGCTGGCGTTTATATTTTTCATTTTTTTTAGAATGTTTTTTGTAGGTTTTAATTTTTACTGTTTAATTGTTTAGTGTTTGTTTGTTTTATATACCATGTAATTAAATATTTGTATTTCTTGACTTATAGGTTGGTATGAGGCTGACCACACATACTGTAAAAAAATGGTTCACTTTGCCAATGCCACCCCGGTTTCAGGGAAAGACAACAGGAGTTGCAAGGTTTATGTTCATGTGAGGTTTTGTTTATTTGTATGCACGCATGCAGAATGTGAAGGCGCGAACCCACATGTGCCTGTCTGTGGGCATGCATTTAATATGAGCCTTAAATGTTAACATATCTTTTCAGCTTTGATTATAGAAAGATTATATAGTACTTCTAAAAACGGTACTAAGTGGCCTTTTTTAATAAATCATTCATTTCATAAGTCCGGTCGATAGCTCAGTTGGTAGAGTGCTTGCATTCCATGCCGTGAGCTCGGGTTCGAATCCCACCGAGGGTGTCAGAAATGATTTCCCGTTTCGGTGTTTATTTCAAACCCCAAAAAATACCGGCAAGGTTTACTCAGCCTTCACAAGAAATGAGTACCAGCCCCCTCGGGAGCTGGGAAACCCCCACTTCAACTGAAGTGGTTGGCGTAAGGCCGGCCCCCTTACCTGTAAAAATAAATAGGTTCAACTCGCCACATGCGACCCCTTCGGGGATAACGCGGCAAGAAGTAACACTATATGTGTAGCTTAGCTGCGTTTTATTCATATTATATTAATTTAAAATTGCAGTATGCGGGCACAAAGCGCTGCATAGTCAAGGGTAATCACTATTGATTTAAACCGAGTGGTATATTCAGGTTTCATCTGATCACCAGGTAACCTGTATAGTTACAGGTATTTGAACACCTGTATAGTTACAGGTATTTGGTAAACTGTATACGTACAGGTATTTAGTAACCTGTAGAGTTATACCTTATAGGTGACCTATGTCGGACACGTCAAGTAGATTGGCAGAGTATGGGAAATAGAATATCATAGATATTGTTAGATTCTTAAATTAAAAAACTGGTCTTTTTTACAGGATATTTATTTTACACTTAGATTTATTTTTACAGTTACATTTATTTTTTACACTTTTACATATATTTAGCAATTTAAATTTAGATCGCAGATGGTTTGTGTTCAATTTTACTGTCTTTTGTGTTTAAAAGTAGAGTGTCGTATGAAGACTGTCTGTCTGCAAGCTGTTCGCGCCCTTTTATACCTCAGCAATAGAAACTACTAGAGGTGGATTTCGCTAGAATTTTCTCGAAGCAGATAATCTAGTGGCTTCTTTCTAAAATTTCTTTACCCTAGGTACTAATAATAATGAATACTACTTATATACGAGTACAACTTTCATCAGCTATAAATGATATACCTACCTACCTTAATATATTTGTGTATTTGCTATTTACATAATGAGATAATTAACGAAATGGCGGTTGATCTGTAATGTTGGCGGCTGGGGTTTATTAAAGTGAAATTTGTTTTATGTTTTAGTTTTTGATGTCCATGTATATTATTATTTATTGATTTAAAAAATGAAATTTGTCGTGTATGTTCCTTGACTTATAGGTTGGTATGCGGCTGACCACCCATGCTGTAAAAATGGTTCACTTTGCCAATGTCACCCCTGTTTCAGGGAAGAACGGCAAGAGTTGCAGGGTGCATGTCCATTTGAGATTTGGTGTTTATGTTGTAGGTTCACATGAGGCATGTGCAAGCGCGAACTTGCACGTGTCTGGTTGTGAGAATGCATGTAATGTGAATCCCCAATGTAACATATCCTTGCAACTTAGATTAGATGAGATAAGATTACATAACAATATAATATATTGTTGTTTAACTTTTGAGAGTTTGTCTATTTACATGGTGAAATTTAATTTCTATTTGAAAGTATAAAAAAATAAATAAAACAGAGTTTTATTTTAAAAATTGAGCATTTATTTCACCTCGAATACTTTAGAATAACTTAAGTTTGTTTATTTAAAATAAGTTTGTTTGTGGGCATGCATTTGATATGAGCTTTAAACGTTAATAAATCTTTGCAACTTAGATTATAGATACTACCATCCAAGTTATACTGTTTATACATCACTTTGGATCGTTAAAATTTTGTTCGTTTCTACTCTATGTTTGTTATTCTCAGCCCTTTGCACTGTCCACTTGTCGCGCAAGGGTACACCGAGAGTGTAGGGGCTGATCGACGTCAGAGAGGGGCAAGATACGGCCGCCGCTGGGCCGGATCGCCCCTGCGGCTGACGCCATGCGGGCTGTCAAAGATAAATTGCGTTTGCGGACACCGCACGTCGCCTCAAGTGCCCGACAATTCATCGCATCCGCCCGGCCGTATCTCGGTCGATTGCAGTCGGCCTCAAAGCGGTCGATAATGAGCCGTAAATTTTGAATTTAAAAGAGAATGCTAATGAAACAAAGAGTGGAATGAATAATTTGATAATCAAGTGTGCATATCTCTACAATAGATAAAAACTGCATAAGTGCTTATTTACTGATTTGAGAAATTTTGCATAAAACATTTTATTGGGTGCAACTTTAATTGCAGTGGTGGGGAAAACGGTTTAAAATACTATGGTTGTGTAGAGTGCATTTCAAGGATCACAACCATATATTTTTGATATAGTAAAAATAAAGAATCATTGATAATTTTCAAAAATAAAATCGAGAATTTTAATCCCGCCAAAACGCATTGGGAGCGAAGAAACACGCTGTGACGTCAAAATTACGTAGATGGATCCATCGGTCTTAGAAGAACTAACGGTACACTCCATACATCGTGAGATCCATTGACGTCACATCCGCTTAAATAAAAAAATGAGCTGTTTTAGCGGAAATAAAAAATGGGTGAATTTTAGAGAGCTGTAATTTAAAAACTAAGCCAGATATATTTTTTTAAAAAACGCAGATGCATTTTTTAAAAGGTAGTCTATCATTTTAAGAAATAAAAAATATATGTGAAATTACCCTATGACAAACTTCTAAACTACAGGATATTCATACTTTTGTAGTGTTTTCTCTCAAAGAAAATAGGTGCATTTATTTGAGAAACCCATGTTAGCTTAATATGTCAATTATGCACTTTTACATTAAAGGTATCAATATATTCCTACAAATAGACATGTGTAGGTAAGTTCATATTTTCACATGCTGCACATGCATTACGTGCTTACAAAATAAAAACCAAAATCTCAAATGACCGCACACCCTACAAACCTTGCCAACTTTTTCTTTAACAGATTTTTTACGTCATGAAGGTCAGTTTCACATGCAGCATGTGTAATAGCAAACACATCCATGTCTGCTTATGCGAATGCATGTAATATGAATTGCTTCAAATAAAATAAAATTGAATATATTGTTGACGAAAAGGGTACACCGAGAGTGTAGAGTGTAGAATGCGCACTACAAAGAAGCTCCTGCCAACTATTAAGCACAGAAAGCTTATGTACTTCGGTCACATAATGAGAAATGAGAAGTACCGTCTCCTCCATCTTATCATTCATGGTATGTAAGATTGAGAGGAGGACAACGTGGCTGAAAAACCTGCGACAGTGGTTCGGCAGAAGCACCAAGTCCCTGTTTCGAGCCGCAGCATTTAAAGTTAAAATAGCCATGATGATCATCGATCTTCGATAGAAGTGGCACAAAAAGAAGAAGAGGAAGAAGAAAAAGAAGAATTTTCGTCTTAAATTTTCCGCGTTAATTTTGCATTCCCGAATTTCGCATGAATTATAAATGACGAAGGAGGCTTCATACACCTGTCATAAATTCACATAATATCATACGTGCGTTAAGCTGGAACAAGACCAACTTTTAATTTCATTAAAAAGCGATTTGTTACGCGTGGGCAATGACATGAATTGTGTGCGTGCGAACATTTCTGGAATAAAATATTTTATTAAAATAAATCTAGGGTCTAAATCTAAGCTGCAGAGATATGTAGAATTTGAGATTCATATTAAATGCATTCCCACAAGCAGACACGCATAAATTCGCGATCACACATGCCGCATGTGGACCTACAATATAAAAAAAAACCCAATCTCAAATGAACATCAGCCCTGCAACTCTTGCCGACCTTCCCTGAAACAGGGGTGACATTGGCAAAGTGAACCATTTTTACAGTATGGGTGGTCAGCCTCATACCAACCTATAAGTCAAGGAATACAAGCAATTCATTACATTAATTTTTTTAGGTAATTTCACGGTAATTTATGTGGATAAAAATGTATTCCAGTTAATAAGAATTTTTTCTCAGTTTTTATGACTCTCTATCCTATTTTTCGTAAGGCCCCGAGACATCACATGTTTTCCCGACATTTTAAAATATGTGATGAGTCTTTTGAAAAAGAATAACATTTTGTAAAATAATTAGAATAGAACCATGAATGACTGATCTGCTTCCCTCCAATGCTCAATAAGACTGCCTTGAAGTTATCTGCTCATCGGCAGGTTGGTAGCATTTCACTCTGAAGTTATTTTGTCCTACATCTGATTTGTAGCTCTATTGAACGGTATGTAGCTCCATTGAAAAATATGTATCTCTATTGGAAAGTGCCATCTATACAACAGACTGTAAACAATATAGCACGTTAGGTTACACGCGAACCAAAACGCTGTTAAATTTAGTATTAAATATTACTTCCTGCTTTTTATTGTTTTAAATAATATATTTTGCTTTTTGGGATTTTTGCTCAAATAGTTTGAATAAGCATTTCATTGTTTATTATTTTAACGTTGGTTTATTGAAAACAGCAGATTAATTGCAATAATAGTTTATATGAGTGTATTTACATATAATAACATATTTTATTACGACTGTACAACGACTGACGATGAATGCTCGTCGTGCAGAGAGAGTGTCTACTGAAGACGTTAGGCGAAACGTCAAGAATAATTTAAGTTCTCTCATAACGGTTTGTCTCATCTCCGAAAGTTTTATTACCATACTGTGGAATAAATATATTTGTCAATAAGTCAAACAACTGTAATTCCAGCTTTAAACCAAGGATGGTTTGTTCTTTGTCAACCAAAACGTTTATAATTGAAAAATAAACAGTGTTACTAGTAAAACAACTAAGAAAAGAAATAGAAATATGAAGAGGAATGCAATTCACAATCCTATTTTACTTGGCCAGTTCTCTTGATGCAAAAGCAGAAGCTTACGAGCATGCACATTGCACAGTTGCGCAAGCCCATCCTCATACTCGTTCCGTTTGTACACTTCCATCCGGGAAAGCGTATCACAGAACGCTCATGCAGGGCTATTTTTTTTTTGTGGCGGAAGGCCTTCCCGATGGTCGTGACCCGACCCAGCAGTGATTCTAGATCTACCTGTTCGTCCACTAAAGAAAACAAGGCAAAATCCGAAGTTACTGATTATGGCATCTGTTGAACCAAGGTCTAAGTTATGGTCAATTATTCTGTTCCAAATACGCTAGTCAAAAATAGCGGTTTGATCCCCCTGGCTACATCACCGACAGTAATTAACAAGTGATTACTTTACATCACATTGAAATAACTTTTTAACTGTTTTTACAGTCTTTTTTTTATGAACCATTAAAAATGAAATCTTTAATATGAACCTATCTTTGCAACTGAGATTATAGATTCAATCTATGCAGTGCTTGCAAAGTGAACTTATTAAATTTGAGATTCTCGCAAGCTGCAGGTATGGTGACGCACAGAATTGTGGGTCTCAGTTTTACGGTGACAGGGTAGCCCGGCACAGTGACAAAACGACAGATGACAGAACGAAACACTCAAGAACGAAACATGACATAACGAAGCATGATAAAACGACACAAGACAGATTGCCACTTTACAGAACGACACATGACAGATCGACACATTACAGAACGACACATGATAGAGCGACACAAGACAGAACAACGCATGTGAGAGTACATCACGTGAAAAAGCATCACTATGACAAAAACACACAGAAAATACATCACAAAGACTAAACATCACATACCTAAAACGAAATATGTGATGTTTTGTCATGTGATGATTTTTCATGTGCCGTTTATGGTTTGCTCTGTTTGCGGTTTGTGATGTTTTGTCTGCTTATATTTCGTTTTGTGACGTTGCCATGGTGATGCACTTTCCTGTGATGTTTTGTTATGTAATTTACTGTCATTGTGTGGTGTGTTGTGTAGATATGTGATCTTTTGTCTGGTGATGGTTTGTCTTGAGATGTTTTATCGTTGTGATGTAATTTCCTGTGATGTTTTATTGTTGTGATGTAATTTCCTGTGATCTTTTGTCATGGTGTTGTTTTGTCATGTGATGTACTTCCCTGTGATGTTTTATTGTTGTGATGTAATTTCGTGTGATATTTTGTCATGGTGTTGTTTTGTCATGTGATGTACTTTCCTGTGATGTTTTGTCATGTGATGTACTTTCATGTGTCGTTATGTCATGTGTCGTTTTGTGACTTAGTCGTTCAAACAACGAACCCAGTTTTACTTGGATGTAATATTTCACCGAGCCAGGATTCAGTGTCGCAACTGGAGCGAGCTCAAAGCCCGGGGGGAGTTTTGAGGGGGAGCGGGTGGGTGGTGGAGAGAGGAGGTGCCTCTAAATGCAGGTACGCTTTAATTACTGCAGCTTACGTAGTTTTGTGTTGTGTTGCTGGGCTTAAAGCCGTACTCACAGGACATCTGGTTAGTAGCGAGTGATTTTGTTAGTTTGGTAGTTGACCGGTCCGTAGTTCAGTGGTAACACTTCGGACTCTAAATGAAAGGTTGGGGGCTCGAACCCGGTAGGGCACAAAAAATATACCATTTATATTTTCAAATTTACTATTCGCTGGGTTGAAAAATTCATAAACCTTTACCAATGACCGGTCACCAAAGGTTCATCCAGCCTTACAGCAACTGGGTCTTGTTTGAGAGTTGGCGCTTTGTAGCGACGACGACCAAGCTCGTAAAAAGGTTGATAGCTCAATTGGTAGAATGCTTGCATTCCATGCCAAGAGCAAGGGTTCGATCTTAAGGTTTACTCAGCTTTCACAAGAAATAAGAATCAGCCCCCCCGGGACCTGGGAAACCCCCACTTCAACTGAAAGTGGTTGGTGTGAGACCGGCCCCCTTACCCGTAAAAATAAATAGGTCTCGAATCGCCACATGCGACTCCTTCGGGGTGAACAAGCGGTATGAAGGGTGGATACAAGTGTCTGTTTGTGGTCATGCACTTAATATGAATCTTAAATGTTAGCATAGATTTGCAACTTAGATTATAGATTATAGACAGAACTTTCCTTGACTCATATAACAATGATGTTTTTTTGTGTTATTCGCAAATATCAGAACCATATATCATCTACCTACTAAAGGAAAATTGCAAAAAAAACCCCTTGAACCTTGGATTATCGATGGATTAAATGTTTTTGAATAACCCTTTTATTACAACGTTCTATCCCGATGTGAACCCGGATTTTGCAAACTCCTGTAGGTGGGCTGACAGGCGGCAGCTTCCTAAAGATGTCGCTAGAGGCGCTGTCAGAAAAGCGAACAGAGTTACTGAAAGACAAGCCTGAGCTTGCATTTTGTCTATGTAAGTACCTGCCGAAAATACCTGAAAACGGAGCTTGCACTAGTGCTTTAATAAATAATGTGATTAGTGATGTTAGTCTGTATAAGAGTTGCAAAGAGATATCTTAACATTTGAAATTCACATTAAATGCATGCCCCCAAACAGGTGCTTAAAAATGCTACATATGTACTTTTATACATATATTTTTTTTAAGAAAGCCTATGTAGGAGACTCCCTAGATTCGAGAGACTCTAAGGGTCTATGACACTTGTTATAGTGCCGCAGTGCTGTGGTGTATGTGGCATTGCTTTGTTTTGAGACACTGAGAGGAAATGGCGATTGATATTGGATTTGAAAAGGGCAAGGTTAAATTGGGATGGAAACACAGATACCGGTAACTCATTCCATAAGCGGGCAGTTTGAGAGAGGAATGAGTCGCGTAAATGAAAATATTAATCTAAAATAATCAAATCCTTTAACTTTTGCCGACCTTACCTGAAACAGGGTCTTTAATCTGTAATCTAAGCTGCAATGACATGTTAAAACATTTAAGGCTCATATGAAATGCATGCCCACAGACAGGCACATGTAGGTTCGCACCTACACATTCTGCATATGTGCATACAGATAAACAAAACCTCACATGAACATCAACCTTGCCACTCCTGCCGCTTTTCCCTGAAATCGGGGTGGTATTGGCAAATGTGAACCAATTTTTACAGCCTCTTACCAACCTATAAGTTAAGGGTGACATTGGCAAAGTGAACTTTTTTTTTTACAATATGTGTGGTCAGCTTCATTCTAACCTATAAGTCAAGGATAGGAAAATTATGATGTGTAAAGCTAAAACTTAGTCTTGAATCATCTAAAAGTTGCCGAAAGATATCTCATACGGGGCTATTCTTAGACATTTTAGTCGACAGTTGAGCCCACGCTTTGACAAACTAATGATGCCTGAGCTGGAAGTTTCATCACCACGATCATTCTTACCTACAGAATTTTGGTAATATTGGCCGTCTCGGGTTGATAGGTCTTCATACAAATGCATCACTAGTTTGTCAAAGCGTGGGGACTCAACCAACGTCTAAAATGTCTAAGAATACACCGTATGAGATATCTTTCGGCAACTTTTAGATGATTCAAGTCTATGTTTTAGCTATGCACATCATTACTTTCCTTTCCTTCCCTTATATGTTGGTAAGAGGCTAATCCCCCGTGCTGTAAAAACTGGTTCACTTTTGCCAATGCCATCCCGGTTTCAGGGAAGGGTGGCAGGAGTTGCAAGGTTGATGTTCATGTGACGTTTGTTTTTATCTGTATGCACATATGCAGAATGTGTAGGCGCGAACCTACATGTGCATGTCTGTGGGCATGCATTTAATATGAGCCTTAAATGTTAAATATCATTGCAGCTTAGATTATTATAGAATATAAATTAAAGACCCTTTTTTCAGGTAAGGTCGGCAAAAGTTAAACGGTTTGATTATTTGTGATTAATATTTTTATTTTGTAAGTACATAACATTATGGTGCATCAGTTTCGAAGGTAAATTATTGAAGTCAAAATAGTTTCCTTCTTTGGGAGCTAAATGCAAGTACATGTCTACTGAATGTAAAGGCTTAGGTGGATGAATGTAGTTGGGATCGTCGCAAAGCAGGTTACACAACACACCAGGGTAATTTGAAAGGGAAGGGCTGTCAATGGGAGAAAGATTCTAATCTACCGGATGCGGAGGTATTGCAAACTAAAGCCAAATCCGGCGGTGTAATCATTCTAATGATGGACCTTGGAAATTCGAGTCGGGCGATTTTCCATACGCTAGGAAATTCAAATGAAATGTGAAAAAGTAGTTGGGTCAGACTATCGTGATATTTTATATGAAAAAAAATAATAAACGGTGAAAGGTGGAGAACTTACACAGCCAAATTTTCAATAAAGACCTAATCTGCAATGCTGATTTGTAATGTTGGTTTATTAGTTTGCTACATTTTTTGCATAAGAAATTTTTTACTTTTTTTGTATAGATATCTTTTTAAGGTTTTGTTGTTTTTTTTTTATACTTAAATGTTATTTATTGCTCGTATTCCTTGACTTATAGGTTGGTATGAGGCTGACCACCCATACTGTAAAAAATGGTTCACTTTGCCAATGTCACCCCTGTTTCAGGGAATGTCGGCAAGAGTTGCAGGGCTTATGTTCATTTGAGGTTTGGATTTTATTTGTAAGTACACAATCAGCATTTGTAAGCGCGAGCTACACGTGATTGTTTGTGGGCATACATCTGAGAGCTTTGAATGAATATATCCTTGCAACTTAGATTATAGATAGATTATAGACCTCCTTGACTGATAGGTTGGTATGAAGCTGACCACCCGTGCTGTGAAAATCGTTTCACTTTTGCCAATGCCACCCCGGTTCAGGGAACGGCGACAGGAGTTGCAAGATTTATGTTCATGTGAGGTTTTGCTTATTTGTATGCACACATGCAGAATGTATAGGCGTGAACCTACATGTGCCTGGCTGTGGGCATGCATTTAATATGAGCTTTAAATGTTATCATATCTTTGCAGCTTAGATTATAGATTATCGACAATAGTCCGGTCGATTGCTCAGTTGGTAGAGTGCTTGCATTCCATGCAGCGAACTCGGGTTCAAATCCCACTGAGAGTGTCAGAAATGGTTTCCCATTTCGGTTTTTCATTTCAATCCCAAAATAAAACACCGGCAAGGCTTACTCGTACAAATAAATAGGTCCCGAATCACCACATGCGACCCCATCGGGGATAACGCAGTCAAAAAGTTATACTATATGTGTAGCTTAGTTGCGTTTGCGAGTGGACACCAGTACAACCATACAAATAGCCTGATCTAGAGACACACTCAGTCAAGCAAGTAAAAACACTCACAGACATAATATGTACAATCACATTCGTTACAATATCCAGGTCAACTTTTCATACAAAAAGAGATCCAGAAACCCGCAAGTAGATCAGATACCTGGATATTCATCAGTAGCTTTCGCTGCTGCCGTTATCAAATTAAGGCGTAATCTGTAGACGCCGGTTCAGCATCTGTTACCTCAGCCAGAGTTATGATTCCTACCAGTGATATTAATTGCAAAAACAAATTATATCAAAAGCAGCGCTCCTGCTAGGAAGGCTATTCAGGAACCGCAGTTTGTATGGAAGCTCCTTGCTGAGAACAGGGTGGTGCATGGCGTCTGCTCTTGTATCTTATAAAACACTTAAATACTATGCATACATATGAAACAAGTTACCGTTATCTATGTTTCCACCCCAATTTAAACTTTTCCTATTCAAAACCAACATCAATCACCTTCTCATATCAGTGTGTCAAAACCATAGATAACGGAATAACTTATTTTTTTGATCTGTGGTCAAAACAAAGACAACGCAACACACAACACTAACAGCCGTGCAACAAATGATCAGGATATTAACAGCCGCATCACCAAAACCTCTACGGCACTACAGCAAGTGTCATAGCCCCCTAGAGTCTCTGAGTCGTTACATGCATTAGCTCTATTTATGTAAATCGAGGCATTGCTGTCTTAGCCCATCTACATAGTGCTTAGTAATAATAATAATATTAGGATGATTTATTTAGTGAGCGCTGTTTTTGTTTGTATCACACCTCAAGAGCCCTCTGCGAGCTTGGTCGTCGCTGTAGAAAGCGCCAATTCTCAAGCAAGACCCAGTTGTTGTAAGGTTAGATGTACCTTTCAGTGACCGGTCTTTGGTAAAGGTTTATGAATTTTTCAACTCAGCGAAGTGCACATTCGAAATATAAATGGGATATTTTTGGTGCTCCGCCGGGATCCGAATCCACAACATTCCATTTACGAGTCCGAAGTGTTGCCACTGGACTACGGACCGGTCCAAGATGCCGACGACACGCGGTGTACCTGAGCGGTAGCCCATCCAGGTACTATCCGCGCCCAATGTTGTTAGTACCTCTATATATTCGTGTATACGTTTTTTGCCTATTTTGGATTATTTCTATCTTGTTCACTTAAATCATTGAACAATAAAAAAGTTTTGCATAGGTTACTCGTTTATTTAAAAGTACAAAAAAACCTAAAAAAAAATGTATTTTTATGTCCAGGCAGTGAAAATCACGTCCTCTCTTTTGAGACATTCATGATCAAGTGACCTCACATTGTTTTTTAATGCGCGGAGCCCATTGCCTTGCACCACCCTGTCTTAGAGCCCCAGAAATCAGAGAGGCAGAGTTCTACAGGTGAGAAGGGGATGCGAGAGGGGGGAGGAGGCTCTACCCAGCACGCATAAAGGAGGCTTCTTAATTAAGTTTTAATCATAATGAACACTGCGTTATCTTTTGTTGGGTCTGGAGCAGCCATTCACGGGGATGCTGCTTCGCTTTTGGGAAGAAAGCAAGACACAAGAGAGGTTACATGACTCTGGGAGATGGCAATGTGGAGGGATGACAGCTGTGACAAATCTTTCCAAATTAATTTGAATGGATGATATATTATATTATGAAATTTGTAAAGTTTGTTATTTGCAGGGCTAGAATTTCCCTTTCCTTGACTTATAGGTTGGTATAAGGCTGACCACCCATACTGTCAAAAATGGATCACTTTGCCAATGTCACCTCTTTTTCAGGGAAGGTCGGCAAAGTTGCAGGGTGTATGTTCAATGGAGATTTGGGTATTTATATTGCAGGTTCATATGCGGCATGTGCAAGCGCAAACTTATATGTGTCTGCTTGTGTGATGTCACCCCTGTGTCAGGGAAGGTCGGCAAATGTTGTAGGGTTTATGTTCATTTAAGGTTTGGATTTTATTTGTAAGTGCACATTCAGAATTTGTAAGCGCGAACTACACGTGTTTGTTTGTGGGTATGCATTCGATATGAGCTTTAAATGTTAATACATCTTTGCAACTTAGATTAAAGATTATTATAGATAACGCAACTGAGCTACACATAAAGTGTAATTCTTGCCTCGTTATCACCAAAGGATTTTGTACTTGGCGAGTAGAACCTATTTCTTTATGGCCTAACACCAACCACTTCAGTGGGAATGGGGGTTTTCCAGATCCCGAGGGGGCTGGTACTCATTTATTGCGAAGGCTGAGTATAGGGTCAAAGTGGCAACAGTGGATCATGTGGGTACAGTGGATCAGAGCAGTTTCTTAAAGATGAGTAGGTATATATGTCTATCTCTTTCACAGTAGCTTGGTGCTCATGTCTTAACATGTCTGAACCAGTTGGAGTCCTACTTCTGTGCAGTTAGGTTGTGCTGAGTAAAAAAATGTGTTTCTGACAGTCAAAAGTAAATAAACCAGGTATGTTATGTTTCTTTCTTATTTTTTGAGTATTGAAGTTCTTTTAAAATTTATTTCATTATTCACATTAGCAATTATTCTCCTTCCATTATTACGTAACCTCATTATTTTATTAAAAGTAAAAGTACATAAAAATATGTTTTTAAACAAATATGTCAAAAGGGTACACAGTGGATCAACCTCATAGGGTACACAGTGGATCACGATCCACTGTGTACCCTATGTGATCCATTGTTTACCCTAATTAATGTAATATTAAAATAAGAGTAATTAAGGAATTTTATTATTTCAGGATGCCAAGAAATAAATCAACAACAGTTAGAAACATTGGCAGGACGCCGGAGGCAGATATGAAAGCAGCCATTGAACAGATAAAAATAGGCAGAAAAATAAGGGCTGTCGCCAAAGAAAAAAATATTCCATTTACAACGCTTCAGCGATATTTTGTAAAATCAAAAGCAGGAACAGATCTGAATATTCGGTTTACCCCAAATTATAACGTCAATAAAATTTTCACAGATGAGGAGGAAGAATCATTGAAAAACTATTTAAAAAAATGTGCCCTTATGTTCTATGGCCTATCTACAAAGGACTGCCGAAAATTAGCTTATGAGATGGCCCAAATCAACGGTATTAAAATGCCACATTCTTGGTCAACTGCAGAACTGGCAGGTGTCGACTGGCTTAAGGCTTTCCGAAAACGCCATCCAGAACTGTCGCTACGCAAACCAGAAGCATGCAGCTTAGCTAGAGCAACATCTTTTAATCCACAGACGGTACAAAGTTTTTTTGAAAATTTAGAATCCATCTACCGAAGACACCTTACATTTGCTGATGGTACAAGGGTGTATAATTTAGATGAAACAGCCACCACCACTGTACAAACACCACAGAAAGTAATTGCTGTGAAAGGAAAGAACGTTTGTAAAGTTACAAGTGGGGAAAAGGGCACACTTGTTACGACCTGTTGCATAATTAGTGCTTCTGGCCATGCTTTGCCTCCAGTTTTGATCTTTCCCAGAAAAAATTTTAAACCACACATGATTTCTGGATCTCCTCCTGGATCTTTAGGTCTAGCGACACCATCCGGATGGATGAATGGGAAACTTTTTGTTGAGACCATGAGACATTTCATTAAACATACATCAAGCTCGCCAGAAAATCCTTCATTACTTATACTAGATAACCATGAATCCCATCTGTGTATTGAAGTATTAGACTTGGCGAAGAATAATGGTATCACCATTCTAACACTGCATCCACATACATCAGCGAAGTTGCAACCCTTGGATGTCGGTATATATGGGCCATTTAAAAAGTATTTCAACGCTGCAATGGAATCTTGGATGCTACGAAATCCTGGGAAACCAGTCACCATCTATAATTTAGGACAATTGATTGGCAATGCATTTGTCAAAACAATGACTCCTTCAAATATAATTAACTCTTTCAAAAAATCTGGTATTTTCCCGTTCGACAAAAACATATTTAGTGAGGAAGATTTTTTGCCAAGCGAAGTCACCAATCGGGCTGACCCCAATTTAATTACTGAAAACGAGACACCACTTCAAGATATAAGTCACCTTACATTGAACAGGAGTGTATCAGCTCTCCAAAATGAAATAGCTGATATTGAAAATTCCAAAGGCCTTGAAAACGATGCCAGTCAAAATATAAATATTTGTGACGAAAATGTAGCACCAACTCTCCGTCCCAACGATCAACAAACTGCATCACCACAAGCGACAGCAGGATGCTCAAAAGATGCCTCGTCAAATTTCATAGGGCCATGTCAATTTAGGGCACCTATCAAAGCACAGCCAAGGGAAAATACAAGGAAAAGAAAGCCAGGTCGAAGTTTGATTGCCACTGATACTCCAGAAAAGGAAAACATCAAAGCCCAAAGAGAAGCAACAACTGCCAAGAAAATAAATATTCCCAAAGCCGCCAAAACTTCAAAAGTAAAAAAGGCTGTAAAAAAAATATTACAGAGCGACTCAGAGGAAGATAATGAAACAATGTCAGTCCATGACGATAGTTCTGATTTTTCAGGTGAAGAAGATGTTGCTGACATCCTAACTGAGGCAAAACTAATGTCTACACCTTTAATTCGTTTTCCGGATGAAGGTGACTATGTTCTAGTTCGCTTTCAAACAAGACAAAAACCCATCTTTTACGTGGGTAAAATTCTACATGGTCGCAATGAAAAATTAGAGTATTACGTTAGCTTCTTGCGAATGAACTCCAAATTTCAATTTAATATGCCAAATGTAGCCGACTTGTCGTATGTTAAAGAAGATGACATAGGAGTAATCTTACCTCCGCCCCGTGTGGGAGGAAGCACTGTGCGCCAACAGTCTTATTACTACTTCAATGTGGACTTTTCCCGTATTATTATCCGCTAATGTAATGTGTTCATTTGTTCTGTTTAATTATAATTAATGTGTAAGAGAATAAATAATTTTGTCTACTTAATATATTTTTTTGTAATACCAATAATCTGGCTTTTCATTGATTGATCCACAGTGTACCTATACCTGATCCACTGTGTACACCATAGTGTACACAGTGGATCATTTTCCATTTTTCACTAAAGGCAAAATTTCTCCGTATTTGTTGGATAAAAAAGATTAATCTCTAAGAACAAGTTGCAGGTACTTAACTTATTTATCATTTGGTAAAAGTTACAAATTGATAACATTTATACAAAAATAATTCTGAGCATTTGAAAAAAAGTGATCCACTGTTGCCACTCTGACCCTACCTTGTAGGAAATTTAAATTGAATTAATAATTATCCGTAGTCTTACTATACAAAGGGGCCAGATCTATTTAAAGCTAGAGTAATCAAGCAACCGTAGTGTGTAGGTGTAAAGTTAACTCTATGAACCGTATTTCAAATAAATAACCGCAATTTTTATTAAATTCAACCCGGTAAAATCATTACAATATCTTTGCAACTTAGATTACAGATGTCATGAGCATATATTACGGTAGAAGAAGAGAAGCTAACGTTTCGATTAGCCGGTGGATTGTTGACTGTTCCTTGACTTATAGGTTGGTATGCGACTGACCACCCATGCTGTAAAAATGGTTCACTGTGCCAATGTCCCCCCTGTTTCAGGGGACGACGGCAAGAGTTACAGGGTTTATGTTCATTTGAGATAGGTTTTTTATATTGTAGGTCCACATGCGGCATGTGTTAGCGCGAAATTATAAATGTCTGCTTGTGGGAATGCATTAAATATAAATTTTAAATGATATATATCTTTGCAGCTTAGATTAGATTAGATAAGATTGGATCAACGTTCATCAATATTACAGCTTGCTCATACTGTCACGATACCTTGTACATAAGCTTAAGCATTGAGAGCTGCCTGCATCTAGTGCGGAAACGTGTCTGAATGGGACAGAGACGTGCTAGAATACATATAAGTCACTAGATGGGCTGAGACAGCCATGCCTCTTTAATATTTAATATTTAATCTAAGTTGCAAGTATATATTCATTCAAAGCTCTCAGATGTATGCTCACAAACAAACACGTGTAGTTCGCACTTACAAATGCTGATTGTGTACTTACAAATAAAATCCAAACCTCAAATGAACATAAGCCCTGCAACTCTTGCCGACATTCCCTGACACAGGGGTGACATTGGCAAAGTGAACCATTTTTTACAGTATGGGTGGTCAGACTCATACCAACCTATAAGTCAAGGAATACGATTAATAAATAAGATTTAAGTATACAAAAGAACAAAACCTTAAAATGAAATCTATATACAAATAAAGTAAAAAAAATCCTATAAAAAAAAAGGAAGAAATTTATAAACCAACATTACAAATCAACATTGCAGATTAGCCGCCACTTCTTCCTGTCCTTGCATACTTCTTTCATTTCATCCAGAGTCATAACCTTTACATACAAGTCCTCCTTTTATTATGACTCTGGATAACAATTAACATAAATAGCGCTTATGCGTGTAATGGTAACCTTCCTACCGTCAACATGCCTGTCAACTCAACAAATACCCATAGAAAGTGCGAAAATGTTAATTTACTAAATATGCCAAGAGAAGATGAAAGTGAAGCATGGACAGTGAAAGATAGCGAAATGACTAAAGTATGTACGGTGGAAATGAAGCATTTGAGGAGTATGTGTTCGTGAAAGTGGCAACGATTTCTAGAACTAGATATGCTCTAGTATGTAGGTACTTGCTTGTTCAAGTATTTAGATACTTTTCTCACGGTAATAGATACTCGCGTTAATAGATACACAATGAGGTTAGAACATTTTTGAATTCGGAATTTTTTTCTCGAAAAAGCAAAAGTTTATAAATATCAAATATTTTCATACTTTCGACAACAATAGAGGGACATTCCTAACAAATACAGTTGCTATGGTAATTTCATAGGTTTCCATAGTAATATTTACACATATTGAAGACAGAGTAGAGACTCGTTGCACACCTAGAAAATGACACAAACATTTTATACGTCGTGTGCGAGAGAGCATTATCAACAATGTTTGCCGTCAAAGACTGGTTTTATGTCGTTATGAACTAAATCACATTCATAGCCACTCCATAGAATTACTATATCCATACACGAATGGCACAGAAACGTATCTGAATGGGACAGAAACGTGCACGAATGGGACAGAAACGTGGACGAATGGGACACGGCGTACACCAATAGGACGTGATAACGAAATGTACACACAGTTTGCAGCAAATGCCAACATGAGACATCGCCTTATTGACACGGAGACTTCGTGAATGCCTGCAGGAGAACTTGGTGCTTACTGTTGTGTTAGCAATGGCAAGACTTGCCTTATACTGCATAATCTATCTATAACCTAAGTTGCGAAGAGATATATTAATTATTTAGATTTTCGGCAGTTACTTTGTGAAAGTCCATTTTAACAGATTAAAAAAGGAAAATTTCCTTGTTACAGTTCACAGTGAGTTTTATTTTATTTATTACACGACCGGTTTCCGGATCGCAGAACATCCCATCCTCAGGTGCAAAATATAACTAACATAAAAAATTCAAAAGCATGGTTAATTATCTATAGGTAGAAGGGGAGGGTGCATATGGGGGGTATATTAACGATATATTAACATTGAAGTTATTACATTTTAGCATTAAGTTAATATATTAACATTAAAAAGATATATTAGCATTAAAATTCGTTAGTAAATGCAAGTTCGCGCTTACAAGTGCCTCACGTGTGCTTTCAAATAAAAATCCAAACCTTAAATGAACGTTTTGCAACAACTTTTGCCGACCTTCTCTGAAACATGGGTGACATTGGCAAAGTGAACCATTTTTTACAGGATAGCTCAGTAGGTAAAGTGCTTGCATTCCATGCCGAGAATTCGGGTTTGAATCAAACTAAGGGTGTCAAAAATGATTACCCATTTATTTTAAACCCAAAAAAATACTTGCAAGGAAAAATATCCAGAGCTGGGATGTCCCCATATCACCTGAAGTGATTGGCGTAAGGCCAGCCCCCTTACCTGTAAAAATAAAAAAAAGGTTCCACTCACCACACGCCACCACTTCGGGGAAAACGCGGCAAGAAGTTACACTTTATATGTAGTTCAGTAGCGTTCTTTAAGCGTGGATGGTTAACCAACATAGGTTAACCAGTATCTTACCCATACAGGTTAACCTGTAAAGAAACAAAAAGACAGCAAACTAGGTTACCTAAACAATATATTGACGGTTAAAAGACAGTAATAAGCGACATTTTGGTCAAAAATGAGTTATGAATACTATCCTACTTGAAATTTTCCGCTCTTTCTAATGAGCTAACTCTCATAGCTCTACTGTGATTTTTGTGTTGTTTATGCTCAAGCAAACAACTGAGTTTTCGAAGTATGTTTTTGGTGTAACCGACAAGATTTTGGCCTTTTTTGTCGTAAAGGCGCTTGTGACATAAAAAAATCGTAAAACATCGTACATCCACATTAAAAGGAATGCCAATAAGTTCCTTTATTTATTTAATTTAAGAGCTGGTTTCATTTTAACGATAAGCTAAAAAACAAAAAAAAGTTATGCCATTTTTCTGCAATCTCAAACTTTAAACTGCTCTCCTGAACAATTTAGCTTATGTCGCTTATGCCCTACTGACTTTTAACCGTCGAAATGTTCTGGAAAAACATAAAACATCCCATGCGAGTAAAATACATATTAAATCCTTGTTATATTCATACAAAAAAGTTGCCAAACGAGAATGATACAAAATTTATAGAATGTCTAATAAATAAAATTGTGCGTACTGGTGTATAGAGTCTGCAACGATATGAGAATATGTGTAGCGCGTGTAAATTTTGTTCGGCAAACAATTTAACACCGCAAATTTGAAAATGGCAATAATTCCGTATAAATATTTGAGACTTGTTAGGCCGCGCGGGGAGAGGCCATTTGGATACGGCAATACCTGCCGCACAAAAACATGCTAAAAGATATAGACTGCGCGCGTAAAAAACAAATTTAAATTGAGGATTTCAATGTGGTGTATATTGGCAGTTTATAGAGACTAGATGGATGTCGTGGTAGAGGAAGACCGAGAAAGGTATGGATGGACCGAATTTCCGAAATTGCGAAAGAATGGAATATCCAGAGTCATCATAAAAGGAGATTCTGTATGAAGAAGGTTATGACTCTGGAGGAAATGAAAGAAGTGTGTAAGGACAGAAAGAAATAGCGGTTAATCTGTGATGTTGGCGGCTTGGGTTTTTTAAATAAGAATTTGTTTTGATGTCCATACATGTTATAATTTGTTGAAATGAAAATAAATGGATTTGTGAAGAAGAATTCAATTCATCAACCTATTTTGCATGATCAGAAACAGGTTAACATTATCAATTAATAAATAATTATTTAGAAATTTAATTAATTATTAATTAATATTTACCCAATGATATCTGTTGAACTACGTCAAAGTTATTGTCGATAGGACACGGCGCAGGCGGGGTCCAAACCTGAGATTAAGTCTGAACATGATTAAAAACTTCATTCGTATCAATGTTCGTATCAGATGTTTAAAAATCGAATGAAAAAACAACCAAATAAAAAGCCCGGCTGATGTCTCAGTTGGTAGAACGCTTGTCTTCCATGCCAGATCGATAGGGTTCGATCCTCAACAAGAGTCTGTTAAATGTTTATTTTGTAAAAGCTTATGCCGTAAATAAATAAATAAATAAAAATACCGGTACGGTTTGATTCGCTTCACATTAATTGAGATCCAGCCTTCTATATCTATTATCTATAATCTAAGCTGCAAGGATATGTTATGGGGCGTCCACACGCTTGCCAACCATTCACAAGTCAAGCGCACAGTGTGTCGTCTAGAACATGCTAGCTGGACAAAAATTTGTCTAATGGACTAATTTTGTCCAGCTAGCATGTTCTAGACGACACACTGTGCGCTTGCCTTGTAGCCAAGTGCACAGTGTGTCGTCTAGAACATACTAGCTGGACAAAATGAGTCCATTAGACAAAATTTTGTCCAGCTAGCATGTTCTAGACGACACACTGTGCGCTTGACTTGTGAATGGTTGGCAAGCGTGTGGACGCCCCATTAACATTTAAGGCTCATATGAAATGCATGCCTACAGACAGGCACATGTAGGTTCGCGCCTACACATTCTGCATGTGTGCATACAAATAAAGAAAACCTCACATGGACATAAACCTTGCAACTCCAGCCGCCGCTCCCTGAACCGGGGTGGCATTGGCAAAAGTGAACCGATTTTTACAGCACGGGTGGTCAGCCTCGTACCAACCTATCAGTCAAGAAGCACAAAAAAAAATGATTTACAGAAATTCACAATGAGACACATTACAAATTAAAATTAAAATAAAGGAAAATTAAAATTAAAGTTAATATTACACTTAGAATTAAGACAGTAAATAAAAGACATTAAATAAGTCATTGCCTTAAATTCAATACAAATCAAAGCCTTTGGATATGAACCAGACAAACTTTATGATGGTATTTTAATGTTGTCTCTTCCTTTAGCGTATTGTGCGAGCTGTACTCAGAGTATAAAACATTGCGTAAACTCCCCTCGATTGCGTAAATAAAAATTTCATTAAATATACGACAGCACTCCAAGTGAGCAATTTAGTTTTCATTCAGTTTTTTGAATACGCGAAAAAGGGGAGTTAACGTGAATGTTTTATACTCGGTTTACTGGAGCCTTTAAAATTAGCCTGCGCGTTGATCTATGTGGATTCTATGTTTTATTATTATCCCCAGGTAGATAGATACGCAATGAAAAGAACTAGGGGTGACAGAAATCCGTAGACATTTTGAAACATAAAAGGATTTTGTTTAACTATTTAATTAAGAAATAAACATTACTTTATTAAAATGATTTTTTAATCACTTCGGTCACTTCGGACTCTGAATGGAGGGTTGTGGGTTCGAATCCCGGCGGAGCACAACAAAAATACCATTTATGTTTTCAAATTTGCTCTTCGCTGGGTTGAAAAATTCATAAACCTTTACCAATGACCGGTCATCAAAAGTCCATCCAGCCTTACAGCACCTGGGTCTTGCTTGAGAATTGGCACTTTGTAGCGACGAAGTAAAAAGGTGGAAAGCTCAATTGGTAAAATGCTCGCATTCCATACCGAGAGCAAGGGTTCAATCTCAAGGTTTACTCAGCCTTCACAAGAAATGAGAACCAACGCCCCCGGGAGCTGGAAAACCCCCACTTCAACTGAAAGTAGTTGGTGTGAGGCCGGCCCCCTTTACCTGTAAAAATAAATAGGTCCCGAAGCACCACATGCGACGCCTTCGGGGATAACGCAGCCAAGAAGTTACACTATATGTGTAGCTTAGTTGCGTTGCGTTTTGCGTCCAGGAAAAGTAGCATTTTTTCGTATGCTTAATTCACACTAAACATTCCATTCTTATTCTTATGTTAATTATTCATTAATACATTCCAGTAAACATTGACTTTGAAAACAATTTACAAATATAATACTCAGAGTACAATGGAAAATCCATCGATTTTATAATCTTCCTTTCCTTGCGCCTCCAGTCTGCCTGTAATAATAGAGAATAAGGAATGAGAAATGAAGAATGAGGAATAGGATTATCCGGGAAAGTTGCAAAAGATTTTCGTCCGCCGGGAATAGGAAAAAATAACACGAGTTTTCAATTAACAACAACATTCTTTTTTTTGCTCGGCCTGAAAATGAATGGATTACTTATAATGCCGAAAGATTATGGAAATCATTTTCGTTTTTTATTAAAAAATTAATAAAACGCTCTTCTTGAAATTCAGTATAAGATTTCGCCTGAAAGAAAAAAATGTTTGGAAAGAGTTGCAGGCTGTACTTTTATCAAGACCAGCCTGATAGTAAATGGGTCTTGATTGAGAAATATTACTAGTGACTAGTGATTACTAGAGACTAGTGATGATCAAGCATGTAGAGGGCTCTTGATTTTATCAATTTATCTTTGTATTGATTGTCCGGTCCACAGCGCAGTTGGCAGAATGCTTGTGTTTCAAGCCAGAGGTGTGTCTTCTTCTTAAAAAATAAACACACACTGAATGTAACACCTTCGGGGACAACGCAGTAAAAAGTTGCTTTATTTGTACAGCATAGTTGCGAATGTCATCCAGAGTTACCTGTCCAAATTTTATTCATTTAGTTTTTTGACATTATCAATCTTCTCCTGTCTCAATTCTGAGATTGGCTTGTTTGTAATGTTCATTAATCTTAATTGTACATTGAAGCTTTCCCGGCCGGTTCTTGTTGACACAACAATCACTTTTTTTGGGCTGTGTAGCCGTGGTCTGTTAGATTCTTTCCGGACAGTTTCACCCATTGCTCCGATCCTCCGCTGTGATCGTAATCTCCGCTGTGATCCTGTAAGAAGATCACAGCGACTAGCCAACCGCTGATAATGCCCATCGGAGCAAATTGCAAAACTGTCCGGTCAGAATCTACCAGAGCACGGCTACATAGCCCAAAAAATATGATTGTTGTGTTAATTACGCGTTGTTGCCATTCTCCTCAACTTATGGCAATCTTTTTGAGCTCTTCGTGGGAAAAACAGCACATATCTGCCAATTTATCCTGAAAGAACTCTTGGCGTGGTGGCCCAAGGGCGTTTGTCCCCTCAATCATTCTCTGTTTTATGGAATGCAAGAGGCCTTCCAGGCGTTTTTTTATATTTTGCATGACAAACATTTAAAGTAAGGTACAATTCCCATCTAGCTACGTTATTCCGTAGTTTTTGGAGGTTTTTGTAGACTTTCTGTCAAAATGATGGTATGTTAATCACAGCACTGTTAACTTGTACTCCTGTGTTAGAAATTTCAAGGCCTTTAGAAGAAAACAACGCTCATCAAATGAAGCATTCACATTAAACTGGTCAATAATTTGAATTAAAAACAGTTTTGGTATACATTCCAAAGACTTGACATGTTTTGATATATTTGTTTTAAAGTATTTACATGACATTCCCGTTTTGATGTTTTCTTTTGATGCATTTGCCATAAGTTGAAAAAACTTTTGCCGCACCTTCTTAAGTGTTATCATGCACTTCTGGACCAACACCCATTATAATCCATCGTTCAAATTATTATTTTTTATGGTTGTTTGTGATCTCGGCAAATAGAACTTTTTTGAGTGTGTAGATTTCAATTGTAAATTCAAATAAACTTCAATGAACACAATGCCTTTATTTTTGGACAGAAAACTTTAAAAATTAGAAGATTCACAAAAGTTTGCTTCACATATTACACTCATTTTCACTTAAAAAATGACCCGATTCAAGCTTTATTATTCTTAAAAACAAGAACGACTTCCATCTTATTACTTTGACAACAATGCAACTGTCAAAATACGTCACAGCGTCCTAGTAAACCACCAGCATGTACATGAGTATGATTGTGAAAGTTTATTTTTTAAATTAAAAACAACAAGAAATACCGCTTGTTTTTACTTCTATTCCTTTAAATTAAACAGTTTATGGTTACCGAAGTATATTGTAATTTTTACATAGATGAAAAAGTACATTTATGACGTTTTTATAGTAAAAATGCATGCAATGTAGACATACCTTGTATTTTTATCGTTAGATATAAATCAGTTATTTCTCTCTTCGATTTCATGAGCTCCTGGTATTTGTGACGTCATTGCAAGTCAACGCTGATTGGATGTTGAAATTTCAACAAACCAGCGTCCTCCGACAAACTATAAGTATGAACGTAACAATTTATATTTTATTTAAAAAAAACATTAATAATACTACTTATTATTACTTCGTAATTTTTTAAATATTTTATTATCGCTTACTGAATTTAACTCAGATTTTTAAATGCATGATTTAATATTATACCTATTGACATTATGAATGAAATGAAATACAATACAGGTATACCTTGTGATATTTCCTTAGAAATAAATCTTTCATTTACCTCCTTGTATTTCATGTGCTCCGGGTATCCGTGAGGTTATTTTAGTTAGCATTTATGTCCCACAGGTGTCGATGTCTAGTTGTTTGTATGGATTATTTCTTCATAATTGATTTCCATTAGGTTGTTTTAGTTTGAAAGTGATACACAGATGTCAATGCTTGCAATTAATTTTTTGTAACTTTATCTATTCAAGTTTCATTCACTCCTGGCAGTAGTTACGTTACTTTACTTGTAAAGAAAAATAAGCTAATGCCAAAGAATTATAGCAAATTTTATCTTCAACCTTTACCGACTCTATGAAGTTATTCTTTTACTGCCACTTATATCAAAGATTGTCTATCATCATGGCTGTTTTTTATTTAGATGCTGCAGCCCTAAATAGGTTTTGATGCTATTATCAGAAAGTTTCATATGCTATTTCGTATTCTAGGGCTTACTCCTACCTCAGATCGTAGTATTTTTTAAGATTCTAAATGTTTCTCTTTTTTGTGAAGTAATGATAGACTAATAATTTTTCAAATTCATAAAAAAATAATTAAATGCATTCAGCATGTGCAACCCAAAAAAAAGGTTGAATAAAAATGTGTATGTATTAAGGTTTATTATATCTCTGAAGTTTGATGATGAATTTATATTTTTTACAATTCCTTGAATTACAATTTAGTTTGTGGATGATGACAAGGCCCGTATTAAGGGTGGTTTTAGCGGTGCAGCCGAACCAGGGCCGGATAGGAACCAAGGCTGAATAGGAGCCCCTAAGATGTTATATATTTTTTTTTCCTCTCGCTTCGTTTTTATGGCAGGTGAAGATGAAGGTGTAGGGTGGGGGTCCCTCATGACTTTCCCCGCACCAGGGCCCCCAGTGGTTCTAATCCGGGCCTGGTTGCAGGGCTTATCTTTATCTGATATTTATGTTTTAATGTTGTATGTTCACATGTGGTATGTGCAAGCGCCAACTTATATGTATCTACTTGAGATCATAAACGCAACTAAGCTACACATATAGTGTAACTTCTTGCCTGCGTTATCCCCGAAGGGGTCGCATGTGGCGCTTCGGGACCTATTTATTTTTACAGGTAAGGGGGCCGGCCTCACACCAACCACCTTCAGTTGAAGTGGGGGTCTCCCAGCTTCCGGGAGAGCTGGTTCTCATTTCTTGTGAAGGCTGAGTAAACCTTTGAGATCGAACCCTTGCTCTCGGCATGCAATGCAAGCATTCTACCAATTATTGAGCTATCGACCTTTTTACGCGCTTGATCGTCGTCGCTACAAAGCGCCAATTCTCAAGCAAGACCCAGTTGCTGTAAGGCTGGATGGACCTTTGGTGACCGGTCATTGGTAAAGGTTTTTTTTATGAATTTTTCAACCCGGCGAAGAGCAAATTTGAAAATATAAATGGTATATTTTTTGTGCTCCGCCGGGAATCGAACCCACAACCTTCCCATTCAGAGTATGCAGTGCAACCACTGAGCTACGGATCGGTCTATAATTTTTTATTCTGTCGCTTATGCCCTTTTGCCTTTCAACCGTCTAGATCATGCATCTAATATAAATCTTAAATATAGTATATTGCCATTATTGCTGTGATTGTGTGTTCTTACTTGTGTGAGTGCATCTGCGCTCTATATGTAGGTGCTTAAATAGTTGTACTTGTATTTGTTGGATATTATGAGTATTTGCTCGAGTATTCTAAATAAAATATTCTAGCAGGGTGTGCAAGTTCTCAAAAAGGTCCATCCAGCCTTACAGCAACTGGGTCTTGCTTGAGAATTGTCGCTTTGTCGCGACAACCAAGTTCATAAAAAGTCCGGTCGAAATCTCAGTTGGCAAAATGCTTGCATTCCATGTCGACAGCAAGGGTTCGATCCACACCGAAGGTGTCATAAATGATATCCCGTTAGGTATCTATTTAAAATCCAAAACAAATACCGGCAAGGTGTACTCAGCCTTCACAATAAATGAGAACCAGCCCACCCGGGAGCTGGGAAACCTGCACTTTGCACTTTCTGCACAAAACTGAAATTGGTTGGTGTGAGACCACCTCCCATACCCGTAAAAATAAATAGGTCCCGAATCACCACATGCGATCCCTACAGGAATAACGCAGGCAAGAAGATACGCTATATGTGTGACTTATTTTCGTAGTTGCGTTTACTTGAGCCTACAAAGATGGGTGAATTATATTTGAATTACTGAAAATCCAATCTATTGTCAAACGATAAAAGTTTTCTTATAATTTTATAAGGGATTTAAATTCAATGCGGATTCTATTGTCAAGTCAAGAGAGAAATTTGTATTATGCATTCTATGCCGAAATACAATTTACGTTTCTTCAGAGCTCCCTCTATCATTCCGTACCATTACATATTCCTTTTTCATATTTTATACAGCATAATCCTTTGATGCACACACATCGTTTATTCAATATAATATATTATATTGATTGAATTTTTTGAAAAAATAAATGGTGTATGGATTTAAAGTTGAAGGGTGTAACGAGATGAATTTGTTTCGTGGAATGGAAAACAGGGATTTGAATTTGAATTAGAAAATGAAAACAAAAGAAAACGATAAACAAAAACAAGGATGTTTCCCTGGCTTCAGAGCCACAAGCTTGTGAATTTGTTTATAATCAATATTGCTGTGGTTTATTATATATATATTTTGATTGTGGATAAATAAAAGTGTTTATAAAGTTTTGGTTTATTATCCTCTTGTAAGTGATATGGTTCCTGGCGCTCTGCACTCAAGTCATAATCTGCGATGAAAATTGCGGAGCTTTGGCGCTTTGTAGCGACGACCAAGCTCATACACCCCTAGAGTCTCTAGAATCTAGGGAGTCTGCCGCACAAGATTTCTTTAAAAAAAAAAAAAATGTGACGAAATGCTCGGTGACTCACTAGGGATTATTTCGTGCAATAAATATTAACCATTTAGTTGCTGCAGCTGCTGATAGTGCAGCACTCCCCTCTTAGTAACTGTTGGGTTATCGGAATTATTGCCGCTGTTTGTCCTTGGGATTTTTGACGGCATCCCGGGGATTAGCGCACACATATAATATTTGTGCAACTTATGGGATTATGACCCTAGTAGCGTTTTGTCCCGACCCCTCCCCCTCTCGGGCTAAAGGACAAACTTGCGCCAAATGGAAACTTCTAATTCCCGAACTAATCCGAAGTTCGAAGATCTTACGAAGCATTATCATCTTTGTGTCTTATTAGATAAAATAAATAAAAGTAGATTTATATGGCAATACTACGCAACGTAACTAAGCTGCACATGTATTGCATCGTTTTGAAGGGATTGCATGGTGTGTGTGGTATCTATTTATTTTCACAATAAAGGGGGCGGCCTTACGCCAGCCCCTTTAGTTTAAATTGGAGTTTTCTGACAATAATTTAGTGTAAAGGTTAATTAACCTTGGCCGGCATTTTATTTTGAGTTAGAAATAAACACCAAAACAGAAAATCATTTCTGAAGCTCTCGGTGGGAATCAAAATGATGATGAGTTGATGATTTTTTTGTAGCGCCGTTTCGTGATGTAGTCACTCCAAGGGCGCTGGTGCAAACGATGCCAGAAATTTGCTTGTCTTCAGTGCATTCCGGAACTTTACATGGTCCTCTAGCTCTCTCACATCAAACCCTAGCTCTTGGCATGGAATGTAAGCATTGTACGAATTAAGCTGTCAAACAGAAGCGATCCAAAATAAAACAAACAGGTGACAATATGGACGAAAAAATCACGTTAAATTCATAAATGCAACTGTGATCCTTCCAGTGTCTCAAAAACAAAGGCAACGCAACACACACCACAGCACTACGCAGCTAACAGCCATACTACAAAGTATCAAGTCATCAACCGCCACACCACATCAAGTGTCAGACACCTCTAGGCTCTCTCAAATCGATGTAGGAAGTCTACTGCACAGGATTCTTTGATAAAATGTGAATAGGTACGATATTATTCAATATTGGACCTACTTTAATAGAACTGAACACAAAGTTTCACATACAAAATTAAATAAGCAGCTAACCCAGTGAATATGAAAGTAGGCAGTAATGAAAGAGGGATAGACATTTCAAGTGGTGGCTTCATTTTGTATTTGTTAGTAGCACTGTTTGTTTATACTGCACTGAGCATACTAGAACACTTAATGTATATTGTACAAATGTATGCATGTGTTACAGGCGTGTTGTTAAGTTGGATAAATCACGATGTGACCAGGCGTTTTGTGAAATGGCTACCCATTTGCTGGAATATCGCTCAGTTAAATATATTTGGCGAAATCTAATCTAAATCTAAATCTAAGCTGCAAAGATATGTATCATTTGAGATTCATATTAAATGCATTCCCACAAGCAGACACGCATAATTTCGCGCTCACACATGCCGCATGTAGACCTACAATATAAAAAACCCAATTCTCAAATGGACATAAGCCCTGCAACTCTAGCCGACCTTCCCTGAAACAGGGGTGACATTGGCAAAGTGAACCATTTTTTACAGTATGGGTGGTCAGCCTCATACCAACCTAATGCGATATGGTGGGTTAAATTCAAGGAAATAAAAAAATAAACTTATGAATGCTAGTCAAAGTTGATTAAAAACTGACCAAAGTCTATGTACGACTTTACGTAATTTTTTTGGGAAAACCAAAATAAAATATATTTTTTATATGAAACACCAGCGTATTTGATACATTATGTCCGGTCGATAACTCAGTTGGTAGAGTGCTTGCATTCCATGCCGTGAGCTCGGGTTCGAATCCCACCAAGGGTGTCAGAAACGATTTCCCGTTTCGGTGTTTATTTCAAACCTCAAAATACAATACTGGCAGGGTTTACTCAGCTTTTCAGAAGAAATAAGTACCAGCCCCCTCGAGAGCTGGGAAACTCCCACTTCAAATGAAGTGGTTGGCGATAGGCCGGCCCCCTTACCCGTAGAAATAAATTGTTTCCACTCGCCACGTGCGAAGGCAAGAAGTCACACTATATGTGTAGCTTAGTTGAGTTTGCGTTTTATAAGTATGCCAAGCAATGAAATTAAAGAGAAAAATATGAATAAAAATGCACATGGTATGCGGCTGACCAGAATGTCGAAACGAGGAGTGGGGAGACCCGAATTGAGGTGGCTGGATAACATCAAGGGAAATGCAGACAGAGGATGACTGAACACAGCAGCCGATAGACAAACATAAAGAAGGATTGAAGAACCTATAAGAAGAGTTTACACAATGTTTGGAGAGCGTGCATTTGCAGTTGCTGGTCCTCTGGCCTGAAAACGCCTGCCACATCATGTGAGTGAGCTAGAGGACCATGGAAAGTTCCGTAATGATAATAATAATATTAGGATGATTTATTTGGTGAGCGCTGTTTTTGTGTGTATCACACCTCAAGAGCCTCAAGAGAGTAATGCACTGAAGACAAGCAAATTTCTGGCATCGTTTGCACCAGCGCCCTTGGAGTGGCTACATCACGAAACGGCGCTAAAAAGAAATCATCAACTCATCATCATCATCATCGTTGGAAGAGGCCTACGTCCAGGAGTGGACCTAGAAAGGAAAAAATAATGGCATTTCACGTAACGCCTAGCCGCACAGTTTCACGAATTGCCTGGGGCATATCAAGCTCTATGCATAGAAGCTCTCTTCATGCCGCGCGACTGGGCTAAAATACGGTTCGCTGTTCATTCAATGACTGCACTCACGAGTTTTTATTTGTAACTAGGCCCTTCCTGTTCAGAGTCATAATTGGCTGAACGATCCATCAATCCACCGCTCAAATTGTCAGGCATTTTTTACTCGAACCAAAAAAAAGAACAACAGCAAAAATTGAACCAGAAGATTTGCTTGTAAACTCGATTGGTGGAATTTTAGCTTTTTTAGGCGAGGTTCGAGATTGAGTCACATCAAAATATTATATATCTAATCTAATCTAATCTGATTTAAGCTGCAAATATATATATCATTTAAGATTTATATTAAATGCATTCCCACAAGCAGACATGTATAATTTCGCGCTAACACATGCCGCATGTGGACCTACAATATAAAAACCCAATTTCAAATTAACATAAGCCCTGCAACTCTTGCCGTCCTTCCCTAGAACAGGGGTGACATTGGCAAAGTGAACCATTTTTTATAGTATGGGTGGTCAGCCGCACAAAAATATGATTTCATGTTTTTGTGTTTTTTTTTTTATATCCAGTCTCAGCAGTATTGAAATATATATCAATCGTTTTGGTAGAAAGTAAGCTATAAAATATGGCCGCACATGAACAGCTGATCAGGCTTTCGAGTATTCCCCACATCAAATGTTGCTTTTCAAAATAGAGGCTGTTAGAGTTTTGGATATCCGGTTGTTTTTATAATAATTGCATCTCAAAAGCCCTTTGCGAGCTTGGCCATCGCTACAGAGTCTCAATTGCTGTAAGGCTGGATGGACCTTTGGTGATCGGTTTTCGTAAAGGCGAATGAATTTTTCAACCAAGCAAAACAACTAATATTTTAATGTATTAAAAAATAGATTTGTGAAGAGGAATGCATTTTATCAACTTATTTTGCATGGCCAGAATCAGAGTATTAACAGTACCAATTAATACTTAATTCATTATTTTAACATACTAATAATTATTAATTCACATTTACCCTTGACTTACAGATTGGTATGAGGCTGACCACACATACTGTAAAAAATGGTTCACTTTGCCAATTTCACCCCTGTGTCAGGGAAGGTCGGAAAAAGTTGTAGTGCTTATGCTCATTTGAGGTTTGGATTTTATTTGTAAGTACACATTCAGCATTTGTAAACTACACGTGTTTGTTTGTGGGCATGCATCTGAGAACTTTAAATCAATATATTCTTGCAACTTAGATTATAGATTATTTATAGACCCAATAACATCCATTGAACCAGGGTCAAAATCATAGTCGAATGCAAATTCGAGTGCCGACGCTTTATCCCCTTTACGATATCAGCGACAACTAAGCTGCATGTATAGCCCATTTTTATACTGCTTTAGTTTGATTGAACTAACTGATGCTGCAAAAAAGTTGCAACGAGAAATATGAAAGCTGAAAAAATTTTATGCTTTATTTTACCACAAAAAATATAATATTTTTCAGTACAACCAAGATTGGATGAATAATTGATGTTTGAGAAGTATTACAAAAACGATGCAGCGAAAAATATGAAATGTGGACTCTAGTGCAATTGACAGTTTGTGTCAAAGAGACAAATCGTAGGAGAGACTTCATTTGTTATCGCTTCTTGAACATTTTCAAAGCGTGGTTTTTCACTGTTGAGCCATCGATCAACATAAAAGATCATAAAACTTACAAAAATAATAACAAATAGCTTCGATTTACGTGAACAAGTACCGAGTGCATTCTATTTCATGTCAGACATACGGACATATAAACAAATCGTACTAACACATTAATAGGAATGCCAATAAATGCCTTTAATTTTTTAATTGTAGAACTGTTTTGATTTTAACGATATGATAAAAAATAAAAAAAGTAATGGACATTTTTCTGCAATCTCAAACTTTAAACTGCTCTCCTGAACAATTTTGTTCGTGTCACTTATTATGACTGCCTTTTAACCGTCGCGTCGATATCTAGTGAAAGTTTCAGTTTACTTACATACATTTTTTGATTGAGTTGTAACTTGTGAACAAAAGTCTGAAAAAGGAGGTCTGGGATTTGGTTTTGAGTAAATAAAGCTGGGCACGCTTAGTGAATTTGTATTATGGAAAAGAATAATAAAAAGGAATGGGAATGATAAAAAAGAATAATGAAAAAGGAATCCTCAGAGGGACCACAAAATGATTGGGAAGATGAAGACAATATTCAAAGGAATGGGTCGCAAGAATCCTAAATAATATCCTGAAATCTCTAGAGCCCCCTTTCCCATTTTGTTAGCCGTTTTTATTTTAGAAAAAACTTTGTCAGTAGACATGCCTTCATTGTACAAGTAAAAAGAAACATTAAAAATAAATATTATGTGACGAAACTAAGCTACACATATAGTTCAGCTTTTTGCCGCGTTTTCCCTGAAGGGGTTGCATGTGGCGAGTGAACCTAATTAGTTAATTTTCTTATTTCATTAGTTAATAAAAATCTTTGTCGCTTGTAATCGGAAATTGTACGTAGGTCCATGAGGTGACCATTGGTAATGCACCAACAAATAGCGTAGAACTCCATAAGTGCAAAAAGTAATTATTGTATTACACGGTTTACCGATGTGTTGATGAGTGAGAGGATCATGGATGTGATTCAATCTTCGATCACGAGGGACAACAACTTTTTTTGACTTTTCAGTTTGCGTCTATTTGACGTAAAAGATGCACTTCTACTAATGACAAAGGATAAAGCTTCCACGAAACGTTAAAAAACTTGATATTTTTTTCATAATTTTTCAAAATCCATGTACTTTTGTAGGCTACTAAAATGGAAGAACTCTTATAAAGGGGTTGGTTTCAAATTTAAACTGAGGCCTAGACTATGATGAACGTACAAAAAAAATAGTTTCCCTAATACGGGGGGGGGAGGGGGGGATGAGATAAGCATTTTCTAAGCTGCTCACATCAAAACAGTTGGGAGGAATCCAATTTCCGGCCAGGACTTAAGCTCTAATTCAATTGGCGTCGTTTTTCGGGCCGTAAGAGGAAGATAAGCCGGGCGCACTTGGGCTTATTTACAATAAGGCATACTTTGGCTCAGAGGCGGCTACATTTTTTTTTCTTTTTTGTGCATATCCCTTAACTTATAGGTTGGTATGAGGCTGACAACATGTATGTAAGAACGAATGTATTAATTGTAAAAAAAAAGTATGGATTGTGAATTTTCATTTGTAGTTCGATTTTGAAAATAGTTGAAAAATAAAAATAGGTTGGTATGCGGCTGACCACCCATGCTGTAAAAATGGTTCACTTTGCCAATGTCACCCCTGCTTCAGGGAAGGTCGGTAAGAGTTGCAGAGCTTATGTTCATTTGAGATTGGGTTTTTTATATTGCAGGTCCACATGCGGCATGTGTAAGCGCGAAATTATGCATGTCTGCTTGTGGGAATGCATTTAATATGAATCTCAAATGATACATATCTTTGCAGCTTAGATTTAGATTTTAGATCGTACGTGCATAAATTTAGTCGTCCCAGAACCAAATACAATTTATTTTGTTTTTTTAACGCATTTACAAAGTAGATGCCTACTTTTTATTTGCTATCATAAAGTCAAAGCGCAACTCAAAGCATTTATCATATCCGGTCGATAGCTTAGTGGAATGTTTTTTTTTAAATATGCAGTGTTTGATCCCGAAAAACGGTGTCCGAAATGATTTTCTATTTTGACGTTTACTTCAAATCCAAAATTAAAATACCGGCAAGGTTTATTTAGACAGCACAAAAAATGAGACCTAGCCGCCTCGGGAGCTACAAATTCAGCACTTCAAGAGAAACAGCTGATACTATATGATGCTTTTCAACAAATTTCCAACTTTTTTTCAAAAATTTATGCTTTGTGATTTTTCGCATACTGCTCCAAGTCTTTTAAAGAAATCAGAAGACAAACACATAAATGTAGAACCAAGATAGGTTGGTGAAATACTCCACAGTTTCACAAAAATAGTAGCATATGTCGCGAATCCAAAACACAACACATACGTAGAGTGTCATCATTTTTCATACTTGAATCCCGAGTGTACCCAAACTATGTGTACACACAGTTTAATCAAGATTACCTTCATGATTTCACTTTTACGCTGAAAAAGCCCATCGTAGCCAAGAGCGAAACGTCCAAAAAGCTCCCACAGACCACGGCAACAGATCCCGGAAAACATCTCTCCAGCATCATGTACCATATGTAAGTTGCGTTAACTGTATGCGTCAACACACATGAGTAAAAAATAAAACAATTGAATTGAAAAGACATAAAGTATTTTTTGAGACGTCACTGCCTAAGGGCATAGGTACTTGTGTTTATAATAAGCTAGAGTATATACACTGAGTTCTGAGTATACTGATATAAGAAAGTAAATACAGGGGCTGCTGTTCCGAGGGTGTCTAACTTGTCGTTAAACTCCTTGTCATTCGCAGATTAAAAGTAAGGACTTGAGAATATTGACATGCTCGTGTCTGTTTAGATCAATGTGATGAATCTTCTCGAAAACTGTTTTGAAAACTTCTCGATTTTTTTTTCGTACCTGATGATGTGAAATTTATTTAAGAAACCGGTCATCCATTTATAATTTTTACTCACTCTTTATTTATCATAATCTGCAATGTTGATTTGTAATGTTGGCTTATTCATTTGTTACATTTTTTGTATAGAAAATTATTGACTTTTTTGTATAGATTTCTTTTCAAGGTTTTGTTCTTTTTTTATACTTAAATTTTATTTATTATTTGTATTCCTTGACTTGTAGGTTGATATGAGGCTGATCATCCATACTGTAAAAAATGGTTCATTTTGTCAATGTCAGCCCTGTGTCAGGGAAGGTCGGCAAAAGTTGTAGGGCTTATATTCATTTGAGGTTTGGATTTTATTTGTAAGTAGGTACACATTCAGCATTTGTAAGCGCAAACTACACGTGTTTGTTTGTGGGCATACATCTGAGAGCTTTGAATGAATATATCCTTGCAACTTAGATTATAGATTATAGATTATTATAGTACAACAAAATACGCAACCAACATACACATATATTGTAGCTCCTTGGCGCGTTCTTCCCGATAGGTTTTGCGTGTGATGAGTTGAACCTCTTTATTTTCACATGTCAGGGCGCCGACCTTACGTTAACCACTTCAGTTGAAGTGGGAGTTTCCCAGCTCGAGAGACGGCGGGCACTCATTTCTTGTGAAGGCTGAGTAAACCTTGTCCGTATTTTATTTTGGGGTTAGAAATAAACACCGAAACGTGAATCGTCATTTCTGACACCCTCTGTGGGATTCGAATCCGAGCTCTCGGTATGGAATGCAAGCACTCTACCAACTGAGCTATCAACCGGACCTATTGAGTTCAAAAAATGTTTTCATATTTAAAAAACGATCTTCATACTAAGGCAGCTAAACTACACATATAGTAGAACTTTGTTCTCGAAGATATCGCATGTGGCCAGTGGACCTGTATTATTTTCACATAAATCTAATCTAATCTAATCTAATCTAATCTAAGTTGCAAAGATATGTTACATTGGAGATTCACATTACATGCATTCCCACAACCAGACACGTACAAGTTCGCGCTTGCACGTGCCTCATGTGAGCCTACAACATAAAAACCAATCTCAAACGGACATACACCCTGCAACTCTTGCCGTCCTTCCCTGTAAGAGGGGTGACATTGGCAAAGTGAACCATTTTTACAGCATGGGTGGTCAGCCGCATACCAACCTATAAGTCAAGGAACATACACGACAGATTACATTTTTTAAATCAATAAATAATAATATACATGGACATCAAAAACTTAAAACATAAAACAAATTTCATTTTAATAAACCCTAGCCGCCAACATTACAGATCAACCGCCATTTCTTTCTGTCCTTACATACTTCTTTCATTTCCTCCAGAGTCATAACCTTCTGCATGCAAGCTCTTCTTTTATTATGACTCTGGATATTCCATTCATTCGCAATTTCGGATATTTGGTCCATCCATACCTTTCTCGGTCTTCCTCTACCACGACATCCATCTATTCTACCAACATATACTTTCTTCGTCAGTCTTTCAAAATCCACATAAATAAATAAAAATAAAACCATAAATGAAACCGTTGTCTTTTATTTTGTTTTCCTTACACATGTATTGTCCTATATATAACTGCGAGGGTTATCTTGAGAGTATTGTTTACTTAGCGCCGTTTTCCTGAAAATGAGCTCCACAACAAAGAATTCCTTGGTCTTTGATGCGGTCGCCGTAGCCTCTACACAGAGAAGCCGATGCGGGCCTTTGATATTAATATCGTTCATCTTTCTGATACGACCCTCTTTCCTTATTGAACGCCCATCTACAAAGCTGTAATTATTTCGTACTTCCTGTTTACTGAATTTTGATTTTACCCGATCTCCTTTTTTTAAAATCTTTTTATACATATTTTTTCCTTTTTTATATCTTTCTGTACTGTATCCTACCGCCGTTCCACTAGGGGTGGCTGGTACCTCCGCAGATGCGCCTCCACTTTTTTCTGTCCATACAAACCACTTTCATTTCCTCAATATTCATCACCTCTTTCATACATGCTCTTCTCTTATTCTCAATCTGCAATTTCCATTCTTTCGCAATCTCACCTATTTGGTCTAACCATTCATTCCTCGGCCTTCCCCTTCCGCGCTTTCCTCTGATATTTCCTTTGTACACTTTCTTCGTTAGTCGTTCATCATCCATTCTTTCGAGATGTCCGAACCATCTATAATCTAAGTTGCAAGGATATATTCATTCAAAGCTCTCAGATGTATGCCCACAAACAAACACGTGTAGTTCGCGCTTAAAAATGCTGATTGTGTACTTTCAAATAAAATCCAAACCTCAAATGAACCAAAAGCCCTGCAACTCTTGCCGACATTCCCTGAAACAGGGGTGCCATTGGCAAAGTGAGCCATTTTTTACAGTATGGGTGGTCAGCCTCATACCAAACTATAAGTCAAGGAATGACTTATAGGTTGGTCTCAACGTACTTTTTGTACTTTCATTCTCATATTCTCTTTTATACCACACTCGTTCATCACCCAATCATTACGTACTCTATCATTCAGTGTCTTTCCAGCCATTGCTCTCAGGTAAGCCATTTTAATCGTACATACTTTACTCAGCTCACATTCATTAACTGTCCACGCCTCACTTCCATACATCAATGTCGGAACCAATATGCCATTGTGGACCGCCAATAATTAATAAACAGTTTTAATAAATCTCTTACTCAGAGCCTGTATGAAAAAGATTATGACTCTGAAGGAAATTAATGAAATGGCGGTTGATCTGTAATGTTGACGGCTTTGGTTAATTAAATTGGAATTTGTTTTCTGTTTTAGTTCTGATGTCCATAGATATTATTATTTATTGATTTAAAAAATGTTATTTGTCGTGAATGTTCCTTGACTTATAGGTTGATATGAGGCTGACCACCCATAATACATAAAAAAAACGGTTCATTTTGCCAATGTCATCCCTGTTTCAGGGAAGGTCGGTAAGAGTTGCAGTTCTTATGTTCATTTGAGATTTGGGATTTTATATTGTAGGTTCACATGCAGCATGTGCAAGCGTGAATTTATACTTGTCTGCTTATGAGAATACATATTATGTAAATCTCCAATGTAACATATCTTTCAACTTTAGAATTGATAATTTTAAAACTTGTTTTTGGCTTGAGAAAAAAATAAAATCATAGCATTTCTCTTACACATTTTTATATTATTTTTCTAGAACATTGGTCTTTTGTCCTCTTGTCGCAAATTTATTCAACATAAAAAAAAATAAAAAAATGAAATCAAATTAACAATTAATAAATTGCGACAAATAATAACTTTTAATTAAAATTTCACCGTCCACCGCTCACACCGACGATTGATTAATTTTTCTCATTCTGTTCAAGTGATTCGAGATCATTCCATTAAGGGTGAGAGCGAAGGAAGGAGGGGGTGGAAAAAATCGTGAATTTGAAAAGAGCAATGACAGGTCGGCCCATTGACGTCATGAAAAGAATCCACCCCATTGTGAAGGCTCCACTCAAAAATAATTCGTTCCTCTCTTTGTCCGCGGTGATTATGCATAGGGGCCGATTTTATTTTTGACAGACCTCGAAAAAAATTGGCACGCGACTTTAAAAAATAATTAAGTAGTCATCTTGCAGATTAGATTATTTTTAATTGCTTGGATTACAGTTAGGGAAGTGCCTCTCGAAGCGTTCTAATTTTCATGTTATGTATGATGTCACACACTGTATTTTGAATGGATGATTACAGTTTTGAAAGAAAGGAAATATTAATAATTATCTTCGCTAAGGATAAAAGAAAAACAGCTTTGTTTTCGGTTACTTGTGAGTATATATATATTTTATACCACAACCGGTTTCGCAAACATCCGTTTGCATCGTCAGGTGGTTGAATTAATACTAAATGGCTTAGAAACGGAATAAATCTTAGAGTCTCTATTATGTATATGGTGACTGGACATTTTTTTTTTCCAACCACATCACGAAACTTCTGCATCATAGTTCCTATGGACCAACCCTCTCCGCACTTGAAATAATCGAAATCAACAAATTCAAAAATTTCCCCTTATAGACTTATTAACAACATATTAGCACCCAATTCATCCCCTTTGTTGACCATATTCCCAAGGAAGCAATTTCTAAGAAATTATCCAGCTGATGCAAACTCCACACATGGCCAGCCTGCAACCCTCTAAGATGATTCCGTACTAAGCCATTTAGTATTAATTCAACCACCTGACGATGCAAACGGATGTTTGCGAAACCGGTTGTGGTATAAAATATATATACTCACAAGTAATCGAAAACAAAGCTGTTTTTCTTTTATCCTTAATGATGAACGATTACAAAGTTAATGCCTCTGCAATCAATAAAAATATCTTCGCACAAACAAACACGTGTAATTCGCGCTTACAAATGCTGAATGTGTACTTGGAAATTAATAATCCAAACCTCAAATGTACATTAACCCTACAACTTTTATCGACCTTTCCTGACACAGGGGTGACATTGGCAAAGTGAATCATTTTGTACAGTATGGGTGGACAGCCTCATACCAACCTATAAATCAAGAAAAAACATTAGCTAATTCCTCCGCTGTTTCAGGGAATGGCGGCATTACGCTCCCTCAGTTCTTGTTTGCCGTATACGCCAATCTAGTCAAATATGACTTTTTCATGCAGTTGTCTTATGAATCAAATTCTACACAATCTGAGCTAAGAAAAAACCGTAAAACTCGATAATGTGAGAGTTCTTTTAAATATTTTACAAATAAATTGCTTGTTTTCATAAGACACATTGGTCCAGTACACATGCAAACATTGCTCATGTAAAATTTTCTCAACGGCGTATACGGCAAACAAGAACTAAGACAGCGATTTGGTGTTCGTTTGTGTTTAATGTTTTTATCATTTAAGTATATTCCGGTCTCATATATTTTCTACGTAAATCACACGTCAATAAACTACTCGTATGAACGCCTAAAGCGTTTTCACACTTGCCCGAGAACCAATTCTTCCCACGTATTTGTACCGCTGGACGCTCGCACACGCGGTCCATGCAAACTTGAAATAAAATCAATGCCGAGTTAGCCAAGAACAAAACTTTTCTCCGCAAAGATGCCCCGGGACGGAAGCTGCCTGCATCTCGAACCATCACACATTGCCCGCGTAATCTACAATCTAAGTTGCAAAGATATATTGACATTTAAGATTAATATTCAAAACATGCCCACAGACAGACACGCTGCATGTGTAATTGAAAAAAAAAACAATGCTCAAAGAAACAAAAATGTTTCAACTCCTGCCGCTTTATTAAACCTTCTCAAGAAATATGAACCAACCCCTTCAGGAGTCTAGTAATTCCACTCCGATTGAAGTAACTGTAACTCTGTCGCCATTCCGCTAGGGGTGGCCAAAGCCTCTTCATAGTTGCATATATTTCTTTATATACCTACTTACATACCTCTTTGAATTCATTCATATCCATCATAATTTTCATACATTTTCTTATTTTACACACACTTTGTATATTTCATTCTTTCAAAATCTCCTCAATCTGATCACTCCATACTTTTTTCGGTCGTCCCTTACCTCTTTTTCTTTTCACACTTCCTCTGTATATATACTTTGTCAGTCCATCATCATTCATTCTTTCCACATGCCTAAACCATTTCATTACATTTTTTGTGGTTGTGGTAAAGCCGGCGCCTTGCCTGTAAAAATACATAGGTTTCAGATGCACCATGCAACACTTTTGCGTACAACGCGGTAACAAATTGCATTATATGTGAAGCTAAGCGGCGGTTTTTTTACCATTGAGTAAGCCTTCCCGGTATTATATTTTGGATTTAAATTAAACACCGAAACGGGAAATTATTTTTGACACCCTCGGTAAGATCAAATCCAAAACCTTCTGTGATGACATTCAAGCATCTTCCCCGCTGAATTATCGACCAGAACCTATTTATTTTTACAGTCAAGGGGGCCGGCCTTACGCCAACCACTTCAGTTGAATCGCAATTGATGATGCAGGAAGCAATGATGTTAAAATTAGTGTATGCGATTTGTTGAGGGACGTACAACTTTTAGAACACCCCTCAGGCTCGGACTTTCCAACTATAAACAACATGGCTTCACTGCAGTACCCATTCCGGCAAAGGATAACGTATTCCATCACTTAAACTTTACTTTCACCAACAATGTCTTGAAACTTAAACGCTCCCTAGAAGCGCTGCTTTCATATGCGTACATTTTTTGGTTAACGCTTTGTTTGAGGTTAGGGTTGTGTTTTATATACTTGTAGTACGGGAAACTTTGGCAATATTTGTTCTTGGGATCAGTCTTGCTCCTATGTTTGAACGTCTTCTCCCCCTTGGATCTCCATGCACGTCTTCCGCAACTGCAGGCTCCGTTCCTTTTAAGCATTTAGACGCTATTGACAAGCTTGCGTGTCCGGCGATTCAGAAATAAACTTTACTGAATTGATCTACAAGTGTAAATTGTTTTATCTCTCACTCTTCATCACTAAGCTGCATGTAAAGAGCAACTCCTAAATGTGTTGCCCACGAAGCGCATTGTGAGGATATCTACTATGATGTTCATGTCTTCAACGAGGTATATGTTCAACATCTGCTTCAAAACTAAAACCGCGCTCCAGGGTTTCTTCATCACTAATTGTAACGCTTGCTAGTGCATTGAACACGAGAACAATATCACTTTTAAAAGAAGACAATCAACTTATTATGCACTTATTTATTAACAATCTTATTAACAATCAAACTTATTATGCACTTTTATTTAGTTACAAAAACGCAACGCTACACATATAGTGTAACTTCTTGCCCGCGTTATCCCCGAAGCGGTCGCATGTGGCGCTTCGGTACCTATTTTTTACGGGCAAGGGGGCCGGCCTCACACCAACCACTTTCAGTTGAAGTGGGGGTTTCCCAGCTCCCGGAAGGGCTGGTACTCATTTTTTGTGAAGGCTAAGTAAACCTTGAGATCGAACCCTTGCTCGGCGATTCACAAAATTTGAAGATATTATGCACTTCGATTGTTCGGCCAGTTTTGTTTTGCCAGAGCAGATCCAGGAGGAGAGAATTTTTGTTGTAAATTATTTAAAAAGTTTTATAAAATTTTCAATGCAATTTTCTAAAAAACGGCTGTTATCAAATATATATTAATTGTTTAATTGAAGGTTGATATCTCAGTTGATTGTTGATTAAGATTTATTGGCCAAATGATGATGTATTGTATATGCTGCTAGTCTGGACATGATGTTCACCAATGAAGGCGCTTACCAACCAGACAGCTTAATAGTGTAAACATGATGGATGCGCGAACCTACCAGTGCCTGTGTAGTGTGGCCTGCTGCAGTTGATCGATTGGCTTTGTAAGGAGACTGCAATTGTCACCTCGTGTAAACATGTTCTTACCTGCAACAAGACAACACATATAGGAATTAGTGCCATGTACAGGAATACGTGACCTACTTAGTTCTATGTTCCCAAAATTGTGTATTTGATAACTTGACAGCTATTATCTAGGCTGCAGCAATTTCTTCTTCTTCTACTTCCTTTAGTTGTAAATCTATGATTTGTTTATTGTGGAACTCCCTCCTGTGATGCAGAAGACCAACTGTTCTCCTATCTTTTGGGTGGGTGACCTGGTAGACGCTGGCCGTCTGGTATTTTCATCATTTTTTATTGCAGAGTTGCTTGCCGGAATCTGTTGCTTTGGTATGTCCGTAAAAGAAGCTCATCGTAGACATGGGCAAAACGTCCAAAAACTTCAACTCCCACAGACCACGGCAACATATTCCAGAAAGCAACTCTTCAGCATCATCAACCAGCCGTGTAAACCTTAAACTCCTATTAACTAATGTATTTTCTTTCATACCTAACGATTATAAATACAAAGTACGCAACTAAATGGCGCATAAAGTTCAACCTCTAATACCGATTTACCAGAAGAGAACGATATGTGGCGTTTACTTCTAGATAATATTTAATTAAGTGCCGGCCTTACGCCAACCACCTCACATGAAATGGGGGGTTTTCAGCTTCTAAAGGATGAATCAAATTTTCCGTTATTTTAATTTGATGTTTGATATAAATACAGAAACGGGTAATAGCTTCTGAAACCCTCAGAAGGGATTTGATTCTAGTTTTCTAGAATGGAACGCGAGCATTTAACCCACTCAGCTATCGACCACACGTGCCAGCAAATAAATAAGGGTTGCCCTGTAACTAAGGATTCCTCTTTAATACCGGTCCATTGCAAGTATCTTAATTAGTACTCTACAGACAACAAAATCCCTTCGTCTTAAAACTAAGCGTCTAAGAATTAGCAAACCTTTTCATTCCTCCCTTCAGGACCGCATCGTGTCATGACAAATCAGTCAAAGACAACTCGTCCACAGATAAATCGGTCACACGACAGTTCGTCAAACACAAAATTTCGGTCACAAACAACTCGGACACAGATAATTCGTCCGCACACGCAAAAGTCACGGACAATTTTGTCTGACATTCTAATATAATCTGTGCCTCCTGTGAAAAGTGATACAACTCAAAAATCATCATTTTACAGGAGAGCAAAAACAAGATTTAAAAAATTCTAATTCATGAACTAAGTGGGCTAGGTTACACATAAGTACCTTATTTTGTAGATAAAAACATTTACTTTCACTGTGCATTTTAATTTTTATGGTAAATATTATAGTTTTAAAGTAATTTATTAAACTCTGTCAGTTGTACCTTTTTTGCCTGTACTTGTATCATTTATTACGTGATAAATGATACAAGTCGAGTTATATTATATTGCACCTATAAGTTGTCTTTGTGTAAAGTGATACACAAAAAGTTTAAAAATCTAATAACTCGTAAGATAATATTCCTAACAGAAGTTTCTCAAACCAATTATAAAAGTACTACCCCAAAGATTCAATTGTTATACTTATAATAGTGATATTTTCATAATTTACCTGAATCGTATCACTTTGCTAAATTTCTAGTCAAAAATTGGTGTAAAGTGATATAACTCTAGATGTATCAGTATTCACGATGAATTTGTAAAAACCGGTGAGTGGAGCAATTACTTAAAGCGGTACAACTTGACTTATATCTATTTTCACTTTTTTTTTGCCAAAATCCTGCCAGTTATATCACTTTTCACCAAATTATCTCCTTAACTATAGCAGATAAAAGAATGTGAGTAAGACCAAAAAAATGCTAATTTTTTTCTGATTATTTCTATGCAAAAAACTCAAAAAGGGTATAACTCGAGTTGTATCACTTTTCACAGGAGGCACAGATCTAATCTTAGTTGTAAAGATTTGTAACATTGGGGATTCACATTACATGCATTATCATAAGAAGACACGTACAAGTTTGCGCTTGCGCATGCCGCATGTGAACCTACAACATAAAAAAAACAAATCTCAAATGAACATACACCCTGTAACTCCTGCCGACCTTCCCTGAAACAGGAGAAGGCATTGGCAAAGTGAACCATTTTCTACAGCATGGGTGGTCAGCCGCATACCAACAAGGAATTATTTGACATAAAAAACCTGCTCTGACAGAAATGAATGGAGAGATATGGAGTAGGCCTATGTCCAGCAGTGGACGGAGATGGCTGTATAAGAAGAAGAAGAAACCTGTTCTTCAAAAAACCTTCGTTATTCTTTTTTTTTAAGTCCAGTCGATAGCTCAGTTGATAGAGTGCTCGCATTCTATACCGAGAGCTCGGGTTCCAATCCCATCGAGGGTGTCAGAAATGATGTCCCGTTTCGGTGTTTATTTAAAAATCCAAAAGGCCGGCCACCTTGCGTGTAAAAATCAGTAGGTTCCACTCGCCACATGCGAAACTTTTTGGGGATAACGCGGCAAGACGTTACATTATATGTGCAGCTTAGTTGCGTTGCGTTTAGGTTTAGTTCAAAGATATATTCACTTAGGAATCATCTTATATGCATTCCTATAATCAGAGACCTATAATTTCACGCTTACAGACGCCACATGTGGACCTACAACATAAAAACTCAATCTTAAAAGAACATAAATCCCTGCAACTTGTGCCGACCTTCCTCGGAAAAGGATTTTTGAAATTTATTGCATGCGACTAAAACGTGGTTGACCGAAAAGTTGTGTACATAAATTGTCGTCTGACTGCATTCTTTTTGACCGATTTGTCTATGGATGAGTTATTGTGGCCTAGTTGACTGTGACCAAAATGTCGTTGACCAAAAAGTCGATTATCTTAGAGCTTGTATGAAAAAAGTTATGACTCTGGATGAAATGAAAGAAGTAGGATGCAAGGACAGGAAGAAGTGGCGGCTAATCTGCAATGCTGATTTTTAATGTTGGTTTATTGGCTTGCTACATTTTTTGCATAAGACATTTTTTACTTTTTACTTTCTTGCTATAGCCGAAGGCTATAAAAGAAAGTTATGATTTGGTGTGAAAAAAAAATTTCGAGGTTTTCACGGAAATGAGTTGTCCTGGTGCAGGACATGCCAAAAAACACTATCTTTCAAAAACGTCCGTCTGTATGTATGTATGTATGTATGTATGTATGTATGTATGTATGTATGTATGTATGTGTGTGTGTCACTTTCCAAAGTATAAGACCTAGAGATACCAAATTTTGGCTACATCAACTTTTTTGGACATGTATTAAGTATGAATAACATGACATTACACCAACTTGAAAATTCAAGATGGCTGCCATACAAAAAAAACATAAAATAGCACTTTTCTCAAAAACGGCTCCAAGAATTTTTCTTAAATTTTCAGAGTTGCCACTAATTAATTTTTAACTTAATAAATTAGTTATAACAACACTCTTACTAATCTGTGTCTATGGGCTGCCATATGAAAAAAACAAACGATTGTGATTTTCTCGAAAGTTAAGGGGTCAACAAAAATATAATTATCTACAATATTATGGACAACATAAATTTCTACAAATTAACAAAAAAAATTTTTTGAAAAAATAAATATAAAGCACCGTTTACACGACCTGAAATTTTAAATCGAAAATATTACAAAAACCTATTAAAATGCAAGATATTTAAATTTGTTTTAAATTTTTTAGAAAGAACAAGCTTAATTATTTAATTTGTAATCATTTTTTTTTTACTTTTTTGAAAATTCAAGATGGCTTCCGAAGAGCTGAAAATTTAAAATGCGATTTTCTCAAAAACGGCTCCGACGATTTTTCTTAATTTTTTTGTGAATCCATTTAAATAATAGTGCTATCTAATAATTATAATAATTTCTTCATCATAATCTCGGTTTAGGGAGTTGCCATATAAAAGAAAAAAATAATGGAAAAATTCTCGGCAGTTAGAGGGTTAATAAAAAAATAATGTAGAGCAAATGTAAAACAATAATAATAACCTATATATTGCCATCATTATTTTTTCCAAAAAGTGAATCAAAAGTATAGCCGCCATACAAAGTGAAAATTTTCCATACAAAATGTATTAGCAATTTTCTTGGTAGTCAAAGGGTTAAAAATAGATAAAAGGCTGCCATTCTTAAAATTTTATAAATACCAATAATAATCAGTCGTTACTTTTTCAAAATATAACTAATAAGTTTACCCACCATACAAAGTCCTAGTTTGCATACAGAAGGGTTCAATTACCATCTATAATAATCTAGAATAAAGTTGCAATGAAATATAAACATTCAAAACTAATATGAAATGCATGCCCACAAACAGGTACGTGTAAGTTCACGCTTACGAATGCTGAATTTGTACTTACAAATTAAAACCAAATCTCAAATGAACATAAAACCTGCAACTCTTGCCGACCTTCCTTGAAACAGGGGTGACATTAACAAAGTGAATTATTTTTTACACTTTAGGAGGACTGAGAAAGGCGAGAAAATTGAGATAAGATTGAATGAAAAAAGAGTGGAGGTCGTGAAAGAATTTGATTATCTGGGAAGCAAGTTTGAGTCGAATGCGAAATTGACGAAATAATTGGAAAAGCGCGCTAGTAGAGGAAGAAGTGTAATGGAAATGATTGGAAGCATTACAAGGAATAGGAAACTTACGAAGAATATGAGATCGGCGGTCCACAATGGCATATTGGTTGGTGGAAGTGAGGCTTAATGAATGTGAGCTGAGTAAAGTATGTAAGTACGGTTGAAATGGCTTACCTGAGAGCAATGGCTGGAAAGACACTGAGTGATAGAGTACGTAATGCTTGAGTGATGAACGAGTGTGGTATAAAAGAGAATATGAGAATGAAAGTACAAAAAAGTACGATGAGATGGTTCAGACATCTTGAAAGAATGGATGATGAACAACTAATGCAGAAAGTGTACAAAGGAAATGTCAGAGGAAAGCGTGGAAGGGGAAGGCTGAGGAAAGAATGATTAGACCAAATAGGTGAGATTGCGAAAGAATGGATCCTGCAGAGTGAGAATAAGAGAAGAGTATGTATGAAAAAGGTGATGACAGCAAAAAGTGGAGGCGCATCTGCGGAGGTACCGGCCACCCCTAATGAAACGGTGGCAGGATACAGTACAGTACAGTACAGAAATCAGCTTCATACCAACCTATGAGTCGAGGATCTTTCTTGTGTAATTGGCGCTTTTTCCAGAGAAGACCAACCTCGCAGAGGACTCTTGAGGTGTGATTCACACAAAACGGCGCTCACCAAATAAATCATCTAAATATTTTTTATTCACTTAAGAATTTATATGGCTATTTCCATACTCGCACGGGTATGCAGGTACACACCGCCGTGGAATAAAATTGATTTATTATCGATATATTATATTTTCATTGAAACTGCATAAGCTGGTAGATGATTATAGCTTTACATACGTCATACAGTGGGTTAATTTTTGCAAGAAAGTCGAGTGCAGATTCTGTGCAATTTATTTTGTATAGATTTATTTTTAAGGTTTTGTTGTTTTCTTATACTTAAATGTTATTTATTACTCGTATTCCTTGACTTATAGGTTGGTATGAGGCTGACCACCCATACTGTAAAAAATGGTTCACTTTGCCAATGTCACCCCTGTTTCAGGGAATGTCGGCAAGAGTTGCAGGGCTTATGTTCATTTGAGGTTTGGATTTTATTTGTAAGTACACAATCAGCATTTGTAAGCGCGAACTACACGTGTTTGTGGGCATACATCTGAGAGCTTTGAATGAATATATCCTTGCAACTTAGATTAAAGATAGATTATTATAGAGCTGTCTATGAACGCGTTGTCTGTGACCGATTCGTCGTGGAACCAGACCGCATTTCACCCTCGTTCTTCCCTTATATGGTCAGTCTTGACCGCGACCGCATTAGTCCGAGTATTTACACGGTCCTCGCCTACACAATCAGGGATTAAAGCGGACACTCTGACCAGTAGACCACCTGCGAACTTACAAGTTGTAGACCTTCTTAGTATACCTACATGCATTCTGAAGAGAATACTAGAAGTGAAAAGTTTCAGTGAACGTACGTTACGTTACTAAGCTACACATATTGTATAACTTCTTGCCACGTTTTCCCCGAGGGGTCACATATGGCGAGTGGTAGCTAGAATGTGTGAATTACAAAAATGTTGTTTTTGTGTGTATCACACCTCAAGAGCCTTGGTCGTCGCTGTAGAAAGCGCCGATTCTCAAGCAAGACCCAGTTGCTGTAAGGCTGGATGGACCTTTTGATGACCGGTCTTTGATAAAGGTTTTATGAATTTTTCAACCCAGCGAAAAGCAAATTTGAAAATAAAAATGGTATATTTTTTGTGCTCCGTCGGGATTCGAACCCACAACCTTCCATTTACGAGTCCAAAGTGCTACCGCTGGACTACGGACCGGTCATTGTAATTCATTTGTTATCTATAATCTAAGTTGCAAATATATATTGACATTTAAGGCACATCCAAATAATGCATGCCCACAAGGAGGCACATTTCAGTTAGCGTTTACACATGCTGCATGTGAACGTATAAAATTAACCAATCCTTACAGGAACAGAAGCCTTGCAAATCCTGCCGCCTTTCCCTGAGACCAAGAAATTGGCAAAAACTACATATGTTGACTCAGAATCAGGTTCAAAGGGATTCAAATCGGTGATTCTTTCATTTCAAGCACACAAATCAAAGGCAAATACCTAATTCTCTCGGCCCTAGTCAAATACACGGAACTATAAAAAACTTTCAAAAATTAAAAATTTTACCTTAGCTTTTCAAAGACTTTGGAGGGTGCTTCTAAATTTTAATTAAAGTCCTAAGCCCTTGGGAAAGAAGATTAAAATTAATAAATATTTTTGGAGTTGAAACTTTTATATTTCATAGAGCATTAGATGGAGTGACTTGTAAATACGGTGAGATGCAGCCGGGCTCAGTACAATCGCTGCTAAGTGTGTTTTATTTTATACTGAAGACCAGCGCTTCTAAAACTACACCAAAATATAGTGAGAAGGTTACAAATCAAATTACATTTTTTTCCTAAGGAGTCATACTGTAAACAATGGTTCACTTTGCCAATGTCACCCCTGTGTCAGGGAAGGTCGGCAAAAGTTGTAGGGCTAATGTTCATTGAGGTTTGGATTTTATTTGTAAGTTCACATTCAGCATTTGTAAGCGCGAACTACTTACATGTATTTGTTTGTGGGCATGCATTTGATATGATCTTTGAATGAATATATCTTTGAAACTTAGATTAAAGATAAAACGCAACGCAACTAAGCTACACATATAGTGTAACTTCTTGCCGCGTTATCCCCGAAGGGGTCGCATGTGGCGAGTTGAACCTATTTATTTTTACAGGTAAGGGGGCCGGCCTTACGCCAACCACTTCAGTTGAAGTGGGGATTTCCCAGCTCCCGAGGGGGCTGGTACTCATTTCTTGTGAAGGCTGAGTAAACCTTGCCGGTATTTTTATTATGGGGTTTGAAATAAACACCGAAATAGGAAATCATTTCTGACACCCTCCTCGGTGGGATTCGAACCCGAGCTCACGGGGTAGAATGCAAGCACTCTACCAACTGAGCTATCGACCGGACTTTTTTAATTTAATAAGATTAAAGATTATAGAAAGATATCCTGTGCGGGAGACTTCCTAGATTTCAGACTCTAGGGATCTATGACACTTGCTGTAGTGCCGCAGGGGTGTTTACGAGCTTAGTCGTTGCTACAATGCACCGATAATCAAGCAAGACCCAGTTGCTAGTACGCTGGATGCCACTTTAGTGACCGGTCTTTGGTAAAGGCTTTGTAATTTTTTCAACCCAGCGAAGAGCATATTTGAAAATGTAAATGGTGTATTTTTTGTGCTCCGCCGGGATTCGAAACCACAACTTTCCATTTACGTGTCTGAAGTGCTGTCACTGGACTACGGACCTAACAATAAGGACATTTTTTATACTGATTTTTGATAAATCACTAGAAGGGCACCATTTCACTATACATAGCATCTCCTAGCAGTTTCTTGATTAATAAGTTTTGATGAGGCTGACCCTCCACATTGTAACAAGTTGCAAACCTTATGTTCATGTGAGGACTAGTTTATATTGTATGCACACATGTGCTTGTTTGTGGGCATGCATTTAATACAAGCCTCAAATGTCAATACATGAAGCCCCGCAACAGAGGATCAGGACATCAACCGCCACATCACCAACACCTCTGCGGCACTACAACAAGTGTCATAGACTCAAGAGCGTGCATCCTATATAGAAACATGCGCCTAATAGGTAGGCAATATATGGTAAAAAGCCATTTAAGCCTGAAATACAGATTTTTCAATTTAAATTCGATTGGAGCCATCGTTTACACTTAAGTCAATTTCAAATGAGTTATTTTAAAGGAATGGGAAATAATATTATTTATTCTGAAAAGGATTTGCCTATACTCTATTCTTGCATGGGGCTATTCTTAGACATTTTAGTCGTCGGTTAAGCCCACGCTTTGACAAACTAATGGTGCCTGAGATGGAACTTTCATCAGCACGGTCATTCTTACCTACCGAGTTTTGTAATATTTGTATGAAGACAAATCAGCTGTTCACTTGCGGCCATCTTGGATTGACATGTCTTCATACAAATGCATCATTAGTTTGTCAAAGCGTTAGCTCAACCGACGACTAAAATGTCCAAGAATAGCCCCGTTAGAGTCTCTAAAATCTAAAGAGTCTCCCGCACAAGATTCCTTAAAAAATCTTGAAGTAATAAAACGGACGATGTTTTTTGGCATTTTTAAAGAGAGCGTAAGAAAAAGCTTTAGATTCACTAGTGTAGAGCTAAGGGTAGCTTCTCGCTAAGCTGACAGCGACCTGGCCTAAGCCTCTGTAAGGCGAACTAAGGAAAATTTTCTGCAGTGCCCGATGTCGGCTTTCCTCTCTACTCCTGGCTTTCCCAGTCGACCTGAAAGCCTTCTGTTGTTTGCTTACAGTTTCAGTGCTGTAAGGAGGTAGTCGATGGGATAGATGTTTGATTTTACTGAACAAAACTCTGTGTATTATAATGTTATTTGTGTGCTTTAAGTAAGTTCATGTGTTGTGGATGCAAGATTAACATATCGTACGAGGAGTCTCAATATACAGCTTGTATTTGTTTCGCTTGGTAGGTATATTTGCAGAGGAAATGTGGAAGGGCAAAGAAAGGGAAAGGGAACAGTGAGAAAAGTACGGCTGGTTCAAATCGATGAAATTGTGAAAGAATGGAATATACTTAGCGAATGTAAGACAAGGAAATGTACGAAAAGGGTGATTTTATTAATTTATTTAATATTTACGGCACAGAATGCTTTTTGCGGAGAAAAATGCAAATACAAACTGAAAAAACGTGAGAGGAAAAAAAATTGGATAAATATTACACCTCAAGAGCCCTCTGCAAGCTTGGTCGACGCTATTGAAAGCGCCAATACTCAGACAAAACCCAGTTGCTGTAAGGCTGGATGGAACTTTGGTGACCGGTTTTTGGTAAAGGTATCTGAATTTTTCAACCCAGCGAAGTGAAGAAAAAAACCTAAGAAGTATCTACCATGTAGGTACAATAAAAAATGAAAATTTAAAACCTTAGTCGCCAATATTGCAGAACAACCGTCTTTTGGTCCTTGTATAATTATTTTATTTCATCCGGAGCCATAACCTTTTTCGAACAAGTTCTCCTTTTATTATGACTCTGGATATCCCATCCATGAAAATTTGGTCAACCTATACTTTTGTCAGTCTTTCTCTATCATGGTATATTTTGTGCGCTCCGCAGGGATTCAAGCCCACAACCTTCCATTTACGAGTCCGAAGCGTTACCACTAGACTACGGACCGGTCTAACCACGAGACTACGAACTGGTCGCTGTCTTTAATTTTCTATTTTTGACCAGAAAGAGAATATTTGAAGCTTCCGAAATGAAGTTCAATTTTAAAGTGCCTTCAACAAAAAGTGAGAGTGGAGTACACGCAGCTTTAAAGAAAATGACTTGCGGAGAAGAGAACTATTCTCGGGAATCCTTTGCATCGGTCGGAAATTGCGATAGACGGATTTGCTTGGAATGTTTGGCGGCGAACGTTTGAGGCTGCAAATACAACTACATAGAATGAGCATAGACCAGTTATGGAAAACATTTGTTCCTCTGATAAAAATCCAAAAAATAAGCGGTAGAACCCACGGCTAGAATGTTCGTCTTTTGTAACTATATATGGAGGGGCAGGTAGTGCATTGAAGTAGTCTCATCTGTGTAATGAATACCCTTTCATATTGTTACGAACGTATGGGCTTGTACGTGAGCCTGAGCACGCAAGTGTGTGTCGAACAATCTCTAGTATGATCCATTATAGGAGTTTTAGCACGTGAGCCTAAGCACGCTGATTGCTGTGCTGTCGAATGATCCACTATAAAAGAATCTAGAATACACGAGCAACGTCCAGATGAACTGTATAAAAAAACGTCGCAATGGTACGGAGAATCAAAGTCACTTGAAACGTTGAAACGCGAAGACATAAGCAGAGCAAAAAATTAATCAGTGTATTAGCACCGATATTGTGCAATATAAATCTTGTGAAATATCTAAATCACAGTTTAATTAAAAATAACCCCAGTACAATTATAAGAATATACTCTTAATTGGCCAGCCTTCACAAGTCTATCATGATACACACAATGTGAACCTGAACTACAAAATTTAGTACGTTTTCTTATACAGATAAATACTTTAATTATTAACTAGCGTACGAGTTGCGCGCAGATCTATTACGTTAATTTTATAGATTGTTATCTGCTGTAATGGTTTGACATCACTGGTGCGGAGGAAGACTACCGTGTAGTGTTGCACTTTGTATGCAAGCCTCGAGCGCCCCCCGCGTCTGCCCGCTCAGCCCACACTTCCTAAATAATGCAATTTGCTAATACAAGAAGACCGGTCTCTTGCCACGGGCTGCTTCTTTAAGTAAACGAACCTTCATTAAAGATGCCCAAAAATTCTTTGTTTCTTATGGTACTATTCACACAAAACTACAGCTTTACCACCATGTATGTAAAGTAAATTTTCCATAAAAAACGACGATCCATGAATCAGCTGTACACTAAATGTGTTGTGAATAACACTGTCAGATTTTTCAACTTCATTATAGCTTTTGCATTTGCCTAGCTTTAAGCTGCAGAGCATAGGGCTACGCTCCAGAGCATAGCACTACGCTACAGAGCATAGCACTACGCTGCAAAGCATAGCGCTACGCTACAGAGCATATCACTATTCTACAGAGCAAAGTACTACGCTGCAGAGCATAGCACTACGCTGCAGAGCATAGCACTATGCTACAGAGCATAGCACTACGCTACAGAGCATAGCACTACGCTACAGAGCATAGCACTACGCTACAGAGCATAACACTACGCTACAGAGCATAGAAATACGCTGCAGAGCATAGCACTATGCTACAGAGCATAACACTACGGTACAGAGCATAGCACTACGCTACAGAGCATAGCAATACGCTACAGAGCATAGCACTACGCTACAGAGCATAGCACTACGCTACAGAGCATAGCACTACGCTACAGAGCATAACACTACGCTACAGAGCATAGAAATACGCTGCAGAGCATAGCACTATGCTACAGAGCATAACACTACGCTACAGAGCATAGAAATACGCTGCAGAGCATAGCACTACGCTGTTTCCTGCTTAAGGAAACAAAACTTTGGAAAATGAAATAACAACAAATAGAACATGATCCAACCTGAAAGGATATAGAAAACAAAAAATATATCTATAAAGATTTTAACAATTATTTTGAATACTTTGCTCATACATAATATGATACATTTTGATCAATATATTTTGCTAACAACTTTTTTTTACAAATCTTACACTTATTTTTGGTCCTTTAATTGATTTACAAAACAACTTTTATCTTTTTGTTTTGAAGCAAAAACAAAACTGAACCAAAAGAGAAAACCGGATTTTTTTGCTTTGAAAAGTGCCCGGCAAGTTTTTTTGCGAAGAAGTCCGGACTAGTAATGATATTAACGGAAGATATTTCTGCTGAGATTGAAAACTTCTAGAATGAGGTCACCACACTTAATAATAATTATATTTCTCTGCTTTTAATGCGACTTCAAAAAGTTTTCTCTAAGTGAAAAAACAAAAATCCTCGAAAAAACTTTTACTTTGGCAAATGCTCTTGAAGATGTCTTTTTAGGCTAAAAAGACGTTTGAGTTTTAAACATATTTATTGAATTTAGAAATAAAATTATAATTCTGTTGAAATAAAAAAGAAATGATTAGGTATGCTTCTAAGCTACACATTTAGTGAAACTTCTTGTCGCGTTGTTCTCAAAGGAGTCGCATGTAGCGAGTGGAACCTATTCATTTTTACGGCCTTGCAGCAAATACTTAATTTGAAATTGGGGTATCCCAGCTCTCGAGTGGGCTGGTACTCATTTCTAGTGAAGGCTGAGTAAACTTTGACCGGTATTTTATTTTGGGTTTGAAATAGTATCGGAAACGGGTTGCTGTGTGGGATTCGAACCCACGTTCTGGGCATGGAATGCAAGCACTCTACTAACTGAACTATCAAATGTACTGGATAAACTTTTTAGAGTTTGTTGACAATGACGTGAACAAGTCGAAAGTACTTGAGATGAAACACTCAATTTGTAAAAATAAAACTCTGTGTTTTTTAAATTTTATAATTTGTTATAAATTCTTATGTACTGGATACATATATAAATTGATTATCAATAGTCTTGGATTTTCTTCTCGGCAGGCAAACGTCGTACCTGGATAAGTTGTAAGTCCTTCGCAACTAATGATGCAAAATATTTTTGCCTTTTTCCTAGCAACCCGGCTGATTGACATCATTTTATCTTGCCAATTTTAATGTGTTGAGTCCATTCCATGAAATATACCTCCACTGTGTAAACCAACGAAACCTTTCAAAACTTAAGTAAGCAAGGAGTGTTTTTTATTTATAATAAAGGACTAAAAATAGTTCAACTTTATAAAATTTACATTTATTTTGGAAGACAGCAAAACACATAAGTGCATAATGTTTTTCTCAGTGAAGTTTAAATTTACAAAATAAACTCCTGTCTTTAGTTATGTCTTTCAGAGGATTTTATTTTTGTCGACACCAAAGTTGACTACACAAGCAGTGGCTTCGTCTTTTTTGGCAACTCAACCATTCACGTTTAGAAAGCCAGTACCCTAAGTATACAACTCTGCGTTTCAACTTAACAATACCGGTCCATAGTCCAGGTGGTAACACTTCGGACTCGTGACTGGAAGGTTGTGGGTTCGAATCCCTGCGGAGCACAAAACATATACCATTTATATTTTCAAATTTGCTCTTCGCTGGGTTGAAAAATTCATAAACCTTTACCAAAGACCGGTCATCAAAAGGTCCATCCAACCTTACAACAACTGGGTCTTGCTTGAGAATTGGCGCTTTTTACAGCGAAGACCAAGCTCGCAGAGGGCTCTTGAGGTGTGATACACACAAAAACAGCGCTCACCAAATAAATCAGCCTAATTTAATTATTTTTTTAATAGCGTAAACCAAAAAACAAAAATACATTGGCTCATTTATTTGTAATAAAGTGGATTAGTTACAAAACAATCATATTCAGAGTGTCACCACACTGTTAACAGGCAAAAGTACAGACGATGAAATTTTTTGTGCATTTTTGGCATTATTAAACTGTGATCGGAAACGCAACTAAGCTACACACATAGTGTAACTTCTTGCCTGCGTTATCCTCGAAGGGGTCGCATGTGGCGCTTCGGGACTTATTTATTTTTACAGGTAAGTGGGCCGGCCTCACACCAACCACTTCAGTTGAAGTGGGGGTTTTCCAGCTCCCAGGGGAGCTGGTTCTCATTTCTTGTGAAGGCTGAGTAAACCTTTGAGATCGAACCCTTGCTCTCGGCATGGAATGCAAGTATTCTACCAATTAAGCTATCGACCTTTTTACGAGCTTGATCGTCGTCGCTACAAAGCGCCAATTCTCAAGCAAGACTCAGTTGCTGTAAGGCTGGATGAACCTTTGGTGACTGGTCATTGGTAAAGGTTTTATGAATTTTTCAACCCAGCGAAGAGCAAAATTGAAAATATAAATGGTATATTTTTTGTGCTCCGCCGGGAATGGAACCCACAAACTTCCCATTCAGAGTCTGAAGTGTTACCACTTAACTACGGACCGGTCATCGTGCGCATAAAAGTGAACCCAAAACAAATCATGAATACATTTTTATCAACGTTCTTTCTTTGTTAACTCGAGTTAAACGTATTTTTTTATAATATTTTGGATACTGAAAAGACAACATGTAGCCCAAGGCTCGTTACAAACCGAGGTATCTTGCTGCTTTTTTCCTTGCTACCCTATCTGGCTACCTTATTCCTCCTACCTCATCTTGCTCCCCCATCTCGCCACTAATACTCCGCCTAGGGGATCTTACTGGCATGGTACGTGATCGGCATATGCTCCCCAATTCACTGTCGTAATGAACAAACTCGTTGCGGTCCAAAAGGCTATGCGAAGGTAGCTCTGATGGTTTTGGGTTATAGACAACGAGGTTGCATTCACATAGAGTATTGTAACGTTTTCTGGTTCTTAATTTCAAAAAACTTAAAATACTGTTGTGGTTTTAATTTGTTTGTTTTATACTAAAATCCATTTCACTGAGACCTTACGTACAATATAGACTTATAGATAATAATACACGCATTTTATAGCGCCTTTTCGTGACTGAGTCACTGCAAAGGCGCTTTGTAAGAGTCTTTGAAAAAGTAGGTTTTGAGCCCTTTGTGAAAAGCTGCCTCAGTCTTCAGCTCCCTGAGGGTCGCAGGAAGAGAATTCCAGGCCGTCGGAGCAGCAACGCTAAAGGCTCGGTCACCAAACACCGTCCTCGTGGCTCTGCGCGACAGCTGGAGCAGACTTTTATTTGAGTCCCTCGATCTGAATGTCTGTCCGCGGGTAGTGACTTCCATTTTGGTGACCAGTTCAGACAGGTAGTGAGGTGCTGCTCCATTTAGTATCCTTAAGATGTCTTGCCAATCACTGTTGGTCAATCGCTGATACTATTTCAGGCCAAAATCTTTTCATATACCACTCTGTAGTCTGAGACCGGTCTGTGGTCTAGTGGCGACGCTTTGGACTCGTAAGTGGAAGGTTGTGGGTTCAAACTCCGGCGAAGCACAAAAAATAAACGATTTATATGTTCAAATATGTTTTTTGCTGCGTTGAAAGATTCATAAAACGTCTACCAAAGACAAAAAAGGTCCATCCAGCCTAAAAACATTTGCGTCTTGCTTGAGTATTGGCGCGTTGCGACAACCAAGCTCGTAAACACCTCTGCGGGACTACAACAAGTGTCATAGACCCCTAGAGTCTCTGAAATCTAGGGAGTCTCGCGCACAGGATTTTTTAAAAAAAGTGACATTTGCTAACATTGTCAATATCGGGCAACAATTTATAAATCAAAGAACTTATAAAAATCTATGAGCCGAGCGCCACATTACAGATATTATCTTGGACTATGAATATTGTCTGATATTGAAGATCCTACATCACGTTTTATGATATCACACTTTCCTTCGACACATACAGAAGCTGGAGCTGGGGCGGGTTATAGGAAAATGTCAAATAACTAATAGCAATTAGGCCTTTCTGGCTGCGACTCGGGATTAGAAAGAAGAAAATGTATGGTGCGAGTTAACATAAAAACCAAGCGTTTGTACAAAGTTTACTGTCGAAAGCGTTGTGAGGTTAAATCATCTATCTTTTATCTATAATCTAAGTTGCAAGGATATATTCATTCAAAGCTCTCAGATGTATGCCCACAAACAAACACGTGTAGTTCGCGCTTACAAATGCTGATTGTGTACTTACAAATAAAATCCAAACTCAAATGAACATAAGCCCTGCAACTCTTGCCGACATTTCCTGAAACAGGGGTGACATTGGCAAAGTGAACCATTTTTTACAGTATGGGTGGTCAGCCTCATACCAACCTATAAGTCAAGGTTAAATCATCATACTGTAAAAAAGGTTCGCAACTACGCAAAACGCAACTAAGCTACACATATAGTGTAATCCCCGAAGGGGTCGCATGTGGCGATTCGGGACCTTTTCATTCTTACGGGTAAGGGGGCCGGCCTCATACCAACCACTTTTAGTTGAAGTAGGGGTTTCACAACGTTCCATTTAGAGTCCGAAGTATTACCACTGAACTACTATTTAATAAAGAAAAAGGACGTTTTATTATAATCGAGCATAATATATACTGTAATGTTATTTTAAAATAACATATAAAAAAAACAATCTCAAAGTGTACAGTATGTGTCGTGGGCTGAACAGAGCCGAACGGTCACGGAAGCAGCCGGACTGCACCGTGGGATCTGATCGGGCTGCCGATTATCGCTCGGCAGTCCTGGGTCAGACGTCGGCGACAAAGCACCAAGTACCCAAGCAACGGAGCTCCCTCCCCTTCTACTTGGAGCCTCCGCCATCCAAGGCACCCGCCTTGTAGACCAGAGACGGGTGCATAGGAGTGCCCACCCAAGGGCTCCAACGTGTGGAGCCGTCCGCCTCGTGAGCCGCCGCTAGTCAACAGAGTAGGGAGTGTTGTAGTGACAAAGAGCAGGTCAGGCCATTCCCTTATTTCCTCTTTTTCCCCCATTTATTAAAGTAAATAAACCCTTATTTGTTCATGTTAAGCTTATCTTTTAATTATAAAAGAAGACATTTGGAACACAAAGAGCACATTTGGAAATATAAATGTTTTTTTTTTTGTGCTCCGCCAGGATTCGAATTCACTACCTTCCATTTACGAATCCGAAGTGTTGCCACTGGACTACGGACCGGTCCAAGAATATGTTACTAAATGTGGTACTTAGTTGCGTTTTATTCAAATGTTTTTTTAATAAAGTGAATTAAAACAATGTTTTACCATTTATATTTTTAAATATTAATAAATGTTTTTTTATTGAAAATCCCAAAAGTTCGTAATATTTTATCATCTCTTACTATCCCATTGGAATTATGGAACATTTGATAACGACCGATAAAGTTGACGGTCGTGGATTTTGTACTTTTCATTATATTCGTCGGAAGCTTTACGACGCTATAAACTGTATGGTGGGCTTTATCGCTCTATTTACTGCCATTTATATTGGTTCAATAGAAAATTGCTATAAAAAGCACCGTTTATAGTTGATTCGTATAGAACCAAGAGCGGGAATCTAGGATGGTTTTTGGAAATGAGATTTAAACAAAAAAAATAGAATCTGACGGAAAGAAAAGAAGTATGAAAAAAATATGGTTGATCCATAATGCTGGCTCCTAAAGCTCTCAAAATTTATTTGTTAATGTTGCATTGTAATTTTGTCAATTATATATATTTTTTGGAAAGTTTGTTTTTTACAAATACAGTTTTATTTAAAAAAAATCAGTATTTATTTCAGCTCAAGAGCAAATATTTATACTTTCGTATAAAAAATAATTTTCACGGTGTAAATACACAAATTCTAAAAAGTTTTTGGACTTTTTTTGACAGAGGTGCTTTTCAAGTTCACAAACATTTTTCTCGAATACTCGATACTTAGAGTATTATGAAAAAACTCGTACTACGGGTACAGAATTAAATACTTGTCTTCCACAAAGATCAAAACCGTTCTCTTTCACAAAGATCAAAACTTCTCTCTTCCACAAGGATCCAAACATTTTTCTTTCACAAAGAACAAAATTTCTTTCTCCCACAAGGATTAAAACCGTTCTCTTGCATAAGGATAAACACGCTTTATTCAAATCAAAAATATCTCTGTTCCACAAAAACTTAACACTTCTCTTCTAAAAGGATCTAAACCTTTCTCCTCCACAAAGATCCAAACTTTTGCTTTCTTCCACAAGGATCAACAAAAATCTGTTTTTATGTTACAATAAAATTTTATGAAAGTGGAAACTATGTACGTATGTGCTAAAAACCTCGTTCAACTTAATTGTCCGACTAACTACCTCAACAAAATATTAAGACAGTGTTAACGCGGCGAGATCAAAATTATTTTTCATTACTTTCTATATTTCCAACCTTTCTCTTCACACAAAAATACAATCCTGTCAGAAAGAAAGAACCTCAATAAAACGTTATAGGCAATCAAGCGAAAAAATAATTACTGGAAACGTTTTATAGACCGCGACGAATATTGAGACTATAGTATAGTATACGAGGAGAGTACACAAAAGTTGAGCACAAAAAAAGAAATAAATAAGTGAACTACAACTCTGGTTTATCCATTTGAATTTTTAAATAATTAAAATGGACTTTCACTGTGTAAACAGATTAACTGTCGGTGTTATGGCCGAAGGGGCCAATAGGGCTGATCTTTCTAGCGTGTTTGGAATAGAACAACGTAGGTACGATCCCCGCCTGGGTCATTTGACTATAACTTTGACGCTGGTTCAACAGATGTTATTGGGTAATTATTGATTAATAATTCATTAAAATAAACAATAATGAATTATGAATTGATGATATTAATACCTTTTTCTGGCCAGACAGAATAGGTTGGTGAATTGCATTCCTCTTTACAAATCAAAAAAAATAATAACCAAAAAATACAAAAGTTGAGGGTTTTTCTTTCTATTTTTTTTTAAAATACGATTTGTTGTTGTTGTCTCCAAGTTACCTCTCTAGTTATTTTGACCCTCAACTGTTTTTATAGTTTTAGGGTTATAGGTTAGTATGAGGCTGACCAATTATACTGCAAAAAATGGTTCACTTTGCCAATGTCACCCGTGTTTTAGGGAAGGTCGGCAAAAGATTCAGGGTTCATGTTCATTTCAGGAAATATAGGTAAGATGTATTCAGCCTTCACAAGGCATGAAAACCAGCCCCTTTCAGGACCTGTGAAATATGCTCAAATGAAGGTTTTATTACGTGGTCAGCCCTCTTACCTGTTAAAATAAATAGGTTCCGCTCGTCCCACCATGCGGTCACTTCAGTACTATCTATGTGCAGCTTTGAACAATACTTTTTGTTGATTATGTTTTTTAAAAATAAAATTTCATTTAAACACTGTTTCTTTTCACACACATCGATTTATTTTAATTATAAATTACGAACGTTTTCGACATTATACGTCATCATCATTTTGTAATCTTAGTTAGCCTATTATGGTTTATTGTAATTTTACCTGATGATGACCTGGTCGAAAACGTTCGTAATTTATAATTCAAATAAATAGATATTTGTGAAAAGAAACAGTGTTCAATTAAAATTTTGTTTTTAAAAAACATAAATAATCAATCAATATGAATTTTCACTGTGTTAATACACAAACCATACAAACTCCTTAACTAATAGGTTGGTATGAGGCTGACCACCCGTGCTGTAAAAATCGGTTCACTTTTGCCAATTCCACCCCGGTTCAGGGAGCGGCGACAGGAGTTGCAAGGTTTATGTTCAAGTGAGGTTTTGTTTATTTGTATGCACACATGCACAATGTGTAGGCGCAAACCTACATGTGCCTGTCTGTAGGCATGCATTTCATATTAGCCTTAAATGTTAACAAACCTTTGCAGCTTAGATTATTATAGATACACAATATAATATTTTTTATGCTTATGTAAATGTTAATTTTTCAGGATGAAATTTAGATCCGCCAATTTTTTCGGTTTCCCCTTGCACAGCAAGTACCTCGGGGACACAATTTTCTTTATTCTTTTATGACGCAGTATCGTTAAATGACTCATGAAATATGTTATCGGTTAGTATTCTACCGAGATATTATATACAGAAATATATACGAGTACATATATATATAATATTTCCCACCAGTTTCTGAGCCATTAATTTCGCAATGGTTTCGTTTTGGCTTTATAAAGAAAGGATTATTGTATTAAGAAGCGTTGCGCGGTCCGTGGACGACACGATTGAACAGCACAGTGACAAAACAACACATAACCCAACGTCATATTACATAAAATCACATGATATTACATCTAAATCTAAGTTGCAAAGATATGTATCATTTGAGATTATATTAAATGCATTCCCACAAGCAGACACGCATAATTTCGCGCTCACACATGCCACATGTGGACCTACAATATAAAAAATCCAATCTCAAATGAACACAAGCCCTGCAACTCTTGCCGACCTTCCCTGAAACAGGGTGACATTGGCAAAGTGAACCATTTATTACAGTATGGGTGGTCAGCCTCATACCAACCTATCACAACGAAAAAACATCACAATGATAGTACATCACATGAAAAAAACATCACAATGATAAAACAGCACAGAAAATACACCACAATGACAAAAAAAGATCAGGAAAAAATATCACATGACAAAACATCACAAACATATATATAGAATTTTCACTGTGTGAATACACAAACTTTAAAAAGTCTAATATATATAGCCTATTATGAGGTGGTTGGCGTAAGGCCAGCTCCATTCTCTCGAAAGATAAATAGGTTCCACAAGCCATATGCGACTTTTTTGGGGATACCGCGGTAAGAAGTTGTTACTCTGAAGTTGTTAATATGCGCCTTTGTAGTGATGTAAATCACAAAAAGGCGCATTTAAATCTAGTTTATTATTTTTTTTATTATATTCGTAATTACTCATTCCATTTTTCCATGTACTTTTGTCATGCCGTTTATGGTTTTTTCCTTTTTTCTGATGTTTTTTTATGAGCCGCTTATGGCATGTTCTGTTTTAGGTATGTGATGTGTTGTCATGCAACGTTTTGTCTTGTGATGTTTTGTCAGTGTAATGTTTTGTTGCATGATAAAGTCGTACCTAATGTTGATATTTTTTCTGATCCGATCACTACTTTCAAGCGAGCAATCCTCGTGGCCTTTAAAGCGCAATCAATTGTAGACATTTAACAAACTTTATGTAGTATACGTCATTAACTTAGTATGTATACTTCTTTATCCCTCCTTCTTCATATATATATTGATATATATGTATATATATGTATGTATGCAATATTCATATTCCCATCTTTTTTAAACATATTTGACCTGTTTGTAATGGTAAGTGCATTAATATTCAAGTCTTTTTTACTCACCTATCTATCATATTATCTGAACGGTAATGAATTAATTCCAAGGTGCTAATCAATTGGAACATTCTTTTTTTTTCTCTCTCTTCTTTTTTCTTTCTTGTTTTTTTTTCTGCTTTCGTGATTTTGCCTGCAACATTTTCTAATGACGAGCGTTGGGTATTTGTGGCTTAATATACGATTATTATGTATTGACTGGTATTTGCACTCAATGTACTCGTCATGAATCAAGCGCGCTTATATTATTATGATGATTAATTATGGTTCATATATTATATAAAATTTAGACAATAAGAATTTTATAACAACTAAGTATGTGACAGACACCGTCACTGGAGCATTGATGTCTAGTATGTAATTTATTATGTTTAACTTGTGAAAAAATTGTCAATGATCTGTTGGTGTTTTTTCAAAAAAAAAAATAAATAAATAAATAACTCGAAAATTGGGAAAATCGAGATTTTGTAATAAAACGCAAGAACAATGCGAGAAGAATAGGTAGAATGCGACAGCCGTTCAATTTGGACGAATATGACCGAGATAAAACATCGGCCGCCTTTTTCATCCCATACAAGTTGTACTGGCTGTCTGAACTTCAAACGCGATTTCCCAACATTCATGTTTTTTGAGTTATTGCTCTTTATTATTAAACGTGCGAAGTGATGTCATGCCATGGGTTGATCTGCAATGTGAAGTAAAGTCATGTGACGTCATTTCTGTGTTGTTTTGTCACTGTGCCGTTCTACCATGAACCCCGGTCCGTGGTATCATAATTTTCCTTTTGTTTCACCGGAAAATTGCCGGAGAAACGTAGTTTTCTTTTAGAACTTCGTGCCAAATGATAGAAAACAAAGATAATATTGCACTATTTATTTAAGTAAACTTAAAAATACCTGAAACTGTACCTGTGCCTAGTAATTGTAACTTTTTATCGTAACTCATCCTTCTCATTTCTATGAAAAATTTAAAAAAAAACAGAGTTTTGTTTTCACAAATTGAGTGTTTACTTCACCTCAAGTACTTTTTTAAAGTACAGTTTTTTTTATAATTTCTCATAAAAATGGATTTTCACTTTGTGAATAAAAAAACTCTAAAAAGTTTAATCTTTTTATTTCTTCTTCAATCTTTTCTTTCTCCAATCGACGTTAAAGTTCTCACGATCCAGTGAGACGGTAACCACACGTTACCTGAACATTTGGTCGAAATCAGAAAAGGTGTTGGGCCAGCTGTGGTGAGCAACTTTTACATGCATTTAATATTAAAAAAAAAAATGTCGATAAAGCAATGTTTGTAATCCGATCGACATCAAACTTCACATGAACCAAAACAAGAATATTTTACATGTTTCCTTACAAAATTATTAAAACGTGAGTGGTGTAGGAGTTTGTGATGGACATCCATTAAATTTTTTTATCAGTTTTCATCGCTTTCATAACAAAATTCTACGGAAAATGTACTTACAACACCTTCTAAAAAAAGTGTACAATTCTAGGTATAAAATCTTGGTACAAAAGTTTACTACAAAACTAGTAACAAAACTGTTACTCTCACTAGAGATGCTATTTAAGTTTCAATTAATTTTTAATAAACGCTACGATTGAGTCTATACGTAATTTTGAATTCTTGGGGTACAAAGCTTTCCACGCTGAAATTTGTGAAATTAATTCCCACATTAGTGTACCTACCTGATATAATACTAGTTCCTTGAGAGGTTTCCTTTAATTTGATGAGATGATTTCATGTACCAGTTCATATTACTTAATTCACAATGCGGTTTAAGTGATACGAAACCATCATTTTAACGTATAAAAAAGATTTGTTCTGATTTTTTTTTCGAAAATAAGATTAATTTTTTTGAGGGTATTTTAAAGTTAATAGGCCTCATTCAATTAATGTTCGTGTTTTGTTCACTTTAGTTTAAGTTCATTATTTACAATAACAATAACTACACAGTTAAAAACATTCTCAGTCGTCGTGCAGAGAGGGTGTCTCCTAAAAAAAACGTTAGCTACGTCGCTAACGAAACGCCGAGAATAATATAAGTTCTCTTATAACGATTCGTCTAATATCCGAATAGAAACCTCAACTGTGAAGTTATAATAATTGTAAATATGTCGAACGGCCGTTATTCTAACTTAAACCAAACAACTATGTTTATTATTATTTATGAACGCTTAATAGCTCATTTTCTAGAATGTTTGCATTACATGAAGAAATGATTTAAATTTTTAGTATTTGTGTATTTACAAAGTGAAAATAAGCTTTTGTGTCATTTAAAGCATCTTCTTGAAAAAAAGTAAGCAGGGGGAAAGGACTTGAGGTGAAATAAATACTCAACTCGAAAAAAACTTGTTTTTCATTTTATTATTTCTCATAGAAATGATTTCTACGCATTTCAACTGCAGTGGTTAACGTAAATCACATTTTTACTGTTGAAAACAATACGCCACATGCAATCCTTTCAGGGATAACGCGGTAAAAAATTGTACTAATGTACAGCATAGTTGCGTTTTTTACGCGTTATTTGACTTATAGGTTAGCATGAAGCTGCCTATACTACAACAGAAACAATGTTCTTGCTAATATACCTGTTTCAAGAAAGCACGATAGTTGTTACAGGTTTTATGTTCATTTGAGGTTTGGATCATATTTTGTTTTAATACATGCAGCATGTGTGAGTGCAAATTGCTGTGTGTTTGTTTCAGATTTAAGGCTATAAAATTGATCTATAATCTATAATCTAAGTTGCAGAGATATATAAACATCAAATGCATGCCCACAAACACACACGTGTAGTTTGCGCTTACAAATTTATTTATTAAAAATGCTGAATGTGTACTAAAAAATAGAATTCTAACCTCAAATGAACAGTCCAACAACTTTTGCCGACCTTCCCTGACACAGGAAGACAATATATATTAGAACGACGTATGGAACTACACGTGTTGGTTTGTGGGCATACATCTGAGAGCTTTGAATGAATATATCCTTGCAACTTAGATTATAGATAGATGCGTAGAATAATGCACATATCTGTGTATTGTTCTATTATGTCTGCAATGTTATATGTATTGTGACGTTTTGGTGTCTCACTGTCAGTCATGTATAATATATTTGTTGAATAAATAAATAAAAGGTCATATTGGCAAAGTGAACATTTTTTTACAGTATGGGTAGTCAGCTTCATACCAATCTATAAGCCAAGAAATAACACGAAAAAACGGCTTTCAAAATTTTTTATGTATTAAAAGGTTTTGCACGACTGACGTAATCTCGGAACAAAACTGGTAAATCAAGACGAGGTAAGAGAATGCGTAGGAGCCCGAGAAAACTCATTTCCATGATCTGCTTATAAGTGTTTATAATTGCTCAGCTTAAAATCCAATAATGTAATCTCCTTATAAGCTTTTACATTCTATTCATGCAGCAGGGGCGAGCATGTCTTAGAGGCAGATAGTTCTTGCCGTACCATTAATAAATATTAGTAAATTTATTCATATTTATAATCTAAGTCGCAAAGATAAACATGTAAGATTCATATTAAATGCATTCCTACAAGCAAATTTTGTACAAGTTTGCGCTTACACATGCCGCATATACTACAATAACAAAACCCAATTTCAAATGAATATCAACCATACAACTCTTGGAGACCTTCCCTGAAACAGAGGGGAAAATCGTAAAGTGAGTCATGTATATCCAGCTGCCAATCTGCTAGGGCTGGCCAGTACCTTCTCAAACATTTCTCCATTTTGTTCTGTCCTTGCAAACTTCTTTCATCTACTCGAAATTCATCACTCTTTTCATGTCAGTATTCTCTTTTCTTTTTCACACCCTGTTTGTTCCAATCGTTTTGTCGGCGACCAAGCTCTTGAGGTGTGATTCACACAAAAACAGCGCTCACTAAATAAATGATCCTTATACTATTGTTATGTAAATAACAAATATGTACATATAAATGGTAGATAGGTAGGTGTATTAGTTATCGCTGATGAGAGTTGGAGTAATTATTATAGGTACCTAGGGTAAGGAGGTATTCAATTATGTACCTACTCGAAGCTTGTAGAAGTCTGAAAGGTTCCAGCGAAAATGACTTCTAGTAACTACTATTACAGACTACACTACGGACTATGGACCGGTCCGTAGTCCGTAGTGCCAACACTTCGGACTCGTAAATGGAAGGTTGTGGATTCGGATCCCAGCGGAGCACAAAAATATACCATTTATATTTCGAATGTGCTCTTCGCTGAGTTGAAAAATTCATAAACCTTTACCAAAGACCGGTCACTGAAAGGTCCATCCAACCTTACAGCAACTGGGTCTTGCTTGAGAATTGGCGCTTTCTACAGCGACGACCAAGCTCGCAGAGGGCTCTTGAGGTGTGATACACACAAAAACAGCGCTCACCAAATAAATAATCCTAATATTATTATTATTATTACTATCTTTGTGATATAAAAAGCTGCAAACCGCTTGCAGGAGTCAGTCTATATACGACGGTCTGTGTTTGAACAAGAAAGACAATGTTAGTGAACACCAACTGTGAAATAATTGCTAAACCATAAATGTGAATTGTTAACAAACAAATATAAATTGTTAAATAAATCTAAGTGTAAAATAAATATCCTGTAAAGAAGACCGTTTTTTTTAATGTGAAGACTTTTTGAACCTCTAAAAACACAATATTATTATTATTGTATTCATGTAATTATACCTTGTATAATACTGAAGTTAATTGTGATGTGCATTCGTTATGTAATATGTACTGTGTGCTATGTGCATACATAGTACACATATGTATAAATGCAACCATTTGAAGGTTTCATATGCGGGCATACAAATAAGGAAACCAGTGTTCAAAACAGACAAATGCAATTTTGAAAGTAGAAGGCTTAGTGCATCGGCATTGGGAAGATAATTTTTCAATTAATAATGTGAAAATTAAACACAAAGTGTACTTTCAGCGATTAATTCCGTACGTGAATTATTTAAAAAAAAAAAAATTAGGCTGATTTATTTGGGGAGCGCTGTTTTTGTGTGTATCACACCTCAAGAGCCCTCTGCGAGCTTGGTGGTCGATGTGGAAAGCGCCAATTCTCAAGCAAGACCCAGTTGCTGTAAGGCTGGATGGACCTTTTGATGCCCGGTCTTTGATAAAGGCTTATGAATTTTTCAACCCAGCGAAGAGCAAATTTGAAAGTATAGTTTTTGTGCTCCTCCAGGATTAGAACCCACAAACTTCCATTTACGAGTCCGAAGTGTTACTACCGAGCGGTCTAGTACATATCTATCCATCTGAAAATGCGAACAGATTGTTAGCGAATCCGGAAGTGAAATGCACTCGGCACTCGCCGTAATCATAAACAAAGTCGTTTTAATTTTTTATTAAATCCCTTGACTAATAGGTTGGTATGATGGTAACTTTAAAAAAAGGTTCACTTTACCAATGTCACCCCTGTTTCAGAAAAAATAATCTGCAAAAGGTGCAGCTCTTATGTTCATTTGGGTTTCTATATTGTAAGTTCACATGCGGCATGTGTAAGCACGAACTTATACATGAGCATCCATGTGCAGTGGGTCCTTCTGACTCATACACACATGACGGGTATGAGAAGGGTTTGAGTATACTGTGTCTGTTTATGGGAATGCATTTCATATGAATCTTAAATGTTATATACCTTTGTAGCTCTTATATTAAAATTGATTAAGAGTTATTTAAAATGGAATTTGTTTACTCTTCGCGCTAGTCCGTTGCATGCGTATGAGATGTACTACTATAGGATTCATTGTAGTACGACTAGTGCGTACTAACAAGGCTGGGCCGTGTACATGATTATGCAGTAATCCTGAGAGGTGCGACAGGTGAATAGATGACAACACTAGTGTCTAGGGGTGATCTGGACAGGGTGTGGCACACCCTTCACAAATGTATTTATTCCAGATTTGATGAGGGTAAATGGTAGATCGCTAGACCAGTCCGCAGTCTAGCGGTTTACTCTTCAGACTCGTTAATTAAAGGTCGTAGGTTCGAATTTCAGCGGAGCACAAATAATATACCATTTTTAAAGTCAAGTTTGCTTTCCGCTGGATTGAAAAATTCATAAACTTTTACCAAATAAAAGTCATCAAAAGGTCCATCCGGCCTTACAGCAACTGGGTCTTGCTTGAGAATTGGCGCTTTATAGCGACGACCAAGCTGGCAGAGTAAGTTGGTAGAATGCTTGCATTCCATGCCGAGAGAAAGGGTTCGATGCCCCCCGAGGGTGTGAGAAATGATTTCCCGTTTCGGTGTATATTTCGAACCCAAAATAAATACCGGCAAAGTGTATCCAGCCTTCACAAGAAATAAGAAACAGCCTCTTCAAGAGCTTGGAAACTCTCACTTCTACTGAAAGTGGTTGGTGTGAGGCTGACCCCCTTACCCGTAAAAATTAATAGGTGCCGAATCGCCACATGCGACCTATTTAGCAAGAAGTTACACTATATGTGTAGCTTAGTTGCGTTGATAATCTGAGTTGCAAAGATATATAACATTTAAGAATCATGTTAAATGCATTGCTATAAGCAGTCACGTATAAGTTTGCGCGTACACATGCCGCTGTGGAGCTACAACATAAAAACCCAATCTTAAATGAACGTAAGCCCTGCAGCTCTTGCCGACTTTCCTTAAACAGGGATGACATTGACAAAGTGAACGTTTATCACACTCACCTGTTTTAGTTTTTAAGTTTAATTTTACTATTATTTGTTACCCGAAGATGAGGGTTCCCCAAAAGCGTTTCTAACTACTCAAAAATAATAAAAAAAACGTCGAAACTAACATAGTTGCTTATTAAAAAAAAAAGTCTTTCTGCAGTGTTTTACAAAAATCTTTAAAAAAACATCTATCTATCTATAACCTATAATCTAAGATACAAAGATATGATAACATTTAAGGCCCACAGACAGGCACATGTAGGTTCGCGCCTACACATTCTGCATGCGTGCATACAAATAAACAAAACCTCACTTGAACATAAACCTTGCAACTCCTGTCCCCTTTCCCTGAAATCGGGATGGTATTGCCAAAAGTGAACATATTTTTACAGCACGGGGGGTCAGTTTCATACCAACCTATCAGTCAAGGAGATTTTTATATATTCACGGATCCAGGTTAAAGGCCAACTATATTATAACTTTTTACTTTCATTTCCCATCTTTATTGAAAATTTGAATTCCCAGAACATTGTCATACTAAACATTTAATCTACAGTTGTAATAAATGCCTGGATTCAGTGCATTAATTTCATCTATAGATAAGCTGGGTGGCGTCATGTAATCTACAACTATCAATTACCACTGACTGGTGCATCATATGGTACTAGATCAGTTATTTATCTACAGAGGGGTGTTGCACCTGCAGCTTTGAAATATTAGGAGGTGTGTTAGAGCTGGACAAACTGCCTGGGGTAGATCATCATCTATAGATAAACGTAGATATTAGGGATGTAGTCATCGACTTGGTCCAGACACGTACTAATTTAGGGAATTGTGATGATCATGATGAGTTCATGATTTCTTTATAGCGCCGTTTCGTGATGTAGTCACTCCAAGGGCGCTGGTGCAAACGCACGCCACTAAAAACGCAACTAAGCTACACATATTGTGTAACTTCTTGCCGCGTTATCTCCGAAGGGGTCGCATGTGGCGAGTTGAACCTATTTATTTTTACAAGTAAGGGGGCCGGCCTTACGCCAACCACTTCAGTTGAAGTGGAGGTTTCCCAGCTCCCGAGAGTGCTGGTACTCATTTATTGTGAAGGCTGAGTAAACCTTGCCGGTGTTTTATTTTGGGGTTTGAATTAAACACCGAAACGGGAAATCATTTCTGACACCCTCGGTGAGATTCGAACCCGAGCTTTCGGCATGGAATGCAAGCGCTCTACCACCTGAGCTATCGACCGGACATGAAGGAGAACGATGCCAGAAATTTGCTTGTCTTTAGTGCATTTCGGAACTTTTCATGGTCCTCTAGCTCTCTCACATGATGTGGCAGGTGGTTCCAGGCCAGAGGGCCAGCAACTGCAAATGCACACTCTCCAAACATTGTGTTAACTCTTCTTACAGGTTCTTCAATCCTTGATTTGGCTCCAGTCTCAGCCGAGCGCAGTGATTGTACTTTCTAGTTTACCGACCCGATGGTTCCTTGACTGATTGGTATGGGACTGACCCTCAGTGCTGTAAAAATTGGATCACTTTTGCCAATGTCACTGATGTCTATGTGCTGATGTCTTCATTTGATCGGCCCATCATGTGAGGGATCTTTATTTCACTATTTTTTCTTCCAAGCTACCAATCACAATCCGTTGTTCCAGGCTACAAAGACAGGGAGTCTAAATACTTGAAGAATACGAGCTCCTTGACTGATAGGTTGGTATGAGGCTGACCCCCCGTGCTATAAAAATTGGTTCACTTTTGCCAACGCCACCCTGGTTTCAGGGAAAAGCGGCAGGAGTTGTAAAGTTTATTTTCGTGTGAGGTTTTGTTTATTTGTATGCACACATACAGAATGTTTAGAGATGTGAACCTACATGTGCCTGTCTGTGAACATGCATTTATTATGAGTCTTAAAAGTTAACATCTCTTTGCAGCTTAGATTATAAATTGAGTAGAACTGAATTAAAGTTTTTGGTTTGATTTTTGAGGGTCCTTGGTTCCAAAACACCTCAAATTGTAATATTTTAGGTTTCATGGCTGTATACAATGGCATATTGTAACTGTCCGGTCGATAGCTCAGTTGTTAGAGTGCTTGCATTCCATGCCGTGAGCTCGGGTTCGAATCCCACCGAGGGTGTCAGAAATGATTTCCCGTTTCGGTGTTTATTTCAAACCCCAAAATAAAGTACCGGCAAGGCTTACTCAGCCTTCACAAGAAATGAGTACCAGCCCTCTCGAGAGCTGGGAAATCCCCACTTCAACTGAAGTGGTTGGCATTAGGCCGACCCCCTTACCTGTAAAAATAAATAGGTTCAACTCGCCACATGCGACCCCTTCGGGAAAAACGTGGCAAGAAGTTACACTATATGTGTAGCTTAGTTGCGTTGCGATAGTGAATGATAGCGAAATGAGTAAAGTATTTACTGTGGAAATGAAGCATTTGAGAAGCATGACAGGAAAAACCATGAAGAAGAGAGTAAGAAATGAATGGGTACAGAAAGAATGTAAGTTTAAAAAGGATGTGATGACATGTTTTGAGCATGTGGAAAAAATTAATGATGATAGACTGACAAAGTATACATACAGATGAAGTGTGAAAGGAAAAAGAGGTAAAGGATGACCGAGAATGGAGTGATCAAATTGAGGAGATTGTGAAAGAATGGCATATACAAAGTGAGCATAAAAGAAGAAAATGCATAAAAAAAGTTGATGGATATGAATGAACTGAAAGAGGTATGAATGAATTAATCGAAGGAGGCAGCTCTGCAGAGGCTCTGGCTTCCTCTAGCGGAATGGTGACCAAGTTATCGTTACAGTTAACCGGTATTGTTGTGACTAAATACTTGAGTCACCCTTACTGCGTCACATTACCGAGTACACATAATATTGTAACAAATACTCATCCCTCTATTTCTCCTTGGTAGCATCTTCACCCCAAAGCTGTTATTCCCGATAATAAATAACTACCGTGATTACAGATATTAGTGCAATCTGATACCGGCTACGCACATCCCTAAACTCTAATAAATAACATAAGCGTAATCTAAAATCTAAGTTGCAAACATGTGATTTACATTTCAGAGTCATATTCATACAAAATAGATGCCTTATTGTGGGCATAATATGTACGCTGCATATAACTGTCACTCTGTCGCCATTCCGCTAGGGTTGGCCAGAGCCTCTACAGATTTGCCTAATTTTTTTACTATCCTTGTATATCGCTTTCAATTAATTCATATCCATCATCTGCATGTATACTACCTATAAAATTAAAACCCATTTCATGCTATTCTTGCCGCCTTTCCCTAAAATATGAATGATAATGGGCATTGTTAACCATTTTTGGGTGTCTTGGTGATATCTAGGCGGAGACAGCCGAGCGTAGTAACACCCGTCGCAGCCGAGAAAGACTTCGGCTATTTCCGTGTACCTACTCGTATCTTATCTGCGCGCGAACGTACCTACGCCAAAAGTCTACTAATTCTGCGTAATTTTTTTTTTTAAGAAATCCTGTGCGGGAGACTCCCTAAATTCTAGAGACGCTAGGGATCTATGACACTTGTTGTAGTGCCGCAGAGGTGTACGTGCTTGGTCGTCGCTACAAAGCGCCAATACTCAAGCAAGACCCAGTTGCTGCAAGGCTGGATGGACCTTTGGTGACCGGTCATTGGTAAAGGTTTATGAATTTTTCAACCCAAATTTGAAAATATAAATGGTATATTTTTTGTACTTCGCGGGGATTTGAACCCACAACCTTCCCATTTAGAGTCCGCAGTGTTACTACTGAGCTACGGACCGGAAAGTTTGTTTTTATTAGTTTGGATTTTTAATTAGTAAATATAGAAAAAACATTCACTTCTTTTCTAAATTGATTATACTTTACAAAAATAAAATGTATTTACCAATTATGTAGGTGTTCTTGTTTCGTTGGGGAAAATCAGCAAAAATGTTTCTTACCTGAAACAAAAATAAAAAGCTTTTTTAGAGTTAAAATTGTAAAATTAAAAACAAGTAAATAAAACAAGAATAGTCATTACAAATAGTACTGAATAGTTAATAGTACAGAAATAGAAGATTGTAAAATTACAAACATAAATATTGAATTAATCCAGATGGTATTTTTTTATTATAATAGGGAAACAAATCATTAAACATATTAATTATTTAAAAAAAAAACACCGTTTCAATTCACTCTTATTTATTATTTATGCTTGAACGTTTTCGCCTTAAAAGGCATCATCAGAAGCATATCCAAACAGTGTGAACTACCAAACACTAACAAATACATAAAAAAATATTTTAAATAACCTTTTTAATTTTCAAAGTTATTTTTGCATGATTGATAACACAAATAAATATCTTGAAAACAATTTAATTTTCTTGACTATAAAATTCTTCAGTATAAACAATTTAGAAAATTAATTTTAACGGTAAAAACAATTTACAAAATTAATAAGTTTCCAATCTTTTGCAACACAAACATTTGTTTCAAGTTTAATGATGTTCAAAGAGAGTTGGTACATCACTCGGCGAGTATTTAAACTGCAAAACAGAAACAAAAACAAACTACGGGCACAAGTAAAAGTGTCTCTTTAGCTACGGAAGAAAACTTTCCTTTTTGTATCAATACGGCTCAAAGAAGAAAAACTTTGCGTTTGAATTTTCCCGACGCGTTTTACCTTTGAAATAATTTTGTATGTAAAATAAAAATAAAACTCGATTTCCTTTGGCAGTATACTACAAGCTTAAAACCCTCCACAAATGATCACTTCAGCTGCAATTTTTGTCTTTTTTTTTCATTCCTTGACTTCTATCTATAATCTATAATCCAAGCTGCAAAGATATGTTAACATTCAAGGCTCATATGAAATGCATGCCTACAGACAGGCACATGTACATTCTGCATGTGTGCATACAAATAAAGAAAACTTCACATGGACATAAACCTTGCAACTCCTGCCGCCGTTCCCTGAACCGAGGTAGCATTGGCAAAAGTGACCCGAATTTTACAGCACGGGTGGTCAGCCTCATACCAACCTATCAGTCAAGGAGCTTCTATAATCTAATCTATAATCTAAGTTGGAAGGATATATTCATTCAAAGCTCTCAGATGTATGCCCACAAACACGTGTAGTTCGCGCTTACAATGCTGATTGTGTACTTACAAATAAAATCCAAACCTCAAATGAACATAAGCCCTGCAACTCTTGCCGACATTCCCTGAAACAGGGGTGACATTGGCAAAGTGAACCATTTTTTACAGTATGGGTGGTCAGCCTCATACCAACCTATAAGTCAAGGAAAGGAGCTTAAAGGATGGTATCAGGCTGACCACCCATACTGTAAAGAATGGCTCACTTTGTCAATGTCACCCAGGGGCGTGCATCCCATACAGGCACATGCGCCTGATGGGTAGGCAATATATGGTAAAACACATTACATTTTAGCTTGAAATTCAGATTTAAAATTCGAAATTTAAGTTCGATTGGAGCCTTTTCAAAATGTGACTTATAGGCTCTCTTCTCTTTAACTTCGCAACACCTCTTGGTTGGACTTCTTTTCAACCCATGGTGACCCGACCATCTGATATGATTTGTTTAAAAGCTACCAAATCTCTATTGAAAGCAACGATAATTACAATATAAATTGCCATGATCATCAATAATCTATATTATTAGTGAAACTAAATTTCTGACATTTAACTGCCCAGTCTTCATGCAAAAGTGACACGCTAGCTTGACCGTCTACTGCAAATTTTAAGGGTATGACTCCCCGGGTCAACTGAAAGTGTATTCAAGGGAGAGAGGTAAAAAACCTAGCCTATACAAACAAGGTCGTAATTTAAAAAAAAAAAGGTTTCTGACTGTATAAAAAGTCTTTGAGGTTAGCCGGACAAACAGATATAAATATCGAGGGTCTGTAGCGAGACCCGCAAGCCCGCTGGACCCGCTTCGATCCGCGCCCAAATTAACGACATCATTTTAAAGGGTATATTTATTCATAAATAACTTTTTTTTTGTGGGTAGAAATGCCAAAGGGGAAAATGAAACACTTTGTGGGTATTTTAATATCGATTGTATTGATATTTTAGAACGATTAAATTTTGTATATAAAAAAATATATATCAACGTTTTGAAGAAGGTGGTGAGAGTCTCGGAGATTAAAATATTTAAAGGAGTTTTTTTATTTTTTTAAAGAAATCCTGTGCGGAAGAATCCCTAGATTCTAGAGACTCTAGGGGTCTATGACACTTGTTGTAGTGCCGCAGAGGTCTAATTATTTTCTGCGATAATTTTTATGTTTATTTATGCAGTGAATAATTTATAATATTTCACAATTTTCGTTCCTTGACTTATAGGTTAGTATAATATTAGAAACTGACCACCCATACTTCAAAATATGGTTCTCCCTGTTTCAGTGGCCTGTTTCTGGCGAGTATTTTTAGAGGGGATGTGGGGGATTTCCAGCTCCAGAGGGGGCTGGTACTTATTTCTTGTGAAGCCTGAGTGAACCTTGCCGGTATTTTTTTGTTTTATGTAAACACCAAAACGGGAAATCAATTCTGACACCTTCGTTGATTTCTGACAACCCGAACTTTAAAATGAATTGATTAATTATTAATGGACTCTGGACGAATTGAAATATATCTTTTCTTCTCGGTGGGAAAATATCATACATGAATGGGATTAAGGTCCTTAGCAACAAATAATACAATATTTCTCAAACTCAAAAATATCACAATTCAACCCAATTTATATGTGCCGAATTCATTATATAAAAAGAACTTTCACTTTGTGACCCAATAAGTAAGCAAGGATTTCAAATCCTCAATAAAAAAAAAACATCGTTAGATGGAGCAGGAAGAGGAGACGGTTCTGAAGGGACCATATAGACCGCATGAACGAAGGAAGGATAGCCCGAGGTGTGGCACAGGAGATACCTACCGGACGGCCAGCGTCTGGTCGAATGCGCACTACAAAGGAGCTCCTGCCTACTATTAAGCAGAGAAAGCTTATGTACTTCGGTCACATTATGAGAAATGAGAGGTACCGTCTCCTTCATCTTATCATTCGGGGTAAGATTGAGGGGAGAAGATCTCAGGGTCGCCGAAGGACATCGTGGCTGAAGAACCTGCGACAGTGGTTCGGCAGTTCCTGTTTCGAGCCGCAGCATCAAAAATCAAAATAGCTATGATGATCGCCGATCTTCGTTAAAAGTGGCACAATAAGAAGAAGCGTCTACTAGGTCACCCTACCAAAAGATGGAAGAACAGCTGGTCTTCTGCATCACAGGAGGGAGTTCCACAATAAACATATCATAGATCTATAACAAGAGGAAGAAAAAGAAATCCAAAAAATTGAGTAACTACATAAAACCCTAAGGCATTGTATGTATAATACATAACAAATTTCTCTAGAGAGATTTCTCTTGGATCGCTGTTCTCGAAACTGTAATTTCCGTTTTACACGGAGGCATTAATAATAAAATGATCCTTTTACTCCAAGTATGAACAGTTACTATGCGTGGAAAACATCGAGAGCTTCAAAATATGTATGCAAAACGAGATACCGCCCCTACGAGTTTTCATGAATAATGAATAATTACGATGACTTTGATAAGCCGTTAAAGTTTATTTTAGAGGTAATCGTCTTCCACGTTTGAACGTAGAAATCCTTCAGTCTTCTCCAGTGCATAACATATAGACCGGTCCGTAGTCTAGTGGTAACGCTTTTTACTCGTAAATGGAATGTCGTGGGTTTAAATCCAGACGGAGCACCAAAAATATACCATTTACATTTTCAAGTATACTCATCGCTGAGTTAAAAACCACAACAATTCTAATAAAACACTGTTTTATTCCCACTCGATTTATTCACTTAATTTTAATTAAAAAATAAACGAACGTTTTCGATTTGTCGATCATCTTCAGGCACAAACTATTTGTGATTCTATAAAATGTACGAAAGAACATATACGATTACCTACTTAAGAACCTACATCTTCATACTTTACAGACACAACTCACACAGACACACAATAACACATTCATAACAATATTTTAAAAATTCATTATTAACAATTGTCGGGTTTTTCAGCGCTCGTTCCGTTCATTCCTTTTTAATCTCTCTCCCTTTTGTTTGTATTTCAGCTGATTATGAAAAAATGCCACAACATGTATATTATTAATTCACAGAGTCTGAGGATTTTCGGCCATTACACATTCAAAGCCTCCAGCTTACGCAATATGAAGGGATTAAAAGGCTCGCGAGTGGAAACGCTCTCGGCGCAATCAAGTCATCGAGCGTATGAAAGTTTGTGTGAAGAATTACACTGGCGCTTTCACGTTTTAGTACAAAATTTCGGCTATGTACTTACTCGTTTATTTCCTCACTTACTATCTATCTATAATCTATAATCTAAGTTGCAAGGATATATATTTTTTTTTATTTTTTATTTTTTTTTTATTTAACAAACAACACATATACATAAAAATATACATAATTTTAAGAAAAATGAAAAATGTATATATATAGCGTACTGTGTCAATTAGATGTTAAAACTAATAATAAATGTTTAAAAGATTACATAGAGATTAAAAAAAAATGGAGCTTAAATAATATTAAAAAAAACATAGGAAGATAAAAAAGAAAAAATAAAATAAAAGATAAGAAAAGAAAAGAAAAAGGAAAAAGGATATTCATTCAAAGCTCTCAGATGTATGCCCACAAACAAACACGTGTAGTTCGCACTTACAAATGCTGATTGTGTACCTACTTACAAATAAAATCCAAACCTCAAATGAACATAAGCCCTGCAACTCTTGCCGACATTCCCTGAAACAGGGGTGACATTGGCAAAGTGAACCATTTTTTACAGTGTGGGTGGTCAGCCTCATACCAACCTATAAGTCAAGGAATACGAGTAATAAATAACATTTAAGTATAAAAAAAAAAAACAACAACAACAAAACCTTACAAAGAAATCTATACAAAAAAGTACTATAATATAAAAAAAATAATAATGTAACTTGCAAACATATATTAATATTTAAAATTTATATTGACGCCAAAGGCATCCGACAAACAGGCATATGTAACTTTTCGCTAACAAATACTGAATGTGGACTTACAACATAAAAACCTAATTTCAAACGATCATAAGCCCTGAAACTCTTGCTGACCTTCCCTGAAATAGGGGTGTTATTGGCATAATCAACCATTTTTTTAACAGTATGTACTTATACATGTCTGCTTGTGGGAATACGTTTAATATAATCTTAAATGACATATATCTTTGCAGCTTAGATCAAGATTTAGATTTATGGTTGGTCAGCTTCATAGCAAGCCAAAGAACTACCTTATTACAATAAACCCAGATTTTAGGTAGTACAAAGATACACATGCAGCATGTGTAAACGCGAAATTGTACGTGTCTGCTTGTTGGCATGCATTTAATATGAATCTCAAATGTGAATATACCTTTGCAACTTAGAATATAGATTATTCTACATAGAATAAAACTCGCTAGGCAGGAGTCGTCAAGTATTGTCCATAGAAACACGTAAAGGGGCAGCAAAAGTCAAAGGGTGAACAGTACCCAAGTAAAAAACCTTAAAATTACAACTCTACAATATAGTTAAATCAAAAATATATCCATGTTAAGATAACGCCTCTAGGGAGTGTTTTATTTTTCTTTGTAAATAATAGTTTCAGAGTAAAGTTTTAAAACCTTGGTTACGGAGGTCGCTCTGAAATATGACCGGCCACGGTTTCTGTGTAATTTGAACACCGGTTTCCAAGGGGCGAATACCGGTTTCCAAGGTGTGAATACCGGTCTCCATGGGGTGAAAGTCTACCACTAGACTTTGTGTGCCCACCACGGTAAACGGCAGTGTTTAAAGCTCTCGTACAGGAGCGGAAAAGTCTTTACACCTCGTCAAAGGAAATTCGCACGCCATTTTTCTTTATAAAATGTGAAATTTAAAGGTATGTATAAAGCATGTGCCCATTAAAAAGAAAATTTAAATCTCTAGATTTTGTACAAAAAAGTATAATACGAGTAGTTATAATAATATGATAATTTTCCATGACTTATAGGTTGGTATGAGGCTGACCACCTATACAGTAAAAAATGGTTCACTTTGCCAATGTCACCCCTGTGTCAGGGAAGGTCAGAAAAAGTTGTAGGATTTATGTTCATTTGAGGTGTGGATTTTATTTGTAAGTACACATTCAGCATTTGTAAGCGCGAAGTACACGTGTTTGTTTGTGGGCATGCATTTGATATGAGCTTTAAATGTTATTATATCTTTGTAACTTAGATTACAGGATCATTTCTTTGGTGAGCGCTGTTTTTGTGTGAATCACTGTTAGCTTGGTCGTCGCTATAGAAATCGCCAATTCTCAAGCAAGACCCAGTTGGTGACCGGTCTTTGGGAAAGGTAGATGCTTTTTTTAACCCAGAGAAGAGCATATTTGAGAATATAAATCGACTGCTCCAAGGAAGACAGCACTAAGTCAAAACAGATAGTTTTGCAGGAAAGCCAATTGAATGTTATTTATTCATACAATGCATAAACTATTGTTTACAATAATTTATTTACGAATTTAAAAGAGATAGAGACACGGCTATCATCTTGGAATGCAGATAATGATTTGCTACCTTCAGAAATGGAAATAAGTCAAAAACCTAAATTTAGGAGTTACTTCTTTCTTCCTTGGAGCGGTCGAAATGACATATTTTTTGTGGTCCACCGGGATTTGAATCCACGACCCTCATTTACGAGTCCAAAGCGGTACGACTGGACTTCGGACCAGTTGGCATTCCTACTAATGTGGTTTTACGTTGTTTTACAAAAAAAAAATATTTCACAAGCGCCTCTAGGACAAAAAAAGCCAAAATCTCGTCAGTTACACCAAAACCACACTTTGAGAATGAAGTTTATTGCAGGGGTGGAAGTCTCATCACCACGGTAATTCTTACCTACCGAATATCGGTAATATTTGTATGAAGACTAATCAGCTGTTCACTTGCGGCCATCTTGGATTGACAGGTCTTCATACAAATATTACCGATATTCGGTAGGTACGATCTACCGTGGTGATGAGACTTCCAGCCCTGGGCTATAAAAGTAAAAAAAAGTCATCGTAGAGTATGGGACTTAGCGCATTAGAAAGAGCGATTTTTTTTACGCAGGATGTTCCTTGACTTATAGGTTGGTATGCAGCTGACCACCCATACTGTAAAATATGGTTCACTTTACCAATGTCACCCCTGTGTCAGGGAAGGTAAGCAGGAGTGGCAAGGTGTATGTTCATTTGAGATTCGGGTTTTTATATTGTAGGACCACATGCGGCATGTTTAAGCGCGAACTTATACGTGCCTGTTAGTGAAAATGCGTATAATGTGAATATCTAATGTTACATATATTTTGCAACTTGGATTAGATTAGATTAGATAGCATTCATAGCTCATTTTTGACCAACACGTCGCTTATTTTTTTACCGTCGATAAGTTTTCTTTTATCTTCAACACTTTTCCTCGTTTTCAAATCTCAGTCAGCTGGGAATTCTCCCCCACAGACTGTCTGTGCATAATTTTTTTCAAATAAAAGTTCGAGAATGCAAATTCCAGATATCCCCATTACTCTCCCGATTCATTTGCATTTTGTGAAATCTGCGATAATGGACTTTGTGAAAATTGTGAATACAAAACAACACTGGTTAAAATACCCACAAATTTAAATCATTTCTAAATTGAAGAAATAATGTCCGGTCGATGGTGCAGTGGATAGAGTGCTTTGCATTTCATGCCGAGAGCTCGGGTTTGAATCCCAGCGAGGGTGTCAGTAATGATTTCTAATCTAATCTAAGTTGCAAAGATGTGAAACATTGAGGATTCACATTATTTTCATTCTCACAAGCAAATACGTACAAGTTTGCGCTTGCGCATGCCGCATGTGAACCTACAACATAAAAACCAAATCTCAAATGAACATACACCCTGCAATCCCAACAGTGGTGACATTGACAAAATGAACCATTTTCTACAGCATGGGTGGTCAGCCGCATGATGTACCGGCCGAATGAAATACCGGGAAGGTTTACTCAGCCTTCACAAGAAATGAGTACCAGCCCTCTTGCAAGCTGGGAAACCCCCACTGAAGTGGTTGAGGTAAGGCCAGCTTCCTTACCTGCAAAAAGAAGAAGGTAAAAAATGGTTCACTTTGCCATTGTCACCGATGTTTCAGGGAAGGACGGCAAGAGTTGCAGGATGTATGTCCATTTGAGATCAGGGTTTTTATGTTGTAGTTTCACATACGGCACATGCAAGCGCGAACTTATAAGTGTCTGCTTGTGAAAATGCATGTAATGTGAATCCCCAATGTAACATATCTTTGCAACTGAGATTAGTTTGGATGTGCTAGATGTTTCTGTACACTATGATAACACCTATCTTTAACAAACTTACTTTATATTTATGTCGCAATATTAAGAAACAACTATTTCAGTTCCTCTCTGTCTTTAGTTGCCGGTAAAGATAAGATAGGGGTGTCAAGGGGTGTTCTTTGCAAGTATTTATATTTATCAATCCTGCAGCAAACGACCGGGCCACGCCTTTGTCGTGTTAGAACTCATGCAGATTTTATTATTTACCCCAGTTTCCTCTTCTTGTCTCCACGTTTCCGTACATCATTTGCAAGTTAACCAAACTTCCATCTAGTTCACGACAGCTGTTAACAATTATTTGCAGGATTCATCTTTATTTCATTCAAAATGAAAATGGCGGTACACAATTGTATATTGTTGCCGACCCTGATGTATGGAAGCGAGACGTGGACGGTGAATGAAAGAGAAGTAAATAAGGTATGCACCGTAAAAACGACTCATTTGAGAAGTATGACAGGAAAAACACTGAAAGATAGAGTGAGAAACGAATGGGTTCTGAATGAATGCGGAGTAAAAGAAAGCGTGAAAGTGAAAGTTCAAAGAAGTGTGATGCGATGGTTTAGACATATTGAAAGGATGAATGAAGACCGACTGACAAAATGAGGGTATAAAGGGAATGTAATAGGTAAGCGTGGAAGGGGAAGACCTAGGAAAGAATGGATTGATTAGATAAGTGAGATTGCGAATGAATGGAATCTACAGAGTGGAAACAAGAGAAGAGCGTGCATGAAAAGAGTGATGAAACTAGATGAGATGAAAGAAGTATGCAAGGACAGAGTAAAGTGGAGGCACTTGTGTAGAGGTACTGGCCACCCCTAGAGTAATGGCGGCAGGATACAAGACAAGACAAATCCACAATTCAAATCGACTTTATTCATTGATTAAACTTTTTCGGTTTTTTTTTAGCACGAAAATTCGGCTTCCGCTTTGAGCCCACGCTTTGACAAACTAATGATGCCTGGGCTGGATGTCTCATCACCACGGCCATTCTAACGGTCAGTCAACGATGACACCATGTTGAAAGCGCCGGTTCTCATCAGATCACAGAAGTTAAGCAACATTGGGCGCGGATGATGATGATGATGGATGATTTCTTTCCTGTGGCGCCATTTAATGGTCCAGGACCATCTCAAGGGCGCCATGGCTTCTGGAGAAAAGTAGTGTCTTCAGTTCCTTTCTGAAGGTGGTGGTAGGCTGGTTCGCGCGAACACCGATGGGTAAATTGTTCCAGGCCACCGGCCCGGCCACCGCAAAGCTTCTGTCTGCAAAGTTTGATGTGTTTGCTCTATTGGGCACTATAACCTTGTTGACAGCAGTAAGGGCAGAGCGTAGTGGTCTTTTTGAAGTCCCATCGACAGAGCATAGCTCAGCGAGACATGGGGGTGCAGTGCCGTTCAGGGCCCTATGTACAGTGAGACACAACTTAAATTCCACCCTCTCTCGGACCCTCAGCCAGTGCAGTTCTCTCAGCAGTGGCGAAATATGACAGCTCTTTCCCTGTCGAAAAATTGCCCTGGCAGCAGCATTGAAAGCCATTTGCAGCCGATCAAACAATTTCTGCGGTAGACCAGCATATATGATATTGCAGTAGTCTAATCGGGAGACGACGAAAGCAGCTACGAGGCTTTTGACAGCATCCACAGGCAAACATCTTGAGATGAGGCTCAATTGGCGGATATAGAAGAAAGCTGTGCTCACTGTCCTGGACACTTGTGCCTCCATCGATAGTGCTCCGTCTAGTAAGACACCAAGGACGGATATGGTGGAGGATGGTATTATGCTTGCACCAGAGAAAAAGATTGGCTGAGTACCCAAGAGGTGCTGCCGAAATGCTACTTGGATGGGTGACCGCTCAGGTACACCGCGTGTCGTTGGCATCTTGGAACGGTCCGTAGTTCAGTGGCAACACTTCAGACTCGTAAATGGAAAGTTTTGGATTCGGATCCCGGCGGAGCACAAAAAATATACCATTTATATTTCCAAATATGCTCATCGTAGAGTTGAAAAAAATCGTACAGCCTTTACCAAAGACCGGTCACTACAGGTCCATCCAGCCTTATAGCAACTAGGTATTGCTTGAGTTTGGCGCTTTGTAGCGACGACTAAGCTTGTACACCTCTGCGGCACTACAACAAGTGTTATAGACCCCTAGAGTCTCTAGAATCTAGGGAGTCTCCTTCACAGGATTTAAAAAAAAAAAACTTACCTACCGAATTATGGTAATATTTGAATAAAGAATAATCAGCTGTTCACTTGCAGCCATCTCGGATTGACAGGTCTTCATAAAAATGCATCATTAGTTTGTCAAAACGTGGGCTCAACGGACGACTAAAATGTCTAACAGGGCTATTTCCCGCGCAAACCTACATGCGCCTGTCTGTGGGCATGCATTTAATGTGAGCCTAAGATACACGTCTTTGCAGCTCAGATTATTTTCCATAGCACCGAATAATAATAATAATAATAGGACGATTTATTTGGTGAGCCCTGTTCTTGTGTGTATCACACCTCAAGAGCCCTCTGCGAGCTTGGTCGTCGCTGTAGAAAGCGCCAATTCTCAAGCAAGACCCAGTTGTTGTAAGGTTGGATGGACCTTTCAGTGACAAGTCTTTGGTAAAGGCTTATTAATTTTTCAACCAAGCTAAGAGCACATTTGGAAATATAAATGGTATATTTTTTGTGCTCCGCCGGGATTCGAATCCACAACCTGCCATTTACGAATCCGAAGTGCTACCACTGGACTACGGACCGGTGCAAGAAATGCCAACAACACGCGGTGTACCTGAGCGGTCACCCATCCAGGTAGCATCCGCGCCCAATGTTGCCTAACTTCGGTGATATGATGAGAACCGGTGCTTTCAACATGGTATCGTATTTGGCATTAGTTATATTTTAATATTTGGCTACTCTAATTCTAATTTGTAGGTAAGAAATTTCTATTTTGACCATTAACGATATCTTTATTTTTCAATTATGCCTTTTATCAGAACTAACATCAATTAACCTGTGTCTTAAAAACTAGAGCTGATAAAAAAAATCTAGTGGTATTTTTGGAGTACGTGGAGCAAGTACTGCCATATCACTCCACTCCTGCAGAAGCTCCACTGGTTGAGGATCCCAGAAAGGATCAAATTCAAGCTGGGTCTCACGGTACACAAAGCGCTGCATGGAGTGGCGCCAGAGTACTTGCAGGAACTGATTTTACCGAGGAGTCTGAGCGAGAGGGGGCTCACTTTGCGATCTGACGACAGTGCTCTTACATCGTTCAGCACTCAATGCAGAAAAAGAAGTACAGTGTTTGGAGACCGCGCTTTCGCCGTTGTGGGACCGTCCACTTGGAACTAGCTGCCCCCTGAAGTGCGCGCCAAGGAAGGGATCGAGAGCTTCAAGAAGGGAATGAAGACCCATTTCTTCACCGCCGCGTCAAGCCTGAAAGCGCCCTTGCAGTGACAGTAGTCACGAAACGGCGCTATAAAAATCATCATCATCATCATCAAAATAATTAAGAATCAGTTGTTACATTTCCGGCACCAAAAAAATATATATTTTGTTGGCCTGTGTTTATATTATATATTTTTTTCACTATTTTAGTGTTGTTTTCTATACTGCGCAAGTACTTTCGTCTTTATCTTAAGGATTAATTTAGTATTCCGGATACACTGCAGGCTTCCTGTAGTAAAGAAGTTTTATTCGTTAGCTCAGCATCTAAAGTTGAAGTTGTGGCTTGCTTCAGCTGCTACTTTTACTGTCTCTGCTATGAATAAACCGTCCTGCTTACGGACGGTACAACAGAGCTCTTGTCAGTGGCATTTCATACCCCCAGTGCTTGTTTGGCTTATCTAAATTAGTCCGGTCGATAGCTCAGTTGGTAGAGTGCTTGCATTCCATGCCGTGAGCCCGGGTTCAGAAATAATTTCCCGTTTCCGTGTGTATTTCAAACCCCATAATAAAATACCGGCAAGGTTTACTCAGCCTTCAAAAGAAATTAAAACCAGCCCCATCGAGAGCTGGGAAACCTCCACTTCAAATGAAGTGGTTGGCGTAAGGCCGGCCCTATTACCTGTAAAAATAAATAGGTTCCACTCTCCACATGCGAAACCCTTCGGGGATAACGCGGCAAGAAGTTCCACTATATGTAGCTTAGTTGCGTTGTTCAAAGATGACTTATTAAAAGAAATAGATTTGTAAAGAGGAATGCAATTCACCATTCTATCCTTCCGGGCCAAAACAGGTATTACTATCATCTATTAATAATTCATTATTGTATATTTTAATGAATTATTCATTAATAATTACCCAATAACATCTGGTGAACAAGGGTCAGAGTTATGGTCAATGACCCAGGTGGGGATCGAACCAGCGTTATTTTATTCCAAATACGCTAGAAAGTTCAACCACTTGACTCCCTCATCCATAACACGAAATTGTCTAAAGAATCACATTCTACACAATCTGAGCTTAGAAAAAACGTAAAACTCGATAGTGTGGGAGTTATTTTAAATATTTTTAAAATCAATTTAAAATTTTCATAAGACATATTGGACCAGTACACATACAAACATTGCTCATGTGAAATAACCTCTGATGGACATAAGACAAACAGGCACTTAAAGACAACTTCTTTAAACAAACCATAAAAACCGTTAAGGATACTGTAACGGTTGCTAATGCGTAAATGTATAATACATAATAATAATAATATTAGGATGATTTATTTGATGAGCGCTGTTTTTGTGTGTATCACACCTCAAAAGCCCTCTGCGAGCATGGCCGTCGCTGTAGAAAACGCCAATTCTCAAGCAAGACCCAGTCGCTGTAAGGCTGGATAGACCTTTAGTGACCGGTTTTTGGTAAAGGTATATTCATTTTTTCTCCAAGCAAAGAGCATATTTGAAAATATAAATGGTATATTTTTTGTGCTCCACCGGGATTCGAACCCTCAACCTTCCATTTACGAGTCTGAAGTGTTAACCCCTAGACTGTGGACCGGTCAATCAATCTTGTATTTCTCATTTAAGATGGCCAAATACGAGTTTCATCTTCGTATAAAGACACACAAATATGAAATGTTATTTTCGTGCAGCATTTAATGAACATGTTCCCGGTTAGTATGCAGCTCAAACACCCTGGTAGCATTACGAGGGATCTCAGATAATATTGTTTGGCTTGTAAGACATTGTAGGTACTTAAATGTAACAGGGCGCAACCCCTCGCCTCATGGAATGTAATATCTCGCCTAAATTCCCGCCCTGGGGATATCTTACATTGCTGGTTCACTGCCAGATATGAAATATCTTGTCATTTAAACACGAGATATCTCGTAAAAATAGTATTTTCAGCTCTAAAGACGAGATACTAAGTGAAAAATTTATTACACTTACGATTAATGCAAAAAACGCGCTTCATGGAATGTAGCATCTGGTCTTAATTCCTGTCCAAGAGATATTCTACATTGCTGGTTCTCTGCCAGATATGCCATAAATGCCTTAATTTAGAGTGTAACTAAAAAAAATATCAAAAATCGAATTCAAGATTCATATTTAATGCATATCGACAAGCAGACACGTAGAAGTTCGTGAAAAATAACATGTTTCGCCAGATTTTTTTGTAATCTGCGGTATGCAAAGGGTTAATAATTATTCCCCAGAGATGCGAGATATTAAAATACCAAAATAAGATGTGTCTAAGCCGAGGGCACTGCACCTCGCATTAATTTCAAATATTAATCATTTTCGTACCACGAGGTTAAGTACTGAAAATACTTTCAACTTCCTGCCATTTATTATTTGGTGTTTATTTTTGGAGTATTCCAGGTCTCTAAGTACCTACGCACTTTTACTAAGTAAGAAAGTGGGTGAGTAAACATTTTTTTTATTAAAGAAAAAACTTATCAGAATGTTTTAAAAATGAAGATGATTATTTTTTTAATCTTATCTAATCTAATCTAATCTAAGTTGCAAAGATATGTTACATTGGAGATTCACATTACATGCATTCTCAGAACCAGACACGTATAAGTTTGCGCTTGCACATGCCTCATGTGAACCTACAACATAAAAACCAAATCTAAAATGGGCATACACCCTGCAACTCTTGCCGTCCTTCCCTGTGACAGGGGTGACATTGGCAAAGTGAACCATTTTTAAAGAGTCTTATTTTCAAAAAACTAACATTAATTTCACCTTAAAGTACTTTCGAACTGCTTACGTAATTAAATTTAAATTAAATAACCATTAAATTCCTGTTGACAGGAGTAAAAAATACTGGACCAGCCTCTACTCTATTTAAAATCAAAGCTACAAGGATACATGAGTTGTTTTGAGATACATTATAAATTAAATGTCATCTCATTAGCATCATATTGAGCTTACCCATTCTGCATGATTCCCTACAAAATAAAAATAGAAATCGATCTGTGATTCACAGAAAGATCTTTTGTTAGGAAAAAAACAACAGAATATGTATTTCCAAAATAAAATATTTAATAGGCGTCATATCCGGGCGCCATTTTGTTACAAAAGGAAACGGAAGGCGCATCACAATAACAGGGGAAACTAAATCAGAGCTGGAGACGCGGTTTGTTCTGTGCCTCGAGTACAAAAACAGCGGGTAAAATCACCTCCATTGCGTAAATCGAAAGAACGGATACAAACTGAATCACTCTCTAGGGGTGCCCGAGTATGTTCTATACATTTTTCGTTTACGAAATCGAGGAGAGATTTACTCAATGCTTTATACTCGCGGTACTGGAAACCATGAATATTCAACTGCAGGCTGGGAGAAAACAGAAACCAGACTGACAAAGTGTAAACTTACTTTTAAAACCGTCTAAGGAATGCAATAATAGTGGTCTATGTTTTTTTATTCTATTTTATTAATTATTTTTAGTAAATCTTCCATGAACCATAATATGGTTCTATGAGGCTGACCACTTATAACCAATAATCTATAATACATTTGGCAAAGATGTATTACATTTGGGATTCAGATGAAATGTATGCCCACAAGCAGAATTTTTGAATATCAGTTTTAGGCTTACAAGGCCACCAAATAGGTTCAACTCGCCACATGCGACCCCTTCGGAGATAACGCGGTAAGAAGTTACACTATGTTTAGCTTCGTTGCGTTTAAGGCCGGCTGATGAAACTAGAGAGTTGCTTGCCGGGATCTGTTGCCGTGATCAGTGGAAACTGGAGCTTCCGGACGTTTCGCCCATGTCTACGATGGGCTTCTTCAGCGTGAAAGCTAAATCATATCATAATCATATCATAAGGTCTTTATTGTTTTTTATCAATATGTACAAAGTATTACAATAAAAATAAATTTTAAAAATCTAATTACAATAAATACTCCCCAAAGTAAGCATAGCTTGTGTTTTGGGGAGGATTCCAACTTATCTTAACTTAAAATTAATCACTTAATAGATAAAAATCATAAAAAACAAAAATAATATATACACTATTTAGTCATTTACTCAGCAAAAACAGAAAGACAAAAAATAAAGTAAAATAACATAAAGAGGTAACATGTTTAAATAGAAAATACAGAAATAGGAATTATACATATATACACACATGTAGATATATGAAAAAAATAACAAAAATAATAATGATAAGAATAATATACAAAAAACCAATCAAATATAAACACTCAACTATTTACACCTCTTTCAAATATTTGCTGATCATGTACTTAATGGCCCTAGGATCTGCGTGCTTATCATGCTTATACCTGGAAAAAAGTGCATTGTACCACCTTACACCCAAATAATCGTAGTGATGTTGCCGGTTGCTGTTGCTAAATGATGGTGAAAAAAAAGTTAAAGACTCACATTCACTTTGCGCCAATTTTAAGCCTGTCTCAGGCAAGGTCAAGTTGCAGGGGTTATGTTTATTTGAGGTTTGAATTTTAATTTGTAAGTAAACATACAGCTTTTGTAAGCGCGAACTTACGCGTGTCTGTTTGTGGGCATGCATTTGAATATGAATTTAAAATAAAGATATGTCTTCGCAACTTACATTATAATAATAGATCTTCTAAATGAAAATGGCGGTACACAATTGTATATTGTTACCGACCTGGATGTATGGAGGCGAGTCGTGGTCGGTGAATGAAAGAGAAGTAAATAAGCTCATTTGAGAAATATGACAGGAAAAAGCACTGAATGATAGAGTGAGAAACGAATGAGTTTGGAATGAATGTAGAATAAAAGAAAGCGTGAAAGTTCAAAGAAGTGTGATGCGATGGTTTGGACATATTGAAAGGATGAATGAAGACCGACTGACAAAAAAAGTGTCTAAAGGGATGGTAATAGGTAAGCGGGGATGGGAAAGATCTAGGAAATAATGGATTGATCAGATAAGTCAGATTGCGAATGAATGAATTTACAGAGTGTAAACAAGAGAAGAGCGTGCATGAAAAGAGTTACGAAACTAGATGAGATGAAATAAGTATGCAAGGACAGAGTTAAGTGGAGGTACCGGCCAACCCTAGAGGAATGGCGGAGGATACAAGACAAAAAAATCTACAGAAATTTGTGAACTAATTCACTCACTTGAAGTACCGTTTTTATAGTATCTTTCATATATTTTTTTTAATTTACGCGATCGAGGGGAGTTGGCTCCTATATTTTCTACTCGGGGTAGTGCTCACGGTGGGACCTGACCCTGCGGTCAGGCCAGGGGGTGAATTTATCATTACTAGTGAAAGTTTAATGTCACCTTTCATGTATCGAATCAAAATTTCAGATATTTTGAATTTAAAATCAATGCATTAAGGAATTCACATTTTCAACAAGTTATTATGTCAAAGGCTGACTCCCTCACGCTGTAACATTTTGGTTCACTTCTGCCAATGCCACCACGGTTTCAGGAAAAGGTGGCATAGTACGTGTGCATGTGGAGTTTGGTATATTTTGTATGCAAACATGCCTGCTCGTGGCTATGAATTAAATATTTTTCGGCGTTAAGGCCGAGAGAGCGAAGTGGGCTAGGCTAATCTTTCTAGCGTACTTAGAATATAATAACGTTGGTTTGATCCCGCTTGGGTCACTTGATTTTGACTTTGACCCTGGTTCAACATAATATGTTATTGGGTAATTATTAATTAATGATTCATTAAAATAAACAATGATGAATTATTCATTGATGATATTAATACCTGTTTCTGGCCAGGAAGAATAGGTTTGTGAAATGCATTCCTCTTCACAAATCAATTAAAAAAAAAAAAACATGTTTATGCTGATTTACAATTCTGTTTTTTTTCCATAAAGGATGGTGTGAGTGTCAGTAGATATGTAACAAAGCTGCAGTTATAGTTCAACTTCTGACCGCGTTGTCTCGAAAGACAACGGGTATAAACACCCAAACTGGGCATCATTTCTGACACCCTCGGTGGGATTCGAACCCGAGCTCTCGGCATGAAGTGCAAGCACTCTACCAATTGGGCTACTGACCGGACTATAGTAACAATACACTTTATTTCGTTTGTGAACAATACTTCTAGATCTAAACAGTCTACAAAGTTTTCTTTCAAGTTATTTTCATCCAATATCGCACAAGTAGAAAGAATATCTAGAAGTGCGAAGTATTCTTTTGTGTCGATACTTTGTATGGGGGAGATAACGCCTGCTAAACTTTCCAGCCTATGTGTCTAGCGGTTCCAAGATAGAACGACACAGTGACAAAACGACACATGAGATAACGACACATGACACAACGACACATGAAGAACGACACAATATGAAGAACGACACGTGACTGAACGACACATGAAAGAACGACACATGACACAACAGCACATGACGAACGACATATGGTTGAACGAAACATGACAGAACGACAGATGACAAAACATCACAATGACAGAACATCGCAGTACAAAACATCACTATGATAAAACTTCACAGAAAAGTACAAAACAATAACAAAACAACACGGTGACAAAATAATACGTGACAGAACGACACTTGACAGAACGACACATGACTGAACTCCACATGAAAAAACATCACAATGACAGCATATCACATGTCAAAACATCAAAAACATTTATCTTGCTTCCACACGCCATATGCGACTCGTTCTAGGATAACGCGGTAAGAAGTTGCTCTTTAAGTGCAGCAAAGTTAATTTTTTGTATTAATTATGATGATCGGGGGTGTTCATTATTATTTTTTTGATACGCTTTACCAAATAATAAATAAATGAGTTACATTTTCGCATGTCTCACTTTTTGTCACGCCGTTTATGGTGTTTTCTGTTTTGTGGTGTTTTGTAGTTCTGATGTACTTTCTTTCAATTTTTTTCATGTGATGAACTATCATTGAGATGCACTTTCATAGTCATTTTCTGTCATGGTTAGTTCTATCATGCGTCGCTACATCATGTGTCCTTCTGTCATGTGACGTTATGACGTAATATGTCGTTTTGTCACTGTGCCGTTCTAAATGTCTCCGTGTCTAGCCTGTTTGCTTATGGTACACAATGTCATGTGAACAGTGGGAAGCTTGCACTGCCATAAAACGTTATTGAGCCTTTGGTGGTGGCGGATCGCTTTCGGGGGAAGAATAATAGCCAGTTTGTTTATCCTATGCAGTCATACATAGTGTGACAAAGAGGACGTACGTATGCTTTGTATAAATAAATATTGCTACATTTTTACGCGGCTTCCATTTAATTAAAACTTCTTCTTCTTAATTTTTTTTGTCTTCCTCTTGTTATAGACATGTTCCATAAATGTTATAATTTGTTGATTTTAAAAATGTAATTTTTCGTGTATGCTCCTTGACTTATAGGTTGGTATGCGGCTGACCACCCATGCTGTAGAAATGGTTCACTTTGCCAATGTCACCCCTCTTTCAGGGAAGGCCGGCAGGAGTTGCAGGGTGTATGTTCATTTGAGATTCGGTTTTTTATATTGTAGGACTACATACGACATGTTTAAGCGCGAACTTAAACATGTCTGTTTTGTAAAAATGCATATAATGTTAATTTCTAATGTTACTTATATCTTGCAACTTAGATTAGATTAGATTAGATTAGATAAATCTAGGATCTGTTTATTGCGAAGCTCCCTCCTGTGATGCAGAAGACCAGCTGTTCTTCCATCTTTTGGGAGGGCGATCTGAGCTGGAAGTCTCATCACCACGGTAATTTTTACCCACCGAAAATCGGTAATATTTGTATGAAGACTCATCAACTGTTTATTTGCGGCCATTTTGGACAGACGAGTATTCATACAAATATTACCGATATTCGGTAGGTAAGAATTACCGTGGTGATGAGACCTCCAGCCCAGCTAGAAACTGGCCGTCTGGTATATCCTGTGGCACGACTCGGGCTATCCTTCCTCCGTTCATGCGGTCTATATGGTCTCTCAAAAACCATCTCCTCTTCCTGCTCCATCCTAATTAAAACTGAGGTTATTTATTTTACTTACGGTTCGGAAAGTCATCTTACACTTGCACAGTACAAAGGTAGATTGATTTTTGAGCTACAGAGCATTTTGGTCCCTACTTTATATTCAAAATAAAGATCATTCTCGAAATATACAGAATCGTTACGTACTAGATTTTGATAGAACATTCATTTCAACCAATCTCGAATGAATGCAAATTCCGATGAGTACTTAAAATATATTTATTTCTAGAAAGACTTATACGACACTAACCCAGATAATCCACAACACACAACAACACATTCGTAAAAATATAAGATCAGCCCAAGGAAAGCAGTGGGTTCGATTTCCTACGGAGCACAAAAAATATAATATTTATATATTCAAATATGCTCTTCGCTCGGTTGAAAAGACCGGTCACTAAAGATCCACCCAGCTTACAGAAACTGGGTCTGGCTTGAGAATTGGCGCTTTCTATAGCAGCGACCAAACTTTCAGAGAGCTTTTGAGGTGTGATTCACACAACAACAGCGCTTACCAAATAATTCATCCTAATATTATTATTATTTATTTGCCTAAATATTTGTTTCGAGTCTATTCAATGCATTTTAAATTTATGTAGAGATACGCGATCATATTTTGTCAATTAAATTGGAATTTCATGGCTAAAATAGAGACACAAGTATACATCGTTTACCTCATGTTATCCTAACACCATTGGCTACTTTCCTAAAGTAGATGTCGATACGGCAGTCTTCCCTAGACGCCTGTAACAGGGTTTTAGCTCGTGTGGACAGAATATTCCAGAAGCTTCACTACACATAAACACGTATTATGTCCTATGTTCAAGTGTACTGAATTCCTGTAAGAAAGATACATCGATTTTGTTACAAAAAAATACAAAATTTAACAGAAATTAATTAGTCATGAAGACTCTGTAATCTTTCGTTCATATTGGAAGGCTTAATTAAATATCTATACATCTTTAATCTATAATCTAAGTTGCAAAGGTATAGTAAAACTTAAATCTCACCTTAAATGCATGTCCAAACACGTTTTTAAGTTCGCGCTTACAAATGCTGAATGTGTACTTACAACTTAAAACCCAAACCTCAAATGAACATGCACCCTGTAACTTTTGCCGACCTTTCCTGGGACAGAGGTGACATTGGCAAAGCGAACTATTTTTTACAGAATGAGTGGTCAGCCGCATAACCTATGGCTATAAGTCAATGAACAAGGTAATGAAAAATCAAAAATGTTTTTTTAAAATAAAATTGTCAAAATTAATGCAATTTAATACTTTTTTAGTTTTTCCTGTTTATCTTGCCTTGTTTACATTATTGTGATAATTTTAAGAATTTTAAATTACCCAATGATTTTTTTAAAACAGGATAAAAGTTAGGGTCAAGGGACCCGACACAAATCAAATCAGTTAGGTTTTGTACATTGAAGCTTTCACGGCCGGTACTTGTTGACATAACAATCACTTTATTCGGGCTATGTAGCCGTGGTCTGGATGATACATTCCAGACAGTTTTGCCCATTGCTCCGATGGGCATTATCAGCGGTTGGCTAGTCGCTGTGTTAGGTTTTATTTTAAACACACTTGTCGAAATTACCTTTTGACCACTTGGCCATAGCGCCTCATAGGCCTTTGTCGTTTGGACATCCTGGGCCGCCACTGAACGATCCGTTTCGGCCACCTGTCATGGTCCTGCCTTGTGACGTGACCAGCCCAGCACCACTTTAAGCAGGCCACTCGCTGCATGACATCAGTGACACCAGTGCGTCTACGGATCTCCTGGTTTGGAACCCTGCCCCTGAGGCTGATTCCCAGCATCCTCTTTTCAATGGCTTTTTGACACGTCCTCAGTCTGTTGGCGCTATACTGAGTGGTTCCTTTTGTTTCCAAGCTATTGGTGGATACTAGAAGCACACATGATTCAAAGACCCTGCGTTTCGGGTTAACCGGGATTTTCGTGCCGTTGAGGTTAAATAAAAAATAATATTGGGATGATTTATTTGGTGAGCGCTGTTTTTGTGTGTATCACACCTCAAGAGCCCTCTGCGAGCTTGGTCGTCGCTGTAGAAAGCGCCAATTCTCAAGCATGACCCAGTTGTTGTAAGGTTGGATGGACCTTTCAGTAACCGGTCTTTGGTAAAGGTTTATGAATTTTTCAACTCAGCGAAGAGCACATTCGAAATATAAATGGTATATTTTTGTGTTCCGCCGGGATCCGAATCCACACCTTTCCAATTACGAGTCCGAAGTGTTGCCACTACGGACTACGGGCCGGTCCAACATGCCAACGACACACGGTGTACCTGAGCGGTAACCCATCCAAGTACTGTCCGCGCCCAATGTTGCTTAACTTCGGTGATCTATGGGAACCGGTGCTTTCAACATGGTAACGTCGTTGACAAAAGAGGTTATACTAAGTGAGCATTTTTGTTATTTATTTATCATTAAATATATCTATGTAAGTTTATTTAAATACGTTAAGCTGATTTATATTCCACATCATTTTTATCTTTCAGCTTTAAAAAGGTAAAATATGTTTTTAAATGATATAATTCTTTTTGACGCCGCAAATTGTGGGCAGTTTATATTTTACATTATATTTCGTACATCCCACGCCAACCCTTTTTTTATCTGCACATTCAAAACGTTCAGATAAGCTTTTGGCTTCACTATCAAAAAACCACGTCTGAGTAACTTAATTTTATTCAGTCTGTCACTTTTTTCGCAAAAAAAAAACACATGTGTGCATATAAAGTACTCTGTTATTTTCGTGATAAACGGTCACACATAAGTGCTAGCTTTTGCCTAAATAAACAATATATATTTTTTTAAATGATTATAGTCGTGAAAATACAAAACAGTGTTTTGATTTGAATCTTTCAATTAAATAAATACAATTTTATTGAATATGAATTTTCACAGTGGTAATACACAAACAATTCAAAATATAATATATTTTTTATTTTAATAGTTATTTATGCCACTGCCAAGTAATGATAGTCTTTTTAACACGAGTGCTAGTTTGTGCCATGAGGCGCAGCCGAATGGCACAATAGAAAGCACGAGTGTTACAAAGACTAATTACGTGCAGTGGCATACAATACTTTTTCTACGACCATGAGAGAATTAACAAAATAGTGAATAATAGTCATTATAATATACTCGTCCATTTGAAGTAATTCAAACCTTACCTTTGTCAAAACGTGTGATTTATCATTCCCTTCGATTATCTAATCTAACCTAAGTTGTAAAAATAAATTATATTTGGGTTTAATATTGAATTCATGCCCACAAGCCGACACATATGTATAAGGTCGCGCTTTTACATCCTGCATATAAGCTTAAACATTCAAACCCAAAACTCAAATAAACATATGCCCTGCAGTTGTATTGGCAGGTGAACCAAATTTGTACAGCATAGGTGATCAACCTCATACTCACCTATTAACCAAGTAACTTTTGAGTTTGTTTATTTTTTGCGGTGAAATTTTTTGTATTGTTTTCCTTTCAAGCCTTTTATTTTCCATTAAAAAAAGGGAAGCTTTATTTGGAGCAATACGATAAATAAATTCGATAAATTTTAGCACTATTAACAATTTTTATTTGACTCTACACATAAAATATACTTATTTATTTTCATCTGAACAGGGCTGAAAGTCTCATCACCACGGTAATTCCTACCTACCGAATATCACTAATATTGTATGAAGCCTAATCAGCTGATCGCTTGCGGCCATCTTGGATTGACAGGTCTTCATACCTCCATACAAGGTTGACATTTGAAATTAAAAAATGGTTCCAATTCTGACAATGCGCATGCGCACATGTTCATTTTAACACGGTTACCGGTTGCATAATGTAACATTATGCAACGGGTGTAGAAATGTATGGCATTGTGATTTCGTTAGCCGTTTTGTAATTAGTAAATTATCAAATGGGAGCAGAAAAAATATGTTTTATAACATCTGACCAACCTATAATCTATATTTTAGGCTGCAAGTGTATTTATAAACATGTAAAATTCTTAATCAATAGATGAGAACAAGCAGACACGCGTTATTTCACGCTTGCAAATGCTGCATGTGTACTTAAAAAATAAATAATAATAACCTCACATGAACATAAACCCAGCAACCTTCCATGAAAAAGGGGTGAATTGACAAAGTGAACCATTTTTACAGAATCAAAGTCATTGTTGATAGGACACAGCGCAGGCGGGGCTCGAACTGATTTGTTTCAAAAACGCAAATTCGAGTTGACCGATTCGTAGTTCAGTGGTAACACTTCAGACTCTGAATGGGAAGGTTGTGGGTTCGATTCCCGGCAGAGCACAAAAAATATACCATTTATATTTTCCAATTTGCTCTTCGCTGGGGTGAAAAATTCATAAAACCTTTACCAATGACCGGTCACCAAAGGTCCATCCAGCCTTACAGCAACTGGGTCTTGCTTGAGAATTGGCGCTTTGTAGCGACGACGACCAAGCTCGTAACACCGTCGATAGCTTAGTTGGTGGAATGCTTGCATTCCATGCCGAGAGTAAGGGTTTCGATCTCAAGGTGTACTCAGCCTTCACAAGAAATAAGAAAAAGCCCCCACGGAAGCTGGGAAACCCCCACTTCAACTGAAAGAGGTTGGTGTGAGGCCGTGTGTACCCGTAAAAATAAATAGGCCCCAAATCACCTCATGCAACCCCTTCGTGGTGAACAAGCGGTATGAAGGGTGGATTTTTCGGTGATGGGCGAACGTATCTATCTATTAGGTCTTTACATATGACATTGGCGTTTTGTATGGGAGGAATAAAAAGTCATTTTTTTTCCTCCCTCTCGGGGATAACGCAGGGGATAACCCCTTTGGGGAGAACGCAGGCAAGAAGTTACACTATGTGTGTAGCTTAGTTGCGTTAGTTGCGAGTCCCAACGCCTTATCCACTCGACCATATCAGAAGTATTTCAAAACAAAATGTTTTTCATTTTTTGCTCAACCTGGAATTAGGAACTCTTTTCTTTCGATTACGAGTCTGAAGTGTTAACCACTAGACTGCGGATCGATTTACACAACACTGTCAACATGCAAGAATGCCACATATGAATGGGAATCAGTAGCGAACATCGCATATTATATTGTATCACGGCAACCGGCGACGATAAGAATTTATTTGCCGGCATAAAAATTCACGTCCGCATAAAACTATACTTTGCAGCTCGCCTATAGTAATAGCTACTATTTCCGCTTGCCTGGTTTATATTCAGCGTGATCCGGTTATTCAATAAACAGCAGAATGGAAAAATTATGTTACTTGTATTGAAATATATTTCACTGAAATTCAGATACATCTTCTTTGTTGCTGTACTAGTTCGAAAACTTGAATAAAAATATTTTTACTTGGATAGAAGTATGTAAGGATTGCAAAAATGGCTGCTGATCTGCAATGTTGGTGGTTAAGACTTTTAAGCTATCAATTTGTTTTTTTTTGTGTATTCCACGGATTTCATTGTCTGTAATTATATAATTTTTCCAATCTAATCTAATCTAATCTAATCTAAGTTGCAAATATATGTTACATTAGAGATTCACATTGCATGCATTCTCACAACCAGACACGTACAAGTTCGCGCTTGCACATGCCTCATGTGAACCTACATCATAAAAACCAAATCTCCAATGGACATACACCCTGCAACTCTTGCCGTCCTTCCCTGAGACAGGGGTAACATTGGCAAAGTGAACCATTTTTACAGCATGGGTGGTCAGCCACATACCAACCTATAAGTCAAGAAACAACGTTAGGATAAAATACTTTAGGATGAAAGACTCCAGTGGGCCAGACATGTAGCACGTGCAGAGGACTCCAGGATCATCAGAACTGTCTTGGATGGTGCCCCTTCAAGTGTTACACCACTCGGACGTCCCAGGATGCGGTGGGCAGACAACGTTGAAGCTGACGCCGAAGTTCTGGGAGTGAGGGGACCATGGAGGGAAGCAGCACAAGACAGAGAGTCCTGGAGGATTGTGGTGCAAGAGACCCTGAGCCTTCAAGGCTTATGAGCCGAAGAAAATTATTAAAGTAAAGGATATTTAACAGAGTAAAAATTTTCTTTTCATATTAAATAAAACATTTTTTTTCATACAAATATACATAAAGTATAACAAACGAAAACCTATATTTTTAAAAACATTATTTTAGACTTTTTAAAGTTTGTGTATTCACACAGTGAAAATTCATTTTTATAAATAATAAGGTATCCTCTTGATAATGACGTGAATAAGTCGAAAGTACTTGAGGGAAATAAATACTCAATTTGTGAAAATAAAACTCTGTGTTTTTTATAATTTTTTACATTATTTTATGACGCTGATTACCCGCACAATAAAATTGGTTCACTTTATCAATGCCACTTTGTGGTTGTGATGAAATTTAATAAAATAATTCCTTTTAAAACATAACTTTCTAAGAAGCGCATTTGTTTCAAAGTAGAGAACTCTTGAAGTGTAATTCACATAAAAATAGTGCTCAGAAAAAAATTAAAAAATCTAATTGTATCATATTAATATTAAAAATGCATTTTAACCTTGGTAGTCAATACACATTTGCTTCTATAAAATATTCACCCCCGCTTCATAATTTATAAATTCACCCTTCATTTCATATTCTCGAATGCAAAATATAACACAAACAATTAACGCAGTGACTTAATAATTCAGTTACACGAAATCTCTATTAGAATATACAAACAGGGAATAGAACCCAGCACCGCCGCGCAGTTATGCAGATTATTGTTTGACGTAGGACAACCTCATAAAAATCTCCCCTTTTTGGCTTTGCACTCGGCTTTGTTTTGACTCCGTTCTGGCAACGTGCAAACAGTAGCGTTCATAGGCTACTTGCAGTGATCATGCCAAAAAAATATTTCTAACAATAATGTGTTTCATTTTTTAAAAATAGATTTGTGAAGAGGAATGAATTCACCAACCTATTCTGCCTGGCCATAAACAATATTAATATCATCAATTAATTATTAATTATTATTTATTATAACAAATTATTAATAATTCATTATCATATTTATCAATTATATAATTCATTATTATTGATCTATAATCTATAATCTAAGATTATAGATTATAGATCAATAATAATGAATTATATAATTAATAAATATGGTAATGAATTATTAATAATTTGTTATAATAAATAATAATGAATAATTAATTGATGATATTAATACCTGTTTCTGGCCAGGCAGAATAGGTTCACAAATCTATAAAAAAAAAAAAAAAAAGAATTATCAATTAATTATTACCCAATAACATCTACTGAACCAGGGTCAAAGTTATGGTCAAATGACCCAGGCGGGGATCAAACTACGTAGTTCTATTTCAAAAATGCTAGAAATAACACCGACAAAATATTAAAATGATAATGTCAAAAATATTTTTTGTGTGGGACTGCGTTATTGTGATGACAAACCTACAACGTCACAGGACAGTGGGAAGATCACGAGCAAGGTGGCTGGATGGAGTGGAGGTGCATTGCCGTGCAGTGGGAATATGGGACTGGAGGAGGAAAACGTTGGACAGACAGCGCTGGCAGCGATTGATGAGGAAGGCAAAGATCTACCCCAAGTTGTCGTGCCGATGATAATGATGATAGTGAATGGTACTGAAATGTTGGATGGAAGTTTTTTGAGACTAAGAAAACAGGCACAAGAAATAGTTCAAGATTATAGAAAAAATGGTAATTTGATTTGAAATGTCATTGGATTCTAAATATTTTCAGCGTGCTCTGGACTAAGAAATGTACTACAGTACGAATGAAAAATAAAGAAAAAAGAAAAATTATAAGTTTGAGATTTTGATCGTGGTTCTAAAATCAATTTGACAATCAAAACTTAACATAAAAATGTGAAGAAGTACATCAACTCAATTGAAATATTACAGAAGATGGATAACAATTTTTTTAAAGCTTTCAAATCCACAGAGAAGTTAATGAAAGAGTAAATTTACACAGAAATCACAATGGATGATTGATGAGTCCTTTTTATTACTTTTCCAGACTTTACTCCTTGCCTGGATTGTGTGTGACTTTACATAAATTTCCCTAGCAGTTCTCACACTAATTGAAGATTTTTGTATTTTTTAAGCGATAATTTTCTGTATTTTGGTAAAAATACATCTGTGATTCAATCGACATACGTTTGAAAGTAAAAAAATAAATTAAGTAAAAAATAATAGAGCACGTCCTTTGAGCTTCTCCAGCAACACCGTCCCTGCTTGAAAGCTCCGTACCTAGTCCAAAGGTTAGAGTGACCCATGATAATTCTATTTTGCAGCAGCTATTCGTGGTTCACTCTGTAGTCCAAGCATGAAACTACATTCACACTCAACAATAACGTTTTTCAAAAAATGTTTTAAAACTTCAACACTCACTAGAGGCGCTGTTTCAGTTTCAATACATTTTTTGTTAGACGCTACGATCGCGCTTAACCCGCTAAGCAGGTGACGGTTGCACTCGCTGCCCTTAGCAAATAAAACAGTACTCTGAGTATAAAAACGTTTACGTTAACTCTCCTCGATCGCAAAATTGAAAATGTATTGTAGATGCGACAGCTCTCTTAGTGAGTGATACAGTTTTCATACATTTTTTCATTTACGCAGTCTAGGGGAGTATTTGTAGTGTTATGTACTCGGTCTATAGTAAAGCAGTTGATACTTTTATGCAGTCGTTTTAATTATTTAGAATATTCATGCTTTCAGTCTTTCCCTCTATTTGTTTTTAGAGTTCAAAACAAACATACAATGCATGTTAAAAATAAACTTTCAAAAGTACAAAAATTTCTCTGAAATTTTTTTTTTAATGCAAGTAGGTAGGTTTATATATTTTACATGGTTTTGATTTTTTATTGAACAAACAAAAATATTAAAAATAAAAATAATAATATGACATTATAAGGTCCGCATGTGAATTGCCACACGTTTGGGTTGCTAGGAAATATATATTTTCTTCTTGGTTGCTAAGAAAGCTGTCCCATACAAGGCTAAAGTTTGCTCGCCAAGAAAAAAGTTACAAATTCAAAAATGTTCGGACCTTATTAAAATTTGTCACATTTCCAAGAAGACGGTTGTGATGCAGAAGACCAGCTGTTCTTTCATCTTTTAGGACGGCAACCTGGTAGACGCTGGACGTCTGGTACTTCCTGTGCCACGATTCGGGTTATCCTTCTTTCACTCATGCGGTCTACATGGTCCCTCCAAAACCGTCTCCTCTTCCTGCTCCAAATGAATTTTCAAATCCAAACCTCATCTGTATATTAACTTAAATCTGTTTTACCACCTAGTTAACTTTTCAAATGAACATCGTACGAGTAGTTCGTACAATGTGTTCCAGTAAACATCGTTCTTGGAAGTCGTTCCTCGTCAAATTTTCAATAACGATTCCACCAATCTGAGAGTCCATTTTTGACGTGATTTCTCCAGTTTTTTCTTCTCCTGGTCCATTTTTTCCAGACAGTTTATTTGCATGATACAAATGTAGACAAAATCTTTATTTCCCTAAAATCCAGGACATAGTAAAATAAAAAATACATTGTTTGTTTCAGTTTGCAACGGAAGCATAATAATTTTATTAACCTATAAAATGACGTCACAGCCTCTTGCCTGAACACCTTCGAATTGGACAACTTTTACGACACAGTTACAATTGAAATGCTTCAGTACACAAAGTTGTACAACTATGCGTTTAAGCTCAAACAAAAAATATATGAAAACCAAAACAGCACGGCTATTGAGCGATTTAGTTTTCAAGCTGTATTCTGTATATCTGTCGCCTCCTGCTATAAGTAGGTATAAATAAAACCGATGAACGTAACCGAATGAACATGAATCTTGCTACTCCTGTCGTCTTTCCCTATAACCTAGAGCGGCAAAAGTGAGCAAATTTTTTATAGAATGAAGGGTCATCTTCATAGCATCCTATTAGTCAAGGAATTTTTAAGTCTGTTTGGTATTTGTATCCTTCCGCCGTTCCACTAGGGGTGACCAGTACCTCCACAGATGCGTCTCCACTTTTTTTTGTCCTTGCATATCTCTTTCATCTCTTCAACGTTCATCACTTTCTTCATAAATACTCTTCTCTTATTCTCACTCTGCAGGCCCCATTCTTTCGCAATGTCACCTATTTGGTATATCCATTCCTTCCTCGGTCTTCACCTTCAACACTTTCCTCTGACATTTCCTCGACACACTTTCTTCGTTAGTCGTTCATCATCCATTATTTCAAGATACCCGTAACATCTCCTTGTGTTTTTTTGTTATTTCGTTCTCAAATTCTCTTTTATACCACACTCGTTCCTCACCCAATCATTTACTCTATCATTCAGTGTCATTCAAGTCAGTGTTCTCAAGTAAGCCATTTCATACTTCTGTTTAATGTTTAGGTTGTGTTTTCCCCTTAAATTTTATACTTTCATCCTAAATTGTTTGCTATACCTTGTCAAACATCCGCTAGAACCTTCCCACTGCTCGTTTATGGCCAATAAATTGTTTTATGCCATAATTGCTCCGCCTGTAAAGGGTTCTGCTGACAATAACGGACGCTACGCTGTGAAACAGTTTTGAGAGCTTTGAGTGGACCTAAACTTTGAAGAGTCTGTAGTCTCGTGGTTAACGCTAACGAATCGTAAACGTAAGGCTCTGAATCTGACTCCCGGCGAAGCATACAAAAATTACAATTTAATTAAAAAAAAAAAATCTTTGTTACCCTAAGAGAGCTGGCTTTACGTCAACCACTTTCGTTAAAGTGGGAGTTTCCCAGCTCTCGAGATTACTGGTACTCATTTTTTGTGAAAGCTGAGTAAACTTTGCCGTTTATTTTATTTATTTTGGGTTTTAAATAAACGACGAAACGGGAAATCATTTCTGACACCCAGGGTGGGAGTTGCACCCGAGCTCACGGCATGGAATGTAAGCACTCTACCTACTGACTATCTATCTATAATCTATAATCTAAGCTGCAAGGATATGTTAACATTTAAGGCTCATATGAAATGCATGCCTACAGACAGGCACATGTAGGTTCGCGCCTACACATTCTGCATGTGTGCATATAAATAAAGAAAACCTCACATGGACATACACCTTGCAACTCCTGCCGCCGTTCCCTGAACCGGGGTGGCATTGGCAAAAGTGAACCGATTTTTACAGCACGGGTGGTCAGCCTCGTACCAACCTATCAGTCAAGGAGTGATAGGTTGGAGACTAGACGAATGAAATTTCAGAAAAGGAATTCTGTTTTTTTGTGGTTTAGAACTAAGGAATATTTTTCTATTTCACCCTTTCAAAATTCCCTCAGAACGTCTTATTTTGTTCCGTTCGATTTGTATAACAACTTTAACTTTTTTATTGATAAAACTTTACAAAGGGAATTGGTAATGAGAGGGCGCCCAGAGATCGCTGCTTCCTTCTGAATACGAAATTGCCTGTGGAGGCAAAGCAATGTGGGATAACTCGGAGCAGAATATGTGCTAGTGTGCATATGTGCTAGAGTGTATATGTGCTAGAGTGTTTATGTGCTAGTGTGTATATGTGCTAATGTGTATGTGCTAGAATGTATATGTGCCAGTGTGTATATGTGCTAGTGTGTACATGTGCTAGAATGTAATATGTGCTATAATTTCAACCTACATATGCGTATGTGATGTTGATAAAATAAACAGCGTGCGAAATAACAACAAAGTTGTAACTTTAAATTGTAAGAAAATATTGCTTCAAATTTTCTTCTTTTTCTGTTTCTTATTTAGTCATGAATGAATTTTATTTTCTTTAGTAATAAAAACTTAAAGAGAAATGCAATTCGACAACCTGTTTTTGCATGGCGGATATTGAAATATGAATGAAATAATAATTCAAACATGTTTTTCTTTTAATCCCAAATAACTTATTATAAACAAATGACTCACCGAGGGAACTGGATTTGGAGAGACTGTTTAAAAGAAGTCTCAAGATTCACCTCTTCGTCCAATCATATGGACAAGCGCCTTTGCGATGACACATTGTCATAAAAGGCGCTATATAAATTTTATATAAATAATAATAGTAATGATATTTGTTGAACCAGGGTCAAAGTAATCGCTAAGGAGTCCAACGGGTCTCGACAACCAGCATTGTTTTTATTTCTATTATCTGAGGACAAAGACGCAGTTACATTTAAGATTAATAACATATAATGATTGTTCACAAGTAGACACGTATAAATTTGCGCTTATACATGCTACATGTGCATTTATAAAGTATAAAATCAAATCCTTAAGGTTATACGAGAGCTTAAGAAGATTATTAATATCGGGACTAAAGAACCTCTTTAATTGTTTTATGAAACTAAAATCGTAATTTTATGTCAAATAACTTTGACTCATCAGATTAGATGGCGTTACTCCCCAGCGTTTTAGTTTTTATAAACTTTTGGATAAACGCTATGGTTGTGTAAACGCTTTTAGAATTCACCGGTAGGGCTTAGAAACTTTTCTTAGCCATTTTGTGTTTCTTTTTCATAATACATCAAAAAAATCCTGACTTTAATTAAAAGCAATAAGTTGTACATTTTTAAAATAAAAGTATTTACTTTATTTCGAAATAAATTAATTTATTATTTGTTACACATTTCATTTTTCACAAAATTGTATAGAAAGTAACACAACGCTCCTTGAGAGCGTTTTACTTTTTATATAATTAATTGTGAATCTTCAGATAAAAGATTCAGCACACATAATAGTGTTGTATGAGTGTTGTACACAAACTGTAACAATTTATTGCATCTTGAATACAAACACGGATTTGTGTGCAGAGCATTATTTTTATTTACCAGTGCGACGTTCTGCTGTTCTGCCCTGCTTACCAAAAAGGAAGTATCTGCAAAATATTTGTTTTGAGATAATCTACTTCAAACTTGAGTTTGTTGGGCTAACTTATTTAAATTTAAAGATTTCAGTTTCAATTTTTTACCATGGTTTTTGTGAGTGACCTTTTACGTATAACTATTAAAAAATATGAAAATAAATTAAAAATTCATAAAATTATAACACTTACTGCTTTTTGGTTATAAGAAAAACTAAGCATAAAAGCAGTAAGTGACAGATACTACTTTTTTTCTTAGCAAATGTACAATGAAAGAGGCAGTAAGTGCTTTATTTCTGCTTAAAGTGATTTTTATAGCAATGAAACAAAGCAGGTTAACTTAAATAATTTACTTATCTAATCTAAGCTGCAGAGATTTTTATCAATTCTAATCTAATCTAATGTAAGTTGCAAAGATATGTTACATTGGAGATTCACATTACATGCATTCTCACAACCAGACACGTACAAGTTTGCGCTTGCACATGCCTCATGTGAACCTACAACATAAAAACCAAATCTCAAATGGACATACACCCTGCAACTCTTGCCGTCCTTCCCTGAGACAGGGGTGATATTGGCAAATTGAACCATTTTTACAGCATGGGTGGTCAGCCGCATACCAACCTATAAGTCAAGGAACATACACGACAATTTAAATCAATAAATAATCATTTCTATGGACATCAAAACTAAAATAAATTCCAATTTTATAAACCCAAGCCGCCAACATTACAGATCAACCGCCATTTCTATCTTTCCTTACATACTTCTTTCATTTCCTCCAGTCTTTGGTAAAGGTTTATGAATTTTTCATCTCAGCGAAGAGCAAATTTGAAAATATAAATGGTATATTTTTTGTGCTCCGCCGGGATTCGAACCCACGCCCTTCCATTCTTGCCACATATACTTTCTTCGTCAGTCTTTCCTCATTCATTCTCTCCATATGCTCAAACCATCGAGTATGTAGTAGTTATGTAATATTATATGGAAAGAAGTACTTAAGCAAAATATTATTTTTTTTGAGATACGAGGTTTTGAAAGTAAGGCGACGATATTCTGACACCGCGAAATAATTTATGTTTTGCTAATGAATCTTTCTAGTGGAATACCTGTATATACGTATTTTACTAAACCACAGCCACTCGTGCATTTCCGTCGATATACGAAGATATACGAGTATACCCGAAGTGTAAAATTCTCGTAACTATAGGAAATAGACCGCATGCTAAAAATGTATCGAATCTTAAACAGCATCTCGAGCTGGCGTTTTGGTTTTCATGCATTTTTGTACCTGTTTGGTCCAGTTTTAACGTAAACGCTTGAACTCCGTTACACCTAAATTTCGGACTCATGATTTTTTGGTCAAAAACGGAGGAGATATTATATTTAAAGCCAGTTCACGAATCCGCCACAGTTTATCCGTGGCGCCAAAGACTGGATCATTTTTTGTATGAAAATCTTTCTTTTTCCATTATTAATTATAAATTAGAGGAGAAAAAATAAAACAAGTAATGCATTGAAAACATAAAAAATATCACTTCAAATCCTAAAAGGAAAATAAACCATTAAAAGACGACTTTAGCTACAATATCGTATGCAAAATTTGGGTACTTTTTAAATAATCATAAAAAATCAACGAAAAGTAAAAAAAAACAACTAACAAGTAGAAAAAATAAAACTAATCAAAATGAATGTTTTGAAATAAAAAAAAGTTAGGATTTATTCATAAGAACAGTGGAAATCTCCATTTAAGGTATCTCCGTAAATAAAATTATTTTGAATTGGTATTTTATGGAAAAAAATACCTTATTTTATGTGTTAATTTAAACTGGAGAAAAAATACTGCCTTACCATTCAAAATATGGGTTATTTCGGTCATCAAAGTTGGGCGCGCTGACCTCTCAATCACCCTTAATCAACATAAGCCCTGCAACTCTTGTCGCCCTTCCTTCAAACGGGGTGGAATCGGTAAAGTAAACACATTTCACAATTTCAGGGATCAAAAACAATATTAGGATTAAATCATATAAAAGCCATATAAATAAATGAACATGTTTGAAATTTAAAATCCTTAACTGCCAACATTATGGTTTGACCGCCATAATTTGTGCCCCTTGCAAGATTCTTTCATTTTATTCAGACTCCTAATCACTTAGCCAAAAATATGGCTTCAGTATAAATTAACATTTAAATTAGAAATCAACCAATTGAATTCGGTAATCGCAAAAAATGGTACGAAGGTTTTTTTGCAATTAGATAAAATTAATTTAATATTTCGACCATTAAAAAGGGAGATTCTTTTTTAATACCTTCACGAAAAAATCACCCCCTCAAGTATAAAATATTTAACTATGCTCCCCTTAATTTTGCAAATGGAAAATATATCGAATATACGACGGCACACTTAGTGAGTGATTTAGTTTTCATACGTTTTTTAGATTAACGCAATCGATGGGAATTTGCGTAATGCTTTATACTCAGGCTAAAGCATTGACTTATGATATTTGTGGACTAGAAAATATTTTAACGAAAATGGACAATATATATCTGTTTAACTTACTTGCGAAAATGGTCCTTAGTAAGGAAGAGAACAAAGTGAACCTTGTGTCATGTAGTTGTTTACAAAAAAACCTGGATGAAATTAAGAAATATTTCCAGAATGTTGGCAGCATTGATATTCATTCCTGCGCGAACATTGTGCGCAGGCGTTATAAATCTTTTTATCGGTAATTTTATTAATTTTTAAACGTAAAATGCATTATTTTAAGACACTTTGGCATGTTTAATTATTGGGTGTCGAATAATATAATGAAAAAAGAAAGAAAAAACAGGATTCCACATGAAGACTATAGGGGAAAAACAAGGAATGTAAGCAAAAATAAGAAAAATAAATCTACTAATGCTATCTAGTGGCATCTGTGTGTATCTAAAGCTCTGCCAAATTTGTAATGCAACAACAGTCGCTATCACAGCTTATGGCGGTATTTCTGGTTCTTTCCGACAAGCATGAGAAGTACCGACTTTCAAATTTATTATTCTGATTTACTCAAAATGTTCTTCAACTGACATTCCTTGTTTTTTCCTTCTAGTCTTCACATGTAAGAACAAGGTTTTTAAATTGTTGTTTTTGATAGGAATGAATGGAATATCCAAATGAATGGAATATATCCAGAGTCATGATAAAAGGAGAGTCTGTATGAAGAAGGTTATGACTCTGGAGGAAATAAAAGAAGTGTGGAAGGAAAGAAAGAAATGGCGGTTAATCTGTGATGTTGGCGGCTAGGGTTTTTTAAATTAAAATTTTGTTTTCTGTTAGTTTTCGATGTCCATACATGTTATAAATTGTTGATTTTGAAAATGTAATTTGTTGTGTATGCTCCTTGACTTATAGGTTGGTATGCGGCTGACCACCCATGCTGTAGAAAATGGTTCACTTTGCCAATGTCACCCCTGTTTCAGGGAAGGTCGGCAGAAGTTGCAGGGTGTATGTTCATTTACGATTAGGGTTTTTATATTGTAGGACCACATGTGGCATGCTTAAGCGCGAACTTAAACATCGCACGCTTAATAATAAAGAGCAATAACTTAAAAATTGGGAAAATCGAGATTTTGTAATAAAACGCAAGAACAATGCGAGAAGAATAGATAGAATGCGACAGCCGTTCAATTTGGACGAATATGACCGAGATAAAACATCGGTCGCCTTTTTCATCCCATACAAGTTGTACTGGTTGTCTGAACTTCAAACGTGATTTCCCAACATTCTTATTTTTTGAGTTATTGCTCTTTATGATTAAGCGTGCGACATGCCTGTTTTGTGAAAATGCATGTAATGTGAATCTCTAATGTTACTTATATTTTGCAACTAAGATTAGATTAGGTTAGATTAGATAGGACTGGGGATAGCTGTGTTCCAAAATATGTATCAATGCTCCAAGCTAGTTTATACTCCTCTTTATTATAACTCAATGGACTGAGGTGTTATTAATGATTAAGATTTTAATTAAAAAGATAAGTATGAAAAAATACATCTGAACTTTGTCGCGGGAATAAAAGAAATTGGAGTCGTGAGGGGGGTAACTCAAACAAGAGATGGTGAAAGATTGTCTAGCGTTTTGATAGAATATTAAAGAATGGATGTAATTAAAAGAATTCAAGAGGTGAAACAGATGGCAGGGGGTGAAAGAGTAAAAAAAAAATACAAAAAAAGTTCACCTGAATGAAGGAGATTCAGACCTTAGAATTTAAAAATTTAAATAAAAAAAAATGTATTTTTGTTACATTTTTTGTTGATTCCATTGTTAAGTTGGTAAAATGCTTGCATTCCATGCTGAGAGCTCAAGTTCGATTGCCTTCGAGGGTGTGAGAAATCATTTCCCGTTTCGGTATTTATTTCACACCTAAAATAAAATACCGGCAACGTTCATTCATCCTTCACAAGAAATGAGTACCCCCCTCTCGGGAGCTGGGAAACGCCTTCTTCAAATGAAGTGGTTGGCGTAAAGCCGGCCCCAGTACCTGTAAAAGTGAATAGCTTCCACTCTTTACATGTGAACTCTTTGGAAAACATCGCTTCAGGAATTTATACTATATGTGTAGATTAAACGCGTTTTTTTAGTTGAATGTTGAGGATATGACCGGTCCGTAGCTCAGTGGTAACACTGCGGACTCTGAATGGGTAGGTTGTGGGTTCGAATCCCGGCCGAGCACAAAAAGTATACCATTTATATTTTTAAATTTGCTTTTCGCTGGGTTGAAAAATTCATAAACCTTTACCAATGAGCGGTCACCAAAAGTCCATCCAGCCTTACAGCAACTGGGTCTTCCTTCAGTATTGGCGCTTTGTAGCGACAACCAAGCTCGTACACCTCTGCAGCACTACAAAAAGTGTCATAGACTCCTAGAGTCTCTAGAATCTAGGGAGTCTCCCGCACAGGATTTCTTAAAAAAAAAAATGAAGACGGATGCAATGACAACAAATTGGATACACGTTTTCGGAGATACTGGCCACCTCTAGTGAAATGAAGGCTGGATACAGTTTCAGTTATAGTCAAAAGTATAAAGTTAGTTAGTAGGATTTCTTCTACTGTAAAGATTACATTGGAGTTTTATTTGCTTTTATATGAAACTTCACAATTTTATAAGATATCCCGTAGAGGGGAGGAAAGGCTTTGAGTCTCTCTCATTGTTAAGGATTTAAAATAACAAGTGTCTTTAAGTGAATGAAAAATATACACTGAAAATGAAAAATCTCAAGTTGGAAGAAAGCCAATAAAATATAAAAATATCAAGGGTTCAACATTTGGCTTCAATTTAAATTTTTAAAAAGATATGGGTAGATTTAAACAAAATGGAAATCGAGATAATTATACATGGATCAAATTTATCTCAAAAATCTTATGTGCATTTAAGGCTCATAATTTCAATTCCTTATTATTTGTGGTATATTGTTGTGTTTTTGTGCTCCTTGATTTATAGGTTGGTATGAAGCTGACCCTCTAAACTGCAAAAAACAGTTCTCTACGCCAATTGGTCACATCGGTCGGCAATAGTTTCAGAGCTTTGGATGATTTTTAAAAAAATGTTTTGAAATATTGAATTGGGTTGAAATTTTATAATAGAAAATTGCAACCCATCTAATCGTAATAATATCTTTGCATCTTACATTAGAGATTTGATTAAAAAAGTCACCAGTTAAATGAAAAGATATAAAACATTTAAACATTAAAAATATCTCTTTCGGATGGTCACGTGCCTTTAAGCGACGCTAGAGACGAGGGCGGGACAGGTTGTCGGTTTCCTTGAAGGCATAAAGGCTTCACTTCCCCCCACCCTGACAGTACATGTCCACGGCAGGCAAACAGCCTTTCCTTTGCCTCCAGGAGTAACAAGCTACATGAGCTACACTCACCTGGGTGAAGCAAAACGTGGACAGAGTTTATGTCGGGGTTTTTTAAACAGTTTTTTTACAACAGGACTCAAGTATGCGAAAGACAGAAAAAAGTAGAAAATAAAGTTTTAAGTGTTTTGTAAAATAATTAATTAAAAATGAATTATTTTCGTGTAAAGAAAAGTATAATGAAAGGGAGAATGGTGTTACAAATGTGCAGTTGTGTGTCTGTGTCTCTAGATGTAGGTGATTAAATAATTGTACTTGTATGTGTTTGATATTGTTTGAGTATTTGCGCAAATACTCTAAGTTTAATTGGTCAGAATTTAATACGATAACTAGCATTAAAAGAAGAAGAAGACGATTTTGACGTCTAATCTCATTTTATCTAACAACTAAAAAGTTAAAAGAGGAAGAAGACTTGTCTGACGTCTTATGTCATTTTTTTTTGTTTTTAAACTTTCTCTCATGTTCTACCTGTCATGTCAACATGTGTTTGCGGCAGTGAGCCAAATAAATGGCGTGCCAATAAAATACATCGAGTTTGATTTCTGCGAGTTATAGTCCTCTCCACTTTTGCCCAGGATGCCTCTCTTCCCTAACATAATTTCTTATTCCTACATTTGAACCAGTTTTGGACCAATAATAATCTTGCATATTCCAGTTCCAGCACAGGATTTCTTAAAAAAAAAAAAAAGTTCCCAATGTTTCAAGAACCACCCTTATGCCTGTTATAAAAAGGATCAAAACTGAATACAGTGCAAAAGCTACTCTGTGAGCGTGCTGGATGTAAACCGTATGCAACGCAAAAAACGCAACTAAGCTACACATATAGTGTAACTTCTTGCCGCGTTATCCCCGAAGGGGTCGCATGTGGCGAGTTGAACCTATCTTACAATTAATAGTGTTTTTCATATGGGCTAAGAGTAAGATGAAGCTATTCTCTTGATAATGACGAGATAGCATCGTCGAAAGCGCTCGAGAAAGTTAAACTCAAGTAAAGAAAAAAAACTATGATTTTTCTTATCGATTTGTCATAAAATCAAAGTAGGCATTTTGTGTAGAGAATGTCAATATTTTATAACAAAAATAGAGCTTTTGATGACTGTTTGATTTATTTCAGAACGATAAATCGTAGACCCCTGTTTTTCGTGTGAATCATACTTCTGCATACTAGTTTGTTACTAGTCGGTGTCAATTTTGAAATAAAAACCTAGTTGCTGTAAGGCTGAATAAATTTATATTTTGTATTGTTTGTGTATTAACACTGTGAAAATTCATTTTGTTTCAATTTATAATTTTTGGATGAAATTTTTCAAGCAAAACACTGTTTATTTTCACTATAGACTTTATTTAAAAGATCAAAATCTTTAAAACAAAATTACGAACGTTTTCCTGATGATGACCTTCTAGGTCGAAAACGTTCGTAATTTTGTTTTAAAGATTTTGATCTTTTAAATAAAGTCTATAGTGAAAATAAACAGTGTTTTGCTTGAAAAATTTCATCCAAAAATTATAAATTGAAACTGAATGAATTTGTGTGACCCGTTCTTTGGTAAAGCCAAATAAATATTCCAACCCAGCGAGAACTTAATTTGAAAATTAAATTACTCTTAATTGCGGGAATTGAACCTAAGACCATCCAACTCCAAGTCTGTAGCGTTTATCACTTAACCACTGGTTGTGTTTTTATTCTCTACGAAAAAAAACCTGTAATTTTTCAGCATTTTCTTTATAAATTTTCTTCTTAATTTATTCGTTAAGAAAATCTGTTACACTCAAGCGCAGGTTTAAAACTCGCCAACTTGAGAAACTGCCATAATTTGCTTACTTGAAAAATGTTTTATTTTTTCGGAAATTTACGCGAGCTTTTTCCTCATGATAATGTCGTTAATTTAGACTTTCCTCTTATTTTAAAATTTCAGTATTTTGTTAAGTCGCTTTGAAAATTTAGTCTCGTTTTTTTTAAAACATCCTTTGCTTGTTTGGAGTGTCTGGATTGGACAATGTGAAGGAAGGAAACGACAGACATTTCTCCACGTAAAAATTTCAAGCTGCCTTATTTTGGTTACGACGCAAAGCGATGGTTATACAAGTTCTCAACGAATATTCCGCGAGCTTTGTCATTGACTCACGAATGTGAGTTCACCTACATATATTCTACAGTCTAAGAAGCACAGATATGTTAATATTTGAGATTCATATTGACTGCATGCACACGTTTAAGTTCGAGCTGGAGAATGCTGCATGTGCACTTACAAAATTAAAAACCAAACCCTGCAACTTTTGCCGACATTCCCTGAAACAGGGGTGACATTGAAAAAGTGAAACATTTTGGACACTATGCGTGGTCAGCCTCATATCAACAGTAATGATTCGGGTCACGACAAAATTTCCATTGACACGATGTCCATTGACACAATGTTCACTGGCAAAATGTCCACCGACATAATGCCCATTCGACAAAATGTCCACCGACATAATGCCCATTCGATAAAATCTCCACTGACATAATGCCCATTCGACAAAATGTCCACACGACAAAATGTTCACTCGAAATAATGTGTGCGCGACAAAATGCCCAACGACAAAATGTCCCCCGACGAGACGTCCAACGATGTAATGTCCAACGACAAAAAATCCACCGAAGTACTGATTACGTATATTTTTATATTTTTGATTATCTATCTATAACCTATCTACAATTTAAGTTGCAAGGGTATATTCGTTTAAAGCTCTCAAATGCATGCCCACAAACAAACACGTGTAGTTTGCGCTAACAAATGCTGAATGTGTACTTACAAATAAAATCCAAACCTCAAATGAACATAAACTCTTCAACTTAGGTCGACTTTCCCTGACAGGTTATATTGGCTAAGTGAATCATTTTTTACAATATGGGGGGTTAGCCTCATTCCAACCTATAAGTCAAGGAATATGATATTCGATTTATGAATTATATTCGCTAAAAATCGCAATGTCTTTACACAGCCATGAGTTAACTTTGCCTGAAACCAAAAAAGAAAGCTCACGTCAAAGAATTTTACACGTGTTTACTGAAATACGTGAAGAAAATTATAATTCCGTGCAAGGGAATATTAAAAAGGTTAATTTTGCGACATCCAAAGGAATGCAATACCTACTCTCACAAAGAAAAATGAAAAATAAAACCTTTTGGCCTCCAGACAAAATTCATAAAATGAAATTTTTCAGTTTTGGTTTAGCCTCTGTTGAATTATAATTTTTACAGAATTTAATTTAAAGTAAAAGTTGTACATTAAAATGAAAAATTGTAACTTTTTTTATATTTTTAAGTGTAAATCTATTCACACAGTGAATGTACATTTTATTTTAAAATTCAATAGGATAAAACAGAGTTGTAATTCACTTTTTATTTCATTTTTTGCTCAACTTTTTTTCATCTTTTAAAGATGTAATTTAAAATAGTACTTTATATTTCTAAATTTTCATTTAGTGAAAGACTTTTTTAATTAAATACGATTATTTAGTTTTAAAGAAATATTTTTTTAAAATTTTAATCGTAAGAACAAGATAAATGAAGTTTTTAAATTGAGAGTTTTTTCCTTTTAACTGATGAATTTCGATGAAAAAAATTGTTTTGATTTTTGACTGCCAAAACAAGCCGCTTCAAACTGAATCAAGTTTCTAAAAAGTACGAAACAGACTCAATACAAATCCAAATTTTGAAATAGATAATAAAAGTATAACATAACCTAATTTCTTGATTAAAAATAAATTAATAAATTAACACTCGTAAGTTCGAGGATGAACTAGTTCATGATTCATTTACGTACTTCATTTCAGAAGTAACTGGATATAAGAAGGAAAAAGAAGTCATAAGAAAAAAAAATAGAATCAAGAAAATAAAGTTTGTTTATTTTTTCTTTAAACTTTGTCAGCCTTTTTCCATCTCCTGCTAAACAAAAACCTCCTTTTATTATAATTTTTTAATCAAAACATTTTTTTAATAATAGAAGTTGTACATATTATACAGAAGTGTTTTCATTTGAATGCACTTAGGAAACAAACAGCGAACAGGTCTCGCTCAGTACAAATAGAAGGAATATTTTATTAAAGCCAGGCTTTTCTCTGTGAAAGGTGTGAGAGGAGAGATAAAGCTACTGCATGAAAATACGCGAGGATAGTGGAAATTGGCGTTAGTAGTGTGCTTAAAAAGATGTGGATAGTAGATAGTGGTTAGGATAAGTTGCAAGTGGTAGATAGGAAGTAGTAAGATGCCTCATAAGGGATACACTGAAATTCATATTGCAAGACAATACGATATAATTTCGAGATAGGATAATATTTTGTATGACAAGGGATATGTGTTTTTTTTTCACAAATTGGGCAATAATTTCACCTTAATTACCTTTGACTTATTTACGCCATTTTCAAGAGGATGGTGTTACAAAATTGACAAAACAAAACCATAGAGAAATGAGGAAGGTAGAATGAGTTACGATAAAGAGGTAAAATAGTTAGGTTTAAGTTAGAATTACGGTCGTTTGACATTTTGACAATTATATATATATATATATATTTTTTAAAACTGAACAATTTTAAAACTTAATTTAAATCGGATATTTAACGAACCGTTCGGTGAGAACTTACATTGTTCTCTACGTTTCGTCAGCGACGTAGCCGACGTCTTCAGGAGAACATCCTCTCTGTACGGCGACTGAGGATGAACTCAAAATGTCAAACGACCGTAATTCTCTAACTTAAACCTAACTAAAAAAAATATATAAAAAAAAAAAAATCCTAATTTTGCCGCTAGACGTCTATATAATCTTTGTACATTTTTCATACATTTTCTTACATTTAAATACAAAACAAAAAGAGGTCTAAAAAAATTAAGCAACTACCTTCGTTCGAAGGTAGTCAGTGATTTGTGACAAAGTGTTTTTCGAATTCAGTTCATCCTCAGTCGCCGTACAGATAGGATGTTCTCCTGAAGACGTCGGCTACGTCGCTGACGAAACGTAGAGAACAATGTAAGTTCTCACCGAACGGTTCGTTAAATATCTGATTTAAATTAAGTTTTAAAATTGTTCAGTTTTAAAAAAAAATATATATAATTGTCAAGAGGTAAAATTACTGCCTGGAGGTACTAGCAACAATATAAATGCTCATTTTGTAAAAAGAAAACTCTGTTTTGTAAAGAAAATTATACGTTCTCGTAAAAATATTTTTTTACTGTGCAAAGTCTAATAAAATATATTTTTCATTCCAAAAGTGGAAAAAAATACTTCCGAGCCAAAATTGTAACAAATAATAAATACCAAACACTTTTTTGTCTGTTAACTTTTATTTCTTAATCTTAGTAATAATGAGTACAACCGGTTCCGACCTCTACGCCATTTTCAGAGAAACTGAATTCCTAAATGTAATACAAGCGTAATGAAGGGCTATACAAAGCCAAATAAATTAAATAAATGTACCTACACATAAAAAAATAATGTTAGAAGTTTTTTTCGTGAATGATTTATTTCAAGATACGTAATTCTTACACCAATGGCAACTGATTACATGACTCAAAATTTGAGTCTATTCCTAAAACTCACGTAAAATTCGTGTATGCATTCTCTGAAAGTATTACCGTCAGATTAAACCACTGTCTTAGTTTTGTTGCGAACGGATTCGCGGAAAGACAGAAAGAAAGATATAAAGAAAGAGAGAAAAAGGAAGCAAGACACTTTGAATTTTTCACACTTGGCGCGCCTGTGTGCTGGCTTTCCGCACTCAATATTTATCCGAACACAATGTCTCTATTTTTCATTTCGCATTCCTTCAGTGCCAAGTTTTTGATCCATAAAGCATCGCAGTGCAAGGATTTTGCACTGAAAAATACATAATGTTGCTGAAAGAGGCACTGCAAGCTCGAGTGCCTGATAAATTTTGCCATTGGACTGTATTCAATTTATTCGTTGTTAAGCGCGAACGCAACTGTACTGTATCCTGCCGCCGTTCCACTAGGGGTGGCCGGTACCTCCGCAGATGCGCCCCCACTTTTTTCTGTCCTTACAAACCACTTTCATTTCCTCAATATTCATCACCTTTTTCATACATACTCTTCTCTTATTTTCACTCTGCAGGTTCCATTCTTTCGCAATCTCACCTATTTGGTCTAACCATTCTTTCCTCGGCCTTCCCCTTCCGCGCTTTCCTCTGACATTTCCTTTGTACACTTTCTTCGTTAGTCGTTCATCATCCATTCTTTCGAGATGTCCGAACCATCTCATCGTACTTTTTTGTACTTTCATTCTCATATTCTCTTTTATACCACACTCGTTCATCACCCAATCATTACGTACTCTATCACTCAGTGTCTTTCCAGCCATTGCTCTCAAGTAAGCCATTCCAACCGTACATACTTTACTCAGTTCACATTTATTAACTGTCCACGCCTCACTTCCATACATCCATGTCGGAACCAATATGCCATTGTGGACCGCCAATCTCATATTCTTCGTAAGTTTCCTATTTCTTGCAATTCTTCCAATCGTTCCCATTACACTTCTTCCTCTACTAGCGCGCTTTTCCAATTCTTTCGTCAATTTCCCATTCGACTTAAACTTGTTTCCCAGATAATCAAATTCTTTCACGACCTCCACTCTTGTTTCATTCAGTGTTATCTCAATTTCCTCGCATTCCTCAGTTCCTAAGGTACACATATAGTGTAACTTCTTGCCGCGCTATTTCCGAAGGGTTTCGCATGTGGCGAGTGGAACCTATTTATTTTTATAGGTATGAGGGCCGGCCTTATGCCAACCACATCAGTTGCAGTGGGAGTTTCTCAGCTCTCGATGCCATTTCTTGCGAAGGCTTAGTGTCCCTTGCTGGTATTTTATTTTGGGGTTTGAAATAAACACCGAAACGAGTATTAATTTCTGATACACTCGGTGGGATTCGAACCCGAGCTCACGGCATGGAATGCAAGCACTCTAACAATTGAACTATCAAAAGGACAAAAACTTTTGTTACTTATAAAGTTGGAAATATTTTTTGTAAGGGATGAATTTCATCAAGCATTTTTATATTTCCAAAACAAATACTAATTAATTGATAAGGTAGTTATGACTTTCATAGCTTCTTTTTATGACTCTTGGTCATCTAAAAGCTGAATTTCCATTTCTTTTAATTTTCTAAGCATAAGTCAAAGGTGTGTATCCCTAACAGGCAAATGCGCCTGTTAGGTAGGCAATATATTGTAAGGAAATATTTAATCTTGATATTCAGATTTAAAATTCAAAATTAAAGTTTATTGGAGCCATCGATAGAACTCCTGTTAATTCCAAGTGAATTATTTTAAAGAAATTAGAAAAAAAAATTCATTCTACATTAAATGGCCTGGCTTTACGCACAAACTAATTTAAAGGCGATTTCAGCTCAACCTTCTTGTTTTTTAATAACACAAATATGTTTAATACATATAATTGAGTTTTAAATAGAGTTTCAAGTAACGTTAATCTATAACCAATACACTTTGCAGTTTCAGCCTCAACCATTTCTATTTTTGTAAACAATTTTGTTAAATATTGTCGTGAACAATTTTACTGGAATTTTTTATTATATTTTTGGAATTTATTTGAATACTTTTAAATGAAAAAGGAAAGGGTTTATTAAAGTGAAATTGGTTTTATGTTTTAGTTTTTTTTTTTGATGTCCATGTATATATTATTATTTATTGATTTAAAAAATGTTATTTGTCATGTCTGTTCCTTGACTTATAGGTTGGTATGCGGCTGACCACCCATACTGTAAAAAAATGGTTCACTTTGCCAATGTCACCCCTGTTTCAGGGAAGGACGGCAAGAGTTGCAGGGCTTATGTTCATTTGAGATTGGGTTTTTATAATGTAGGTCCACATTCGGAATGTGTTAGCGCGAAATTATACATGTCTGCTTGTGGGAATGCATTTAATATAAATCTTAAATGATAAATATCTTTGCAGCTTAGATCAGGTATATTTGATTAGATTAGACTTACATGAATTTCTTGAACAGCTGCTTTGTATCGGTTTTGTTATGAAAATGACATACCTGAAACAAATAAAAACATATTTTCAGAATAACATTAAATAAGTGATATTAAATTAGCTTTTTAAAAGATAAATGACTAACGCTGAAAATACAGCATGTGTAAGCATGAACTTACGTGTGTCTGCTTGTGCAATAGGACCCTTAAATGTCATTGAATTGTAGGTACCCTATGGGGTCTCTATTTATTAATGTTATTCCCATGTCCTTTGATCCTAACAGTGACAGTAACATTGGTTAAGGCCGGTCTTCCCTTCCACATTCATATGCAGATCCGTTTTTAATTGCCACTAATGCCTTAACCAACCCTGATAGTAACACACGAGAGAGAAATAGGGAGGGGGGGCTTCCACAAAGTGCTTCCGGCGTATGAATTTAATTTCACGGGATAAAATTCACTTTTGGTGGGATGAATTTCACTGCTTCTATGAGAAATTTATTGTTTCTGCTTCCTACTTTAGAAATCAGTGTTTGTAGGTTGAATGTTTTTATTTAATACTTATTGTTTCCAGGATGCAATTCACTGTTCCAATGTAATTTTTTTTTTTCCGAATTTAATTTTTTTAATTACTTATTTTTATGTAAGTTAATTCCGAAGGAAAAAAGGATTCTAAATCTAAATCTAAGCTGCAAAGATATGTATCATTTGAGATTCATATTAAAAGCATTCACCCAAGCAGACACGCGTAATTTTGCGCTCACACATCCCGCATGTGGACCTACAATATAAAAAACCCAATCTCAAATCTGCAACTCTTGTCGACCTTTCCTGAAACAGGGTGACATTGGCAAAGTGTACCATTTTTTACAGTATGGGTGGTCAACCTTATACCAACCTATTAGTCAAGGAGAAAGATTGAGTTTTCATAATACATATTTTATGGTTCTTAGAATGAAATTCGCTGTTTTTAGGATAAAACTCACAATTAACATGTAAATTTATGTTTTGTAAGATAATTCCCTGTCTTAAGGATGGAAGTTCCCAATAAAAAAAAATGCTTCTAGAGTAAAATTTACTGTGTTAGAATACAATTCACTTTTGGTGGAATAAATACTATTTTTTTAAATTTTAATCCACTTTCCAAATAATGTGTTTCTAAGGGCATAAAACACTGTAACAAAAAATTAATTCACTTTTTCTATAATAAAAACAACAATATTTGAAAAAAAACCACACATTTTGTGTGTAACAATATTCATAACACAACGATGCTATTCATTTTCCAACGATCTACATTTTGTATCCCTAGATTGAATTTCCCTTTTTGTGAAATGAATTTCAACGTTCCCAACGATACAATTCACTTCTCCTGTGGGATGTTGCGGCCTCGCTAATTCCCTATTTATGAAGTCATCTCGCGCCAAATGAAAATCTTCATTTCAACAATTCGCAATTGTGATTCGATTAATCCAGAGTTAGCGTGTGTTAGTACAAGTATTATCGACCCCTTTTTCCGTTCCAGCTAATTTACTTAATCGTGCAACAAATTTTCAGTCCTGAAAAAATATTGTAGAATTTTTTTTGTGGCTTAAAAAAAGTTTTTTTCTGAAAATTTAGTAACCGTCACAGCGCAATTTTTTTTTAATAATTAGGGATATTTTTACTGTATATATTTTATTCAAAATAATAAGGAAGATTGTTGTAGGTCGCGTGTTGTAATGTATGAATAAAACAAACAAAAAAATGAAATATTTTTCGTTTGAAAAAAAATTCAAAGAAAACGCAAGGCTTTGCTATTGTTAATTAAAGCAAGCCGCAAGCAAAAACAAATTTGCAAAATTTTCTCAGCAAAAAAAAAAAATACAAAGAGTCAAAAATTTGTCATGCCGAAGAAAGGTCGCACGCAAAGACAAAAAAAAGTCGTAAAAACATGTTTTTTTTTTTTTTGAAAATGTTAACTTTTTATATTCGCACCTTTTTCTGAAATCAAAGCAGTGACCCAAGCGGACTTATTTTTTCCATGGCTGGCTAACAAAAGGAGGGACCGTGCGTTCCCTTCGGCAGTCTACTGGCAGAGTTATTGCCCTGTTCTCGAAAAAAAAGGAATGCCGTAGAATTATGCGCACCATCACATTCTACAACTAAGAAAATGTAGGGGAAAACTTGGAAATAAATAAGAAGAGAAAATGGAATTAAATCAAGACAAGAAAATTTCTCTGCCATACAAATGGTGGCCGGTCTGGAAGTTTCATCACCACGGTCATTCTTACCTACCGAATTTTGTAATATTTGTATGAAAACAAATCAGCTGTTTACTTGCGGCCATCTTGGATTTACAGGTCTTCATACGAATGCATCATTAGTTTGTCAAAGCGTGGGCTCAACCGATGACTAAAATGTCTAAGAATAGCCCCGTTGGTGTGTAGATATTTTGAACCAATAAGTTTTCAATGGGAAGGCACATATATTTAAAAAAACCACAGGGTTTTTTATTTTCACAAAGTAAGCATGAAGTTTTGAATTTATGTTTTAGGGTAGGAAAAGAAAGAAACAAAATCTGAATGGTCCATCTTTCTTCGTGATTTTATGTCCTCTATCTGGTTTTCCTGACGTTGGTGATCACCCAGGTGAAAATGTGCCTGAATGCGGAAATGCATTAAATATGAGCCTTAAATGTCCTATATATATTTACAACTGAGATTATAGAATAAATGTATGTACTTATCGATGTTGACTATGGACTTCTAAACGAATAAACTGATTTTATATTTTTATAAGGAAACATGTGAAATATTGTAAGAATGGTTTCTGTGAAGTGTGATATTTTTCGAAAAATAAAAGTTTTATTATGAACATTTTGTGAAAAAATTTCTCCCTTTGCCTGTATAAGCCGTTTTCCGATTAAGACCGAATTTTCACGAAACTTGTAAATTACCTTCAAAACAGATTGTGAGAAGTTGTATGTCGATCTAATTTCAAGCAAAAAAAATCGGCAATGCTGTTGTGTAAAGCTGCCTCCTTAACCTGTAGAAAAAAAAGATTTTATATAAAATGATAAAACGAGTCCGGTCGGTAGATCAGTTGGTCGAGCGGTTGCATTCCATGCCGTGAGCTCGGGTTCGAATCCCATCGAGGGTGTCAGAAATGATTTCCCGTTTTGGTGTTTCCCGTAAATAGGTTCAACTTTCGGGGATAAATCGGCAAGAAGTTACACTATAAGTGTAGCTTAGTTGCGATTTTTTTATATGCCCAAATGACGTAATGAAACACTCCGTGTGCTGCCGACATTTTATGAGAAAAAATGCTTTCAGCTATTTCCGCCTCATAATTGATTTTCAAAGGAAATGAGTATTTGCAAATGAGACTGTCACTTAATATTCTCAGACGATAATTTAAAAATTCAGAGTTATGAAAATTTGAAGATGTTCGTTGAAAAATATGACATTTATTTCAGGTTTGTTAGAGCCCATTAATACGTTCAAGCTTCTTTTACATATATTTTAGTCTTTTTATGAATTACTGGACAGTTAGATTTATAATTAAGAAAATATGCAAACATTCTCATATTTATAATCTACAATCTAAGCTGCAAAGATATATACACATTAAAAATTCATATTAAATTAATGAACACCAACGAACACTTGAAAGTTCACGCTCACAAATGCTGCATGTGTACTTACAAATAAATATCTAAACCTGAAATGAACATACACCTTGCAATTTTTCCGGATCTTCTTCCCTGAAACACGGAGTGGCATTGGAGTATTAGTATTAGGGGTCATCATCATACCAACCTATACGAGTAAGTCAAGAGATTGAAATAATAAATAACATTAAAGTATATAAAACCTGCCAGTGTTCACTTATGGTATTGAGACAGTCACAATATCACAAAAAAGTACCCACAAGCTAAGAGTCACACAGAGAGCAATGGAGAGAGCCATGTTGGGTGTCAGTTTGCGGGATAGACTCAGAAATGAGGACATAAGAGTCAGGACAAAGGTTTCCGGTGTCATCGAAATGGCCGCAAACCCTCAAGTGGCGATGGGCGGGACATGTCGCTCGCGATCCAGATGAAAAGTGGACCAGGCGACTGCTGTGCTGGTGCCCAAGGACGGCAAGCGTGGAGCTGGGCGCCCACAGTTGCGTTGGCGCGACGATTTTCAGAGAAGCGACGATGATCGCTCAGGATAGAAATGAATGGAAAATACGAGAGGAGGCCTACATCCAGGAGTGGACGATCAGTACAGGCTGAAGACGAAGAAGATATAAAACCTTAAACAATCCGAAGATACAAATTTAAGCTGTTATTCTCGTTTATATCTCATTTAAAACACAGCCAAACGTCCAAAATATTGTAAGTTCGCATTCTCGGATGCATAATTTTTTTGTTTTTGTAAATCACAGATCAGAAAGATCTAAATCAAGAGAAAGAAGAACGAATAACGTGTTTGTTTCAAAATAAAACGTGAATTAGTCGACGTAAACAGGGCTATAATTTTCAGTGAAGCAGCGTTTTATTTCGGGCCCCGCAAGACATATCTGTTTGCATGAAATAAACCCCCGAAATAATATAATGTAGCAGGAAGCAAACCCCCACCCCCCTCCTGAAACCCCCAGGCATTATTTTATCTACCCCATTCCCGCCCGCACCCCCTTTTCGCCGTGAAAACCTATTTTTCTCAAGCTTTCATATTGGGAAGTTTTTTCTTTGCAAGCGTTTGCTTTTGAGAATGTGCAGACGAAGATAGTAGTGGAGTCCCTAATCTAATCTAAGTTGCAAAGATATATTACATTGGAGATTCATATTACATGCATTTCCACAACCAGACACGTACATGCCTGCACATGCCTGCACATGCCTCATGTGAACCTACAACATAAAAACCAAATTTAAAATGGACATACACCCTGCAACTCTTGCCGTCCTTCCCTGAAACAGGGGTGACATTGGCAAAGAAAACCATTTTTACAGCAAAGGTGGTCAGCCGCATACCAACCTATAAGTCAAGGAACATACACGACAAATTACATTTAAAAATTGAGTAAATAATAATATAATCAAAACTAAAAAAAAAAAAAAAAAAATTACAATTTAACAAACTCTAGCCGCCAACATATCTGATTATTGAAATGCATCGAATATGAATCTTAAATGTAGTGCATATTTGGATCTTAGATTAGCATAGAACAACGTTGACCATACCTTTGACCGAAGGGTTCAACAGATGTTATTGGGTAATTATTAATTAATAATTCATTAAAATAAACAATAACGAATTTTGTGAAAAAGAAACAACGTAATGAGTCAAAAAAATTGGTACGCAAAATTATTCTGTAGATGTAATATATCTACAGAATCACTTTGCATGCTAATTTTTTTGACTCATTCCGTGCGGCCACAGATTATTATTAATTGATTATATTAATTGTTTCAGGGAAGGACGGCAAGAGTTGCAAGGCTTATGTTCATTTGAGATTGGGTTTTTATATTGTAGGTCCACATGCGGCATGTGTTAGCGCGAAATTATAAATATCTGCTTGTGGGAATGCATTTAATTTAAATCTTAAATGATATATATCTTTGCAGCTTAGCTTAGATTAGATTAGATTAGATTATATGAATACCTGTTTCTGGCCAGGCAGAATAGGTTGGTGAATTGCATTCCTCTTCAAGAATATATTTAAAAAAAATAGATAAAATCACTCTAGCTGTAGGTATACCTAGCGCTTGCACACTGCCTCCGTGCGCACAAAGCACTTATTCGTACATACTCCGTGTGAGATATCCACCGCTCGAGTGTGTTCACGATACACTCAGTAGACAGTAATATAGGCAAGTGCGCGGGTCTTGTGCTTCTTTTGAAGTTTCTACGCTGCTAAAACGCTACTCAAAACATTTAACTCCAATAAAAAAACTAACTTGTAAATTTTACGTACAGGAAAACTTCCCGCGCTCAGAGTGTAAAATTTATGAACATTATGCTTTCGAGAGCGCTCTTTCATGTGAAACATAAAATCAGTCGTAAAGTCTTCTAAGTAATTGTTGATAATTATTTTTAGAAGCAGTCATTTTCTTTTACTTTTTCTCTTTGGTTTTTCTTGACTAATAGAGTGGTATGGGGTTGACCATATTGTTGTGATTTTAGGGTTAGAATAGTCTTTAAATTAAAAACTGGTCTTCTTTACAGGATATTTATTTTACACCTAGTAAAGAGACATTAAATTATGTACCTACTGGAAGCTTTTTGTTCTGGAAGATTCTAGCAAAATTGGCTTCTAGCAACTACTGTCTTTAAAAGTATAAAGGGCTACAAGCGGCTCGCAAGAGTCAGTCCATATACGTCGCTCTGCTTTTGAACAAGAAAAATATTGAAGACCAACTGTGAAGTAAATGTAAAGTGTTAAACCATAAATTTGAATTAATAAAAATAAATATAAATTGTTAAATAAATCTAAGTGTAAAATAAATATCCATGAAAGAAGACCATTTTTTTTTTAAATTTAAAGACTTTTTTGAACCGTAAAAACACAACAATGTTTTAGTTGATTTATACCATTTATTATAGATTTTCCAAAATGTAAAACTCAATTTGCAGAGATGATAAATGATTATTTCAACAAATTTACCGTTTCAGAAATTACACTGCTGTAGTTGGGAAATGAAATTAAGGTCGTACCTAAATCACGGTGAACGGCGTTATAACGAAAACCCAATTATGAAAAGTAATCATTATGGATTCCAGACACTATTCCCGCAAAGTGACCCAATTATTCAATTTGCGAGGTCCGAAAAGTTTACCTTGAAAAATCCTGATGAAATTTAATTGTTACAATAAAAGTGTTTAACATCGTAAATGGTTTGTAGTTAACAAATTGGCGCTTTCTAGCAACCATCAACTTTATAAAAAGTCCGATCGATAGCTCATTTGTAAGAATGCTAGTCCGGTCGATAGCTCAGTTGGTAGAGTGCTCGCATTCTACCCCGTGAGCTCGGGTTCGAATCCCACCGAGGAGGGTGTCAGAAATGATTTCCTATTTCGGTGTTTATTTCAAACCCCATAATAAAATTACCGGCAAGGTTTACTCAGCCTTCACAAGAAATGAGTACCAGCCCCCTCGGGAGCTGGGAAAACCCCCACTTCAACTGAAGTGGTTGGCGTAAGGCCGGCCCCCTTACCTGTAAAAATAAATAGGTTCAACTCGCCACATGCGACCCCTTCGGGGATAACGCGGCAAGAAGTTACACTATATGTGTAGCTTAGTTTTTTTTTTTTTTTTTTTTTTTTTTTCTTGTATTTCATGCCAAAATCCAGGGTTCGATCCCCACCGAGGGTGTCAGAAAGGGTTTACCAATTCGGTGTTTATTTCAAATTCAAAATATTACCGACAAGGCTTACTCAGTCTTCACACAAGAAATGAGTACTAGCCCCTCGGGAGCTGGAAAGACCTTACTGCAAGTGAGGTGGTTAACGTGAAGCCTAGAAAAATAAATAAGTCCTGAATCATCTCATGTGACGCCTTCGGGGATAACACAGGCAAGAAATTACACTATATGTGTAGCTTGGTTATGTTTTTATGCTTTTATCTGCCATATCATGTTGATGAAAATATCACTTTAAAGTCATATCATTTAGTTTCATCGTCACGCTGAAGAAGCCCATCACAGATATGGGTAAAACGTCCGAAAGCTCCAGCTCAGATAGATCCCAGACAACAACTCTCCAGACTCTTCAACCACCGGCCATTTAAGTTCCGGCTTAATAATCTTTAATCTTTAAGATAATAATAATATTTGGCTGATTTATTAGATGAGCGCTGTTTTTTGTGTGAACCACACCTCAAGAGCCCTCTGTGAGCTTGATCGCCGCTGTAGAAAGCGTCAATTCTCAAGCAAGACCCAGTTGCTGTAAGCCTGGATAGACATTTGGTGTAAAGGAATACGAATTAATTATTTAAGAGCATATTTGAAAACATAAACGGTTTCCTTTTTGTGTTTTGTCGGGATTCGAACCCACTACCTTCCATTTACGAGTCCGGAGCGTTACCACTAGACTACGGACCGGTCTATTTGGTCCGATTTATATTCAAGATAAATTTAAAAAACTATTTTAACAGTTTGAGGATCTCTGTTGTGTTCGGCCATGCATTCAGAAGGATATAAAGCATGCCGTCTCAGTTTGGTGCACATCTATCTCTCTCTATGTGTGGAGCTGGCGACAGTTGAGCTGTCATTGCGAGTGGCTATGCAGTCGTGGGTTCATAAAAATGTCAGAGCTAGAACTATCACTATTATAGCGCCTTCTGCGGTCATTTGCTTTTTGTAAACTACTGTATGAACTGAAAACACAACGAACTATAAAGATCGCTTTTTACGGGAGAGATAATATAACAAATATATTTTGTATCGTTTGTGTATTAACACTGTGAAAATTCATATTGTTTAATTTTATAATTTTTTGATGAATTAAAAACACTGTTTATTTTCACGGATAAATTTATTCAAAAATATTAAAATCTTTAAACAAATTACGAACGTTTTCGACCTAGTAGGTCATCTTCAGGTATGATTATAGTAAAAGATTTATTAATAAATTTAGTCAATAGGTATGAAATTAGTCAGGTAGGTAAAAAACATTCAGCAGAAAAAATTAAGTATAATAAAAAACAAATAGCTCTATATGGCAATCAGGAAATAAAACTAATTAATACATTATAAGTCTTTTTTAAAAATAATAAATTTGGTCTAAAGGTATAAATCTTAGTCAGGTAGGTAAACAATACAGTAAAATAAATTTATTAACATTACGAATAGCTATAAATAGCAATTATGAAATATAATGAATTAATAAATTAAAGTAATAAATGAATTAATAAAATAAATTAATAAATTAAAATGATATTTAATTTATTAATTCATTATATTTCATAATTGCTATTTATAGCTATTCGTAATGTTAATAAATTTATTTTACTGTATTGTTTACCTACCTGACTAAGATTTATACCTTTAGACCAAATTTATTATTTTTAAAAAAGACTTATAATGTATTAATTAGTTTTATTTCCTGATTGCCATATAGAGCTATTTGTTTTTTATTATACTTAATTTTTTCTGCTGAATGTTTTTTACCTACCTGACTAATTTCATACCTATTGACTAAATTTATTAATAAATCTTTTACTGTAATCATACCTGAAGATGACCTACTAGGTCGAAAACGTTCGTAATTTGTTTAAAGATTTTAATCTTTTTGAATAAATTTATCCGTGAAAATAAAGAGTGTTTTTAATTCATCAAAAAATTATAAAATTAAATATAACAAATATATTATGTATCCACGTGTGGTTCAAAAGATTCGCTACTAAGCTACACATATAGTGCAACTTCTTACCGCGTTATTTTCGAATAGGTGTCAGATTTTGTTTTCACTTTCGGTGTTTATTTCAGACCCAAAATAAAAATACCGGTAAGTTTTATTTAACTTTCACCCTCCCACTTCAAATGAAGTGGTTGGCGTAAGGCCCGTCTTCTTATTTCATATTAAATGATCGCATTCGCAAATGCTCTAAGAAAATCCAAAACTCAAATGAACATACACCCTGTTAATTTTTGCCCCAGAATTTTTGAAACAGGGGTGACATTGTCAAAGTGAACTATTTTTTACAGTATGGGTGGTCAACCTCATTTTGAATCAAGAATATTTATTTATTGCAGGTATATGTCACACTTGTATCAATGAGATTTAGTATCAATGATATCAAGGTTTAGTATCAATGAGACTACGGTAAATAAAAATATGTTTTGATTTTTATATGTTTCTAAAAAATATATAAATCAATCAATATGAATTTTCAGTGTTAATACACACACCATAAAAAATATAAAATATGTATTTTTTTTCTTTTTCCTTAGAAACCTGTCCGTGCGACGTCACAGATTAATCTATGTCAATTAATGTGCGGACTTTATTATTCTTCTCATTTGATTTCTTGAAAATTCATTTTATCATTGTTAGAAACCATTTCCCAACAAATTGAAATAAAATATCACTTTAACAAACAAAAAAAAATGCCCGTATCCAAGTTACAGATAGACTTTTATTCTAAAACGAGGATGAATTTCGGGAAGTTTCATTTGATTCCTCTTTTGGTAAGTAATTGAAGAGATGAAGCTATCGCATTCCAACAATTAATTTTATCGTTCATCATTAATCACACAGCATCATATTTCTCTCTCAAAGAAACCAAAGCAAAAAAAGCCGTAGAAGAAACGGCCTCTGTATACCGAATCGCAAGTATAACGGTTCCATTGTAGAATGATACAGTGACAAAACGACGCATGACATAACGACACATGGCAGAACGACACAATAACAAAACATCACAAGAAAGTCGTTCTGTCATGTGATCTTTTTTCTTGTGCCGTTTGTGGTATGTTCTGTTTTCGGTATGTTATAAACTTCAAATATACTTCAAATTTAGGCTACTATTCTCCTATTAACAGAATTTGTCGTCTTGTAAATTTTTCCTCTCATCTAGATATATGCGTCATGAGCCTGTCTGAATTCCGTAGAGCTTTGTTTTGCTGAGGAAAGTATAGGTATTTTATTTGACTATGCTATTATGTAATACTAATCCTTGATTTTTTTTCTTTCTTTGCTATTCATTGTAAATTATCTTGTTATAAAATTATGTAATTGAACTATCATGTCCGTTTAAAAATAAAATGAAATAAAAAATGTATGTTTTGTCATGTGATCTGTTGTCCTTGTGTTGTTTTGTTACAGTGATGTTTAATCATGTTAAGTTCTGTCACATGTCGTCTTGTCATGTGTCGTTCTGCCATGCGCAGTTCTATTTGTGTCTTTCTGTCAAGTGTCGTTTTGTCACTGTGTCGTTCTGCCATGTGTCGTTCTGTCATGTGCTGTTCTGTCATGTGCCGTTCTGTCATGTGTCGTTCTGCCATGTGTCGTTATGTCATGTGTCGTTATGTCACTGTGCCGTTCTACCCTGTCACCAAGTATAGCAACTTATGCTTTAACTAAACCAAAGCGTTAAACAAAAAAATATAAGAAAACCAAAATAGCACGTCTAGAGATAGTTTTAGTTTGTATACATTTTTAGAAGAGTTTAAACAGAATTCTGTATACTTGGGGATGTACTTGGGGTACTGAAATCGATAATCTTTGCCCCAATACCGCTGTAAGCGCTTCTTTTTCATCTTTAAGCGCTGCGCGGGCTTCCTTGATAAAAAAAACACGCTCAAAGAAGTCTGCTATGGCACGAGGTGTATCCAAAAAAGTACGAGTAGGTAATTATTTATTTTCAACATTTGATTGACAATAACAATTGTCCTGATGATGCCTTGTAGGCGAAAGTGCTAGACAGAAATAAAATTGTAAAAAGTGAATTGGAAATTTGTTAATTTGATTATTATACAATGGACTTTCACTGTGTAAACCACCAAACCCTTAAAAATATTTTATGGGATTGTTTTTTCATGGTCATTAAAATAAAGTCAAACCATGTGTGTACATTATTAATCAAGGTCTTTTTTTAAGTGAATAATTTTGTGAAGAGAAATACATTTTGCAAGCGTATTTCCAAACAGGTATGTAGGTACAAATATCAAAAATACATAATTCATTTTAATTTTAATGAATTATTATTAATTGATAACTTCGCAATTAAATCTGTTGAAAAAAAAGGTTTTTATGCGGTTTAATAAATTTTTGATGTCTTAACCGTAGTCTTAGTCGATGTTTGAATCTTAACTTTGACCGGTCCGTAGCTCAGTGGTAACACTGCGGACTCTGAATGGGAAGGTTGTGGGTTCGAATCCCGGTGGAGCACAAAAAATATATCATCTATATTTTCAAATTTGCTCTTTGCCGGGTTAAAAAATTCATAAAACTTTACCAATGACCGGTCACCAAAGGTCCATCCAGCCTAACAGCATTTAGGTCTTGCTTCAGTATTGGCGCTTGGTAGCGACGACCAAGTTCGTACACTCTGCGGCACTACAACAAGTGTCATAGACCCCTAGAGTCTCTAGAATCTAGGGAGTCTCCCGCACAGAATTTCTTAAAAAAAAAAGGACCAAACTAGTAGTCAAGGAATAAAAACAGAAATTGAGTCCTAACTTTCTGCACGCGCCTCGTGACGTATGTATCCCCTCGGTAGGAATAGATGATAAAGAAGAAACTTGATCTGATCTTGGCGGATGCCATGCGAGGCTAGAGAAACGACTCTATCCACCATGGAGATATCATTAATGACGAGTTTTCGGGTGGAGCGAGGAATTATTATAATGTCTTTTGCACTTTGAACTGCGGCAAAGTAAAAATGTCACTCTGATACTGTTGTATGTATTGGAGAAGAAAGGGTGGAGATTTTTTTTAGGTCTAAAGGAATTGTCAGAAAAATGCTTGAAAAAATAATTTAACGCTGTGGACCGGTCAGTACCTAATCAACGCTACGAATTCATAATCGCAAGTTCGAGGATTCGATTTGCGGTAAAGACCCTAAAAACTAATTTTCTTTGCCTGATCTAATTTAATCTAAGTTGCAAAAATATGTAACATTGGGGATTCACATCTAATCTGTGTTGTTAATATATGTAACATTAAGGATTCATTTTCACAAGCAGACACGTATAAGTTTGCGCTTAAACATGCCGCATGTGGACCTATGTACAATAAAAATACCCGAATCTCAAATGAACATACACCTAGCAACTCCTGTCGACCTTCCCTGAAACAGGGGTGACATTGGCAAAGTGAACCATTTTCTACGCATGGCTGGTCAGCAGTATACCAACCTATAAGTCAAGGAACATACACAACTAATTACAAATTTAATTTGCATTTTCACGAACAGCCACGTATACGTTCGTGCTTGCAAATGCTGAATGTGTACTACTTACAAATTAAAATCTAAACCTCAAATGAACATACACCCTACAACTTTTGCCGACCTTCCCGAAACAGGGGTGACATTGGCAAAGTGAACCATTTTCTGCGCATGGGTGGTCAGCTTGATACCAACCTATAAGCCAAGGAATTTAAAAATCAAATCATTCTATAAATACGAACTGCGGTGCTTTGGAGCAAGGTGAACCTTTGCTCTCGGAATGGAATGCAAACATTCTACCCACTCAGCTATCGACCGACTTTTACGAGCTTGGTCGTCGCTACAAAGCACTAATTCTCAAGTAAGACCCAATAGCGGTCAGGCTGGATGGACCTTTAATGACCGATCTTTGGTTAAGGAATCTGAATTTTTCAAGCCAACGAAAGACATATTTGAAAATATGAAGCGTACCTATACTTTTTGTGCTCCGCCAGAATTCGAACCCACGACCCTACATTTTCCATTGTATCACTACGCTCCCCCAGTTCTTGTTTATCGTATACGCCAATCTTGTCAAATATGACTTTTTCATGCAGTTGTCTTATGAATCAAATTCTACACAATCTGAGCTAAAAAAACCCGTAAAACTCAATAATGTGAGAGTTCTTTTAAATATTTTTTAAATAAATTTATTGTTTTTATAAGACACATTGGTCCAGTACACATGCAAACATTGCTCATGTAAGATTTTCTCAATGGCGTATACGATAAACAAGAACTAAGGCAGCGACTAGTCTAAGGACAGATCTTTATTGCATTTTTAAAATCTAAAATATATTATTTTATGGACGGAATTAGTCCACAGATTACCTATGTAAACATAATTATTTGTACATACAAGCTACCACGCCCAGCAAGTTCATATTTTTGTTTGTTCACTCTTCCATAATTAAAGAACAAAGGAAATATTTACAGAGGCACAAAACCAAATACTAAACTTTTACATTACGTAACAGACGGTGGTTATTTGTGATCTTTGGAAAATCAACTCGTGTCTGTATTTGTAAGTTCGCTCCATTAGAAAATGTTTTGTGTCTGTAGAAATTTCATTGTAAATTTTGTATACATTTAAATATGGATGGCTAACACCTGTGAAAATGGGTTTTTAAAATAAAAGCTTTGTAATATCATTATTATTATTTTTTTAAGAAATCCTGTGCGGGAGACTCCCTAGATTCTAGGGGTCTATGACACTTTTTGTAGTGCCGCAGAGGTGTACGAGCTTGGTCGTTGCTACAAAGCGCCAATACTCAAGCAAGACCCAGGTGCTGCAAGGCTGGAGGGACCTTTTTAGTGACCGGTCTTTGTTAAAGGTTGTATGAATTTTTTCAACCCAGCGAAGAGCATATTTGGGAATATAAATTGTATATTTTTTGTGCTCCGCCGGGATCCGAATCCACAACCTTCCATTTACGAGTCCGAAGTGTTGCCACTGGACTACGGACCGGTCCAAGAAATGCCAACGACGCGCGGTGTACCTGAGCGGTCACTCATCCAAGTAGCATCCGCGCCCAATGTTGCTTAACTTCGGTGATCTGATGAGAACAGTAGCTTTCAAGATGCTATCGTCGTTGATGAGGCATTTAATTTTTAACCTTTCATTTAAAAAAAAAAAAAAAGCCGTAACCTACACAATTTTTTTACGTTAAAGCTTTGTAGTTGCATACATTTTAAATCTTCTCTATGTCCTTCCTATACACTTCTTAATATGCATTCTTTCATTTTCCAAACTTTGCTTGAACATTTTGAAAGGATGAATGAAGACCGACTCACAAAAAAAGCGTACAAAGGGAATGTAATAGGTAAGCGTGGAAAGGGAAAACCTAGAAAAATAATGGATTGACCAGATAACTGAGATTGCGAATGAATGGAATTTACAGAGTGGAAACAAGAGAAGAGCGTGCATGAAAAGAGTAATGAAACTAGATGAGATGAAAGAAGTATGCAAGGACAGAGTCAAGTAGAGGCACTTATGTGGAGGTACCGGCCACCCTTAGAGGAATGGCGGCAGGATACAAGACAATATAAGTTATTTTAAAGATGTACTTGGGTTCAATTTTATACAACTTCAATTAGTTTACTTAAATTTTTATTCACAATGTAAAATTAATGCAAACCTTCTATTCTATTCAATTTAAACTGATTTAAACACAATAAAATCACTTATAATTATTTCAAAGTCATTCCTCTTACATTTATTTTTGGGTCCGTCAGGTTCCTCCGACCTTGAGTATCAGGTCTCGGGCAACACTGAACAGCTCCTCCACAGTTTTCCCTCATGCCATGAAATTCAGCTGCAAAAACTTGTATCTCTTTTTCTCCTGGTAGCAGTTTCTAAGATAGAATCGTTCCACTTTAGTCAATCATTTGAATCGTTCACTTTATTTGATTCTGTCTCATCACTAGTCTACGCTTCACTTCCTTTCATTGACTTCAAACCATTGAAAGGTTCGTAATAACACGATGCTAACAAAGGCATTTGTAAGTGTACTATACGTACCCTAAGAACTTCTTTGTCCTATGTCCATCAGAGATAATTTCATATGAGCAATGTTTGCTTGTGTACTGGACCAATGTGTCTTATGAATGCTAGAAATTAATTTTTAAAATATAAAGACAACTCTCACACTATCGTGTTTTATGTTTTTTTCTTAGCTCAGATTGTGTAGAATGTGATTTTTAAGACAATTTAATTGAAATGTCATCATTGAATAAAATGATAGATCAGCCAAGCAAACACTGAGGGAACGATTTGCCATTTTTTTTTAAATCTTCTAATTTCCATCGCACATTTAATTTGTTTCTATCCTATCAACAGTCCACGCTTCATTTCCTTTCATTAACTTCAAATCCTGAAAGGTTTTTCATTGTATTACCACGATGCTTACAAAGACATTTGTTGCCATTCTTTGGAAATCTACTAATTTATTCAATTCTCTCTCATCACCAGTCATAAAAGGAGAGCTTGTATGAAAAAGGTTATGACTCTGGATGAAATGAAAGAAGTATGCAAGGCCCGAAAGTAACGGCGGTTGATCTGTAATGCTGGCGTTTAAGGCTGAGGCTTTTTAAAAATATTTTTCACTGTTTTTATAAAATATGTTTTGTGGGTTTTAATTTTTACTGTTTAATTGTTTAGTTTTATTTGTTTTTTATCCTCAAATGTAATTAATTGTATGTATTCCTTGACTTATAGGTTGGTATGAGGCTGACCACCCATACTGTAAAAAATGGTTCACTTTGCCAATGTCACCCCTGTTTCAGGGAATGTCGGAAAAAGTTGCAGGGCTTATGTTTATTTGAGATTGGATTTTTATATTGTAGGTCCACATGCGGCATGTGTTAGCGCGAAATTATACATGTCTGCTTGTAGGTGAATCTTAAATGAAATACAACCTTTCCAGCTTAGATTTAGATTTAGATTTAGAACAGTCCACGCTTCACTTCCTTTCATTGACTTCAAAACATTGAAAGGTTTGTAATAACACGATGCTAACAACGGCTTTGTAAGTTGACAATAGTTGTTTTTAGAATCACATTTGTGTATTCATTGGACCGGAGTTCTGTTCCTTACGGTGAATGAACCGAACTGCCTATGTATACAGTACCCAAACCATAATACCTTACTTCAATCTAAAACGCAGAATTGTTGCAAAAACTATGGCAATTAAAACGCTCACTGGAGGTGCTGTGTAAGCTTTTATACGAGATTTAGTTAACGCTATGATTAGGTTTCAGCTGGTTTCAGCGTATAGCTTTGTACTTAGTGTGTTCGGCAAAGGAAAAGCTCCCTAAGGGAAGATACGAAAAAGATATGGTGCTAAATAACATAGACCATACTATTAATTTTCACTTGGGTTAAATTTTATAAAACTCCGATTTAATTTATTCAAGGATTGACTCACATTTGGTTCACAGTTAAAGTTTTGTAATATCTCGCTTAATGGCTCGGGTAGATAGATATAATCTATAATCTATAATCTAAGTTGCAAGGATATATTCATTTAAAGCTCTCAGATGTATGCCCACAAACCAACAAGTGTAGTTCGCGCTTACAAATGCTGAATGTGTACTTACAAATAAAATCCAAACCTCAAATGAACATAAGCCCCACAACTTTTGCCGACCTTCCCTGAAACAGGGGTGACATTGGCAAAGTGAACCATTTTTTACAGTATGGGTGGTCAGCCTCATACCAACCTATAAGTCAAGGAATATGAATAATAAATTACATTTAAATATAAAAAAGAACAAAACCTTACAAAGAAATCTATACAAAAAAAGTCAAAAAATTTCCTATGCAAAAAATGTAGCAAATGAATACACCAACATTAGAAATCAACATTGCAGATTAGCCGCCACTTCTTCCTGTCCTTGCATACTTCTTTCATTTCATCCAGAGTCATAACCTTTTTCATACAAGTCCTCCTTTTATTATGACTCTGGATATCCTATTCATTCGCTATTTCTGAGATTTGATCCTTCCATACTTTTCTCGGTCTTCCTCTACCACGACATCCATCTATTCTAGCAACATATACTTTCTTCGTCAATCTTTCATCACTCATTCTCTCCAAATGCCCGAACCATCTTCACATACTTCTTTTAATCTTCACTTTCACACTTTCCCTTACACCACATTCTTCTCTTACAAAACCATTCCTCACCCTGTCACTTCGTTTTTTCCCAATCATACTTCTTAGATAGTCCATTTCTACTGTATGGACTTTACTAATTTCTCTTTCACTCACCGTCCAGGCTTCACTTCCATACATCAAGATTGGCACTAGTATACCACCATAGATAACCACCAGATAGATAAGACAAAATTTGTATATCGCCTTTTATGACTACAAAGACGCTTTTCCGTATGATTGGACGAAGAGGTGAGTCTTGAGACCTCTTTTAAATGGTCTCTCCATATCCAGTTCCCTCAGTGAGGCGGGAATAGCGTTCCAAGTCATTGGAGCGGCCGCCTGAATGCCCTGTCTCCAAAAACAGTGCGGGGCCTTCTTGCAGGGATGTTCAGGCAGCTGCTTCTTGATGCAGCTGACCTCTACTAATGCACCTTCTAATGCACCTCTCCTAATGCACCTTCAAAGTTTTTTTATTAAATTGAACTAATTTCTGAAAAAAAAGACTAATTTCTGAAAAAAAGGAAAGGGATGGGATATTCAGAGTAATAACAAAAGGAGGGAGTGCACAAAAGATATTATGACTCTGAATGAAATGAAAGAATTATGTATGGACCGAAAAAAATCGCAGTTGATTTGCAATGTTGGCGGCTAGGGCCTTAATTTAAGTTTAAGTATAATTATAATTTTAAATTCGATTTGTTAGTTGTTTGCTACAGTTATTTTTTGTACATCATTTATAATTTTATGTGCTCTTTGATAGGTTAGTATGAGGCTGACCACCCATACTGTAAAAAATGGTTCACTTTGCCAATGTTAACCCTGTTTCAGGGAAATGTGGTAAGACTTGCAAGGCATACTTTCATGTGAGGTTTTGTTTATTTGTATGCACACATGTAGAATGTGTAGGCGCGAACCTACATGTGCCTGTCTGTGGACATGCATTTAATATGCACCTTTATTGTTAACATATATATTTATTAACATAATTTTGTTAACATGTCGGTGTAATGGCCGAGGTGGCCAAGTGGGCTGATCTTTCTAGCGTGTTTGGAATATAACAACGTTTGTTCGATCCCCACCTGGGTCATTTACCATAACTTCGACCCTGGCTCAACAGATGTTATTGGGTAATTATTAATAAATAATTCATTAAAATAAACAATAATGTTTAATTTTATAATTTTATTTTAATGTAATCATACCTGATGATGACCTACTAGGTCGAAAACGCGTTAGTAATTTTGTTTATAGACTTTTTATCTTTTTAAATAAATTTTTTAGTGAAAATAAACAGTGTTTTGTTTGAATTTCATCCAAAAATTATAAAATTAAACAATATGAATTTTGACAGTGTTAATACACAAAAAATACAAAATATAAACAAAAATGAATTATTAATTGATGATATTAATACCTGCTTCTGGCTAGGCAGAATAGGTTGGTGAATTGCATTCCTCTTTTAACAAATCTATTTAAAAAAAAAAACTTTGCAGCTTAGATAATTGATTGTATAACACAGTAAAATCACAACAGTACCATTAATTTTCATGTTTAAATATGAAAGAATGATCTAGAGACTTTGATATCGTTGTTACAAGGGTGGAAGAAAGAAACTGGGGTGAAAGGACAAGACAAACATCCGCGTAGAACCCAAAACGCAAGGGGAGGATTAGAATAAATAAAAGGAAATAATTGCTTGTTCGAGGCCTAGGCTTTTTTAGCCTGGACTAAAAACCATAAAAGTTTACGCTTAAACTAGATAAAAGCGTTTTAACAAAAATGCATGGAAAGTGAAACGCCTGTGAGAGGTGCTGTTTCAGTTTCAGTGAATATTTTTGTGAGTTTGAATGTAGAGTTGTATACTTTACTGTTGAATGGATGAAGAAAACTTGCGTAGGTTTTGGACTTTCAAACACTGATAATTTATTCATTTGACTCGATAAAAAAAGGAATTAAAATGTTGATGCTGTAACTGTAACTGTAACTCTGTCACCATTCCGCTAGGGGTGGCCAGAGCCTCTGCAGAGTTGCTTCCATTTTTTCCTATCCTTACATACCTCTTTCAATTCATTCATATCAATCATATCCACCTCCACTCACTTTGTATATCCCATTCTTTCACAACCTCCTCAATCTGATCACTCCATACTTTTCTCGGTCGTCCCTTCCCTCTTTTTCCTTTCACTTTTTCTTTGTATACATACTTTGTCAGTCTATCATCATTCATTCTTTCCACATGCCCAAACCATCTCATCACATTCTTTTGTACCTTAACTTTCACATTCTCTTTCAAATTACATTATTTTTTTACCAATGTATTCTCTCTTAGCATGTGCATTAAAATTATAACTTTGACTCGTTTGTAGTCTAGTGGATAGCACCTCGTACTCGAAATGAAAATGCAAGGTCGTGGGTTTGAATTCCGGAGTAGCACAAAAAAATACCGTTTATATTTTCAAATATGCTCTTCGCTGGGTTGAAAAATGAATATACCTTTACCAAAAACCGGTCACCAAAGGTCCATCCAGACTTGCAGCAACTGGATCTTGCTTGACAATTGACGCTTTCTATAGTGACGACTAAGCTTGCAGAAGGCTGTTGAGGTTAGATTCACACAAAAACAACGCTTACCAAATAAATCATCCTAATATTAATAAAAATAAACAATTTATCAAAAATTGAATTCTCCTAAGCTATAGGTCATTTTTTTTAAAATATTTTTTGTTCCTAAGTTGTAGGTTGGTATAAAGTTAACCATTCATACTCTAAAAACGGATTTTCTTCACCAATGTTACCTCTGTTTCAGGGACGGTACACAAGGGTTGCAGGGCTTATGTACATTTGAGATTCAGATTTTAAAATTGCAAGTTCACACGCAGCGTATGTAAGCGAGAACATGTGTCTGCATTAAATATGAATCTGAAATGCAAATATATCTTTGCAAAATAGATCATAGACATATTATATTTTTGGGAAAATTTGCGTTATTTTCCAGAAAAATATAAATAACTCTTCCTTGTTTTTGTTTTTGTAAAAGATATCAAATGAAATTATTATTTTATATACATCAAACAAAAGTGTTGTGAATTTCCAGGCAACATCAGATGTTTTCCTTGCCTACAAAAACAGGTCCTATTTTCTATTCTATGAGGGAAAGGACCCTAATGCGTGCCACAAACAATCACTCATGCGTGACATTTTTGCATGTAATCGTTTATATGCGATAAAATGCTAGTTTAATTACTATTTTTTATTTTTCTTCTAAAATGGATTTATTAAGAGGAATGCAGTTCACCAATCTATTTTCCTGGTCTTAAACAGGTTTTAACATTAATAATTAATTTAATTCATCATTCAATACGTTTTTTTATTCTTCTTCTTCTTCTGATACAGCCATCTCCATCCACTGCTAGACATAGGCCTCCCCCATATCTCTCCATACATCTCTTTCAAACTTTTTATTATTATTAAGTAATAATTACCCAATGACATCTGTTGAACCAGGGTTGAAGTTATTGCCGATAGGACACGGTGCGGGCAGAGTTTAAACCGGCGCTATCGTCTGTATATAGTCTATCTATCTATAATCTAAGTTGCAAATATATATTACATTTTAAATTTATATTTAATGCAATCCCATTAGCAGACACGTATAAATTCGCTCTTACACATGCCGCATCAGGACTTACAACTTAAAAACCCAACTTTAAATGAGCATTTACCCTGCAACTTCTGCTGACCTTTCCTTAAACAGGAGGCATTGGCAAAGTGAACTATTTTGTACAGTATGGATAAATAATTAGCGTTATACCAACCTATAAGTCAAATAAACTTATTATCAATCCAAATATTATCAATTTTGAATAAAAAAGAAAGCATTTTCGTACAACAAATTGGAAGTATTATTACTCTTCTAAGCTTCTAAGCTACACATATAGTGAAACTTCTTGCCGAGTAGCGTGGCTTATGAATATGGTAATTATGTATTTAATTGTTTATATTCCTTGACATATAGGTTGGTACGAGGATGACCACCCATACTGTAAAATGGTTCACTTTGCCAATGTCACCCCTGTTTCAGGGAAGGGCGGCAAGAGTTGCAGGGTGTACGCCCATTCGAGATTTGGGTTTTTATGTTGTAGGTTCACATGCGGCATGTGCAAGTGTGAACTTGTACGTGTCTGCTTGTGAGAATGCACAAAATGTGAATCCCTAACGCAACTTATCTTTGCAACTTAGATTAGATTAGAAAACACTGCATGACTGTATTAATGAAAAATATTTTTCTATTCAGGCATTTTTTTTTGCGCACCCAAAAGTGGCACGTTTGCCTGCTCGTCTGTCGCGGGCAGCACGGGGAGGTCTGATAGAGCGCACAACGCACGGATGATTGGCCTAATGATGTACCGGCTGCGAGTGGGATCCTGGCAATTTCATTCGGATTTCATCGTCTGTTTTGTCGGCTTAAAATAAAACAAACAAAACTTGCCGTCAATTTGCCAAAATTCAAATTTCATATGTTTCTGCTTTTTTAGCTTATTAATAAATTTACATTTTTGTTATATACTCACTGCAGTACCAAAGCCTGTACCAGCTTTGCTGTTAGTTTTTAATTTGTTTTTTAAACAAACATATCGCCACCTCAAAGGTAAAACTGAATGTAAGAAATCGTGGATAATAGAATTGAATTGTGTGTAAATTTTTATAGTAAGCGAACTAATTATAAGAATCTACAGGATTTTCACACTTGTTTAGTGATATGTTGTCTCATAGAAAATATAAAAAGACGGTGTATTTAACTGGAAACCCATGGTAGCTTAATATGTGACTACAGTTTTAGTTTTATCTTTAAGGTGTATTTATTTACTTATTTAGCAAACAAACAGTATATACATGCTTTACATTGGAACAAAAACATAATTATTACATAAATATTTACAAATTGAAATGGTAAAACATGGTTTTAATTCACTTTATTCTTTTTGTTTTTTATTTCAATTTTTAAATATGTATAAAAATGGACTTTCAATGTGTTAACAGATCAACACTAAAAATATAATAATTATTACAGTTCAAAAACCAGCAAAGTAATCAATATATCCGGTTGATGGCTCAGTTTTAAAAGTGCTTGCATTCCATACCGAGAGCTCGGGTTTGAATCCCACCGAAGATACAAGTGTTCCGTTTTTTTTTTTTTTTTTTTATTAATATATTTTTAAAAATTATTAACCAGAAATTATTTATTTCTTGTATTAAGAGCTCGAATTAAAAGTCGCGAAACATTGATCGAACAAAAGACAAGGAACTGACAAGGTCGTCGCTACAGAAAGCGCTAATTTTCAAGCAAAACTAAATTGCTGTAAGGCTGGTCGGACCTGAGGTAATTTTTTTCTCTTCAATCGAAGGGCGAATATCATCGCTATTTTAACCTTGAATTTTGCGACTCGAAACAGGGACTTTGTGCATTTATCGCAACATTGTTGTAGGTTGGTATGAGACTGATCCCCCATACTGTAAAAAAGGGTTCACTTTGCCAATGTCACCCCTGTTTCAGGGAAGGTCGGCAAGAGTTACTGGACTCATGTTCATTTGAGATTGGGTTTTTATATTGTAGGTTCACATGCGGCATGTGTTAGCTCGAACTTATATCTACATGTCTGTTTGTGGGAATGCGTTTAATATGAATCTTAAATTATATATATATCTTTGCAGCTTAGATTAACATTTAGATTAGATGTCTTTTGATGCGCGATGTCCTAAGATGACCGGTCTTGAATTTGAATTTGTATTTTTAGTTTTCCGTCAGGATTCGAGCTCTCTACCTTCCAATCACGAGTCCAAAGTGTTACTACTACACTACAGACCGGTAGAATTATAAAATCCACATTATATATATTTTCGTAACACAGTAATAATTGTATGAAAATCCAATTTCGCAAATATACACACAGCGCGGCGTGCTCTTTTTTGCCCCAAAAGTTGCCTCAATTATTGAATCGTTAGTTGAATGTAAAATAAAGGACGGGCAATAATTAGGGATGCCGACATCAAAGGGAACCTACAAGGACCTCGCGTACCTCTTGTGCCCCTAGTATTTGTTATGTTGCGTAAACTCACCTCGATAGCGTAAATCGGAAAAATGTGTGACAACTAATTCACCCTCTAGGAGTGCCGTCGTATATTCGATACATTTTTGATTAACGCAATCGAGGTGAGATTTATGCAATACTTTATGCTCGGGAACGGGAAAAGAGTAATGGGAGAAAGGTAATAACTGATAACCGAATGACTTTTTGCCTAATTAGTGGAAAGGCTACATCTGTTTTTGGCCATTTTTTTCCCGAGAATTTTGCGAACGTAGCCATTTTTTTTCATTTCAAGTAAGCATTGATTATTTTGTCTAAAAGCTTGTTCAAAAATGATTATACTGATGGAAATATCACATTCTTTTATATTTCTTGAGGAAAAAAAAATCACAAAGACATTTAGGATTTGTATGAAATGGAATTACTCTATATACTTACTATATAATCTATAATCTAAATTGCTAAGATAATATTATCTAGGTTTGTTGCAGTAACTTTGTGAAAGTTCATCTTTAAAATTTTAAAAAAATAATAAAAAACTTTGTTTTAATTTACTGTGAGTTTATTTTCGTAATGCACTACTAGTTTCGGCAGTGCAATATCTGCCATCGACGGGTGCTACCTTTAACTAGTAGTGAAACTAGTAGTGCATTACGAAAATAAACTCACAGTGAATTAAAACAAAGTTTTTTATTATTTTTTTAAAATGCTAAGATAATATTTAACATTTAACATTAGACCACTCGGACGTCCCAGGATGCGGTGGGCAGACAACGTTGAGGCCGACGCCGAAGTTCTGGGAGTGAGGGGACCATGGAGGTCAGCAGCACAAGACAGAGAGTCCTGAAGGATTGTGGTGCGGGAGGCCCTGAACCTTTAAGGCTTATGAGCTGAAGAAAGTAAGTAAAGTAAGTAAGTAAGTAATATTTAACATTTAAAATTCATATCACATGCGTTCCAATAAGCAGACACGAATAAGTTGACGCTTACATATGACGCATTGTGTACTTATAAAATAATAACTAAATTTTCAAATAAGCCCTGCAACTCTTGTTGGCTTTTCCTGATAAATGGGTGATATTGGCAATGTTAAACATTTTTAAAAGTCAACCTCATACCAACCTATTAATGGAGGAACATTTCATACTTATTTAAAAGGTGTGACGACGTGAAGCCATTTGAAGAAAGCAAAGCTTTTATTTCCAGGATCACAAAAACCGAAAGTACGGAGGCCTGGAATGGGAGTTGGGTACCTATTATATGGCGTCATTGGGCAAGGAACCTAAAGCTTACCTAGCCTTTTCTTCCCTGTGCTATTCCTATGAACAATATACATGTATTCTTTTTTATTTCGATTCCATCTGTATAATAAGATTTATCGTTTTTTTCTCTCATTTATTTCTGCTTTTGTGTATTTCTGGAGTTTTGTATTTTCTGCATTTTTGTATTTTTCTTCCATGTACTTATCTATTGCTGTATTTTTTTATGGCTGGTCATGTATTGCACCCTCCACATGACTAAGCTGGAATAAACATTTATTATTATAATAGACAACTTAATTGTTTAAAATTAATCGCTGGTATGGTCAAGGAGATAATGACACTCGAATTTGCGTTATTGAGACAATCACAAGTTCAAAACACACCTGCGTCGTGTCCTATCGACAATAACTTAGACCCTTTTTAAATAGATGGCATTACGCGATTGTAAATAATAATTCATTCCAATACTAGAATAATGCATTATTAAATATTAATGTTAAAACCTGTTTCCAGCCAGGCAAAATAGGTTGGTGAATTCATTTCTCTTCACAAATATTTTTACACAAAATAGTGTTTTTATTCTCTTGTAAGAAACACAGATTCAAGATTTTAAATTATGATATCGGTCGTTAGACATTTTATAGAATGAAAAAAACGGATTTTACTGACCGTGCAAAAGAGAAGAACGAATTTCTCTACGTTACGTCGGATTCATATCCGACGTCCTCAGGAGACGTGTCTCTTCTACAAATTATTGCGACATCTATGGAAGCATCAACGATGGTTAATAAAAGTACCTACAACCTTCGGCCTCGATTATACAACAATAATTCAACAGTTTGTGGTTCTTCTTTGTAGAAGAGACACGAGGACGTCGGACGAAACGTTGAGAAAATCATTCTTCTTTTTTGCACGGTCAGTAAAATCCGTTTTATTCATTCTATAAAACACAGATTCCTTTTCCATATGAAATACAATCATTACAAAAAAAAAGCATTAAAGCACAAAGCGATATCCCCACAAAAAAAACGGAGTCATAAAACTAATCGAAACGGAAGTATTTTGCAGAAAAAGGGAATTTTTTAGAGTCACTGCACTCTTTATTACAGGCCGTCATGGAAGGAGCATTAAGAGTCATTGATATCACCATGCCGAGTATAAAACATCGAGTAAATCTCACCTCGAAGGAGTGAATAAAAAAATGTGTGAAACATCCAACGGCACTCCTACAGAGCCGATTAGTTTTTATACATTTGCTTTCGATTTACGCAATTTAAGTGAGTTTACGCTACTTTTTATACTACAAGAGGCGGTGTGGTCGTCCCCTATTCGGGATACATATATCCCATATCCGGGCATCGGATAGCATGGGCGGATCTTTTCATGAAATGGCTGGGATACGGTGACTTTAAAATTTGTGGTATTCCATCGAAATAAATTCATTTTTAAGTTATCTCTTATAATCAATGAAATTATGTACCTTTTACTTAATTACCTCTTTTTCACCAGGACCGATTACCACTGAACTTTGGACCGGTCCGTAGTAACACTTCGGACTCTTTGAATGGAGGGTTGTGGGTTCGAATCCCGGCGGAGCACAAAAAATATACCATATATATTTTCAAATTTGCTCTTCGCTGGGTTGAAATTTTTTTAAACCTTTACCAATGACCGGTCACCAACGGTCCATCCAGCCTTACAGCATTTGCGTCTTGCTTGAGAATTAGCGCTTTGTAGGGACGAAGACCAAGCTCGTTAAAAGGTCGATAGTTCAATTGATAGAATGCTTGCATTCCATGCCGAGAGCTAGGGTTCGATCTCAAAGTTTACTCAACCTTCACAAGAAATGAGAACCCGCCCCCCCGCGGGAGCTAGGAAACCCCCACTTCAACTGAAAGTGGTTGGTGTGAGGCCGACCCCCTTACCCGTAAAAATAAATAGGACCCGAATCGCCACATGCGACCCCTTCGGGGATAATGCAGGCAAGAAGTTACACTATATGTGTAGCTTAGTTACGTTTACTTAAAACCACATATTATCTGCTATTTTTTCGATACGTCACTGTGCCAAAGACATTTAAACTTTGACAATGGCATAGCAGTAGGCAATCCCTCGGAAAATTAAAGAACGGAATCCAAAGGCGTAGGGGAAGCCCCGCCTATAAATATCCCAGTGAAGGAAAAGTGCTGGAGAAATTATCGCTGTGTTTTCTCCTGATAGTGCAGTTGGCAGGGTTGGATTCCGTGAGGGTGTCCATCCCCATCAAGAGATAAGACGATGGTAGAGGAAACCGAAGAAAAATATACATAGGGAAGTAGGTAGACCGAGAGGAAAGCAGATTTAAGTAGAACAGTGCATAAAATATAGTATAAGAACATAATCTACAAGCTAAGTCCGGTCGATAGCTCAGTCGGTAGAGTGCTTGCATTCCATGCCGTGAGCTCGGGTTCGAATCCCACCGAGGGTGTCAGAAATGATTTCCCGTTTCGGTGTTTATTTCAAACCCCAAAATAAAATACCGGCAAGGTTTACTCAGTCTTCACAAGAAATGAGTACCAGCCCCCTCGGGAGCTGGGAAACCCCCACTTCAAATGAAGTGGTTGGCGTAAGGTCGACCCACTTTCATGTAAAAATTAAATGGTTCCATTCGCCACATGCGACGCCTTCGGGTATAACGCGACCAAAAGTTACCCTATAAGTGTAGCTTAGTTGCGTTTGCGTTATTATCAGAGTTTTTTTTACACTTAAATATCATATAATGTAAATGCATGCCCACAAACAGACACACGCCTACAAATCATCCCTCCTGTGTTTGTTTGGCTTATCTACAAAAGATAACTATTCAATGAAATAGTCTTAAGAATCACATTCTACACAATCTGAGCTAAGAAAAAAACGTAAAACACGGTAATGCAAGAGTTGGTTGAGTTACAATGAAAATCTTTACATAAAAAGCTATAGTTTATCTATAATCTAGTTACAAAGATATGTTGACATGTAAGACTCATACTTAATGCATCTTCACAAGAAGACACGACGTGTAAGCTATCGCATCCACATACTAAATTGTTCTTACAAAACAAAAGCCTAAACTTCAAATGAACATAAAACCTGCAACTCTTATCATCCTTGCATCTAGTAAGGGTGATATTTACAAACATGAAAGATTTTTTACATTATAGATGGTCAGCTTTATCGTCCCCTTAGTGCTTGTTTGTCGCATGTCCATCAGAGGTAATTTCACATGAGAAATGTTTATACATGTAGGTACTAGGTACTTGACCAATGTCTTGTCTTGTCTTGTATCCTGCCGCCATTCCTCAAGGGTTGGCCGGTACCTCCACACAAGTGCCTCCACTTGACTCTGTCCCTGCATACTTCTTTAATCTCATCTAATTTCATTACTCTTTTCATGCATGCTCTTCTCTTGTATGTGTCTTATGAATGTCTCAATGTGTCTTATGAAAACTGGAAATTGGTTTTAAAAATATTGTTACGAACGTATGGGTTCGTACGTGAGTCTAAGCACGCTGGTGTGTATCGAACAATCTGGTATATGTTGTGTTGAACAATCCTAGTGGAAGTATCTACCATGTTCGAGAACATGCAAGAATCGTCTTGGCCGCCCATATATATACGAGCAAAGATTCTGTGGGAAAGAGAACATTGTAAAGCGAATATCGCTGTAAGCAGAGCTTGAAGAGTGTGCAATATATTGTAAATGATTTTGTGAAAATATTTTTTGTGAAATAAATTGAAATCGCAAAAAGAACCCGAGTCAAATCATCACAATATTTCAAACTACTCTCAAATTATTGTGTTTTAACAAATTTTCTTAGCTTAAATTGTGTGAAATATGTTCTTGTGCCTATTATAGCTTCTACGCCGTAGAGTCTACGGCGTACACATAACTATCATCGTCTACGGCGTAGACGATGATAGTTATGTGAAAACAAAAAAGGGTTTAAAATTTACTTTATAAATCAAAATAATGTTGTGCATACATACGATGTGACGCAGCTTCAAAACTTTTTTATTATCGTGCAGAAAGGTCTTACCTGGAATAAGAGAAAAAATAATTTTACTGGCAATACTTCATTAAAATCTTCATTAAGACCTTCCCTGAAACAGGGGTGACATTGGCAAATTGAAAAGTGTTATAGTATGGGTGGTCAGAATGGTGGTATGAATGCTGTAAATCATTTTTTTAAATATTTAAAGCAACTCTCACAATATCGTGTTTTACTGTTTTTTCTTAGCTCAGATTGTGTAAAATGACATATAAACTTAAGACAACTTCATTGAAAGGTCATCTTTGAATCAAATGGCACATAAGCCAAACAAGCCCTTGGGGGGACGTTATAACAACCTATAAGTCAAGGAAATGATTAATAAAAAAAGGTTTTTCTTGTGATTTTGGTTTTATTTTTATTTTTAATATAACAAATTGAGGTTTTGTATGTGTGTATGGTCATACGTGAAGGTTTATTGTATATTCTCGCGATTGCGAAAAAAGGTTTTTTCGTATTTTTGGAATGTCAAAGGGGGAGCGATACATAAATAAAGAGAGATAAAGAATTTCGTGCCCGCATGAATGCAACCCCCAAATATATATCATTTAATGGAATTACATTAAAAAACGCATTCATCTTTTACGTGGAATTTTAGTTTTTCCTGGGAAAATAAATGCGCTTTTTTTCGTAAAGGAATGTTGTGAATAAAGAAACAAAAATTTGAGGTGTTTTCAACTGCCATCTAAAACCCAGGTTAAAAAAATATTTTCATTATTATGTAAAATATTTTAGAGTTGAAACCTGTGAAGCTTAATTCCGATCGGAAAACATACTCCTACATTTTTTACGCAACTTTATTTCTTCATATTGTTGTATTTTTAGGTTCGGATAGACTTTATACTTATATTTGGATACTTAATATTTAACTATGTTTTTTTTTAATATAAAAAAAAAATAACCTCTAAATGTCTCTGTTTCAATCATTTTACATGAAAAATAATATTCAAATTCAGAAAGGGGAGTCTTGTCTAGAAGGGTGGTGAAGGGAAAATTATTCAAGATACAAAAAACTATGCGCCAGAAAAACTGTGTGAACACTGTATTTGTTTGGCGTTACATGGATAATTTCAGAATAACAAATCAGTCGGTTTTTCTCAGACAAAAATAGTTTTTTCAGGGTATGTTTTCCAAAATTATATGCTATCGTAAAGTCTAAAGGCGTGTGGTTTCAACACTTTCTTTTTTTAAATTAATTCCCTTAATAATAATAATAAAATTAGGATTATTTATTTGGTGAGCGCTGTTTTTGTGTGTACCACACCTCAAGAGCCCTCTGCGAGCTTGGTCGTCGCTGTATAAAGCGCCAATTCTCAAGCAAGACCCAGTTGTTGTAAGGTTGGATGGACCTTTCAGTGACCGGTCTTTGGTAAAGGTTTATGAATTTTTCAACTCAGCGAAGAGCACATTCGAAATATAAATGGTATATTTTTGTGCTCCGCCGGGATCCGAATCCACAACCTTCCATTTACGAGTCCGAAGTGTTGCCACTGGACTACGGACCGGTCCAAGATGCCAGCTTCCTTGACTTATAGATTGGTATTAGGCTGATCACCCATCCTGTAAAATTGCTTCACTTTGCCAATGTTATTCATCCTTGTTTCAGGAAAGCTCGGAACAGTTGTTGGGCTTATGTTCATTTGAGGTTTGGATTTTAATTTGCAAGTACACATGCAGCATTTGTAAGCGCGAACTACTCGTGTTTGTTTGTGGGCATACATCTGAGACCTGTAAATGAATATAGGTATCCTTGCAACTTAAATATCTTCACACATATGTATCTGTTCAAATTCAAATTGTAGTTTTGGTCGCTTGATGTATTGAAAAATAATATTAAGAGATGGTTTTTTGTGCTCCTTGACTGATAGGTTGGTATGAAGCAGACCCCCCGTGTTGTAAACATTGGTTAACTTTTACCAATGCTACTCCGGTTGCAGGGAAAAGCGGCAGGAGTTGCAAGGTTTATGTTCATGTGAGGTATTGTTTATTTGTATGCACGTATGCAGAATGTGTAGGCGCGAACTTTCATGTGCCTGTCTGTGGGTATGCATTTAATATGAGCCTTAAATGTTAACATATGTGGACATAATTATGTGGTTTTAGCATGTGGAAAGAATAATTGACGATAGACTGACAAAGTATAAATACTAAGAAAGTGTGAAAGGAAAAAGAAGTAAGAGACGATCGAGAAAGTATGAACTGATTGAGAGATTGCGAAAGAATGGGATATACAAAGCGAGCGTAAAAAAATAAAATGCATGAAAAGGGTGATGGATATGAATGAATTGAAAGAGATATGTAAGGATAGGAAGAAATGGAGGAAACTTTGTAGAGGCTCTGGCCATACCTAGCAAAATGGCGACAGAGTTTCAGTTACCTTTACAAATCTCATTACACTTATATAATATATTTTTTTAAATAGATTTGTGGAAAGGAATGCAATTCATCAACCTATTTTGCCTGGCCAATTGTCTTCATGCGAAAGCAGAAGCTTGTGTGCATGCAATGGCATCTGTTGAACCAGGCTCGAAGTTATGGTCAAGTGGGCTAGACGCAAGATTCGAACCAACGTTATTCGGTTCCAAATACGCTAGTCGAACATGCGCCTCTACCCCTTCGGCCATAACACCGACTAGATTTTATGTTTCGTTTTAGGAGGTCCTCCATCGTTTCAAAAACATTGCTTTTGAAAAACAAATATCGTGGAAGATGCGTGATAGAATGCAGCGTTCGGTAGAATTGCGAATAATAAAAGAATCCCTAAGAAAATTAAAATAGCGGTACACAATTGTACATTGTTGCCGAACCTGATGTATGGAAGCGAGTCGTGGACGGTAAATGAAAGAGAAGTAAATAAGGTATGCACCGTAGAAATGGCTCATTTGAGAAGTATGACAGGAAAAACACTGAAAGATAGAGTGAGAAACGAATGGGTTCTGAATGAATGCGGAGTAAAAGAAAGGGTCGTTTGGACATATTGAAAGGATGAATGAATACCGACTGACAAAAAAAGTGTATAAAGAGAATGTACCTAATAGGTAAGCGTGAAAGGGGAAGATCTAGAAAAGAATAGATTGATCAGATAAGTGAGATAACTGCGAATGAATGGAATTTACAGAGTGGAAACAAGAGAAGAGCATGCATGAAAAGTGTGATGCAATTAGATGAGATGAAAGAAGTATGCTAGGACAGAGTCAAGTGGAGGCATTTGTGTGGAGGTACCGGCCACCCCTAGAGGAACGGTGGCAGGATACAAGACAAGACAAGTGGACTTGTAGAACTTTGTATAAAGCTTATTTTCGTATTTTAACATCAAAAGCGTGCCGCACAAAACAACGGAAACTTGTAAAATATAATCCCGAATCGTATCGCGACTCTACTCTCTCTTTCTCACTCCATACAAAAGCACATCCTGCGTCTCTTTCTTACCCAGAGCTTTGGTTAAATGTTTTTTGCGTCGGAGAATTCATTCGCAAACCTAATATATCATTAGTATTCTCTCTCCGTTTAAACACTGCAATAGCGTTTACAGAAAATGTATGCAAACTAAAGCAGCAGCTCTAGAGAGTGTTTAATTTTTGGTGAATTTTCTGATTGAGTTTTAGTGGAATGTTTTATGCTAGGAGTATGGGAAGAAGAGGAAGCCGGGGGAAAGTTGGCTTAGGGGAGACCGAAACCCATACTAATACCCATTTCCCCATATACCAAAAAACCCATAGAGATATACCCATAATATAAACCCATGGCTCCCCCTTAAGGTCCAAAAGGAAAACAGGATATAAAAAAAAATTGGGTGGTCTCGAATCAAAGACGGAACTTTTGGATTTTTTTCGAAGATGACTTTCTTGACTAATATGTAGGTTGGTGTGAAGCTGATACCGCATGCTGTACAAAATTGGTTCTATCATCTGACATCGAAACTGCAAATTTAAGTTTGCATTTAAGGCTCATATTAAATGCATGCCCACATACAGCTCGCGCCTACACATTCTGCATGTGTGCATACAAATAAACAAAACCTCACATGAACAAAACCTTGCAAATCCTGCAGCCTTTCCCTGAAACCGGGGTGGCATTGGCAAAAGAGAACCAATTTTTACAGCACAGGGGGGTCAGTATCATACCAACCTATCAGTCAAGGAGCACAAAAATCATAAATGATATACAAAAAACCAATCACTTTCGTTTCGGTTCACTTTTGCCATTACCAACCGGATTTCAGGGAGCCGGGGACTATTGACTCAAACTAGCATTATTTTTATGTCAAACACGCTTATCAAAGTTACCGTCTTGACTCCCTTGGCCATAGCGATGACATTATTTATAAAATAAAATTATTTTTCTTAAACGTAGTTTAATTATTTATTTATTTATAAACGCCCCTGGGGTGGCCAGTACCACTAAACGGCGCTACATAAAATTGTCCGATTATTATTATTATTTATAAGATAAAAAACGAAATAATATTTGGATAATTAATTTAAAGAGCGCTGTTTTTATATGAATGACACCTCAAGAGCAATATGAAAGCAAGAATTGATATTTGTTCAGGCTCAAAGATTTTTATTTCTAATCTAATCTAATCTTATAAGATAAAAGATTCATATGAGATAAAAGCATAATTTAAAATTTTCTAGAGTTAGTGGCCAACTGAGGTTAAAAACAAAAGGGTTAAAATTCAAGGTAGGAAGGAGAAAGTGGGTGGGGTTTTTCAGGCAGGTTCTGTTAGTAGGGGAGAAGGACTAGGTATTTGCTTATTAATAATACTTACAAGTTTATATTTTTGAATGTTGATCTATTAACACAGTGAAAGACCATTTTTAATTATTTAAAAATTCAAGTGGGTAAAAAATAGTTTTAATTCACTTATTTATTTCTTTTCTGTGCTTTTTTGATTCTGCTCCTGAAGATGCCTCATTAGGCGAAAATTTTCCAGCACAAAAAAATTATAAATAAGTGAATTAAAACTTTAATTTACCCATTCAAATTTTTAAGTATTTTTTAAAGTTTAAACGGAAAAAAACATAATGTAAAAAAAGAGTTTAAAAAAAAGAATGAAAGTAAATAAGTGCGAAGCCAAAAAGGGAAAGTGAAAAATGTTTAAAAAATCTACTATACAAAAATGTAACACTTGAATTTGCGTAGCTGACATTTTTTTTTCATTTTCGTACTAAATACCTTGGAAGCTGGAACTGTTCCGGCCGCAAAAAAAAAAAAACGCAAAAACAAATTTAAAACACCAAAAACACACCATTTTCATTTCCGTGTAAAAGCGCGTTTTGCATTGTTACGAAATGTCCTACAACAATAATGTGATAAAGTGATAACCTTTTTATTTTGTTGTGTGTGTTGTGCGGTGGCGCTTGGGCAGACAAGTACGGCAAGATATATTGCGCGATAACGGGACATTAATTTCATTTTAGCACAGTGGCGTTTTTGGCAAACGGCAAAAAAAAATACGGAAAAATAAAATTGCAAATTATTTTTTAGATAAAATCATGAATCGAATTTCAAATTGGAATTAAAAGTATTATCATTTATTGTTTGTTTTTATGTCTAATCTAATCTAATCTAAGTTGCAAAAATATGTTACATTGGATATTAAGTACATGATCGGTCCGTAGCTCAGTGGTAACACTGCGGACTCTGAATGGGAAGGTTGTGGGTTCGAATCTCGGAGGAGCACAAAAAATATACCATTTATATTTTCAAATTTGCTCTTCGTTGGGTTGAAAAATTCATAAACCTTTACCAATGACCGGTCACCAAAGGTCCATCCAGCTTTGCAGCAACTGAGTATTGGCGCTTTGTAGCGACGACTAAGTTCGTACACCTCTGTGGCACTACAACAAGTGTCATAGACCCCTAGAGTCTCTGAAATCTAGGGAGTCTCCCGCTTAGGATTTCTTTAAAAAAAAAAAATGCATTTTCACAGCCAGACATGTACAAGTTCGCGCTTGCACATGCCGCACGTGAACCTACAATATAAAAACCAAATCTTAAATGGACATACACCCTGCAACTCTTGCCGTCCTTCCCTGAAACCGGGGTGAAATTGGCAAAAGTGAACCATTTTAACAGCATGGGTGGTCAGCCGCATACGAACCTATATTTTAAGGAACATACACGACAAATTACATTTTTATATTATACAATTCCTTAGCATTAACCAGGGGAATATAAGTCTGTCACTTGTAAACATTTAACCTTAAAAGGGTCACCAACTATTTTTAAACAAAAAAATGTAGAATTATTTATTTTCAAACTCATTTCAAATACATTTACTTTTCACTGAAACAAAGAAAGAAATACAAGTATCTTGTATCAATTGATTTCTAAGCAACTAAGAAAACTGTATTTCAGTTTAATACAATGGTAAACACAATTTATTGGTTTAGTATTTATTAGTTGGCATTAATGCTGTGTATACACACGCTCAGCGAATCACATACAATGTGGGGCAGAGCTGTATCAGATACAAGTAGAATCTGATACTAGAGATGAAAAGTATCTATGTAAATACTAGAGGCCTGTAACGAGATGAGTTTGTTTGTTTGGTAGAATGGAACATGGTATTTAAATTTGAATGGAATTAAGGAAAACAAAAAAATGCAAAAAGAGGGAAGAAGCTTGCCTGGCGTGAGAGTCACAAGCATGTGTAATTAAGAATAATTAATATTATTGTGCTGTGGTTTATTGTGTATACATTGTGAAAGGAATAAAAGTAAACATATTAAAGTGGCTGTTACATTATTAATTGTTTCAATCAGCAGGACAGAGGAAAAACCCTCACATTTTGGCGCCCAACGTAAAAGAAAAAATCTGTAAATGAAATTCCTATGAAGAAAATTTTTCACAAACAAAAACAAATGACAGTCGATTTCAACAAATGACATTGAAAACAATACAATATATGAAATAATTCAAATTGGACAGATTAATGGTTGTGAAAGCATCAACACGTTTAAAATGTTTTAAAAAACTCAACTTATACAATTTATAACAAGAAATTGCAAGATTTCAAAGGCGGTTTTGAAAATATTGAAGGTGAGAGAATTCAAATTACCTACACTACGTTCAGAAGAATGGAAATTCAAAAATCGAACGTCCCAGAAGAAAAAAGATTGGACATGAACCAGTTTGTTTCAAATCAGTTTAGATAAATATATATAGATGGTGTTATATTTAATTTGTATGAAAATTTTTTTTTCAATGAAATGATTTTTTTAATTGCATAAATTGAAAATATACAGCAAATGACGAAATCTAAAAAATAAATAATAAAAAGGATTTAGAAAGTAACACAATGGAGTCCATAAATTTTGATCCTCTCAAATTAAAAATATCTTTTAATGGTGAAAGTGAACCAAATGAATTTATAATAAGGTTAGAAGAATTAGCCAAAGTCTACAAATTAAAATTAGATTATTTGGTAGAGTGTATGCCTATATTTTTAACAGATTTTCCGTTAACTTGGTACAGAGCAATTAACTGTGAATTTGATTGGAAAATTTTTAAAACCAAATTCTTACAACAATTTGAAAAATATGACTTTCAAAGGAATCTTAAGTTAGAAATTTTAAATATGGTACAAGGTCATGATAATGCATCTGTTTATATTTTAAAGGTAAAATCAAAAAATAATTTATTAAATAAAAGAATGCATGATAAAGAACTTATGGACATAATAATTCATGGATTGTCAGAAAAATATGCAACTTTACTGACAACATCTGAAATTAAAAATACAGAGGAATTATCTACAATATGTAGCAAGTTTGAATCATTTTTCAAATTTAATGAATGTAAGAATTTAAATGTAATGAATGACACAGAAGAGAAAAATGTAATGCAAAAATGCAATTTTTGTAATAAATTAGGACATGATGAAATAGATTGTTGGACTAAAAATAGAAAATTAGATTACATACAGAATAAATGTAGAAGTTTCACAAATAATATAGTATGCTACTTTTGTAATAAAAGAGGACATGTGGAAAAAAAATTGTTTTATAAAAAATGGAAATTTTAAAAAACACACAGTAATCTGTTACTCATGTAAGCGTACAGGACATGTACAAAAAGATTGTTTTGTTAAAAATAAAAAAAGTGATTATACAGACAAAACAAAAATGAACAGAAATATAAATATACAAAACAGAACAAATACGACATACAATAGTAATTCAAAAAACTTGTAGATAGTCGGCCTTCAGTACAAACACAAAAATCAGAAATGAAGAGCTGGCTTAATTTCATTCAAATTTTTAATAAAAATTATCAAATTGCACCACTCATTTTTGCTAAACAATTTGATAAAAGACCATTTTTAACAGTAAATATTGAGAACAAAAATTTTACAGGTTTACTAGATTCAGGTGCATCTATTTCTGCAATCAATGAAAAAACATTTGATTATTTTTTACAAAGAAATTACAAAATTATAAAAACCCATGATAATATCTCGTTAGCAAATGGTAAAAATATAAAAATACTTGGTAAAATAAATTTAGAGGTAAAATGTGACAATCAAATAAAACATGTAGATTTTTATGTTTTACAAGGTTTACAACAAGACTTAATTTTTGGAATAGATTTTTGGATAAAATTTGAATTAGAACCGAGTTTAATAAGTAAAATTACATATTCAAATAGCAAAAATATTAGTGAATTAGGTAAAATTACAAATAGAACTAAATTAACAGATAACCAATTACAGCAATTAAAAACAATAGAAAATGATTTCAAGGACATCTCTTATGAAAAAATAGGCTTAGGATGCACAAACCTCATTGAACACAGAATTCAGACAGAAGGTCCTCCAATAAAACAAAAATATTATCCACTCAGTCCAGCAAGACAGAGACAGGTTAACACAGAGTTAGATAAAATGTTAAAAGAAGGTATAGTTAAACAACCCAAATCTTCGTGGTCCAGTCCTGTTGTGATTGTAATTAAAAAGGATGGAACGCCTAGATTTTGTTTGGACTCTAGAAGACTCAATGAAGTAACAAAACGAGATAACTATCCCATTCCAAATTTAAATCAAGTTTTAGCAAATTTACGAAATGCCAAATATATCTCTTCAATAGATTTAAGCAAGGCGTTTTGGCAAATTCCACTAGAAGAATCGTCCAAAGAAAAAACTGCCTTCGTCGTACCAAATAGAGGGTTGTTTCAATTCACAAAAATGCCGTTCGGTTTAAAAAATTCAAGTTCTGAAACACAGCGTTTATTAGACAAATTATTTGGACCTAAATTTGATACTAACATATTTTGTTATATCGATGACTTAATTATTATTAACGAAGATTTCAATTCACATTTAAATTTATTAAAACAAGTTAAAAATATATTACAAGAAGCAGGGTTAACGGTAAAATTTTCAAAATGTGAATTTTGCAAAGATAGTTTAAAATATTTGGGATACATTATTGATGAAAATGGATTAAGGCCAGATTCAAATAAAGTCAAGATTATAGAGGAATATCCTTCACCGAAAAATGTAAAACAACTACGAATGTTTTTAGGTTTGGTAGGATTTTATAGAAAAGTTATATGAAACTGCAGTGAGATATCATATCCACTAAATAAATTATTGAGAGGTAAAAAAGGTCAGAACAATTTTAATTGGTCAAAAGAATCTGAGGATGCATTTAATAATTTAAAATTAGCCTTAAGCACAGCCCCTGTATTAATATGTCCGGATTTCACAAAAGATTTTTTTTTACACACTGATGCCAGTAAAAATCAAGTAGCTTCAGTATTAAACCAAAATATCAATGGGTCCGAAAAGCCAATAGCATATTTTTCAAGAAGTTTGACAGTTAGAGAACAAAACTATTCGACATCAGAACGTGAGCTTCTTGCCATTGTAGAGTCAATTGAACATTTTCGATCTTATCTAGATGGGATGAAATTCAAGGTAATAACTGATCATATGGCATTAAAATTCTTGAATAAAATATCAAATCCAACAGGTAGATTAGCAAGATGGGCCATGAGACTTTCACAGTATGAATTTGAGATTGAGCATAGAAAAGGGAAAGAACATACAGTGCCAGATGTATTATCTAGGATTCCTGGTACTAAAGAAATGGAAGTAATAAATTCAAATATTGCAGATCCTTGGTATAATAATATCGCAGAAGGATGTACAAAAACACCACACAAATACAAAAAATTCAAAATGGTAGATAATAAATTATTTAAACTAATAAATGATGATAATCCTTTCACAGAGGAATATAATTGCCAAGAGATACCTATTATAGACAATAGATTAACTATAATAAAGAATCATCATGATAATGGACATGTAGGTATTTTTAAAACTTATAAATACATATCAAGATGTTACTATTGGAAAAATATGTATGCAGATATAAAAAGTTTTATAAATAAATGTCAAAAATGTAAAATGTATAAGCCGAATAATTTACCTCCAGCAGGAAAAATGGAAAATAGAAAAAGAGTGGATAGACCGTTAAAAATGCTGAGTATTGATTTGATAGGACCATTACCAAAATCAAGTACAGGTTATATTCATATATTATCAATAATAGATGTTTTTACCAAATATTGTTGGTTATTTCCTTTAAGAAGAGCTACTACAGAAGAAATAGTAAAATTAATAGAAAATAAAATATTTTTAACAGAAGGAGTACCGCAAACGATAATAACAGATAATGGAAAGAATTTAAAGTCTAATGCATTTAAAGATTTTATGTACTCATATGGAGTACAGAAAATATTTTATACAGCTTTATATACTCCCATGTGCAATAATGTAGAGACATATAATAGAACAATAGGATACACATTAGCTATTTTTGTTGAAAATGAACAAAGAAAATGGGATACTTTTTTAGATTCAGTACAAAGCATAATAAATAATACAGTCAATTTAGCAACAGGATACACACCTAATGTATTAGCAAGAGGTAGGGAGATTGTACTAAATGGTGAAATTCATGGTGAAATAGTAAATGATGAAATAGAATCAAAGGAAGAATTAGATAAATATAGAGATATGCATAAAGATAAAATGAAGGAATTAAACACATTATACAAAATTGTAACAGAAAATTTATGGGATGCATATAATAAAAATGCAAATTATTATAATAAAGGTAGATCAAATCGTGTCTATGATCAAGGGGATATTGTATGGCGTAAAAATTTCATACAATCAAATGCAGGGAAATACTTCTGTACAAAGTTGGCTCCAAAATTTGTCAAAGCCAGAATAGAAAAGAAAGTTAGCAAGATAGTCTATGTATTAAAAGATATAGACACAAATGTTATAAATAAATATCACATCAAGGACATAATCAAATTAGATTAAAAAAAAAAAAAAAAACATATTTTCATGTGTATGAAAAATTTGAGGTGATGCATGATACGGTGAAAGTTGATATAAAAGTGATCAGTGAAAGAATGAATTATGAAACATTGCATGAATGAAGGTATGAAACATAAATTAAACAAAGTATTACATATGAAGGTAAAGTTTTTTTAAAAAAAAAAAATTTTGATGGACTGATAAATTTATTAATGAAAAATAAATTTGAAATAAATTTAAATATTGGGAAAGATGTGATACATGTTTAAAAAAAAAAAGTTATTTTAATGAATTGATTAATTAACTGGTGAATGTTATGTATTGTTATTTGATTATTTTGAATTGTTGAATTAAGTATTTAAAAAAAAAAGTTATTTTAATGAATTGATTAATAAACTGGTGAATGTTTATTATGTTTTGTTATTTGATTATTTTGAATTGTTGAATTAAGTATTTAAAAAAAAAAAAACAAATATTTGTTTATAATATTGAATATGAAATTTGTGTTAAAAAAAAATATATATTAATTTTAGTATGAAAATAATTGGTATTGTTAAAAAAAAGGTATTAATGACTGAATAATGTATCAGAAACAGGTTTTTTTTTATTTTCATATTTTTGAAATTTATCCTAAAAATAAAACAAAATATGTGGCGCCGGCTGAGCATTATGATACATTATTTACTCATTGTAAAAGAAAAAAAAAAAAAATTGGGAATGTTTTTTTTTTATGAGAGGAAGGAGGTGTATTGTAACGAGATGAGTTTGTTTGTTTGGTAGAATGGAACATGGTATTTAAATTTGAATGGAATTAAGGAAAACAAAAGAATGCAAAAAGAGGGAAGAAGCTTGCCTGGCGTGAGAGTCACAAGCATGTGTAATTAAGAATAATTAATATTATTGTGCTGTGGTTTATTGTGTATACATTGTGAAAGGAATAAAAGTAAACATATTAAAGTGGCTGTTACATTATTAATTGTTTCAATCAGCAGGACAGAGGAAAAACCCTCACAGGCCATAAACACAATATTAAATAAGTAAAGTAAATTTTACTTAATTCAACTGGACTGTACTTAATGTAATGGACTGGTCCGTAGTCCAGTGGCAGCACTTCGGACTCGTAAATAGAAGGTTGTGGGTTCGGATCCTGGCGGAGCACAATAATATACAGTTTATATTTCCAAGTATGCTGTTCGCTAGGTTGAAAAAAATCATAAAAAACCTTTCCCAAAGACCGGTCACTAAAAAGGTCCATCCAGCATTACAGCACCTGGGTCTTGCTTGAGTATTGGCGCTTTGTAGCGACGATCAAGCTCGTATACCTCTGCGGCACTACAACAAGTGCCATAGACCCCTAGAGTCTGTAGAATATATGGAGTCTCCCGCACAGGATTTCTTAAAAACAAAAAAAAATAGGTATCTAAATATTTCAAGCTACAAGTATTTAGATACTGGAGACTTAAAAAAAAAATGAAAGAAGCGACGAAACGTATAAAAAGATGTTTGTGGTTACAAGTATCTAAATTAGTTTAAAGGGGAAAGTATCGGGATACTTGAGGATAAAAAGATAAAAAAGTTATTAGAGGCAACAAGTAACTGCGCCAAATAAAGGCGATTAGAAAGTGTCTTCCGTCAGATGCGGTTAAGACCCTGGTGAGTGCGTTTGTGATGTCTCGGATTGATTATTGCTCAACGCTTTATAGTGGGCAGCCAAAGAAGCATTTCAACCGCTTTCAATCCGTGTTAAATTCAGCAGCAAGGCTCATATTCGGGATATCCAAATTCGCTCACATCACTCCGCTGTTAAAAAAACTACATTGGCTTCGTTTCCCGGAGAGGGTGGTCTACCGTGTTTGTCTGATGGTATATAAAGCCATCAATGGCGTGGCTCCACCTTATCTGACTGACATGATTTCGCCTGTTGAGATGGGTGTGAGGAGGCAGACACTCAGATCTGCGGGCGATGGTGCGATCAATTTGGTTCAGCCGCACCGTCAGATCCGTACAAATTTTGGAGACCGTGCTTTCTGTGTTGCGGGTCCGGTGGAGTGGAACAGACTGCCACCCGGAGTGAAGAACTCCAAATCTATGGGCATATTTCGCGGAGCTCTCAAGACGCACCTTTTCAAAAAGTCTTATCCGTGATCGGAGAGGGCCCTTGAGGTGTGACACACACAAAAACGGCGCTCACTTATCATGTGCAATTAAAAATAAATAAGCCTGATATATATAAATATATATATCTAAATATTTAAAAAGCGAAAAATCTCGAGCTTCTTCAGACAAAAAGTATGAAAAGACTCTTGAGGCAACAAGTATCTTAATATTTAAACAACTTTTTAAAGAACTTTTTAAATATTTAAGGCAAAAAGTACTAGATACTTGAAGCGAATAGTATCTTAAAGTGCTTAAAATATATACTGACACTTTCAAATAGGTATCTTAGACACTGTATTCAATATACATATCGCACGTTTAATAATAAAGAGAAATAACTCGAAAATTGGGAAAATCGAGATTTTGTAGTAAAACGCAAGAACAATGCGAGAAGAATAGGTATAATGCGACAGCCGTTCAATTTGGACGAATATGACCGAGATAAAACATCGGCCGCCTTTTTCATCCCATACAAGTTGTACTGGTTGTCTGAACTTCAAACGTGATTTCCCAACATTCATGTTTTTTGAGTTATTGCTCTTTATTATTAAACGTGCGATATGTACATTAAAAATAACCGGTAATGGCAAGAAAAAAACTTTAGGTTGTATAATAAACAAGTACATTTTTAAGATGTATATTATATTGAATACAGATATGTATATTGAATACAGTGTTTCTACCTAAAATAGAAAAATATATATCCCGAGAGGGTACAAATCTGGGAAGAATTGTGATAGAATGGCTGAAGAAAACTGGGAGACAGAAATCAACTTTCGCACTATTTAATATATATAAGTAGTCAATCTAATTATACCCTTTGTTTTCTCTCTTGTGATTTGTTGAGATGCGGATTCCACTGTCTCAGAACAGATCACAGATCTAGTGAGACAGTGTAATTCCTTCATTACATTTGTTTTTTTTGAAGGAATAAATTTTATTTCATTTCATTTCATTTCAAGAATTTTAGATACTGAAAAAATGCTTCTTTGATAAGTATTTGATTTGCAAATATATACAAATATTCACAAAACCTTTGTGTAACTTATGGTACAACAAATATCAATGCAATTTTAAGCGTATCAGATACTTTTGAGTTACATTTAATACCTGAGATACTTTTAAAGATACATTACTTTGGAGATACTTTCCTCTCAGATATGGAGGATGGAGCAAAGCATGAGAATAATACAAACAAGGTGATCCATGCCGAGTAATTCTTGGGAAAACATCTCATGCGGTGCTTTCGGGAGATAGCATTTCCAGCGGCCAGATGCTGGGAAAAAATTCTACAAGAAAATAAAAGAAATCTAGAATCTCTACACGCGATCTTGTCATTGATATATCCTTTTAATTATAACCTCGGTCTATGTTTTTATGAACAATAATGATACTTACTTATTTGTTCTTTACTTTATCAAGAAAAGTATGATTTTTTAAATGTAAGTATTTTTTTTAAGAAATCCTGTGCGGGAGACTCCCTAGATTCTAGAGACTCTAGAGGTCTATGACACTTGTTGTAGTGCCGCAGAAGTGTTGGTACCTAAGTATTAATTTCATAAACATTTTAGTTTCTTATTTTATTCATATTTAATGTTTATATTCACCTTAAATTATAGGCTGGTATGATGCTGATCATCTGAATTGCAAAGTTGGTTCACTTTAATAATGTCACTTCTGTTTCAGAGAAGGGTGGCAAGAGTTGCAGGGTTTATGCTCAATTGAGATGTGGGCTTACATTTTGTTTCTGAGCGTATGTAAGCTCGTGTCTGTTTGTAGGTATGCGTTTATTATGACTCTTTAAGATTAATATACATTTACAACTTAAAGCAGTCGGTTCCTTGAGTACAATGGATGAGACCGACCATCCATATAGTAAAAATATTAAATTTGACTATGCCACATATTTTTCATAAAAATTTGGTAGGGATTGTAGGGTGAATGTGTAAATACATTATATTCAATATGTGTAAGCGCGATCATGTACGTATTTACTTGTGGGCGTGCATTGATATAAATCTTTAATTTTTTTAGAATATCATTGCAACTTAGTTTACTTCAGACAGAATTCTGAAAGCTAAAAGTGTATACATTAAGTATGAATGAGGGCATAAAAAATGGATGTTCACTTTACTCTAAAAAAATATATTCAGGATTGATTCTCGGAACGAAATTTTAAATATTTATGCTTAGAAGTAGGTCGTACATATTTTATTTTACTTGGATAGAAATTTATTTTGTTTTCGTGACTTATAGGTTGGTATGCGGCTGACCACCCATGCTGTAGAAAATGATTCACATTGCCGATGTCACCCCTGTTTTAGGGAAGGTCGGCAGGAGTTGCAGGGCGTATGTCCATTTGAGATTTGGTTATTATGTTGTAGGTTCACATGCGGCATGTGAAAGCGCAAACTTGTACGTGTCTGCTTGTGAAAATACATGTAATGTGAATCCCTAATGTTATATATCTTTGCAACTTAGATTAGATTAGATTATTGAATTATTCTTTCACTGTTTCCTATGATACGTGTTCACACTCGTCCTTGTAAAAAAATATTCAAATTTTCCAGTGCTGTTTCAGGAAACGAATGCAAGAGTTCCAGAGCTTATGTTCATTTGAGATCGCGTTTTTACGCTGTAATCCCACATGAGGCATGTGTAAGCTTGAACTCATACGTGTCCGCTTTTGTGAATGTTTGTTATACGTCTTTCGGGGCTATTCTTTGACATTTTAGTCGTTGGTTAAGCCCACGCTTTGACAAACTAATGATGCCTGGGCTGAAAGTCTCATCACCACGGTAATTCTTACCTATCGAATTTTGTAATATTTGTATGAAGACTAATCAGCTGTTCACTTGCGGCCATCTTGGATTGATAGGTCTTCATACAAATGCATCATTAGTTTGTCAAAGCGTGGGTTCAACGGATGACTAAAATGTCTAAGAATAGCACCGTAAGAATTTGGATTATAGATTTAACACTCATTTTAAATGCTTTTATGCGCCAATAGGAGATAAAAGATAAAAATGGTGGTTTCCGTCCATTTGAAAAAGCTGGTAGCAAATAGCGTTATTGTTTTACGAGCCAGTGGGCTTGCTACAAGCCAATAACGACTGACCAGGTGGCAGGTTAGAACGGCACTTTGACAAAACGACACATAACAGAACGACACGTGACAGTACATCACATGGCAAAACATGGCTATGGCTATGAAATCAACACAGGGACAAAACATCGCATACCTAAAACCGAACATACCACGAACGGCACATGAAAAAACATAACATGACAAAATATCACAAACAGCACAAACATTTATTTTGCTACCACACGTCATATGCGACACCTTTGGTCATAACGCGGTAAGAAGTAGCTCTTAACGTGCAGCGTTTTAAGGCTTTTTTTTTAATCTATGAATAATGAATTTTAAGTTTAATTGATTGTAGAGGCATTCAATTTGTAACCGTTCATCTTAAAAGATAAAAAGAAAAACAACTTTGTTTTCGATTACTATGAGTATATTTTATTTCCACAACCGGTTTTGCAAACATCCGTTCGCATCATCAGGTGGTTAAACTATTAATGTAACCACCTGATGATGCGAGCGGATGTTTGCAAAACCGGTTGTGAAAATAAAATATACTCATAGTAATCGAAAACAGAGTTGCTTTTCTTTTTACCTTGTTTTATAAGCTTAACCAACTAATATATTTAAAAAAAAAAAAAAAATAGATTTGTGGAAAGGAATGCAATCCACCAACCTACTTTACCTGGCCAGTTGTCTTCATGCGAAAGTAGAAGCTTGTGTGCATGCAACGGCACCTGTTGAACCAGGGTAGAAGTTATCGTCGCGGGATTCGAACCGCGTTATCCGGTTCCAAATAACCTGTCTTGATCCCCGCGGCTATAACACCGACTGTGCATGAGTTTCATTTTATCATGTCTTACTTTTTTGCCACGTCATTTTCTGTTTTGTGATGTTTTATCATGTGATGTTGTTTCATGGGCCATTTATGATATGTTCTGTTTTATGTATGTGATGTTTTTTCATATGATGTTTTGCCTTGTGATGTTTTGTCATTGTGATGTACCTACTTTCCTGTGATGTTTTGTCATCGTGTTATTCTGTCATGTGTTGTTATGTCATGTTTTATTCTGTCATGTTTCGTTTTGTTATTGTGCCGTTCTATCATGAAACCGGCTGACCAATACTGCTAGCTGTGGAATTTGCGCGCCCTTTCAGGAGTATTCCGAAGCTTAGCTCGCTGAAATATCTGCTTCATACTTTGGGGCGTGCAGTTGAAACATTGGCTACTCTGCTGTTAACAAATCGTCTAGGTGGTTTGTAAAGATTTTACACGAGGGGTTGATTTGCAATGTTGGCGTCTACGGTGTTTGATTGTAATCTTAATTTTTTTATTTGCATTTTAATTTAAAAAAAAATATAATTCCAAATTTAATTTAACCAAAAGTGCATCCCAGCCTTAGAACAACTGGGTCTTGCTTGAGAATTGGCCTTTTCTATAGCGACGACCCAACTGAACTGCAATGGCGACAGAGTTACAGTTACAGTTACGACCCAACTTGCAGAGGATTCTTGAGGTGTGATTCACACAAAAACAGCGTTCATCAATAAATCATCGTATTTTTATTATTATCACAACGCAGTGAAACTAAGCCACACATAAAATGTAACTTTTTGCCTGAGTTATCCCCTAAGAAGTCGCATGTGGTGATTCAGGACCTATTCATTTTTACGAGTAAGGGGGCCGGCCTCACGCCAACCATTTCAGTTGAAGTAGGGGTTTCCCACCTCTCTATATTTGTACAAAAATATATACATTTAAAAAAAAAAAAAAATTAAGATAAGGAAAAACTAAAAAACAGCTTTATTTTTGAGATGAAAAAGAAAACTGATGATCACGAAAATGACCATTATTTATTATACGTATTGAAGCTATAACGGCTTGGACTTAAGGTTATACGAGAGCTTAAGAAGATTATTAATATCGGGACTAAAGAACCTCTTTAATTGTTTTATGAAACTAAAATCGTAATTTTATGTCAAATAACTTTGACTGATCATGGCCAGATGTCGTTGCTGAAGTATATAACTTAATGTTCTTAATCAAGCATTACGTTTCATAAAAAAATAATGTAAATTATCTTGACACTCTTAGCGAGCGTTTTAGTTTTTATAAACTTGTGTTTAAACGCTATTGTTGAGTATTTACGACCGCATGGCTCATTCCGTAAGTTATGCATCAAAAATTGCAAAAATAAATGATTTGACACAAGTATTATTCTATGTTAGAATTATTTAACTTTTTTTGCATCTTTAATCCACACGGAGAAAGTGTGACCAGAGCATGTTTTGTCGTTTTAACAAAGGCGTGGAAAAGTACTGTTTCGTCTATCTCACACATACGTATTTTTTTTATATTTTCAAAGTGTAGGTCCTAGTGATAGCAAACCAGTGTATTAAAACAAGTTTGGCCATAAAAAATATTTTCATTTTATTTATCATTTTTTATCTTCTTTTATATCTTATCAGTCCGTAGTGTAGTGGTAACACTTCGGACTCTGAATGGAAGGTTGTGGATTCGAATCCTAGCGGAGCACACAAAATATACCATTTATCCTTGTATATAACCAGTTAATATACCAAATCCTTGACTAATAGATTGGTTGATTGTCGGTTTTGGTTTCAATTTGTAAATACACATGCAGCATTTGTAAATGCGATCTTACAAGCGTGTATGCTTGTGAGAATGCGCTTTATATGAATCTTAAATGTTAACATACCTTTTCAACTTAGATTATAGATTGTGGTTATCAAGCGCAAAACTTTGCCAATTCACTTTGCCAATGTCACCCCTGTGTCACCCCTGTGTCAGGAAAGGTCGCCTAAAGTTGTAGGGCTTTTATTCATTTGAGGTTTTTCATTTGTAAGTTCACATTCAGCATTTTTACGCGCGAACTACATGTGCTTGTTTGCGGGCATACATTTGAGAGCTTTAAATGAATATATCCTTGCAATTTAGATTATAGATTATTATTATTACAGATCATCAGTCACGTAAGTCTATAATGTTTAATCTAAGTTGCAAAAAATATTGAAAGAATGGGACGTACAAGTGAATGCAAAAGAAGGAAACCTATGAAAACGTTGATGGATACGAATGAATTGAAAGAGGCATTCACGGATAGGGAAAGATGGAAGCAAATCTGCAGAGGCTCTGACAACCCCTAGCAGAATGTTGACAGAGTTACAGTTACAGTATAATAACATGTTGGATTTAGACTCCGTCTACACCCCTATCCGAAATTATCCGAATCTTTTGTATCGGTTTCGGTTCCGAACATGTTTTTATTTTTATTTCGGATACTTGAATGTTTAAATTACGATTACAATTAATATCCACAACATCTCTAGTTATACTCACACATTATTACCGACGTTACGTTAGCATTATAGGCAATGTCTCCAAGAGGCACTATTTCTGATTGAAGATTAAGTACATATGTACTTTTTAACTTTAATTTTCGTCTTAATAGCCAAAATTTAATAAATTTTAAAAATTAAAAAAGGTTTCACATAACTTTACAGAGAATGTTGTCAATACTTTATTAATACATCAACAAAATATCGCTCGCCAACACACACACACATATAGTTTTTTTCACCATAATGTTAATGTTCTAGAGGTCGACAACCGTTTCAAAATTCAAAATTACCGAAGAGAGAAAACATTTACCATGAAATATTTTTTTGTTTTGTTTATCATTTTGATTATCCAGCACATAATTTCGTACAGTTAAATGATATTATTTCGGATATCCGCTAGTTTTGGAATGTTTCGGTCACGGATATTAGATTTTTAAGAGATTTTGAAAAGAAAATACCTACAAATAAGAACATTGATTGTATGGCATTATTTCTAGGTTATCATTAAGTTTTTTAATCAATCACACAAGAATACGTGATTATTATTAAAGCTCCGTATTAACTGAAAAATGCAAAAAAAAATATTGAAACGATGTTCTAGACGACATTTTCATTACATTTTTCAATCTGTTTTGGATACGGATAAGAGTTTTTTTTTAGTTTCGAGTATCCGATAGTTTCAGTTATGGATACGGATGTCCATTTATTACTCTAAAATCTAATCTAAATCTAAGCTGCAAAGATATGTATCATTTGAGATTCATATCAAATGCATTCCCACAAGCAGACATGCATAATTTCGCGCTTACACATGCCGCATGTGGACCTACAAATAAAAACCCCAATCTCAAATGAACATAAGCCCTGTAACTCTTTCCGACCTTCCCTGAAGCAGGGGTGACATTGGCAAAGTGAACCATTTTTTACAGTATGTGTGGTCTGCCTCATACCAACCTATAAGTCAAGGTATCTAAAATCTAATCTAAATCTAAGCTGCAAAGATATGTATCATTTGAAATTCATATTAAAGGCATTCCCACAAGCAGACATGCATAATTTCGCGCTTAAACATGCCGCATGTGGACCTACAATATAAAAAAAACCCAATCTCAAATGAACATAAGCCCTGCAACTCTTGCCGACCTTCCCTGAAGCAGGGGTGACATTGGCAAAGTGAACCATTTTTTACAGTATGGGTGGTCAGTCGCATACCAACCTAGTATGCATGTAATAAATTACGTTCTAATCTAATCTAAGTTGCAAAGATATGCCACATTGGGGTTTTACATTACATGCATTTTCAGAAGCAGACACGTTTTACACGCAGAACCAATTTCTACAGCATGGGTGGTCAGCCGCATACCAACCTATAAGTCAAGAAATGTACACAACAAATTACATTTCAGAAATAAACGATCTTGATAAAAAAAATCTTAATAATTTACAATTTACAAACAATGTTTGTAACTTCTGGAACACTTTGGACCATTGGAAGCCGGCGGGCGAATTTAAGCTCCAAGTATGAAAGTCAACGTTTTAACTGAGCCGTTGCGCATACAAATAATGTATCAGGATGTAAAGCAGCACCTCTCACGAGCGTCTCAATTTCTATATATTATAATAAAACTCTGTGGTTGAGTATAAAACATGATTTTTTTACGTTCATTCTTCCGTCCGCAAAAATACGTACATGCCTCGAGTATAACATTTGACGTTTAAACTCAAACACGGAGAAAACAAAAATAAAAAACGATTTTAAACAGCGCCGTGTGGCCGTCTTAATTTTGATGCATTTTTATAAAACGATAACTCCAAGTTACAACGTAAAAAAATATTTGCTTCTGGGGAAATATGAACACCGAAAATTGTCATGATTTTTGTCTCTCGGAAATATAATTGTTTGAATAGTTCAAAAAAACGACACAATGGCGCACTAGGGTGGATCGCGTTTAGTATGAAAATCATTATTTTTCCATTATTAAATATAAATTGGAAGAGGAAAAATAAAATAAGAATTACATTAAACACATAAAAAATATCACTTCAAATCCTAAAAAGAAAATATACCATTAAAATGCAATTTTAGCTACACGATCGTATGCAAAATTTGGGTCGCGGTAAAATAATTATAAAAAACCAATGAAAAGTTTAAAAAAATAATTTTCATCTAGAAAAAATAAAACTAATCGAAATGAATGTTTTGAAATAAAAAAAAGTTAGGATTTATTCATAACAACAGTGGAAATCTCCATTTAAGGTATCTCCGTAAATAAAATTATTTTGAATTGGTACTTTATGGAAAAAAATACCTAATTTTATGTGTTAATTTAATCTGGAAAGAAAATACTACCTTATCATTCAATATACGGGCTATTTTGGTCATCAAAGTTGGGCGCGCTGACCTCTCAATCACCCTTAAGTGTTTTTTTTGTGTGAATTTTACGATCACCCCACGATATTCAATATAATATTTTTTATGTATATAAAAAAGCTCTCTAGGATAATTTATGGACGAGCGTGGAAATTATTTGTTTGCGTTTCGCAAAGCGAGATCAAAAAATCACGCAAAAAAGGCGACCGGCCATCGATTCGCAGGTAATAAATACAGGGGCTGTCATTTGGAGATGAAATATGTGAAGCAAATGCAGAGACAAACAGAAAGAATGGGGACACTTTGGGGTGTGAAGGAGGGGAGCGACGCAGGGTTAAAAGTGACTGGAGTGCTGATCAAAATGTGTGCCGTAAGAGCCCGTTTCCACTTGTCGGGTGTCGGATCCGTATATTAATCGGAGGTTCCAGTGGCAGAACATTATGTATGGAGCTATTCACACTTGTCGGAAACCGATTTTGTCCGAAATGTTCTGCCACTGAACCTCCGATTAATATACGGATCCGACACCCGACAAGTAGGAACGAGCTCTTAGAGGTTTGCAAATTTCGAAAGAAAAACAGCTCTGATACAAGTCTCACGCTACTGACAGCTTTGGCTCTTTTTAAAGCATGACATAAAGATGGTTCTAGAAATATTGGAAACTGGAAAATTCATGGCAGAATATTATATCTGGAATATTCGAGCGAATACTCAAACCACCTAATTCCTTGACTTATAGGTGGAATAAATATAGACAAAACAAAAGAATCCTTAAAAGTGACACAAACAAGATAAGTCATGTTTTTTCCGCAAAATTTTCCTGAGTCTCAAAGGAAAACCGGCCGGTAGTCTGGCGGTAACGCTTCGGACTCGTAAATGAAAGTTCGTGTGTTCGAATCCGGGTGGAGAAATATGCCATTTTTATTTTCAAATATGATCTTCGCTGGGTTGAAAAATTCATAAACCTTTACCAATGACCGGTCACCAAAGGTCCATCTAGCCTTACAGCAACTGGGTCTTGGTTGAAAATTTTCGCTTTAAAGCGACGACCAATCTTGCAGAGGGCGATTCAATAAAACCAGCGTTCACCAAATAAATTATCCTGATATTAACAAAAAGCTTTACAGTTTGACATGCTCTTACTATGAGAAATGAGGAGGAAGGAGACAAACTTGGGGTGGGGAAGTGATTGAAGAGAGAACTTCTGAAGAAGTAGAAAAGAAACGAAGAACCGAGAAGAACCCAGCACCTTGTGGAGCACAATCAACTGCAATTACCACTTATCGCAACTCAAAGACAACGCCGAGCCAAAAATAAATGGTCGGATATTTTTCATTCAATAACTCACATACTTTTTCAGTGACGCGACACTCTCGTGTTTTCGTTTTTTCTCTCTTACGTGAAAAGTGTGTTTTTATCTGAGTCGCTAAAACGATTTTCCCGCCATGAAATATCGTTGTTTTATTACTGGTACTTTTGAAGTGGTTTAGTTGGAATTTCTGTTTTTTATTTGGCGCTGAAGTGTGAATCAAAGAAATGGATTTTAAACGTGAATATGCTGTTTTTATTTGTGTTTACTTTTGTGAATGGTAAGTTTTTTTGGTGTTTTTTGATAGTTTAAAAGAAAATTTTGGCACAGAATTAAAAAAAAAATGAATCATGTAATTCATTTCTGCGGGCCGTCTTCTTCTTCTCTAGTTTCAATCCTGGGATTGGCTTGCAGCAATTTCTTTAACTCTTCCCTTCCATTCTTCCCTGTCTTGTGCGGCTCTTTTAAGGTATGCAATCTGTATATGATGAGCAGCGCACGTCCACCAACAGGTCCTCCATATATTCTTGGCGTGGGCGTCCCCTTGAGTTGGTTCCCTCGGTCATCCCCTCCATGGCCGTAGAGGCGTTAAAAAAAGCAGCTTTTCTGGCTGTACAACATTTGAGAGTCTTAAAAATCACATTTTACACAATCTGAGCTTAGAAAAAAACGTTAACAAGAAAGTTTTTTTTAATGTACTCAAAATCAATTTCCAGCATTCATCAGTCACAATTATCCAGTATACATACAAACATTGCTCATATGTGAAATGACCTCTGATGGACATAAGACAAACAAGCACTGAGGGGACGTAGTGTATGAGCTACAATATTTAATTAGACAGATATAAAATTGTGAATTATGTTCCATGAGACTTATTGTATAAGCTTCAATACTTAGTAAGACGGAAATAAAATTGTGAACCATGTTCCTGTTCAGAGGTATCTATATATCAACTAGGCCAAGACTCATCTCTGATTCTCACACCTTTCATAATGAAGATTATTTTTTCTACAAACTTTATTGTAAAAAAAACTACATACAATTCAATAGGCTTCTTGGATAAATCACCAACCATTTTCCTCCTTCCAGATGAATTGATTCAGAACGCTTCATTCCACCACGATCACATTACCCGCGACAGCATTATTATTTTTCATATCAGCCATTCATCAGCAGGGAGACGAGTAAAACTGACGATCCAATTTGTGTCCCACCCTAAGGGCGTGTCGCGGCAAATCTGTCAAAAAAACCCGTCCACAGGCAGATCGTCCATGGACAAATCAATCACACGAAAGTACGCACACATTTTTTACTTTTTGGTCAATCACATTTTGTTCACAAACAACACCGTCACAGACAATTAAGTCACACGAAAGTTCTTCCAAAACAAATTGGTCTCAGACAATGTGGTCATACGCTAGTTCATCTACACGACACTTCTGTCAACGACATTTCGGTCACAAACAACACCGTCACGGGCAATTTAGTCACACGAATGTTTTTCCACATCACATTGGTCACATACAATGTGGTCATACGATATTTAATCCACACGACATTTCTATCAACGACATTTCGGTCCCAGATAACACCATCATAGACAATTTAGTCACATGAAACTTCTTCCACACCACATAGGTTACAGACAATCTGGTCATATGAAAGTTCATCCACACGGTTTTTTGGTCAACGCCATTTCGGTCACATACGAGTAGGTCCACATACAGCTCTATTTCGGAAAACATGCTCTAGAAAAAATCTTTGTAATTATTGTATATACATACAAAGATGGATGATATTTTTAGTGGGCGCTGTTTTCATGTGAATCACTCCTCAAAAACCCTCTAGGAGTTTAGTAATCGCTACAAAGTGCCAATTCTTAAGCAAAATCAACTTTCAGTAAGGCTTTGGTTCGTTTTTTAAAGGTAAATAAATTTTCAACAGAGCGAAGAGCCTATTTTTTTGTGCTTTGTCGGTAAATCAAACACAGAATCTTCGAATCACGAGTCAATAGCCTTTACCACTAGACTATAGACCGATCCTAGTAGACTATATATTGTAGTTTTAATTAATTGTAATTTTCTGTGGACCACATTGTTTTTTTAATTTTTTTATAATACGAACAACAACAGCACAAATTAATTACATATAAAGAAGTCAGTAAACAACATATTAGACCTAATCTAATCTTATCTAATCTAAGCTGCAAGGATATATATCATTGAAGATTTATATTAAGCGCAATCCCACAAGCAGACATGTATAATTTCGCGCTATCACATGCCGCACGTGGACCTACATTATAAAAACCCATCTCAAACGAACACAAGCCCTGCAACTCCTGCCATCCCTCCCTGAGACAGGGGTGACATTGGCAAAGTGAACCATTTTTTCACAGTATGGGTCGTCAGCCGCATACCAACCTATAAGTCAAGGAACTACCAAGACCAAGACCAATTATAGTTTTTTTAGTTTTAAAAATTAGTTATATACAAAAAAGTGTCAGAATAGCGACAAAAATAAAATGACAGCAATTATATTATACTGCAATTGACCGAAATGTCGTTGACCAAAATTTTGCCTAGACAACCTGTCGTATGACCTATTTGTCCATAGCCGAGCTTTCTGTGGACGAGTTGTCGGTGACCGATTTTTTGCGAAAACCCCAAGGGCATTACCGTAAGTGTATCGTTCGCCACCTATACGGACGCTCGTCCACTTAAAGGCTTTATAAATTGGTTCAACAAAGGCCCAAGACCTTCTGGTTTATGGACACAATGAGACCAGATGACCGGTATGAAAGTATCCGTGTAAACGCAACCACAAAGTTTTATTTAACCCTAAAAAAATTCAGTTTGGTTAGCAAAAACTTTTGTTACGTTTGTTGTGGGTGACATTGGCAAAGTGAACCATTTTTTACAGTAAGAGGGGGGTCAACCTCATACCAGCCTATTAGTCAAGGAACAATAATTTACAATCTTCATAATTTCTCTTACAAATTCTTGTTTCATACACACTATTAAATGTCTAAAAAAAATTGTGACTACCTTCATCTTTTATCTATGTAACCATGAAATTTAAGATTCATTTTAAGTGAATACTCCCAAGAAGACAAGTGTAAGATTACGTTTACACATGCTGCATGTGTACGTACCACATATTCTCAACCCTGCAACTCCTACCGTTCCTGAAACATGGGTGTCATAACTCTATTTTTTTTACTAAATCATCGTTACCAACCTCTTAGTTAAAAAAATACATTTTTTTACGATAAGGTTAAAAATTAAGGAAAAAAAATAAACTTAGAACTTTAAGTTAGAATTAATTAAAATAAAAACAGTTGCGAGACAGGGTTAGGATTTATAAAACAAAAGCCTGAAAATCGTAGAGCTAAAAATTAAAAAAACTATAACGCTCGCTAGATATGCTGCTTTAGATTCTATTTATTTTTTATTAAGCTCTGCGGTTGATTTTAAACGTAATTGTGTACAATTTGGGTGTAAGGGCAGAATGAAGGTAATCGGATAAAAGATGTCCGGTCTCGATGACGTCACCGGACCCGTACATTGTTAATAATTCACCCGACTCACAAAGAGGTCCTCCTTGTGTCTTCATTCGAGTGTTAAATTTTAAGTTTGTTCGACTACAGTAATCAGGAGCAGAGTGGAAAGGTTTTTTATTCAATAATATGGTTAAAGGGTGGTTGTGTATTAAATCTTTTATCTAAGTTAAAAAAATATTATACTCGTATTACTTTAATATCTTTCTGATATTCCAATGTACAATGATCATGTATTCTCTTTTCTTTCACTGTTTATCTATATATTTTGTTTTTCTTTCTTCTCATATATTTCTTCACATATTTTTCATATATTTCTGCATTTTTGTATTTTTCTATGTACTTTTTCTATTGATGTATTTTTTTATGGTTGGTAGGAAAAAGAGGGAAGGGACGACCGAGAAAAGTATGGAGTGATCAGATTGAGGAGATTGTGAAAGAATGGTATATACAAAGTGAGCGTAAAAGAAGAAAATGCATGAAAAAGGTGATGGATATGAATGAATTGAAGGTATGTAAGGATAGGAAAAAATGGAGGCAGCTCTGCAGAGGCTCTGGCTACCCCTAGTGGAATGGCGACAGAGTTACAGTTACAGTGGTCATGTATTGTACCCTCCACATGACCAAGCTGGAATAAAAACTTATTATTATTATTATTACATTAAAGGTCCATATTAAATGCATGCCCGCAAGCAGACCTGTCGCTGCCTTAGTTCTTGTTTACCGTATACGCCATTGAGAAAAATTTACATGAGCAATGTTTGCATGTGTACTGGACCAATGTGTCTTATGAAAACAAGAAATTTATTTAAAAAAATTAATATAACTCTCACATTATCAAGTTTTACGGTTTTTCTTAGCTCAGATTGAATAGAATTTGATTCTTAATTAGGGCCTGTTGCACCAACCTCTAATCAATATTTGATTGAAACATCAAATTTGATTGCTTAGTTCTGGTAAGGACCTCGGTTAAATATTTCTCGAAAGTTGGTAAAAATGTGATGGAATTTGAACAGGAAATATGATTCACATCAGCTGACTTACGTATATGCAATCAATTGTTTGATTTGAAAGGTAGAAATCACACTTAATTTTGATTTTCGTCTGATTGGAGTTTGGTGCAACAGGCCCTAAGACAACTGCATGAAAAAGTCATATTTGACAAGATTGGCGTATACTATAAACAAGAACTGGGGGAGCGATTTGCCGCATGTGAAGTAACATGATAAAATAAAAATCTCAGATGGGCATAAGCCCTGAAACTCTTTCGAACTTTCCCTGATACGGGGGTAACATGAGAATATTGAATCATTTTTACTTTCTTGCTATATCTGAAGGCTATAAAGAAAGTATTGATTTGGTGTGAATTTTTTTTTACAGTGTGATAGGTCACCATAAATTAAAGTAAAATTTTGATTTCGTTAAAAAAGATTTTAAATGAAAAGGTTAACCGTGCGTGTTTATTTAGAGTCATAATTTTTCAAAATCAAAATGCTCAAAATTTGACAAAAAAAAACTAAGCTGCACATATATCAACAGGCATTCTTACCGCGTATTCCCAAAAGGAGTCGCATGTAGCATCTGTACTGTACTGTATCCTGCCGCCGTTCCACTAGGGGTGGCCGGTACCTCCGCAGATGCGCCTCCACTTTTTTCTGTCCTTACAAACCACTTTCATTTCCTCAATATTCATCACCTTTTTCATACATACTCTTCTCTTATTTTCACTCTGCAGGTTCCATTCTTTCGCAATGTCACCTATTTGGTCTAACCATTCTTTCCTCGGTCTTCCCCTTCCGCGCGTTCCTCTGACATTTCCTTTGTACACTTTCTTCGTAAGTCGTTCATCATCCATTCTTTCGAGATGTCCGAACCATCTCATCGTACTTTTTTGTACTTTGATTCTCATATTCTCTTTTATACCACACTCGTTCATCACCCAATCATTACGTACTCTATCATTCAGTGTCTTTCCAGCCATTGCTCTCAGGTAAGCCCTTTCAACCGTACATACTTTACTCAGCTCACATTCATTGGAATTCATTCATTGGCAGCTCGCATGTGGAACTTATTTATGAAACATAGAAGAAAACTGCGTTTTCGAACTTAAAATAAATTATATCTAATCTAAGTTGCATACGTAGCATTAGAGATTCATATTATATGCATTTTCACAAAACAGACATTTTTAAGTTCGCGCTTTTAAACATGCCGCATGTAAAATATACAATATAAAAATCCGAATCTCAAATAAACATACACCCTGCAACTCCTGCCGACCTTTCCTGAAACAGGGGTGACATTGGCAAAGTGAACCATTTTCTACAGCATGGGTGGTCAGCCGCATACCAACCTATCAGTCAAGGAACTATATATATATTTAAAAAAAATATACATATTTTTACAACTTGTTTTTTTTTTAATAAAGATCTAGTTTTTCTTTTATTAAACTTTCTTGTTACTCAAATGTATCTTCAACAAAAAATACACCAAGTATTCAATTTTCCTGCTACGATGTTCATGATGTCTGCTACATGTGTTTGTTTGTGGGCATACATCTGAGAGCTTTGAATGAATATATCCTTGCAACATAGATTATAGATATAGATTATTATAGATGTTCAAAATAACAAGATACCTAATCTTATTTCATGAAGATAACTTCGCAACATTTTCAAATTGAAAATAGTGTTTTCCCGAAATTGGGAATTCGGTTTTTTTTACAACAAGAAATGAGATTTAGTCTGTCCCTAGTTGGGTTTGCCTTGTGTCTGGAATCAGGTTTGTCTACGACGCCTATCCCGAGTGACAACCTAAGTCTTAACTCAGCCTACAATGTACGACAACTAAAACGCTCAGTAGTTGTGCTGTTTTAGTTTTGCATTATGTTTTTGGGAAGTTAACAAGTAAAGTTTTTTTTTTGGGGTACTGTAATGTGGTGTATGAAGCTCCTTTAGGACCGAATGATCGAAAAGAACATGGAGACCGGTCCGTAGTCTAGTGGTAAGGTTTCGGACTCGTAAATGGAAGGTCGTGGGTTCAAATCCCGGCGGAGCACAAAAATAAACCATTTATATTTCCAAATTAGCTCTTCGCTGGGTTGAAAAATTCATAAACCTTTACCAAATACCGGTCACGAAAAGTTCATTCATCCTTAGAGCAACTGGGCCTTGTTTGAAAATTGGCGCTTTCTACAGCGATGCCCAAGCTCGCAGAGGGCTTTTCAAATCGGCATTCGCCAAATAAATCATTTATGTTCATTTAATGATTGGATTTTAATTTGTAAGTACACATGCAGCATTTGTAAACGCGAATTTACGGTCGTTTGTTTGTGGGCACATTTTTTTGCAACTAAGATTATAAATTATATAAGTACCAACTGCACGCTTCATTGTTAATTAAATTAAAAAAAATCTATGAATATTTATATCTTTAATAACGTTTCCAAAACAAATACATTTTCCGTCCAATTTTTTTTTCATCACAAAAATTAGACTGCAAATAATTTACAGCCCCTGTGTACATATATACTGTGTACTATACAAAACACTCCGTATATTTATACAAATGTTGACAAAGGACATTATTTTGTTCCATTCTCTTCTTTTCTATTTGTTTCTTTATGGTTTGATAGGCAGACCGCCATCAAAAATAAAAGAAAAAAGAAAACAGAAAACCGCTACCCTTATTGATTTTGACAAGAAGAAAAATTGTATTGATGGAAGGAGACAACACGACGTTTTCTCTTTCCTTTCGGGTATTTTTCAAACTGATAACTTCATTGATTCAACTGACACCTGGTATGTTTTTTTTTTTGCTGGAAAACTCGGAATTTATAGGCGCATTACCAGAGACGGTGTAAATTTGGTGACAGGGTAGAACAGCACAGTGACAAAACAACACATGACAGAACGACACATGACAGAACGACACATGACAGATTAGCACATGAGAGAACAACAAATGACAAAACATCACTATGACTTCACTGTCTCCGTGTCCCAGAGCGCGTTGAGTTTAAAATATGCTCGATGGTTCACAAAGCTTTATTTGAAAAGACATTAAAAAACCTCCCTGTTGTTATCAAGCGCTGAGCCCTTGGCAATAAAGCCCCCCCTACGCTCGGTAGAAACCTCAGGCCAAGTCACGTATCAAAAGAGCGGATAAGAAGAGTTAACACAGTGTTTAGAGAGCGTGCATTTGAGGTTGCTGGTCCTCTGGCCTGGAACCACCTGCCTCATCACGTAAGAAATCTAGAAGGCCACGGAAAGTTTGGGAATGCACTGAAAACAAGCCAATTTCTGGCATCACATGCACAAGCGCCCTTGGAGTGACTACATCACGAAACGGTGCTTCTAAAAAGTCATCAACTTATTATTATATTATTATTTATTGATATAAAAAATGTTATTTGTCGTGTATGTTCCTTGACTTATAGGTTGGTTTGCGGCTGACCACCCATGCTGTAAAAATGGTTCACTTTGCCAATGTCACCCCTGTCTCAGGGAAGGACGGCAAGAGTTGCAGGGTGTATGTCCATTTGAGATTTGGTTTTTGTGTAGTAGGTTCACATGCGGCATGTGCAAGCACGAACTTTTACGTGTCTGGTTGTGAAAATGCATGTAATGTGAATCTCCAATGTAACATATCTTTGCAACTTAGATTAGATTTGATCATTATCATTACAAAAGAACAAAGAAAATACATCACTATGACAAAAAATCACACGCCTGAAAGATGTTTTTTCATGTACCGTTTTTGGTGTGTTATGTTGTGTCATTGTGATGCACTTTCCGGCGATGTTTTGTACTATAATTTCGATGTCTAAAATGTATCGTTCTGTCATGTATCGTTATGTCATATTCATATTGTATCGTTTTGTCACTGCGTCGTTTTAAGATGGAAACCGTAAATTTACCTCTAAAATGGGCGCTTCCATCGTGTTCGTTACAAATATAAATCTACCGTCCCCTTGCGAGGTATACTTTATACTTGATGCAATTTATCAATGCCATACTTATCTGCCGGATTGAGTGGTGTTTTCTTACACAAATACAAATGGCCAGCACTCACTTATTCCCTATCACTTTTTTTATTCTTCGTTTGAAAAAAATGACAATCAATCATTTGAATTTTTACGTATTGTTGATTTACTTTCAAAATGTTATTTTATTGGACTGGAAGCTTCAATTATAGTCATTTTTAAAGAAATAATAAATTATTACTACACGTGTTGGCTTGTGGGCATGCATCTGAGAGCTTTAAATGAATATATCCTTGCAACTTAGATTATAGATAGATTATAGATTACTGCCGCAATATACAAATAATTTATAAGTCTTTTTTATTGGTTTGTATATTAACACTGTGAACATTTATTATCATCGATATAAATTATATTTTATTTACATCTAATCTCTAATCTAATCTAAGCTGCAAAGATATATATCATTTAAGTTTTATATTAAATGCATTCCCACAAGCAGATATGTATAATTTCGCGCTAACACATGCCGCATGTGGACCTACAATATAAAAACCCAATCTCAAATGAACATAAGCCTTGCAACTCTTGCCGTCCTTCCCTGAAACAGAGGTGACATTGGCAAAGTGAACCAATTTTTACATTATGGGTGGTCAGCCGCATAACAACCTATAAGTCAAGGAACATACATGACAAATTACATTTTTTAAAAACAATAAATCACAATATATACATGGACATAAAAACTAAATCAATGTTTATTATTAATCTTAAGTATAACTAAGAAGAAACACAATTATTCTCTATTTAAGCACTGTTTTCAAATCAAATTTACCTGATAAAATTCAGGGTCAAAGCTATGGTCAAATGACCCAGGCGGGGATCGAACAGAAAAAAGGACAGAAAGTGTTTGAAAATGTATTATCAATACCAACAACTTAAATCTAAATCTTAATCTAAGCTGCAAAGATATGTATCATTTGAGATTCATATTAAATGCATTCCCACAGCAGACATGCATAATTTCGCGCTCACACATGCCGCATGTGGACCTATAATATAAAAACCCAATCTCAAATGAACATAAGCCCTGCAACTCTTGCCGACCTTCCCTCAGGAAAAAAACAGGGGTGGCGTTGGCAAAGTGAACCATTTTTTACAGTATGGGTAGTCAGCCTCATACCAACCTATCAGTCAACAAAAAGCGAAAAAAATTACAAATGTATTTCCATATCGTCATTCGTATGATTAACCATTTCAGTTTATTTATTTTTATTTTAACGCAAAATAGAATCTGATAACAATATCCAATATTTTTTTTGCAAACGTTTCTTCAGCACCTATAGTTGCCAAATAAAACATTGAAGTCGTATGTACAAAATGATTCAGAGAAAATTATGCACGCGACAGTATGACTGATAGACTTTGCTGCCATCTTCATTCCTATATATTTTACATGGAAAATATTCCATCACTCCGATTTTGAAGTAGCACACCTATATGCAGCAATATTCCATTCGGAGTCGGTGGCATTGTGGTAGACGGAGGCATGGAAGTGACGCTGACAGATGACTTCTTCCATGGGAGTCGAAATGTGATTGATTGAAGGCGCTGCTGCAGCGGCTTCCAATATTACAATCAACAACCACTTACTGAGTACACAGACACTTCATATTTACATAACAATATACTGTTATACATATATAGCTGTATTGTTTTTTTGGTATAAGTATTGTCTGTGAAAAACGTGAGAGGGGAAGGAATGGATAGACTAAATAGGTGAGATTGCAAAAGAATGGAACCTGCTACGTGAGAATAAGAGAAGAGTGTAGATAAGGAATGTGATGAATCTTGAAGAGAAGAAAGAGATATGCGTGGAAAAATAATAATGGAGACGCATCTACGGAGGTAGCAGCCACCCCTAGTGGAACGGCGGCAGGATACAGTACAGTACTTTAGCAAGATTTTTAAGGTGCCAATAATATCGGTAAAAAGAGTAAAGTAAGAAATGGAGGTAAATTGACTGAGCTGTGGCTACTCCTAACGAAATAACTACAAATAAATATTTACAATAGACTGATATTTTAATAAAAAAAGGGAGATAGAGAAGATGCAAAAAATGCATTTATTTTCACATACACATAGGAGATCAAAACGGTCCTTCGTCAACCATTTTCTCGGAAAAAGGAAATGATAATTTTTCTGTTCTTTTCAGCCAGAAAGCAAAGTAGGCGGTTTGGTTCTACATGTCAACTCAAACAATTTTAATATGATTTATACTCCTTATAAAATCTTTAAACGCATTAAAAATGGTTTAAACATGGCGGGTTGAATTTTGGAGCTTGAAAAAAGGTAATAAACACCACGTCGAGTAAATGATTGCTTCTACTTAAATTTATCACAAAAATGAGGGTAGGTATCGTGTAAACTTAATAAAATAGGTAGGTACTCTTGATGAATTTTCTGCAAAAATTTTATAAATATTTTTACCTTCTCATACATGTTTTCTTCTTTTTCTCAGTAGGATTACAGTGTTTTTTTTAAAGAAACGATTCATGTTATAAAACAAATAGGATAACGAAGAAAAATCATGTTTAATAATTAATTTCAAGAAGGTGGGTTTTCCTTCTTTGATGCTGTGTTTGCTGGGAGTGATTTTTCAGCGAAACCAACTGTCAAAAGATTCCCGAAATCATTTATTCTAAATGCTTTTTGAAATTAATTGTCGGCGCCTTGGGAAAGTTGAGAAACATTATTCTTTTCATTAACAACCTCCAGGTTGGTTTTAATGTTCGCGAAAAAGGAAAATTCATCCCTTATGCCGTGTTCAGACGAGTGATGTCTCAAGTAACAAATACCAAGCAGCAAGTGGTCAGTGATTTTAAGTGTTTATCATCATCATCATCATCATCGTCATTGGCACGACAACCCGGGGTGGGTCTTGGCCTCCCTCAGCAACCGCTGCCAGCGCTGTCTATCCAACGTCTTTCTCCTCCAGTCCCACATTCCCACTGCACGGCAATCCGCCACCACTCCATTCAGCCATCTTGAACGTGGTCTTCCCACTGTCCGGTGTCCCTCCGGGTTCGTCATCACAATCGTCTTTTCTAGGCTCCGATGGTCCATTCGCTGAATGTGCCCTAGCCAATGCAGTCTGTTGACCTTTCGCTGCCTTAGTTCTTGTTTACCGTATACGCCATTGAGAAAATTTTACATGAGCAATGTTTGCATGTGTACTGGACCAATGTGTCTCATGAAAACAAGAAATTTATTTAAAATTTTCTTTAAAGAACTCTCACATTATCGAGTTTTACGGGTTTTCTTAGCTCAGATTGTGTAGAATTTGATTCATAAGACAACTGCATGAAAATGTCATATTTGACAAGATTGGCGTATACGGTAAACAAGAACTGGGGGAGCGCTTTATTGAGCGGATCACATCAGCGTCCTGGTACAGCTTATGCAATTCGGAGTTATATCTTCTTCGCCAAGTGTTAAGTGTTTATACACATAATTATTCATTTTATTTTTATAATTTTACCGGTTTCAATTTATAAAAAAACTTCTGCACAATTTATTTTCAATTCGGTTCACATTCAGGGTTAACTTTATACCTACAAAATGTCACGGTCACTTGACTACTCTTTAGCTCTGATACAAGTCCTAAACTACAGATAACTTTGGCCCTTTTTGTAGCAGTCATTAGAATTATTCTTGAAACACTGGAAACTGGATCATACACTTGAAGATTTTTAACAACACCTTCTCTCAGGGTCAGTCTCCCTCCACTGACCCACGCCCTGTATATCCATCCCATCCGGGGATGGTCACAGGACTCGCATGCAAACGTTATGTGAGATGCGAGTGGCAGAAGGCCCTCCCGTGAAGCTACACTTTCCCAACTGTTTACACAAAGCAAAAGAGGCTCAGAAATCACTGAAAGATTATAGCCGTGAGGGTTAACGGCTCGATGATTTTAAATTTACAAACATAAATGCAAAGTGATTCTGAGCATCTTAACGTATGACGGCCTAGAATTCGAGATGCTACTACTGAGACTGTTCGTGAGGCGCTCTCCTGACTAAGTGGCCAACCACCATAGAGGCGGAAAAGAATAGAGAAAATAGAAAGAATGCCGGTCTAATAAGACCGACGAGTTTAAGAGCAGAGACAAGATTTTTAACAGCTCACATGAAAAAATGGCCAGATTATATTGGTTTGTTGTGTGTGAGGCAAGTGCATGCGAAGAGGTAGTTCACGCACACACCCAACCACTAATGCATTAGTACTCGTCCAGTGTGAATGCACCATTGGACGGGGTGGGGGGGCGCAAAAAATCTTCATTATTATTCATTGGACGCCATAAAACATTGTCAAAATCTGCGAAAGACTTTCTTAATTAATTCGCAGACAAATTCCGTGTTCATTAAACTGTGCGAAAAAAAGAAGCGAGAGAGAATTTGAGAAAGAAGGCACAGAAAATGAAATATTGTTACCGACATTGATGTATGGAAGTAGAGCATGGACGGTGAGTTACATGCTCAACCCCCCTCACACATACAGAGGTACTTCGTAACACGCAAATACAAAGCTAGAATTGTCCAGACTTAGGGTCTTGTTTGAGAATTGGTGCTTTGTAGCGATGACCAAGCTCGCAAAGGGCTTTTGAGGTGTGATTCACACGGAAACAGAGCTATAATCTATTATCTCTTTATAATCTAAGTCGCAAAGATATATTACATTTAAGTTTATAATGAAATGCATTCCCATAAGCAGACACGTATAATTACGCGCTAACACAAGCCGCATGTGGACTTACAACATAAAAGTCCTATCTCAAATGAACATAAGCCCTGCAACTCTGGCTGACCTTCCCTGATCGGAGGTGACATTGAAAATGTGGACCATTTTTCACAGTATGGGCGGTCAGTTTCATACCAACCTATAACTCGGTTTTATGGCCGAGGGGGCCAAGTGGGCTGATCTGTGTAGCGTGTTTGGAATAGAGCAACGTTGGTTCGATCCCCACCTGGGTCATTTCACCAAAACTTTGACCCTGGTTCAACAGATGTTATTGGATTATTATTAATTAATAATTCATTAAAATAAAACTAATGAATTATTTATTCATGATATTAATACCTATTTCTCGCCAGGCAGGATAGGTTGGTGAATTGCATTCCTCTTCACAAATCTATTAAAAAAAAAAAGTCAGGGAAAATAAATCAGCCAAATGCGTATGTATGTATAGGAAATGGAGACTATAATTGTAATAGTTTCACCACCCGTAGTGTGGTGAGGAATAGTTACAGTTATACAATGAAATACCTTAAGGGGTGGAGCTTTTCTCGTAAATCATTATTGAGACCGGAATATATCTGACGCTGTCAAAGTTAATTGTGTCGATTAATAAAGGGGAATGAAAAACAATAGGGGTCTGGACTTTAGGCCATAGGGTCGCGACTCAAAACCCTAAATTAGTAAAAACATACTCAGAGTCAAGGCAATGCAATCTCGCGAGTATTTGTCCGACAAGAAATCTTTTAATTGTCGTACAAATAGAGATCTAATCTGTTGTAAAATATATGTACAATTAGAAATTCATATTTTATTTTCACAAAACAGATAGGTATAAATTCGCGCTTAAACATGACGCATGTGGTCCTATAAAACCCCGAATATCAAATGAACATACATCCTGCAACTCCTGCCGACCTTCCCTGAAACAGGGGTAACATTGGCAAAGTGAACCATTTTCTACAGCAGCCGCATACCAGCCTATACGTCAAAGAACATTCAGCAAGTATTTGTCCGACAAGAAATCTACTAATTGACGTTCAAATAGAGATCTCTCGACTATTTTTTTTTTTTTTTAAGAAATCCTGTGCGGGAGACTCCCTAGATTCTAAAGACTCTAGGGGTCTATGACACTTGTTGTAGTGCCACAGAGGTGTACGAGCTTGGTCGTCGCTACAAAGCGACAATACTCAAGACCCAGTTGCTGTAAGGCTGGATGGACCTTTGGTGACCGGTCATTGGTAAAGGTTTAATGAATTTTTCAACCCAGCGAAGAGCACATTTGAAATATTAATGGTATATTTTTGTGCTCCGCCGGGATCCGAATCCACAACCTTCCATTTACGAGTCCGAAGTGTTGCCACTACGGACTACGGACCGGTCCAAGATGCCAACGACACGCGGTGTACCTGAGTGGTTACCCATCCAAGCACTGACCGCGCCCAATGTTGCTTAACTTCGGTGATCTATGGGAACCGGTGCTTTCAACATGGCTAACGTCGTTGACAATAAATGTTTTAATAAAAAAAAAAAAAAAAATGTTCAACAATAAACCTCTTCATTGTCGTTCAAATAGAGATCTTGCGAGTATTTGTTCAATAAAAAATCTCTAAATTGCCGTTCAAATAGAGATCTCGCGAGTATTTGTTCAATAAAAATCTCTAAATTGTCGTTCAAATAGAGATCTCGCGAGTAATTGCCCTACAAGAAATCTCCAAATTGTTGATCAAATAAAAATCTTGCGAGTGTTTAATAATAAAATTATAAAAACCTGTCGCGAGTTTCATCCGGTAACCCTATCGTTTTCTTAACAAACTAATTGCTGAGATTAAAAATTACTGCACTTCTTCATCGATACCTTTCTTACCCAAACAAACTTCAATCGGTTGCAGCGTTTTCCTTTCGAGGGAGTTTTTATCATTCTGTTTATTAAAACTCATCCATTCTTATTACAGCAATTAGAATTGATGTCGCAGAGATGATGGATTACAGAAAGCACTTCACTTTGTTCGATATTAAAATGCAATGGGTGCACACAGGATATCATTATTTTCAACGAAATATGAACAAAATCTTTATTTTACATATTTTTCAATCCAATGTAGGTAGGTACATGGGAAACCAATGTAAAATTTTCAAATCTCTGAATATAGGTAATCTTAAGGATAAGTTAGAAATATAAATTGATATTTAACGCATATAAGAGTATTTCATGCACGTTGACAAAAATTCACGTTAACATTTAGAGCGAACAAAGTGGAGACATGTCTACAGAGGTACTGGCTTCTTTTGTGGGATAGCTGCTGGATACAAGTACATCTTAAAAAAAAAAGATTTGTGAAGAGGAATGCAATTCACCAACCTATTTTACCTGGCTAGAAGCAGGTGTTAACGTTATCAATTAATAATTGTTTTTTTTATAAATTATTAATTAATAATTACCCAATGACACTTGTTGAACCAGGTTTGAAATTATTGTCGATAGAACATGACGCAGGCGGGGTTCGATTTAGCGTTAGCGCTAATAACGTGAATCGAAGTTCAACTTCAACCGAAGCCCCACTTCAACTGAAGTTACCTGTAAAAATAAATAGGTTTCACTCGACACATGCGACCCCTTTGGGGATAACGCGGCAAGAAGTTACATTATATGTGTAGCTTAGTTGCGTTTTTTATATCCCATCGACATATGTAAGTTGAATAAAAGGAAATTATTTTTGGTGTACAAAAAAAGGAACAGCCAGAAAGTTTTCAAGTGTTATTCCCTGAGGTGTTTGTTTGTGGTATTAATACGCCCTAGCGCTCCAGGGGACTGTAATGTTCTTGTTTTTTGTACGGTATTTGTAGTTAATTCTCGGTCCCCTGCTGTAATCTGAGACCCTGGTAGCGCTGCGATGATTATTGCTACTAATATGGACCCCAGCTTGTTAGCGGGTAGAAAAGTTGAACACGGAATTGCGTTTGCAAGGAGATACGAAGCGAATAATAATTGCGAGTGTGGGTATGAGTTTTGTTTTGTTTTGTATCAAACACAGCTGTTGTACTTTTGTAGAGTCTATTATCTGTAATCTAAGTTGCAAAGATTTAAAAAAATATATTGGATGCATGCCCCCACAAGAAGACACGTGTAAGTTCTTGCTAAAAAATGCTGCAAGTGTTTTTATAACATAAAACCCATTTCAAATGTGCATAAGCCCTGCAACTCTAGACTGCTGAAAGCTTGGAAGATCTCAGAACAGACCATTGCAATATTCCAGTCTCGACACAACAAAAAACGCAAAAAGAACCTAAGCAGCTTCAGAAGTCAAACAGTTTTTGACCCATCTCAACTGCCTCAGGGGAAAGAAACAGGAGCTCACAGTCAAGCTTATTTGTGTACTCATGGAGAGAGTGTCGTCAAGATGAATACCAAGAAATCTATTTGAGCTGAATAGATATACTTCCAGGCCCATTATTTTGATTGGTGAAGAGTTTCCTATCAGAGGACGATATCCAGATGAATTCTGTCTTGTCTGGATTCATCTTTAGGTGACCTTTTGCATCCACTCAGCCATCACTTTAATGCACTGGACCATATCAAGACTACAGGCATCTGTCAGATGGCTGACAGAATCGAAAAAGTAAAATGTCGTCAGCATAGCTAATGCCATTCCTCAGTACAGTGCTCTCAAGATCGTTTATGTACATGATAAAGAGTAAAGGCCCAAGCAAAGATCCCTGAGGCACGCCATAGTCCATGAGAATACCCGATGACTCACCATCAACTACCACAGTCTCACATCTGTCTTTCATATAAAAATATGGCAATTTAGATGCTCTTCCTCAGACTCCATACAATCTATCGAGCTAAACGATAAGGAGTTCTCAATTAACTGAGCTATCGACTGGAATATATGATGAAAATGAAAAAAGAATTCGCACTTTTCCAAGTTTTCAAGTAAGATATTCAAGCTTGGTTCGGTATCTTTTGGTGTTGCTAGCACGTTTTGCTTGTAAACACTGTACCAGGGGTCTGCTATCTGGAAGTCGTCGGGGGTAGCTGGGAGGGCGCACTACCCCGCGAACAATGGCCGCTCCGTATTATTCATTTGTTAGCAGACAGTTGTACTGTTATTGTGTTCTGGGTTTAATATTCAGCCTTGCGTAATTCCTGCTGCACTGCAAATGTTTATTAAAGACCCCGAGACGTGAGCACGACCGCAAACATGCATTCCATGCCCATTTTGTTTCATCCATTGACATACCATTATATCTGTGTTTTGGAAATTATTTAAACGAAAATAGACATTTAATATATGTATGTTTCAACTTACTTACGAAAATGTCCTTAGTAAGGAAGAAAACAAAAAACATCACACTTGCATTTTCATGTGTACAAAAAGACTCAGGTGTAGGTATGTGAAAATGTTTCTAGAAAGGTGGCAGCATTGCCGCTTGCGTACTATGTCCGAACCAATAGAACGCATGTGGCATAAATCTTGTGATCGATAAAATTTACGATTTTTACAGGAAAAATGCATTACTTTGACATTATGACATGTCTTATACTTGAGTGTCAAAACACAAAATGGAGAAAACAAGAATACCCAAAATTTGACCAATAAAAACATGTTTTGTATGAATACACAACTGCAACGTTTGACAGGACTGAGACAAATGTGGTCGATAGTATGTATCAATGTAGTGAGTTAGTTTCTGCTCCTCTATGTTATTACTCGATGGTTTCATCTTTCTCGGATTTCCGAAATCTTAGATTCACTGCTATATTTATTCAGCCCAGTTTATAACTCAGTAGTTAGAGTGCTTGCATTCCATGGTGAAAGCTTGGGTTTGAATCCCAGCGAGGGTGAAATGATTTCCTGTTTTGGTGTTTATTTCAAAGTTACTATGTCACCCCTGTTTCAGGGAATGTCGGCAGGAGTTGCAGGGATTATGTTCATTTGAGTTTGGATTTTATTTGTAAGTACACAATCAGCATTTGTAAGCGCGAACTACACGTGTTTGTTTGTGGGCATACATCTGAGAGCTTTAAATTTATATATCCTTGCAACTTAGATTATAGATTACTAACCTACTGTAATATATTTGTTTTCTTGGCTTATATGATTTTTTAAGGAATTCTGTGCGAGAGAGTTTCTATATTTTAGAGACTCTAGTGGTCTATGCCACTTGTTATAGTGCTGCAGACGTGTTGATAATGTGGCGGTTGATGTCCTGATCCTTTGCGGCACGACTGTTAGCTGCGTAGTGTTGTGTTGTGTGTTGCATTAGCATTCTTTTGAGAATTTGAAAAGAAATGGCAATTGATATTGGTTTTGAACAGGACAAGGTTGGTATGTGGCTGACTACCATGCTGAAATAAACGCGTATGCCTCCCCTGTTTCAGGAAAGTTGGTATATATTCATTTGAGATTTAATAATGCAGCATGTGTAAGTGTGAGTTGACACGTGTCTGCTTGAGGGCATGCATTAAATATTAGTTTCAGATTTTGAAATATTTCGGCAACATAGATTACAGAAAAAGATAAAGTGGAAACAATTTTCGGGATATTTAAAGTGCCTCTGATTTTATGACAAGGCGCTGCATTATGGAACAAATGAAAGTTATGGCTCAGTTTTCATTTAACGTTTGTTCTTTTTCAATTATGTACGCAGCGCTCGAGTTTCTCTATTTTTCATTACTTGCAGTTTCGTAATGGCTTTTATTTGTACCACTCTAACAATTGTTCCTTTGCGGGGAAACTAGAGGCTGGAAACTGGCTCATATCGCATGCGCGCCTAAAAAAGGACCTTAGAAGGAAGGAGGTCTCTTTCAAATATTGCACATTCCCTGGGCAACGGACTTCCGATAAAAATAAAGAGGGATATGAATAACAAACGACAAAATTATGCGATAAAAACATATTTTTTAGTGTCCTTTCACAGTGATGTACCAGTGAGATCTATAATCTAAGTTGCAAAAATAAATTTACATTTAAAGCTCATATCAAATGCATGCCTACAAACAAACACGTGCAGTTCGTGCTTACAAATGCTGAATGTGTGCTTACAAATAAAATTCAAATCTCAAATTAACATACACCCTACAACTTTTGCCGACCTTCCCTGACACAGGGGTGACATTGGCAAAGTGAACCATTTTTTACAGTATGGGTGGTCAGCCTCATACCAACCTATAAGTCAAGGAAGATGATTTTGTTTTAGTTGTACTATGTGCTACTGATTCTCTTTTGTCTCTCTCACATGAACTTTACAACTCCTGCCGCCTTTCTCTGATGTAATAAAATCACTGCATCGCTAAGCTGAAATTAGGGGTTGTTCTATTCCACTTATTAATTATTTTAATCATTAAGGCTCCACCCCTCCGCCAGGATGAATTCATTATATGTGTTTACTCCCGGAGTGTGCCTAGGCCTCCCCCTCAATATTCGTATTTGCATGCCTTAACTGCAAACAACGTACAAAGTTGTATCCACGCATTTGAGTAAATTGTACTTGCGACGAGTGCAAACTTCGATCCGCGAAATTTTGTGTGTATTTGCATTTACTTCTGGTTTGTAAATTTTGCATGCGATTTAATCTAAGCTGCAAATAATGGTTCATAAAAGCTAATTCATGCAATTATACAGTTCCTTGACTAATACGTCGGTATGAAGCTGACTCCCCATGCTGTACAAACTTGATTCACTTTTGTCAATGCCACTCCGGTTTCAGGGAAAGGTGGAAGGAGTTGCAAAGCTTATATTTATGTGAAGTTTATTTTATTTTGTAAGTTCACATGCAATAATTGTCAGCGGAAACTTTCATGTGCAATAATTTAATATGAACCTTAAATTTTCAACTGTGAAAAAAAATTTACTCTATAGTTATCGTTATGTAAATATCTGAAAGAATAAGCCGCCAACATTACAGATTAGCCACCATTTTCTTCTGTTCTTTCATACTTCTTTCATTTCATCCAGGTTCATATGGTTTTTCATACAAACTCTCTGTTTATTATGACTCTGGATATCCAATTCCTTCGTAATTTTAGAAATTTGATCAATCCATACCTTTCTCGGTCTTCTTCTACCACGACATCCATATATTCTTCGTCAGTCTTTCATCACTCATTCTCTCCATATGCCCGAACCTCTCTTACAAATTCTTCTCTTAAAAAATCATTCCTCACCCTCATCATCTTCTAAAGGCAGTGCCTTGTTGTATCAGCCATCTGTCTCTGTCTGCTGCCATCCTCTTGAGATGCGAATAGGAGGAGACATCCATGAGCCGCTTCAAATCCTTGAAGCATGAAGTTCTTGGGCGACCTCTTGTGCGTTGTCCTAAGATTTTGCCTTCAAAGATGTTGCTAAGAAAGGTGCTTCCTCACCCTATCACTCCGTTTTTCCCAATCATACTTCTTAGATAGTCCGTTTCTACTAACAATGACTTCAAATAAAAGTCAAAATATTTGCTTATATAATACGATAAAAACTTGTTGTTTCGTGAATCCGGGAATGTAATGAAAAGTGTATTTTCAGATAAAAGGAAGCAGGGAAAATGAATTCTGTAATTAAGTGTTTACCACCAAGTCATTTTGCTGGGCCGTAAATAAACATTTTTGGCAAGCGACCATTAATCATACAGAATTATTCGCCTCTGCCAGACAGTAATAAAAGTTAATAGTAAAAGAGCGATTTATCATTACTTTTCAGGGGGATACTGTGAGGTATGGCTACAAGGAAGATGTGTACTGAGGAAGCAAAGCTGCTTGGGGTTTATTTTTGAACAATTTTTCAGTATCTACGATTTAAGTCTTTTTAAAACAGTGAGAAAAACAGTGTATTATGGAATAGTATTTTCTTGAAAATAACTTATGCAAGTCGAAAGTACTTGAGGTGAAATAAATGCTCTATAATCTAAGTTGAAAATAGATTGTTTTGTTTTTAAGGTCCGAAAAGTCTACAAATTAAAATACACAGGTCTTCTTTCAAATTATTTATTTACACGCGATTTATTTCTTACAAATTTATATTTATTTTTAACTCTTCTACTACACAAATTTATATTTCACAGGTTATGTATCGCTGACACTCGTCGATCAAAGCCGATAGTGTAACTCGGCGGCTGCACCCGACTCTCAGCCTTATATTATTTATACTACGGAACATTCCAGTGAGTAAATTCGCTAGCCCATTCTTGAACAGTCTACCGATTTCGAGAATCATTAATTTTGTAGCAATAGCTACGGTGTACACATATATAACCCCACTTATGACACAATGCGAATATAGCCATATACTATATACTACCTGCCTTCTATAATAACTATGTATGTAATAACTACCTAATCTACAATTTACATTACAATATATACAAATTTGAAAGTCATATTGAATGCATGCCCACAAGCAGGCACGTGTAATTTCGTGCCTACAAATGCTGCATGTGTGCTTACAATTAAAAAACATATCAAACTTCAAATGAACCTGAGCTCTGCAACTTTGTCTGACTAATATTTTTTAGGGTTTGGTGGTTTACACAGTGAAAGTCCATTGTATATTAATTAAAAAACACACAGTTTCAATTCACTTATTATTTATTTTAAATACGCCAAACGCTTTCGCGTTCATTGTCCTGAGGATGCCTTTTTAGGCGAAAGCGTTTGGCATATTTAAAATAAATAAAAAGTGAATTGAAACTGTGTGTTTTTAAATTAATATTGTCTGACTAAATCTAAAATCTAAATCTAAGCTGCAAAGATATGTATCATTTGAGATTCATATTAAATGCATTCCCACAAGCAGACACGCATAATTTTGCGCTCACAAATGCCGCATGTGAACCTACAATATAAAAAAAACTCAATCTCAAATGAACATAAGCCCTGCAACTCTTGCCGACCTTCCCTGAAACAGAGGTGACATTGGCAAAGTGAACCATTTTTTACAGCATTGGTGGTCAACCTCATACCAACCTATCAGTCAAGGAACCATATGACCTTGCCTGAAATAGGGGTGGCATTAGTAACGGAACCACCTTTTACACTCAAGGTGGTCAGCCTGTTACAAAACTATAAGTCCAGAAATTATACTAATTAAAATAATAAGAATAAGTGATTCATCTTTCAAACAAACAAAATTCCTACCTCAGGTCTATTTGAAATGACGTATTTTTAAAAGTTTACGATACAAATTATATTTTATTGAAAAAAGTCATTTCCACAGCTTCGCACTTCTCATTTCCAGATTGGAATATGGCGGGGCTAAAATCATTTGATATTAATGTAATGAACAATAGAGTTCTGCTATACTCTGGCACTCCAGGAAGCTCCTGAAATGATTCATGACGTGTCACAATGGCTTCCGACGGCTCGATGAATTGATGTCCCACGATCTCTTTGCTTTCCCCAAAGTACAAAACTTCACGTAAGCGTTTACCTAAAAAATACACACAAATTCAAACTGCCTGAAGGTGTGGTATTTCAGTTATCGTACATTTTTGGTTTATTGGATGCGAGTCGCAATATTCGTGGTCGAACAGCCAACAGATGATTTGCCCAAACCTTTGTAGGTACTTTGTATTCATCTCGTATGAATTTGTCACGAGGAGCTGTAAAAAATGGTTCACTTTGCCAATGTCCCCCCTGTTTCAGGGAAGGTTGGCAAGAGTTGCAGGGATTATGTTCATTTGAGATTTGGTTTTTATATTGTAGGTCCACATGTGTTAGCGCGAACATAAGTATACATGTCTGCTTGTGGGAATGCGCTTAATATGAATCTCAAATGATATATAGATATCTTTGCAACTTAGATTTAGATTCGACTTGACACGCTCATACAGAGCTATTTTTTTTTGTGTCACCACGTTTCACGCTTTCACTGAAACTAAAAAGCTTAGTCGTTGTCCACATGTTCAGTCCGATGAGGTCGGCACATGAATTTACATAGAAAAAATTGTAACGTAACACGGCTAGGTTTCAGACAGCAGTCTAGATATATGGTATGATCATACAGGTAGAAATAAATAAATTGAATGTGGCAGCGCGTGATCAGCTGTTCAAACTGTCAAATCACTCTGCTGTTGAAAGAACTACATTGGCTTCGTTTTCCTGAGAGGGTGGTCTACCGTGTGTGTTTGATAGTATTTAAAGCCCGAAATGGTATGGCTCCATCATATCTGGCAGACATGTTTTCTCCCATTGAGGTTCAGAGTGTTAGGAGGTGGATACTGAGGCCAGAGGGCAGTGCTGCTGTCAGATTGACGCAGCCTCGCCGTAAAAGACGCAGTAATTTTGGGGATCGCGCTTTCCCAATTACAGGAGCGACAGATTGGAATAGACTGCTATCCGGAGTGAGGGTTTCGGAATGTGTTGGCATTTTTAAAGCAATACTGAAACGGCACCTTTATCAAATATCTCATTCGTGATAGGTAGAGCCCGTGAGGTGTGACACACAAAAAAACGGTTCAACTAACGTCATTGTTTAGTACACTGAAAAAATAAATATATTTTTTACTGTGTAAATACACAAACTATTAAAAGTTGAAAATTACTTACTATACTTGAAGATGTACTCGTTTCAGATAAAGATCAGTTATGGATGTGGGTACAGACCTGAAAAAAAAGAAAAAAATATGGTTAGTAAAACAAAATATTGTACATTTTTCTTTAGAGGAAAATATGAATATTTCGTAGAGCATCTGTCTTGCGTCCAGAAACAAATCTCCCATAAGCGCAATCTTGCTATTAGGTCAGATTTTGTAAGCGACTGTGCTATTCAGAGTCACTCGTTTACTAAGCACTCACTACCTTAATTTCTCTCCACTTCCTTTTTTTTCGTTTAGCTGAAAAGATAACGAATTTTTGGGCTTTGATATTCTTCAGAGGCAAAATCCAGACTCTTCATTCACATCACTGCTCCTGGCTTCATGGAAGTCTTTCAGGCCAGCAGGGTGTCTCCTGATGGGGCACTCATCCACTATGTGCCGGACAGTCTAGCTCTCCGCCCCACAGTCATACCCTGGAGAAAACTATTTTGAAGAATTAAACAAATTAATTAGTTTAAGTTTTTTCATATTATCTCAAAAACTGTTCATATTACCTCAATTTCATTACATCATTTTCTAGACATTATATCATTCTATAATTAAGATGGAATTTTTTTTTTCCAAAATATAAAACAACAAAATAAAACGAAAAAAATGTGAAAGAACGAGTTTTTTTCGATATTTTTTTGTGGCGGCATTTTTAAAATTACATGCAAAAAAATTACTTTAACATTCAGATAAGAAATCAATAAACACGCGTGATTTTTTTCATTATGTCACTCTTTTACTAAGGCCATAAAGTATAAGAAACATATTTTAAAAAACAACTGCCAATTTTTTGTAAGCGGCCTCTTAAGCTTACCTACAAATAGTATGTTTCAGGAATGATGTTTTTGTCTCTCAGAGTTAGACTAAGATTTGATGCGGTAAGTCACGGTTTAGTCCCGGACTAACTCTGCATAGGCCCGCTAATATCCTTCAGCTGCGTGATGCGGCCAGGCTTAGACCCGGGCTGGGCCTTGGACCTTCGCTTAATCCCAGAGGTTGCGGATTAGGCCGTCAGTTTACGCGTCAAATAAGGACACTGGGCGCCCTTATATATACTCAAGTTTCCGTAAAGCATTGAGACGAGGTCTGAATAAAAATATTTTTTGTAAGAAAACCATATATATGATATTTGTTTTTTTGGTATACAATCTAAAATAATTGATCTATCTATAATTAAACTTGCAAAGAAATATTATATTTAAAAGATTTTCACAGGCAGACACGTATCAGTTTGCTCTTGAGCATGCTGCATGAGTAATTACAACATAAAAACCCAATCACAAATGAACAAAAGCCCTGCAACTCGTGACATTGGAAAAGTGAACAATTTGTTAAAGTATGGGCGGTCAGCTTCATACCAACTTATAAGTCAAGGAGATGATTTTAAATTAAAATTACGGTTTTGAGACTTTTTTTTTAAAATGAAACAAATGGATTGCATGAACCGTTTTATGGAGAAGATCGGATTTCTGAACGTTTCGTCTGAGTTGTAGGTATAAGACAACCGAAGAGACAGATCTGAAATCCGTTAATAAAATTCTCCTTAAAAATAGCTTACGCAAATTCATACTATTTATGTATATATTTAAATGTACATTACTGTACTGTACTGTACTGTACTGTATCCTGCCGCCGTTCCACTAGGGGTGGCCGGTACCTCCGCAGATGCGCCTCCACTTTTTTCTGTCCTTAATTTTGTTTTTCTTAAAGTTGGTGTAAGGCTAGCCCCTCGTACTATGCAAATTGCTTTACTTTTGCCAATGTCACCCCTTTTTCAGGCAAGGGTAGTTGAAAAACTTTATAATTCCGGAGTTGGGTTTTTATTTTAGAAACACAGATGCATTTTGCTTGTGAGCATACATTAAAAATCTTTTTTAAATCATATCATTGCATATTGCAACTTGGATTAGATCTTCCTATTATTTGGGCTACTTTTGACTAGAATGCCCACTGCTGGTTTAGTCTCATTGCTTTGCGGACAGAGTTGTGTATGATATTATGATCTCACAGTCTATTGCTCACCACTGAATACAACCGTACGCTTCCCCAATTATAAAAATTAGATGGATGCTTTCACTCTTGTTCAGTAAAGGCGTTCCCGTAGGCTAAAAATAATACACTATTTGACCACAAAATGCTTCATATCAGGACTGAAATGACCTAAAATACCACATATTTTTAAAAGTTATTGTCACCCTTTTACAAATTAGTGGGGCTATTCTTAGACATTTTAGTCATCCGTTGAGCCCACGCTTTGACAAACTGATGATGCGTGTGTATGAAGACCTGTCAATCCAAGATGGCCGCAAGTGAACTGCTAATTTGTTTTCATACAAATATTACCAAAATTCGCTAGGTAAGAATGACCATGGTGATGAGACTTCCAGCCCAGGCATCATTAGTTTGTCAAAGCGTGGGCTCAACGGGCGACTAAAATGTCTAAGAATAGCATTGATTGTGTATGAATACGAGTCTTGCTAAAAGGGTATGAAAAAAATATATTCATCCACTGTCATTTTATTGTATTGTTGAAGGTTGTACTTCCAGTAAGAAATATAATATTATCTTTATGTTGTACTCCGTTTCTAATCTAATCTAATCTAAGCTGCAAAGATATATATCATTTAAGATTTATACTAAATGCATTCCCACAAGCAGATATGTATAATTTCGCGCTAACACATGCCGCATGTGGACCTACAATATAAAAACCCAATCTCAAATGAACATAAGCCTTGCAACTCTTGCCGTCCTTCCCTGAAACAGGGGTGACATTGGCAAAGTGAACCAATTTTTATATTATGGGTGGTCAGCCGCATAACAACCTATAAGTCAAGGAACATACATGACAAATTACATTTTTTAAAATCAAAGAATAAAAATAACAATATATACATGGACATAAAAAAACTAAATCATAAAACCAAATTCACTTTAACAAACCCTAGCCGCCAACATCACAGATCAACCGCCATTTCATTCTATCCTTGCATACTTCTTTCATTTCCTCCAGAGTCATAACCTTCTTCATACAAGCTCTTCTTTTATTATGACTTTGTATGAAATAATACGAAAAAAACTTCTCGAATGGGTTCTAAACCAGTCTTAAAAATCGCACCACAAATTGTCCCGAATCGCAAGTAGCTACACAATATCTTTACTCTATAATCTAAGTTGCAAAGATATATTAACATTTAAAGCTCATATCAAATGCATGCCCACAAACAGACACGTGTAGTTCGCGCTTACAAATGCTAAAAAAAAAAAAAAAGATTTGTGGAAAGGAATGCAATCCACCAACCTATTTTACCTGGCCGGTAGTCTTCATGCGAAAGCAGAAGCTTGTGTGCATGCAACGGCATCTGTTGAACCAGGGTCGAAGTTATCGTCGCGGGATTCGAACCAGCGTTATCCGGTTCCAAATAACCTGTCTTGATCCCCGCGGCTATAACACCGACATAATAGTAATTTATTGTACTTTTAATTTTATATTCTGTTGAAATTATTTTATTTGCCATTTTAATATATTTTGTTTTAACGTGTAAAGCGCCCTTGAGGTGATTTCTCACAGTACGGCGCTAAAGAAATTGTCCAATTTTATTATTTTTACTAACCATTTTTTACAGTATGGGTGGTTAGCCTCATACCAACCTATAAGTTAAGGAATTTGCTATAATCTATAATCTAAGTTGCAAGGATATATTCATTTAAAGCTCTCAGATGTATGCCCACAAACCAACAAGTGTAGTTCGCGCTTACAAATGCTGAATGTGTACTTACAAATAAAATACAAACCTCAAATGAACATACACCCTACAACTTTTTCCGACCTTCCCTGAGACAGGGATGACATTGGCAAATGAACCATTTTTTTCAGTATGGGTGGTCAGCCTCATACCAACCTATAAGTCAAGTTGCGTTTTTTGCGTTGCGTTTACGGTTGACATATGGCTGAACCCCTTACCTGTAAAAATAAATAGATTCCACTCGCCACATGTGTAACCCTTCGGAGATAACGCGTCAATAAGTTGCACTGTATCTTTAGCTCAGTTGCGTTTGCGTTTAAAATGTAAGAAGTATTGAAAAGTCATTTAAATTTCAAGCGAAGCTATTAACAAATTGTTTTCTAGGAATAAGTTAAAGTACAGTATTAGCGCAAGCCTTCATTCAGAAAGCTCCGCAAACTTTGTTGATACTTAGGAAAATGTCGTGTTTAAAGTAAATAATATGCAATCTGCGCCTATGGGGAGGCAGTATAGCACAGATGTCGAATGTTGGTCCAAAACTTTGTGAAAACTAATAGGTTATTCTGTACTTTATATTGTAGTATTTTAGGGTTGTAATGTTTTTAAAATTTTAAATTTTGGTCTTCTTGATTAAAACTGCTGGAAATTTATTTTACAGTCATTTATTTTAGTTCACAATTTATTTTACAATTCACATGTATGGTTAACCTTCGCTGACTTGGCCTGTAACGGCTAATAGTATTTGGAGACTGCCACACCTGCATGCGATTCGCGCCTTTTACAGCAATGGCTATCAAACTTTCTAGACTTGATTTCGCCTGGAAACGTCTATGATATTCCAAAAGCTTCCAATACAATTAATACTTATAAAATATTTCCTGACTCTAGGTACTTAGTAATAATTCATCCTACGGCTAGAATCTATACGCACCTACCCTATTTATTATGTTTATACCTAAGTACTTTTCAAATTAATAAATCTCAAATTAACATTAACCAAACAGGAAGTAAGAAAAACATAAAACATCAACTGAAATGAACATTAAAAATTTAAAAATCTCAGACGCTCACATTACGGATCAATCACCATTTTTTCGATAGCCCTTTATCGATCGTTTTGGATACGTAGGATTTTATTTTACCAATGTTAAAAATACTTTTAAAAATTCGCTTACAAATGACTAAAAACGCATTTCAACTTGAAGTTTTGAGAAATGCAAATTCTCAAGCAAGCTGCTGTAAGGCTAGACGGACCCATTGTGACCAATTTGACACTATAAATAACCTATTATCTAAGTTGCAAGGATATATTCATTTAAAGCTCTCAAATGTGTTCCCACAAACAAACACGTGTAGTTCGCGCTTACAAATGCTGAATGTGGACTTACAAATAAAATCCAAACCTCAAATGAACATACGCTCTACAACTTTTGCCGACCTTCCATGACACAGGGGTGACATTGGCAATGTGAACCATTTTTTACAGTATGGGTGGTCAGCCTCATACCAACCTTACCAACACATAATAAACCAACATTACAAATCAACATTGCAGATTAGCCGTCACTTCTTCCTGTCCTTACATACTTCTTTCTTTTCATCCAGAGTCATAACCTCTTTCAAACAAGCCCTCGTTTTACACCAATTCGATTTAAAATATTTTATAGTTATTTTCTACGTGACGGTGAACTCTAATTTATTCTTAGTTTGTTGATGGGGAGTAACTTTCTATAGCACCGCTTCCATTGCTAGCTGATGTCACCAACTGAGTTGCCAAGGCGGGACGCTTTCAAGTTTGTTTGCCAAAACAACTCCGCGCAGTTGATATGAAATTCCGGCGTGCGGGTTTGCGCCAATTATTTGCCGTACCCTTAAGCCGGTATCTGATACACGGGCGAGTATTTAATACACATGAAAGTATCGAATACAGTCTTCAGGCTACTTGCCTGAGTAAGCCATCTATGAAAGAGGGTCAACTGAAAAGTAATACATACAAGAATATGTTTTTTAATTTAATATTAATTGGACTTTAATGAGGAAGGTATCTACGGTGGAAATGAAACGCTTGAAAAGTATGAGTGCAAATTCGACTTAAGAATGAATGGGTGAAAGGCAAATGCAAGAGAACTGCACTGGCTGAGGGTGCGAGAGAGGGTAGACTTTAAGTTGTGTCTCACTGTACATAGGGCCCTGAACGGCACGGCACCCCCATGTCTTGCTGAGCTATGTTCTGTCGATAAGCCTTCAAAACGACCACTACGCTCTGCCCTCACTGCTGTCAACAAGGTCATAGTGCCCAAAAGAGCGAAAACATCAAATTTTGAAGACAGGAGCTTTGCGGTGGCTGGGCCGGTTGCCTAGAACAATTTGCCGGTCGGTGTTCGCGCGAACCATCCTAATACCACCTTCAAAAAGGGACTGAAGACACTGCTTTTCTCCAGAACCCATGGCGCCCTTAAGATGGTCCTGGACCATTAAATGGCGCCACAGAAAAGAAATTATCCATCATCAACAACAGAGGGTGTGAAAGTAAAGGTACCTACAAGAGAATGACATGATATAGTTTGGACATCTAGAAAGAATGGATTATGAAAGACTTATAAAGTGTGTACACAGATGAAATGTGGAAGGAAAGAGAGGGAAGGGAAGACCAGAGTGTTTTGTTCTCAGACCATTCTCAGGTGTAAGCAACAATATTTTTTGTAGAATAAATGTGAAAATAATAAATTTTACATGTAAAAAATGACTCGACATTTTTATACATCTTTTTGAAAAAAAAAGACTGATATTCTATTGTTAATTACTTACCAATGGATATGAAAATCTAGCTTTTTGACAGTGAGCCGGGAGTAGCCAAAGTTATCGTTGTGAAATTATTTTAGAGCTTTTCGAAAAATTTAGAAACATAGTTCGTAATATTTTTTGTCATTATTTTATCGTTGATTCATATTTTACAAGCATGCGTGCAGTACTTCTCAGTTGATCCTCGCATATTATGTATGAAGATGCGGATTTAAGGGGATACAGGAAGCTGTTTGAACTTTGGCTCGCTATTTCATTTAGGATAATGAGAAAATTATACGAATGCAAATAGTAATGAAAGCATACCCTGCCCCTAAATGAAGGCATACCCTGCCCCTAAATGACGGCATACCCTGCCCCTAGATGAAGGCATACCCTGCCCTTAGGTGAAGGCGTATCCTGCTCCTAGGTGAAAGCATACCCTGCCGCTAGGTGAAGGCATATCCTGCCCCTAGGTCAAAGCATACCCTGCCCCTAGGTCAAAGCATACCCTGCCCCTAAGTGAAGGCATACCCTGCCCCTAAATGAAGGCATACCCTGCCCTTAGGTAAAGGCATATCCAGAAAGGTATTATAACTTTCTGTACCCACAGATTTTGTGATCGTAAATTAATTTAATAATAAAAACAATTATCTTTAAATTCTATTTTTTGTCCAGTCGGAAGCTCAGTTATGGAACTGAGCCGGGGTAGCATTGCCAAAAGTGAACCAAGTTGTTACAGCATGGGGGATCAACCTCATACCAACCTATTAGTCAATGAAGTGGCTCTTTCGATAGCGACAACCAAGCTCACGGAGGGGCTTTGAGATGATTTACTCACAAAAACAGGACTCACAAAAAAATATCCTTCTTTTAATATTTCTAAGTATAAGTTTATTATCAAAATTGTCATAGACTCATATGTTTTTTCTGTTTTTTTTTTCAGGCTGAAACTAAATTTGAATCCCTTGGAGGCAGAATATTACTTAAAGTTTCAAGCCCTAAATAAATACTTTACTAATTTCAGTACACAAAAAAAAAATATCTGCGGTTTGAACTCACTATAAAACTTATATGCCTCGAGTATAAAATACTTAACTAAAACATTACACCAAAAATTACAGAGAAACTTGTTAAGCACCATCTAGCGTGCGTTTTAGTTTAGTATATACTTTTTTATGGTTCAGTTTTAACGTAAAGTTTTTTGTACTTAGATACAGATCTGGTTGGAAGCAAGGACCAACTTTGACCATTTATAGTTGGAACGATTCTAAAGTTGTGTGGCTCGGCTGCGTTCACACCTAAAAAGTTCACAATTTGTAATTAATTAAAGTTTAATCTACTGGCTCTGCTACACCTATTCCATCTCAACAAACATCTATCTCCTTCCTCTTACTCTCACGATCATTTGAGTCGTATAACTACAAACGCCGTCATCTCCAAATTTTATAATTCTCGAGATAATTATTGAATTTGATTCTGCTTAGTGTAACAAATCATTTGCTGTGTGCAATGTGATGAAAACCTCACTTAATCCTTCGTTATTTTAATTGAAAAAGTATGATTTCGTGCAAACGCCGTCATCTCCAACTGAGAAAAAATTGCGTTCAAAACACAAGTTTAGTTTTCTCAAAATCATCGCGTAAGAAGTTGACGGCGTTTGCATTTATACGACTCATTTCTTACTTATAATATTAATCCACTTTCTCATCCATGCTAACTGACATAACATGCTAACTTTAACTGTGAACAGTTATTTCGTTTTGAATCAAATTGATGATAATTGTGTGTGTTTGTGGGTTCGAATCCCGGCGAAGCACACAAAATATACCATTTATATTTTCAAATATGTTCTTCACTGGGTTGCTAAATTCATATACCTTTACCAAAGACCGGTCAACGAAGGTCCATCTAGCCATACATCAACTGGGCCTTGCTTGAGAATTGTCGCTTAGTAGCGACGACCAAGATCATAAAAGTCCGGTGGATGGCTAGAATGCTTGTATTCCATGCCGAGAGCAAAGGTTCTATCCCCACCGAGGGTGTCAGAAATGATTTTCCGTTTCGTTGTTTATTTCAAACCCAAAACGTCGCTTATGCCCTACTTCGTTTTAACCGTTGATATGCTTTTTCAGTGACTTTTTTTATTTATTCAAAAAGTAAATGAAGAATGACTAAAAGATTTTTTTGTAAAATAATTAATGTAGCTCTTTGTTTATTTTATTGAAGTATGTTTTTTTAAGCTGTAGTATTTGGATGTAATACGAGTACACAACAAAATAATAGCTATGACTTGTCACTTCTTGGACCTTCACACGATATCCGTGTATCCAACTGGCTCTTGCTTGAGAATTGGCACTTTGTAGCGACGACGACCAAGCTCGTTAAAGGTCGATAGCTCAATTGGTGGAATGCTTGCATTCCTTGCCGAGAGCAAAGGTTCGATCTCAAGGTTTACTCAGCCTTCACAAGAAATGAAAACCAGCCTCTAGGAACTGGAAAACCCCTACTTCAATTCAAGTGGTTGGTGTGAAGCCGGCTCTCTTACCCATACAAATAAATAGGTCCCGAATCGCTACATGCGACTCCTGCGGGGATAACGCAGGCAAGAGGTAGCACTATATATGTAGCTTAGTTTTTCTGACAACAAAAATAAATAAAATGAAATAAATATGAATGATTGAATAGAAAGACTGTAGGGAATTGTTTTGCAGGGCAGATGTTTCCGACAATAATGTCAAGAAACTAAATCCCTGGAATAGAATATTGACACGAAACAATTTGCACAATGCAGGCCCTGCTTTGGGGAATTTTCATTTTCCCTAATAATAGGGATTATAATAATAATAATATGGGGAAAGAGAGAGTGGGGATCAGTACTACAAGTACAACACTTAGTGTGGAATATATTAAATGTATCAAAACTGAAACAGCACCTCTTTTGAGAGTTTTATTTTTGGTGATATTTTTGTTAAACGCAACGGTTGAGTTTGTGGTTGTAGTTGTATGCTCGGGGTACAGGTGCAGGCAGCTGTCAGGGTATAAAACAAAACGTCTGTCGGGATGAAGAGGAACGAGACGGAATGAGACGGAATGCGGCGTAATGCCTGACGGAATAAAGCAAGGCCTACCGGGCGGCGTGTCACGACAAATTGGTCAAGGAAACTCGTCCACAGACAGCTCATCCATGGACAAATCGATCACACGACAATTCGTTCTCACGACTTTTCAGTCAACAACATATCGGTCAGATCCAATTAAGGTCCATAGGCAGCTGAATGACGAAAAACTTGCTTTCGTGCCTGATGTGCCTGTGGACGAGTTATCTGTGGTCGAAATGCTTACACCCTCGTCATGCTCGTCCCGCATGTATGTGTCAGAAGGACCCACATCACGTGGACGCTCATTCAAGGCTTTGTATTTTCAAGTGACAGAAGGCTTTCTCGTGATATTAAAAGCAACGGCACGATAAAAAACAAACCTCCAGGTCAGAGGCGTGCCTATGACTCTAAAAGTTTTTTTTTTTTTTTACAATACATACATGTATTTAATTGTTCCCGCAAAGCCGAGGCTTGTCTGCAGGTTACATTACATGTTGGTTTCTTAAACCCTTATCCATTAACCTTTAAGTGGGTCTTAATGTTTTTTTTAAATTTATTTATATTTTTTTCTTCATTAATACTTTTTGGAAGCCGATTAAATTGAGTGATGTGAGTTGATGTTATTGAAGCTCAAAGCATGTGGCACTCCTTGTTTATATTTACAATAATAATAACTACACAGCTAAAATTATGAACTGATTTTATCAGTTTATCCTCAGTATCCGTGTATCTGATATATTGCAAATGTGGAAGGAGGAATGCCCGGAGAGCTTTGTGCAGCCTGCAGAGAGCCTACCTCCAGGAAAGAACCTCGAGTGGCCCGTGTGGAAATCCATGAACAGATTGAGGACCAATGTTGGAAGAGCCCGGGCTAACATGCTGACCTGGGGATTTCTGGGACGGGAGGACTCTACACTATGTGAGTGTGGAGCTCAGCAAACTATGGAGCACCTGCGGTGTTGTCCCTCCTGTCCGACAAGCTGCTCCATGGATGATCTCTTTGCGGGAAACCAAAGAGCTGTAGGCATTGCTCGTTACTGGGCCAATACGGTGTGAAGCTGACACGAAGTAGAAGAAGATCCTCAGTTGCCGTGCAGAGAGGGTATCTCTTAAAGACGTTACCTACGTCGCTAACGAAACGTCGAGAATAATGTAAGTTTTCTTATATCTAATATTTTATTTCGTCTAATATTCGATAAATAAATTTTAACTGTGTAGGTACTCACTCACAGTGGCGAAAGGTGCCATACAACTCGATTCCCATCGGTTTCCCTTTTAAAATCAGGCAAAAATTATGATAATGTATGGTAAAGTATTTATAGCGCATGGTCTTAATGGGGAAAAACTATTATTTCTTTGGGTTTTAATGTATTTTTTCACTACTTTTTTGCCTCATTTTAAAAGGGAAGCCGATTGAAATCGAGTTGTATGCAACCTAAGCCTTACACTTTTTGGTTAATTGCTGCTAAGTCACAAAAAACGTGAAAAATTGACGAAATGTCGTTGACCGAAAAGTCGTGTGGACGAACTGTAAACGAATTGACCGATGTGCCTGTGGACGAGTAACCTGTGTCCGAGTTGTCTATGACCGAAATGCCGTTGACCAAAAAGTCGTGTGGACGAACTGTAAACGAATTGACCGATGTGCCTGTGGACGAGTAACCTGTGTCCGAGTTGTCTATGACCGAAATGCCGTTGACCAAAAAGTCGTGTGGATGAACTGGCGGGTGCCCAATTTGTTCATGCTGTTTTCTGTGACCGATTTGTCGTGGAGCCACCGGACGGACTGCGTTCCCTCTCTTCTCATATTATTTATGGCGGGCATTTATTTTTCCAACTCCTCCGAAACAGCATAAACACCAAATTGGAGGAAAAAATATGAGTATGAAAAAGAGCGTTTGAGAAAAAAAGAGTTTGTTGGTGGGTAGGTTTATAAAAGAATGACAGAGTAGCAGGAAACTACTTGTATTTTAAATAATCTAAGTAGTACAGATTTATTACCATTAAAGATTTATATAAAATGCATGCCCACAAGCAGACACGCGTAATTTTTTGCTAACATATACTGCATGTGCGTTTAGAAAATAAAAAAAATCCAAAACTCAATTGACTTTTTGTAAAGATTTATTTTTCAAGTTTTGTTTTTTTTTATATACCTGGATGTTATTTATTATTTGTACTCCTTGACTCAGTTTGTATGAGGCTGTCCTCTCATGCTGTAAAAAGAAGTTTTTCATGCCATCGATGTCATCCCCTGTTTCAGGAAAGGTCAGCAAAAGTTGCAGGGCTTATGTTCATTTGAGGTTTGATTTTACAATTGTAAGTACACATGCAGCATTTGTAAGCGTGTCTGTTTGTGGGCATGCATTTAATTTGAATTTTGAATGTTTTTAAATATCTTTGCAACTTAGATTTTAGATTATTTTTAAACCCACAAGTCTTGCCGAGTTTTCTTGTAAACAGGGGTGAAATTGAAAAATTCAATCATTATTTACTGAAATGGTGATAAACCTCATACTAATTTAAAAGTCAAGGAACATTTTTTTTTGTATACATAGGTACATGCAAGGATGTAAAAAGATTCACACAATAAATGAAAAAAAAAACAGATCTACCAAAGGTTATTTCTGGTTTTGCAAATTGGTCCAATACCCGACTATTGTATCCTTAAAATCTCCATGGAAACGGACGTTACCCTCCAAGGTATCTCAAAATAATGTGTAGTGGAAGAGAAGCTTTTCCTTTTACAGCAAGTTTTATCTAAAATGCATGAAAACTTAAGCGATCACTAGAGGCAGTGTTTTGATTTATATACATATTTTGGTGGGTAAAGTAGTTGAGAGTAACCCTAGAGTTGTATACTTCAACTACTTTTGGGGCTTGGGGCATTTAAAATGATACTCCCGCTGTTCGTGTCCCCTCGAAATGCCTTTCTAGCAATACCTTCAAATGCTTTTCTAGCAACTATTCCAAACGCCGTGCTAGTGCCTTTATGTAATGCCTCGCTAGCGATTACTCTAAATGCCTTGTTGACAACTTCTCCAAGCGTTTTGCTAACAGCTCCTTCAAACGCTAAACTAGCAACTCCTCTAAACGCTTTGCTAACAACTCCTCCAACTTCCTTGCTAGCGTCTCCACCAAATACCTTACAAGCACTTTCTTTCACTGCTTTGTTAGTAACTCCTGCAAATGCTTTGCTAAAAAATCCTCCAAATTTCGTGATAGCACTTTCTTGTAATGTTTTGTTAGTAATTTCTCTTAACGCCTTGCTAACTCTGCTTTGAAATGCCTTGTTAGCAACTCTTCCAAGTACCTAGATAGCATTTTCTTGTTATGCCTGGTTAGCAACTTCTCCTAAATGTATTTTGCTAGCAACTTCTCCAAATACTTTGTTAGCACCTTCTTGTAATGCTTTGCCAGCAACTTCTGCAAACGCTTTGCTAGCAACTCTTCCAAATACCTAACAAGCGCTTTTTTGTAATGCCTTGTTAGTAGCTCCTGCAAATGTTTTGCTAGAAACTCCTCCAAATACCTTGCTAGCAAATTCTCGAAATACTTTGTTAACAACTCCTCAAAATGCTTTGCTAGCACCTTCTTGTAATACTCTGGTAGCAACCCCTGCACAAATGTCTTGATAGCAACACCTTCAAACGCCTTGCTAGCAGTTTCTTCAAATGCCTTGCTAATAACTCTTCCAAAGGCCTTGCTAGCAGTTTCTCCAAATGCCTTGATTATAACTCTTCCAAATGCTTTGATTATAACTCTTCCAAATGCCTTGCTAGCAACACCTTCAAACGCTTTGCTAGCAGTTTCTTCAAATGCTATTATTATAATAACTTTTCAAATTGTTTTGGTGAAACATTGTGGAATTCCATTTTAAATATGTGATTAAAAAAAAATGTGATTAAAAAAATATTAATAAATAATTTTTAGAACACTTCAATGAAAAAACTTTGTTTTTATCCACTGTTAAAAACAAAGTTTTTTCATTGAAGTGTTCTATTATTATAACTCTTCCAAACGCCTTGCTGGCAATTTCTCCAAATGCCTTGCTAGCAACTTTTCCAAATGCCTTGCTATCACCACCCCTGTAATTCCCTGTTTAGACCCCTCTAGCCCCCGGGGTACAGGGAAGATTCTTCACACAACAACTCTAAAGTCCTTGGCAGGAAATCCATCCGTTTGCTCGCATTGATGTGGCAGTTGTTGTTATGTTGGAATTAAAACCACCTACCTACTTCCCTAAGGCTAACTTTTTCTCATGTATAAAATTAATTTAGGTATGCGTAACTTGGCGAAGATTTTAATGTTCCTTATTATTTGAGAATCACACAACCTACAGATCCATCTATTTATATTCATGCTTAAATAAAATTTGTGTAAATAAACCAAACTACACATAATATATGATAATGATAAGGATGCAGAATGCGACCATGGTCTACACGCCCGGAAAAATGGATTCTGCATCCTTATCATTATCATCTGAAGCCGGCCATGAAAGCCTAAAAACACTCACACATAATATAGTTTAACTCCTAGCCGAGTTATCCTCGAAAGGGTCGCATGTCGCGAGTGAACCTATTTATTTATACATGTAAAGGGGCCGGTTTTACGCCAACCACTTCAGTTGAAAGGTTTTCTAGCTTACGTTGTGGAAGATACACATTTCTTAGGAAGGCTGAGTAAATCTTGCCGGATATGAGCGTGTCGACAACGTTTTGAAGTATTAGTATTGATTGGATATGGATTGTTTGCAAAAAGGTTTTCAAGTAAATGCTGGATATTGATTGACAGTTCGCCCCCCCAGTTCTTGTTTACCGTATACGCCAATCTTGTCAAATATGACTCTTTCATGCAGTTGTCTTATGAATAAAATTCTACACAATCTGAGCTAAGAAAAACCGTAAAACTCGATAATGTGAGAGTTCTTTTGAATACTTTTAAAATAAATTTCTTGTTTTTATAAGACACATTGGTCCAGTACACATGCAAACATTGCTCATGTAAAATTTCTCAATGGCGTATACGGTAAACAAGAACTAAGGCAGCGAGTTGAAGTGGGAGTTTCTCAGTTCCCGAGGCGGCTGGTTTTCGATTCTTGCGAAGGGTGAGTAAACCTTGTTGGTATCATTTTGGGTTTGAAATAAACACCAAAACGGGAGATCATTTCAGACACTCCCGATGGGATTCAAATTTGAACTCTCAGCATGGAATGCAAGCACTGTACCAACTGAGCTATTGAACATCTACCAGACACATGTGCTATCACAAATAATCTGTAAATTTGTACTCAACTTGAAGGAAAATACGGAGTTGGCATCATACAATATCACATTTTAGTTTAAGATTTCGCGTTATTTTTTTCTATCCTAGCTCCCTGATGGTCTACGACTCTGGAAGATTTTTCCTATTGATTAATTTGCTCAAACGCAATATTAAATTGAAAAACAACATTCAATACTATTTCTATTTCATATGGTAGAGCCAACCATGGTTTCACAAATACTGGACATTCGTACAATAGATTCGTTAAATAATTTAAATTTTAAATTGCAACAAGAGACATTCTGTTAAAACGTGCCCACACAATGCAGTCAATCTGTGAGCTTGGTTTGGAATTGCAGTAGTTAGCCGTAATAAGTCCGCAGACCCCATTATTAGGGTCTTAATCAAAGCCTGGCGCGTGGTCTTGAATGGATCGCCTTAGTTAGGGTCGCCTGGCTGACAACTTAGGGTCGGGGTGACATCCGGGGCGCTTGTTAGATCTTAGGGTAGCCGTGCCTGTAAGGGATCATCTAATTGCACCCCTGCTGAGTTTCGTAGACTTGCATTTACAAAAAAACTGTGATGATTTATTTAAGGAAACCTGTTTGATATAAATACAAGTAGAATGATTTAGTTAGTGAACGCCGTTTTTGTGTGTATATGTATGTAATCTATAATCTAAGTTGCGAGGATATATTAACATTCAAAGCTCTCAAATGCATGCCCACAAACAAACACGTGGTTGTAATCCTACCTGAAGATGAACGTATAGGTCGAAAACGTTTGTAAATTATAATTCAAATAAAATCAATATAATGTGTGAAAATAAAACACTGTTTTAATCAAAAATTTGTTTTTTTAAAAAACATAAATTAATCAACATTAATTTTCAGTGTTAAATCACAAACCATAAAAAATATAAACACGTATGGTTCGCGCTTACAAATGCTGAATGTGTACTTACAAATAAAATCCAAACCTCAAATGAACATAAGCCCTACAACTTTTGCCGACCTTCCCTGACACAGGAGTCTATAATCTATAATCTAAGCTGCAAGGATATGTAAGCATTTAAGGCTCATATGAAATGCATGCCCACAGACAGGCACATGTAGGTTCGCGCCTACACATTCTGCATGTGTGCATACAAATAAAGAAAACCTCACATGGGCATAAACCTTGCAACTCCTGCCGCCGTTCCCTGAACCGGGGTGGCATTGGCAAAAGTGAACCGATTTTTACAGCACGGGTGGTCAGCCTCGTACCAACCTATCAGTCAAGGAGCACAAAAAATTATAAATGAAATACAGAAATTCATAATGAGACACATTACAAATTAAAATTAAAATAAAGTAAAATTAAAATTAAACTTAATATTACACTTAGAATTAGTGCCCTAGCCGCCATTGTTGCAAATCAACCGCCATTCCTTTCGGTCCTTACATACTTCTTTCATTTCATTCAGAGTCATAATCTTTTTCATGCACTCTCTCGACATTGGCAAATTGAACCATTTTTTACAGTATGGGTGGTCAGCCTCATACCAACCTCTAAGTCAAGGAATATGTATCACACCTTAAAAGCCCTCTACGAGCTTGGTCGCCGCTGTAGAAATCATCAATTCTCAAGCAAGACCTAGTTTCTGTAAGGCTGGATGGACTTTTAGTGACCGATCTTTGGTAAAGGAATGTGAATTTTTCACCCAGAAAATAGTATATTTGAAAATATAAATAGTAATTGTTTTGTGCTCCACCGGGATTCGAGCCCACAAACTTCCATTTACGAGTCAGAAGAGTTCCCCACTAGACTACGGACTGTTCAAAACCGGTGTTTCGTGTAAATCACACCTAAAAAGTTCTTTAGAAGTTCGTGCGTAGCTATAAAAGCTCAAATTCTCAAGTCAGACTCAGTTGCTGTAAGGTAAGGTAGGCTTTTATTGCCCAGTCTTTGACGAAGATTAGACATTTTTGTAGCCAAGTGAAGACCACCTTCGAAAACCAAATTATTTTTAAAATTTGAAGTGTTTGTGTATTGACATTGTGAAGAATAATTTGAAATTATTAATGTTAAAATTTAAAGAAATTTGTGTTAGGAATATCTGGGAAAAAAAAATATGAGTCGCATAAATGCAAACGCCGTCAACTCCTTCCGCGATGATATTGAGAAAAATAAATTTGTTTTTTGAACGCAATTTTTTCTCAGTTGGAGATGACTGCGTTTGCACGAAATCACACTTTTTCAATTAGAATAACGAAGGATTATGTGAGGTTTTCATCACATTGCACACTACAAATGATTTGTTACACTACGCAGAATCAAATTCAATAATTATCTCAAAAATCATACAATTTGGAGATGACGGCGTTTGCACTTATACCACTCATATTACAAAACTTTTCTGAAAAAAGGCGAGTAAAATTGTATTGGCTGTAATATTGACTTTGACGCCTCAAGTATAAAATTTTCCTTTTCAACTCAATTGAAGAATTTTCATAAAAATATACGAAAACATATACACCGCTTTTGTGAGTGTTTTACTTTCCATATATTTTTGGTAGTAAAGTTTAAACTTTAACTTGTGGGACAGTAAACATAAGTTAATCGGCTTACAGACTTCGTTCACAAAATGCTTTCAATGTCGTAGATTTCAAGAGAGAAGGCCGTCTCTCTGAGAGGACATGACTAGGGTTTATGTAATAACTCTGAGGGATGAACATCCCTTGGAAATGATAAAAGGTCTATGGAAACTAATTGGATCGAGAACAGGTTCAACTAAAAAAAGTTAAGCAATTTATGTTTTATTTATAATATCGCCACCTTAAAGGTAACAACTGAATAAGTGACGGTCCGCAGATTTGAGATCTAATCTAATCTAATCTAAGTTGCAAAATATAAGTAACATAAAAGATTCACATTATATGCATTTTCACAAAACAGACATGTTTAATTTCGCGCTTAAACATGCCGCATGTAGTCCTACACTATAAAAACCCGAATCTGAAATAAACATACACTCTGCAACTCCTGCCGATCTTCCCTGAAACAGGGGTGACATTGGCAAAGTGAACCATTTTCTACAGCATGGGTGGTCAGCCGCATACCAACCTTTAAGTCAAGGAACATACACAACAAACAACATTTTTAAAATCAACAAATTATAATATGTATGGGCATCAAAAACTAACAGAAAACAATTTCTTATCTAAAAAACCCTGGCCACCAACATTACAGATCAACCGCCATTTCTTTCTGTCCTTACACACTTCTTTCATTTCCTCCAGAGAAATCATGGATACAACATTATATTAGGTGTAACTTCTCATAGATAGTGAACTATAAGTAATTTTGAGGCAGTGATCATGAAAAACCTCTTGTATAGTGTTTTTTCCTTTAAAAAAAGCAAATATCGTCCATTTATCTAAGAAACCCATGTTAGCTAAATATGTATGTAACTTATTCTGTTTATCTTTAAGGTTAATCCATATATAAACCGGTTATATAATATATAGCGGTTTTAAAATTATTTGCCTTAGCAAATAGAATTCAACAGAAAACTTTTTTTTTATTGAAAATGATGGTTCACTTTGGTAATGCCACCTATGTAGTTTCAGAGAATGGTGGCAAACAGTGCAGGGCTTATGTTAATTTTCGATTTGGATTTATTTTTTTATGATGATGATGATGATGATTATGATGATTTCCTTATAAGCGCCGTTTCGTAACTCAATGTCACTCCAAGGGCGCTTAGTATTTTACTGGAAGCAGCATTAATAATTGTAAACGCAATTATACACGTGTCTACTTGTAGGCATGCATTTAATATGAATCTCAAATATTAAAGTATAATTAGATTATTTAGATTATACATTATAGATTAAAGTATGTTTATAAAATTCTCATACATGGTGTAATTTTTACATGAACAAGTAAAAATTTACAATCCTTTTTGTCAACATTAAATTTGCAGAGTAAAACCGATTGCGAAATAAAAACAATTGGATCGTTTGCATAAAAGTGATTAAATTATTGTATGTAAAATAAAATGCGGTCATTCACCCCCAATCAGCAGCAGTTTAATGCGCGAACCCACAGCCTGTTATGTGCAAACATTTTAAACTTATTTCACCGCACATCCGGACCGGCATGCCAAATTTTGCTTTTATGCACATTTTGCGAATTCTATTGTAATGGGAGTGCCAACTCTATTCTATGCAGGACCGGTCTGAAGTCTAGTGTGTAACGCTTCTGACTCGTGATCAGAAGGTCAAGGGTTTGATTCCCGGTGGAGCACAAAGAAAATGCTCTTCGCTTGTTTGAAAAATTCATATGTTGATTCATAATTTGTCGTTTATGTTCCTTGACTTATAGGTTGGTATGCGGCTGACCACCCATGCTGTAAAAATGGTTCACTTTGCCAATGTCACCTCTGTTTCAGGGAAGGACGGTGAGAGTTGCAGGGTGTATGCCCATTTGAGATTTGGTTTTTATGTTGTAGGTTCACATGAGGCATGTGCAAGCGCGAATTTGTACGTGTCTGGTTGTGAAAATGCATGTAATGTGAATCTCCAATGTAACATATCTTTGCAACTTAGATTAGATTAGATATGACTTTACCAAAACACGGTCACCACAGGTGCATCCAGCGTTACAGCAATGGAGTTCTGCTTGAGAATTGGTGCTTCCTATAGTGACGACCAAGCTTGCAAAAAGTCCGGTTGATAGCTCAGTCGGTAGAATGCTTGCGTTCAATGCCGTGCATAAGGGTTCGATCCCTAATGAGGGTGTCAAAAATTATTATTCGTTCCGGTGTTTATTTTAAAGGCATAATAAAATACCATCGAGGTTTATTCATGCTTCAAAGAAATGAAATTAAGCTCGAAAAAGCAGCTGGAAACACAAGTGAAATTGTTGACGTAAGTCAATTTGTGAAAATAAATAGGTTCCCCACACCACATGCGATTCCATTGAGGATAACGAGGCAGAAACATGCGCTGTATGTGCAGTTTAGTTAATTAAAGTTTAGTTATTAAAAACAATGAAAATTATTCCCGAAAGCTTTTGTTTGGAGTGTTTGTTTTTGTAATGGATGTAAGACCTAATCATCGAGAAATCCGAAAGCGTCTGTCTGGAACTAAATGTCGATTGGTGGAAGATGTTCTCCCAACTCTTGCCGTCATTGCCTGAAACAGGGTTAGCATCATTTTTGGAAAATTCTACTTACCTAATAAATAAGAAGCGAAGGGTGCCATACAAGCCGATTGCCATCGGTTTCCCGTTTAAAATGAGGCAAAAATGATAATAAAGTGCATGGTTTCAATGGGGAAAAAATACGTATTGTTTCTTTGGTTTTAAATGTTTTTTTTTTTTTTTTTAAGAAATCCTGTGCGGGAGACTCCCTAGATTCTAAAGACTCTAGGGGTCTATGACACTTGCTGTAGTGCCGCAGAGGTGTACGAGCTTGGTCGTCGCTACAAAGCGCCAATACTCAAGCAAGACCCAGTTGCTGTAAGGTTGGATGGACCTTTCAGTGACCGGTCTTTGTGAAAGGTTTATGAATGTTTCAACTCAGCGAAGAGCACATTCGAAATATAAATGGTATATTTTTGTGCTCCGCCGGGATCCGAATCCACAACCTTCCATTTACGAGTCCGAAGTGTTGCCACTACGGACTACGGACCGGTCCAAGATGCCAACGACACGCGGTGTACCTGAGCGGTCACCCATCCAAGTACTGTCCGCGCCCAATGTTGCTTAACTTCGGTGATCTATGGGAACCGGTGCTATCAACATGGTAACGTTGTTGACGTTTTCTTTACTTTGTGCCTATATTTTTTTAACTACTTTGTTACATTATTTTAAAAGGGAAGCCGATGGGAACCGGCTTGTATGGCACCCTTCGCCACTTAAAAATACCTATAGATATTGTTACGAACGTATGGGTTCGTAGCACTGCGCCTAAGCACGCTGGTATGTGTCAAACAATCTGGATGTTTTTTGAACAATCGTAGTGGAAGTATCTACCATGTTCGAGAACATGCAAGAGTCGTCTCTGCGGCACATATAAATACAAGTAAATATCTGCGGAGAGACAGAGTCGCTTAGAACATTGTATCGTGACACTATAAGCATAGCTTGAAGAGTATATTGTAAACGATTTTGTGAAAAAATAATCTTGTGAAATAAATTTTAATTGAAATTTAATTAAAATAACCTAAATAAAATCATAACAATATTATGTCGCAACGAAAATAATCATAAATGAAAAATTGAGTAATAAAATTTTAAAATTTCGTAATATGAAGCTCCGAGAATTTCAATAGATGTTTTTGATGACGTCATTATTCTGTATTCATAGAACGTTTTCATTTTTATAAGCTCCTCTCGAATGCATGGAGCGCCATTTTTATGACAGACATTTCAAAAAGTCGACAATTTCGGTGTAATGATTAAAGTTATGAAAAATACCAGTTAAAATATATTAAATGTCTCGCTTTAAGCTGTAAAAATGCGTGTTAAATTTTTTTATCGGTTTATTTTAAGGGTTTGATAGGAAAATAAAATTAGAGAAAAGTATTTTTTTTTTCATTTAAATATAGATTCTTTTACATATCCAATGTAAACAGTAGGTACGGTACATACGTATGTAGAACTAAATTATGTCATTTTTTACAAATATCTTTTGACAAAACAAAAATAATGCTTTCTCTTATTCAATACTCAAGTGGAGGTTAAGTGGAGGCACTTGTGTGGAGGTACTGGCCACCCCTAGAGGAAAGGCGGCAGGATACAAGACAAGACAAGACAATACTCTATATCCCATGTAAGTAGGTTAAAAATTGTCTAAGTTATTTTTTGTTTACATTTGTGAAAGAGAATGCACTAGAGTCTAGATGTGTTTTTATAAAGTAAATCAAAAAACTTTTCAACCTTCATTGTTCTCCCTTAAAACAAAAAATATTCTAGAAAAAAACAAAACGAGAACACCACTATCATAATCAAAGGCTCTTCAAAGATGATTCCATTTCTTTTTTGATATTTGCATAAGTCCTTCATTGTCTCTTTTGAGTTCCCGTAGGTACTCTCAAACATTCGTCCTTCTGAAGAATAAAATAAGTGAAATCCTAAACTAATTCTTTTTCATATGTTTTCTTTTCTCAATTACTTTGTCGTCTTCTTCCTCAGCCATTCTCAGTCCACTCCTGGACGTAGGACTCCTCCAATCCTCTCCATTCGTGTCTATCGGCTGCTGTGTTCAGCCATCCTCTGCCTGCAGTTCTCCAGCCATCTCAGTTTTTGATAACACTCTCTTGCATACCTTACATCATACCAGGTGCGTGCATAGGGTATATGCAAATAAAATCTAAATCTAAGTTGGAAAGATATGTATCATTTGAGATTCGTATTAAATGCATTCCCACAAGCAGACACGCATGTGGACCGACAATATAAAAACCCAATCTCAAATGAGCATAAGTCCTGCAACTCTTGCCGACCTTCCATTAAACAGGGGTGACATTGGCAAAGTGAACCATTTTTTACTGTACGGGTGATCAGCCTCATACCAACCTACAAGTCAAGGAATACAAGCAATTATTTACATCCAGTTACACAAAAAAACAAACACTAAAAAATCTACAAAACATCTATAAAAATGAAAATTGACTCTTTGCCTTAGCCGCCTACATTACAGATCAGCCGCCATTTTTTTCGGTCCTTACATACTTCTTTCATTTCATCCAGAGTCATTACCTTTTTCATTAAAGCTCTCCTTTTAAATACATTTCAGCATAAATATTGTCTCCCATTCCTTTAAAATAAATGATTTGAAATTGACTGAAGTGCTAACAATGGCTCCAATCGAACTTAAATTTTGAATTTTAATTCTGAATATCAAGTATAAATGCTTTTTTTTACCATATCTTGTTTACCTACTAGGCGCATGTGCCTGTATGGGATGCACGCCCCATGCATCGTACGAGAATTATATATTGATACCCTCTCTTCAAAAAAAGGAAGACTTGGTTGAAGGGTTTTTCTTTACTTTCGTTTTTATTCTCTCTTTTCTGTAGTATTGAGATTTATGACTAAATTTGTGTTGGCCAGTGTTTTGCCGAACGCCGGCCAATCAGCGTGCAGGGTTCAGTTTTGTCATGGAGTTCGGCGGGCGGCGAAATCCAGGGCCTTCATTAATTGCGTGTGGCGTATCAATATATTTAATTCTGCATATTTTACATTGTACTTTTGTGACGAGAGGGATCATAATTCAAGACATTGAAAATGAATTAGCGCATTTTGTTTCGCATAGGGGTGCGTGAGTTGAAGATGCATAATAAATATCTAAAACCTGAACCTGCCAAGTGATGCGGAAGCCCATTAATTAAAACCGAGCTCCCTGTAGGAACAGTTAGGCAGAATCCTAAACACTTATCTATGTTTCACGGATGAACACTTTCTTAAATCTGTGAGCCAGCGTTTGCAAAATTAAGTTTCGCAGACGAGGGGCATCGCGGTCGTGCCTTTTGCATATTATAAATGTAATAAGATAAAAATAAAAACAAAGCTATTTTTCAAAATTACATTTATTTATTTGAGCGCTTTTGATGCTTTCACAGCAGTGTTATCAAGAGAACAACTCTGTGCCTCCTGTGAAAAGTGATACAACTCGAGTTATACCCTTTTTGAGATTTTTACATAGAAATAATCAGAAAAAAATAAGCGAGTTTTTGGTCTTACTCACATTCTTCTATCTGCTATAGTTTAGGAAATATAACTGGCAGGATTTAGGCAAAAAAACGTGAAAAGTGATATAAGTCAAGTTGTATCCCTTTTAGTAATTGATCCACACATTGTTTTTTACAAATCTATCGTGAATATTGATACATCTCGACTTATATCACTTTACACCAATTTTTGACTGGAATTTTAGCCAAGTTATACGATTCAGGTAAATTATGAAAATACTACTATTTTAAGTACAACAATTGTGTCTTTGGGGTAGTATTTTTATAATTAGTTTGAGCAACATTCTGCCTGGACCATTATCTTATGAGTTATTAAATTAAAAAAATATTAAGCTTTTTGTGTATCACTTTACTCAAAGACAACTGATAGGTGCAATATAATATAACTCGACTTGTATCATTTATCACGTAATAAATGATACAAGTACAGGCAAAAAAAAGGTACAACTGACAGAGTTTAATAAATTATTTGTAAACTATAATAGTAACCATAAAAATTAGAATGCACAGTGAAAGTGAATGTTTTTATCTACAAAATAAGGTACTTATGTGTAACCTAGCCCACTTAGTTCATGAATTAGAATTTTTTAAATCTTGTTTTTGCTCTCCTGTAAAATGATGATTTTTGAGTTGTATCACTTTTCACAGGCACAGAACTAATCGTGAGGTATCACCAAAGCGTTGGAGGAAATAAATCAACTCGTGAAGAAAAACTTTGATTTTATTTTAACATTATTTATTAAAATTTGCTTCACAGTGTCGATACGCCATCCCATAAACTTTTATAAAAAAAAGTTGATTTGTGTAAAAAACGCAACTAAGCTACACATATAGTGTACCTTCTTGCCGCGTTCCCCCCGAAGGGGTCGCATGTGGCGAGTTGAACCTATTTATTTTTACAGGTAAGGGGGCCGGCCTTACGCCAACCACTTCAGTTGAAGTGGAGGTTTTCCAGCTCCCGAGAGTGCTGGTACTCATTTCTTGTGAAGGCTGAGTAAACCTTGCCGGTACCTATTTTATTTTGGGGTTTGAAATAAACACCGAAACGGGAAATCATTTCTGACACCCTCGGTGGGATTCGAACCCGAGCTTTCGGCATGGAATGCAAGCACTCTACCACCTGAGCTATTGACCGGACTAAGTAAGTGTAAAAAATCTTATAGTTTTTGCTGGCAGTTGATGGTCTGATCCTTTGCAGCAGGAGTGCAAGCTGGGTAGTTAGGTGTTGTGTGTTGCGTTGTTCTTGTTTTGAGACACTGAAAGGAAGTGACAATAATTGATCTGTTATGAATAAAATATGGTTAAATTATGTTGGGAATACATTAACATATTCCGGGAACTCATTCAATAGACAGGCAGCTTGGCAAAATAATGAGTCCCGAAAACATCAAGTAACTATTATACCCCTCCTCTCGTCACAACAAAAGGCAACTCGTAGAACGGCTCACATCCAACCATTTGCAGTCGACATCAAAACTATGAGAACTTGGTGTTTTCACGACTCATTCCTCTGCCAAACTGCCCGCTTATGGAATGAGTTACCGGTATCTGTGTTTCCATCCCAATTTAACCTTACACAATCAATCGCCATTTCCTCTCAGTGTCTCAAAACACAACGCAACGCAACACACACGACAGCACTGCGCAGCTAACGGCCCTGCAACCGGACAAGGACAACTGCCACATCAACAAAACCTCTGCGCACTATAACAAGTGTCATAGACCCATAGAGTCTCTTGAATCTTGGGAGTGTCCCGCACAGGCTTTCTTAAAAAAAAAAGAGTTAACTTTATACCTACAAAATGTCACGGTCACTTGATTACTCTTTAGCTCTGATACAAGTCTAATGCTACAGATAGCTTTGGCCCTTTAGGATTATTCTTGAAACACTGGAAACTGGATCATACAATTGAATATTTTTAACAACACCTTATCTCAGGGTCAGTCTCCCCTCCATTTTTAGGGAACTATATTAAGGGAGTCATATTTGCTGGTTAATTGTAACACAGTTTGAAACTCACTACCCCAAGGTGTTGGCAGAGAATCTACGCGATGCCTAGAGATTAGAGCGCAAGGCGCGGCGCCAGGAGATCGATCGTCTGTGCTGCTTTTGGGGGAGAAATGTGACGGCAGACTTCTGAACAAGTAAAAGTGATCATCTATACTATACTATAAGGCTACTGAGGAGACGAGATGCAAACGACGCTGCCTAGGATGAAGAGCTACTCTAGAATTTCTTGATAATATTTATGCGCGAATATCTCTTTCAAAAAGCTCTCATCGAATTCGTAATTTCAATTTTATTGATTGTAGAGGCATTAACTCTGTAATCGTTCATCATTAAGGATAAAAGAAAAACAGCTTTGTTTTAGATTACGTGCGTATAGATATATTTATACCACAACCGGTTTCGCGCACAACCGTTTGCATCGTCAGGTGGTTAAATTAATACTAAATGGCTTAGTGCGGAATCATCTTAGAGGGTATCATTGTGTGAGGGTATGGAGGAGGGAGGGGGGGGGGGGGTGCAGGATGGCCATATGTGGAGTTTGCATCTAATCTAAGTTGCAAAGATATGTTTCATTGGAGATTCACCTTACATGCATTCTCGCAACCAGACACGTACAAGTTCGCGCTTGCACATGCCTCATATGAACCTACAACATAAAAACCAATTATCAATGGACATACACCCTGCAACTCTTGCCGTCCTTCCCTGAGACAGGAGTGATATTGGCAAAGTGAACCATTTTTACAGCATGGGTGGTCAGCCGCAGTTCAGTGGTAACACGTCAGACTCTGAATGGAAGGTTGTGGTTTCGAATCCCGGCGGAGCACAAAAATATACCATTTATATTTGTAAATTTGCTCTTCGCTGGATTAATAGCCCTTTACCAATGACCGATCACCAAAGGTCCATCCAGCCTTACAGCAAATGGGTCTTGCTTGAGAATTGGCGCTTTGTAGCGACGACGACCAAGCTCGTAAAAAGGTCGATAGCTCGATTGGTAGAATGCTTGCATTCCATGCCGAGAGCAATTGTTCGATCTCAAGGCTTACTCAGCCTTCACAAGAAATGAGAACCAGCCCCCCTGGGAGCTGGGAAACCCCCACTTCAACTGAAAGTGGTTGGTGTGAGGTCGGCCCCCTTACCTGTAAGAATAAATAGGTTCCGAAGCGCCACATGCGACTCCTTCGGGGATAACGCAGGCAAGAAGTTACACTATATGTGTAGCTTAGTAGCATTGCATTTGCATTAACTGATATTTACATTTAAACAACTATACAGTGTTCCTTTTTAAGTGGCATTTAAAATACTAAAACATTGGGAGGTCTGAGGCCATCAAATTGGACCTACAAGGATTTGTTTACTTACAGAAAGTGATGTTTCATTTTCTTTTTCTTCCTCACATAAATTTTATGGTGTTCATACCTAATCATATCTAATCTAAGTTGCAAAGATATGTAACATTGGGGATTCACATTACATGCATTTTCACAAGCAGACAAGTATAAGTTCGCGCTTGCACATACCGCATCTCCTTACAACCTGCAACTCCTGCCAATCTATAATCTATAATCTATAATCTAAGTTGCATGGATATATTCATTTAAAGCTCTCAGATGTATGCCCACAAACCAACAAGTGTAGTTCGCGCTTACAAATGCTGAATGTGTACTTACAAATAAAATCCAAACCTCAAATGAACATAAGCCCCACAACTTTTGCCGACCTTCCCTGAAACAGGGGTGACATTGGCAAAGTGAACCATTTTTTACAGTATGGGTGGTCAGCCTCATACCAACCTATAAGTCAAGGAATATGAATAATAAATTACATTTAAATATAAAAAAGAACAAAACCTTACAAAGAAATCTATACAAAAAAAGTCAAAAATTTCCTATGCAAAAAAATGTAGCAAATGAATACACCAACATTAGAAATCAACATTGCAGATTAGCCGCCACTTCTTCCTGTCCTTGCATACTTCTTTCATTTCATCCAGAGTCATAATCTTTTTCATACAAGTCCTCCTTTTATTATGACTCTGGATATCCCAGTCATTCGCTATTTCAGAGATTTGATCCTTCCATACTTTTCTCGGTCTTCCTCTACCACGACATCCATCTATTCTAGCAACATATACTTTCTTCGTCAATCTTTCATCACTCATTCTCTCCAAATGCCCGAACCATCTTAACATACTTCTTTTAATCTTCACTTTCACACTTTCCCTTACACCACATTCTTCTCTTACAAAATCATTCCTCACCCTGTCACTTCGTTTTTTCCCAATCATACTTCTTAGATAGTCCATTTCTACTGCCAACCTTCCCTAAAACAGGGGTGACATGGGAAAAGTGAACGATTTTCTACAGCATGGGTGTTCAGCCGCATACCAATCCATAAGTCAAGGAATATACACAACAGATTACATTTTTTAAATCAATAAACAATAATAATAAGATATTTAATCCTAAGACAATTTCCATAAATATATAAGTGTACATAAGCACTGCAACTCTTGCCGACCTTCCCTGAAGTGAACAATTTTTTTACAGTATGGATGGTCAGCCTCATACCAACCTACAAGTCAACGAATCTTTAATATGGCAAATACTATTATTATTATCTACAATGAAACTTGATCACTTTATATCATACATTTGCGGTTTAGAGTATAAAATTTCAATGAAATAAAAAAACGAGTAAATACATATTATTTTATAATACCTAATTCAATCCACACATACAATTCTCAAATTGGCGAAATGAAAAAAAAGTACAAATGTGAGTAAATTTTGGTTCATTTAGTTTGAAACAGTCGATAGGTTCGCACCAACACACATTGAAGTAAATACTAAATACATGGCCTGTATTTTTTGTAATTCGATATATTTCGAACGAGCGACAAAAAAATTGTCGGCCTAGGAGTATTGTATTTCCGATTCGCCAATACGAGTTGTCACGTTATGTTTTTTTTTTTAATCCAAATTGTAACTTTATCGATTTACAAAAATATTTTTTGTAAAGTGAATACGCTACGCCACTAAGCTACACATATAGAGCAACTTCTTGCACCGTTTCATTTGAAGGGTTTGCATGTTGCGAGTGGAACCTATTTATAACTAGCTGTCCCGGCAGACTTTGTCCTGCCTCTATGTATATAAATAAGATACAATCTATAATCTATAATCTATAATCTAAGTTGCAAGGATATATTCATTTAAAGCTCTCAGATGTATGCCCACAAACCAACAAGTGTAGTTCGCGCTTACAAATGCTGAATGTGTACTTACAAATAAAATCCAAACCTCAAATGAACATAAGCCCCACAACTTTTGCCGACCTTCCCTGAAACAGGGGTGACATTGGCAAAGTGAACCATTTTTTACAGTATGGGTGGTCAGCCTCATACCAACCTATAAGTCAAGGAATTCATACCAACCTATAAGTCAATCGTTTCGTGAATTTGTAAATTTGACAACGGCTGTTAAGAAAATGGAAACGATGAGAAGAAAACTTATTTGGAAATGATCATTGTAACTTTTGTAACATTATAACTATTATAGTGAGACGGCAAAGCTCAATAACTTGAAACAATTGATCGTGCATATTTTCATGGATATTATATCAAATGAAATTGGGCTCATTTAAAGATATTGTTGTACTTTGGATTGCACTTGTCAATTTTGTAGCCTTTTTAAGTTTGCAGTTTTTTTTTGTATGCTACAACCTTTCTCAGATTACATACTTTATCCGGAATCGAAATACCATTCAGCCAGTCTCCATTTAACCCCGTTACCAACGAACTACTTTCCAATTTTATTGTATTGGATAAACTTGATAAAGATATACAAAACAGGCTTAAAAAAAAAGGATACTAAAAAATGTGGATAAATTATAAAGGCCGGATAAGCCAAAGGGAGAAAATTCCAGAAGGCTGAAAGTTTATTAATAGCAAGAAAGATTATGAAAGTGTCCTTTAAAACTTAATAACGCGCCTCTTTCTAGGGAAATAAAGTGCACATGCTCCGAGTTTTATATTATTAAATTAACCCAGGAATCTGTGAGGGCCCGGTTTATTAAAATGTGACCCTTAGAAAATATGCCTTGGATCTTTTTCCGACGGCAAAATTAAGGACATTTTTTAAAGAATTTTCTTACAGTTTTGAGATTTTTTTATTGTGAAAATAAACTTAAAAAAGAAAAATCTTTTTGTACAAGCAGTTAACCTCTTAAACGTAATGGAGCACAAAGTTGAATTTGGAACTTCTTGCGGTTGAACGTCACACTCTTATTAGACTATGGTCCTTCGAGCAGTTCTGCGTCAAATCAATATGCATTCTCTCTTTCCGTGATGACTCTGAGTAATCTTTTTTTTCGTAATTCCAGGAAATTGATCAACCCATACTTTCCTCGGTCTTCCTGTACCGTGGTTCCCATGCATACTAGCAGCGTATCGTCTCTTCGTTAGTCTTTCCATTTATCCAAATCATCTTCAAACCTTTGTTTTTATTATATTCTACACGCTTCCCGTTATCTAGCAACCATCCCACAAGGAGTGCCACCCGAGATATGCTACATCAAATCACTTACTTTTACAGTTATGGGCACGCCTCTGGCCTAGAGATTCTTGTTTTGTCGTGCTGTTGCGTTAACTTTATGGAAAGACGTTCCGCCACTTGAGAAAATATATAGATTTGCATAAGCGTCCATGTGCTGTGGGTCATTTTGATACATTTATTATACAATACGGGTATATAATAAAATATATATAAGGAGATTTTGAGCATTTAAATATTCAAAATGCATTGTACATAACAAAAGTATATCCTCACTTCAGCACAATATGGTGTCAATTGTGCATTAATTCTAGTTCGCGGTTTTGTTTGCGGTTTCAGAAATCGGTCACACATTCGACACCTATTTGAGTTGCTACCTTATATTGGTCACCACAAACCTTTCATATTATAAATACAGCACAGAATACTCAATAGCAGAGTACAATAAAGCGTCACCACAATTTGTCCCCAATCACCAACCTGTACGTTGGCTCATCGCGCATCACCACAACTGTCGACAAAACATGGTGTTACATTTTTAAAAAGTAGAGAGACACATAACAATTGATGTTCATTACCATTTCGTCACCTTACAGGTTAATTTTTTTTATTACTGATTCACTGATTTTAGAAATCTTGTACAAAACTTTTTTTTTGTTTTTTTAATACATTTGTAAAGAGGAATGCAGTTCACCAACCTATTGTGCCTGGCCAGAAACAGGTATTGATATCATCAATTTATAATTGATTTCTGTTTATTTTAATGAATTATTGATTAATAATTAACTAATGACATCTGCTGAACTAGGGTCAAAGTTATGGTCAAATGACCCAAGCGAGGATCGAACCAACGTTATTCTATTTCAAACACGCTAGAAAGACCAACCCACTTGGTCCCCTCGGCCATAACACCGACGATTTTATTGGGTGTAACTTCTCATGGTACATAAGTTAACTAATAATCGCAGAGGGCTCTTGAGGTGTGATGCACACAAAAACAGCGCTCACCAAATAAATCATCTCAATATATATTTTTCATTATTAAGTGAGATACAGACGATTTGGGCCCTTGAGGTGTGACACACACAAAAACGGCGCTCTTCAATTATGTGTACCTTATAAATAAATTATCCTTGTATATATATATATGGGCTTCAAGTCAATGTAGAGTATCTTGTTTGAACAACACAAGACAATTGTTTAACAAAAGCACAAGATTTATCTTTAAAATTGCAAAAAATCATCGCCAATCTCCACTGAAGAGGCTCATAAAGGTTGGAGGCGCAGTATCTGGAAGACCAAGATACAATTCTAGCTGTAGTACCATTGAAGAGAGAGAGATTGAGGCATAACACTCAAAATATACGATTGAAAAAATTCTCAGGGCTACTTTCTGAAAAAAAAGCTGCTTGAGTTTTTTTTCAGGAAATACTTAAACTTACGTTAGACATTACTCAGAACGGGAAATTCCAAGTATTTGGTTTATTATTATCGACTAAAGGGCTCAGAGGTATTTTGTACCCAATGTATAAAGCTCTACGTTTCAACTCAACTTTAACGTACAACAAAAAATGTACTAAAAGTGAAACATCGCTTTTGGTGATTGTTTTGGTTTCTGCACCTTTTCGGTGAATGTTTTGGATGAGTTTGGGTGTAAATTTTTGTGCTCGGGATACAGAGGTATTCTGGCACTTATCTTAAAAGCGAGAAACGGCCTCTTGGGACTACTAACTGGCGCCCAAAAAGGCAACTACCCTTATTGATATGTGGTATGCGTGGGGTGGAGAGTTACAGTTCCTATGTAGCTCCTGCGGAGATATTTGGGAAATTTTAAAACGCAGAAGAGTGGTTTGGAAATGCTTCCGTAAGTGTTTCTGCTACACTTTTGAAATTATTTTTATTTTTGTGTAATATTTGAAGCAAACAGCGCTTATTTTGCGAAAATTTTGTAAGAAGACGCTTTTAATAATAATAATATTAGGATGATTTATTTGAGTCCGAAGTGTTGCCACTGGACTACGGACCGGTCCAAGATGCTTAAGACAATGTCATTGAAAGGTCATATTTGAATCAAATGGTAGATAAACCAAGCAAGCACTGGAGGGGAAGGTAGGTTTGTGTAAATTACGAAAAATTAAGAATGTATTGTATGTGTAAATTCCTAAAAATATAATTGGACACATTTTTCCCCCAGCACATTTCGAGTGTTTTTCACTGTTATTGTATCTATTTGATGAGTATTTTTCACTGTAATTGTATTTTATGAGTATGTTCTAGTGTGATCTCTGTATAACAAAAACCTGATCCACTTTGAACAGCTGTGTCACACGGCAATCACTTATCGGATTTGTATTGAATAAAACATTTACGCATTAAAAATAAACGCGTCCGTTTGGACACGGAGGATTACAGCTCTTCTGGAAATGAATTTATGTATGGCCTGAAAACAAATGTACTGAAAAAATGTACAACTACCGACCGGTCCGTGGTCTGGTGGTACAGCTTCGGACTCGTAAATGGAAGGAAGTGGGTTCGAATCACAGTAGTGTGTATTTCAGGCAAAATTATCCGGGGGGGGGGGGGGGGCAAATAAGAAATCTGGGGGGGGCGGAGTAAATAAATGAAACAAAGTTATATGTAAATTTGGACATTCCGGGGGGGCAGTAGGGCTATTCCGGGGGGGTTTGCCCCCCCGGAATAGTACCTGAAAGAAACACTGGAGCACAGTACTGTATCGCAACCTTAAAAGTAAAACTAAATAAGTATTGCTTTATTTTTTGGTTCCGGGTTTTGACTGTGGTCCACTGGGATTCGAACCCACTTTCTTCCAGAAATCCTGTGCGGGAGACTTCCTAGATTTCAGAGTGTCTAGGGGTCTATGACACTTGTTGTAATGCCGCAGAGGTGCTTACAAGCTTGGCCATCGCTACAAAAGGCCAGTACTCAAGCAAGACCCAGTTGCTGTAAGGCTGAATGGACCTTTTAGTGACCGGTCTTTGGTAAAGGCTTATGAATTTTTCAACCCAGCTAAGAGCATATTTGAAAATATAATAATATATTTTTTGTGCTCCACCAGGATTCGAACCCACAACCTTCCATTTACGAGTCCAAAGTGTTGCCACTGGACTACGGACCGGCCAAATGATTGTGACATAAAAGTGAAAAAAAAATTGTTTGCTTTTAAGCTCCAGTCAAAAATTGTAAATGTTTGTATGTGAGAAATTGCAGAGTCCTAGTTGTAAGTGAATGATAAATGCATTAAATGCAATTGATATCATTGTTAATAAACACTGAATGTTCATACTCGTATATATTTTCATGTACGAACGTTGAACATTCAAGCGTTTACTTAATATGAACCGAAAGCTTTTATGTTTGCATGTAAAATAATTAAAAAGCTCTTGAATAATTCACTAAATAAATAAATAATTAATTATAGTGCGACAATGTTTTTCAGTTTAATGAAAATCAGAGTAATTGAAATTTAAATAAAATTCTTCTTCTTCTTCTTCTTTAGCCCATTTCCGTCCACTCCTGGACGAAGGCCTCCTCCATCTGTTTCCATATCGACCTGTCTTGTGCAATCTGCGTCCAGGTCGCGCCAGCATGCCGGTCCAGGTCATCCTTCCATCTCAACTGTGGTCGCCCTAAACTTCTCTTCGTCGTTCGAGGTCTCCAAGTCAGCATTCTTTTTGTCCATTTGTCATCCGGACTTCTGGCTACATGTCCCGCCCACTGCCATTTCTGAGTCATTACACGGTGGATTATGTCAGTGACCTTTGTATTTTCTCTCACCGTTTCATTTCTGACTCTATCTCTAAGGGAGAGTCCTAACATGGCTCTTTCCATGGCTCTTTGGGTCGTTCTTAACTTCTCGGCACTTTGTTTTGTGAGAGTGACTGTTTCTAGGCCATATGTAGCTACTGGCAACACACATAAATAAAATAAAATAAATAATAATAAATAATAAAATTAACGCATTTAATTAATCGTCACCTTAGTGCTTGATTTCCGTATCTCCAACAATAGAGATCATTTCATTAGAACAATATTTGCATGTGTACTGGACCAGTTTGTCTTATAAATGCTAGAAATTGATTTTTAAAATCGTGTTTCACGTTTTTTTCTTTGCTTAGATAATGTAGATTGTGATTTGTAAGACAACTTCATTGAAAGGTCATCTTTGAATCAAATGGCAGATAAGAGAAACAAGCAAAAGCTCTAAATTATAATACTAATCTTTATTCCAGCCCGGTCATGCGGAGGGTGCAATACGTGACCAGCCAACTAACAAAAACATTGATCGAAAAAAACATATAAGATGATAGAAAATAGAAACAGATGACAACGTGGAGATGAAGAATGTGTTGTGGCTGAAAAACGTATGCTAACGGATTAACAAAAGCATCAAATCCCTGTTGTGAGCTGCAGCATCTCAGTCTCAGTAGTGCATCCTTGTCAGCCTCAGCAATTTCACAATTTGTGCTGAGTCCATATTACATCACTTTTACTCGCTTATTCTGTATTCATAAAACGGTTTTAATTTTTAAATCTTTTAAAAGTTAGTTTTCCCATACTAAAATGTAGGTTTAAATCTGGATTCAGGTTCAACCGATGTAATGAATAAGGCCACTACTGTTTTATAGAAGTTGCATTAAAAATGCAGCTTGTATACAGTTTTACCAACAAAAAAATCTAGCAAGCCGGAGCGGACCCGACTTTTTTCTCGTGCAGCGCGGAGCATTTAAATGAAGTGTAGGGAATTTATCAGGCACATTAATCACAGGAGACAGGCCGATATCTGTATTATTTATTAGATGGGGTAAGCCGGAGAGAAGCGGGTTACTATGGGCAAGGGTTGTAAGGCGTGGGGGATAGCGGGGAGAACCCCTCATGGAGCATTGACTTGAGATATCTGTGGATTAGAAATTATTTCAACGAAAATTTAAAAATAAAAGAAAAGGTAAAACTGAATTAGTACCATTAAACTAACATTCGTTCATCAGATGAATGCACTTTTTTTTCATTTTCTATGAGAGAAAATACACAAAAAAATGAAAATCTTGTACTTTATAAATTTGCCATGAGCTCACTTACTATGAAAAGTTACACCCACTAAAATGTTTTATTCACAATACCTCAAATCAGTGAATCGGTACTTATTCAGTTTAAGCTATAAGGTGACAACTAACTTACGAATATTATATTCTCTTTAGTTAGTTAAAAAAATAAAGAACTTCACAATTGAATTTCCAGGTGTAAAAAAAAAAACTCTTCAAAAATGTTTCTAAAAAAGTTATCAACATTGCAAATTAATATTATCTAGGTTTTTGGCAGTTACTTCGTGAAAGTTCATTTTAATAGATTAAAATAAAAAACTTATTTGTTACAATTCACATGAGCTTTTATTATTTTTTAAACACTACCGGTTTCGGGAGAAGCAATACCTCCCATCTTCAGGTGTAAATATAAACTTTATTATTACACCTGAAGATGGGAGGTATTGCTTCTCCCGAAACCGGTAGTGTTTAAAAAATAATAAAAGCTCATGTGAATTGTAACAAATAAGTTTTTTATTTTAATCTATTGCAAATTAATGGCTACCCGAACCAGTCTTTTGTGATCGCTAAAATTGACGAATTTTAAATGAAAAATGCATTATTTTAAGATATTGTGGCATGTGTTATGATTGGGTGTCAAAACACAAAATGAAGAAAGCAAGAAAACGTAGGATTTTACATGTGAGAACTGCATCGTTTGACAGGACTGAAGGCAAATGTGTTGTAAAGTATGTATCAGTGCAGTAAGTTAGTTTCTGCTCCTCTATGTTATTATTCAACGTGATGGAAGCTTGCAGAGTGAAGAGAATGGACAGACTGAACGGTCATTGATTTATGGTGGAATTTTATGAAATTTTGTTTGGATTTTTACTGGATATGAGCGTGGCGAAAATGTATTAAAAGTATGCGAATTGATTGGATATGGATTGCTTGCAAAAGGTTTTCAAGTAAATGCTGGATATTGATTGACAGTTGAAGTGTAAATTTCCCAGCTCCCGAGGTGGCTGGTTCTCTTTTCTTGTGAAGACTGGGTAAACCTTGCCGGCATCATTTTGGGTTGAAATATACACGCACGCAACGCAACTAAGCTACACATATAGTGTAACTTCTTGCTTGCGTTATCCCCAAAGGGGTCGCATGTGTCGATTCGGGACCTTTTTATTTTGACGGGTAAGGGGGGCGGCCTCACACCAACCACTTTCAGTTGAAGTGGGAGTTTCCCAGCTCCCGGGGGGGCTGGTTTTCATTTCTTGTATAGGCTGCGAACCTTGCCTATAAACCTTGAGGTTGAATCATTGTTCTCGGCATGGAATGCAAGCATTCTACCAATTGAGCTATCGACCTTTTTACGAGCTTGGTTGTCATCGCTACAAAGCGCCAATTCTCAAGCAAGACCCAATTGCTGTAAGGCTGGATAGACCTTTGGTTACACAATAACGGATAATCATTTCTGACACCTTTGGTGGGGATCCAACCCTAGTTCTCAGCATAAAATGAAAACATCTGCCAATTGACTAAATGCAAATAAACCCTGCAATTCTTTTTCGAGTTTTTGTTGAATAGAGGTGGTTTTGGCAAAGTGAACCAAGTTTTGCAGTGTAAGTACTCTCATGGTATCCTGATAAGTCAAGGAAAAAAACATTGTTACCAATATGTAATTGTGTGTTTTGTTTGTATGTGTAATAATAAGGACAGGTCACTCTAGAAATAAATTATGTTAGGAACTCACATAATTTTCGAGAGTGCTTAAGTGCTTAGTCGGATGTTCTTGTAAAGTCTTCTCGCATGTTTCAATTCTCAATTATTCGAGAATGATTCTTATTATTGCTATAAAATAAGGGCGAAAGCTCTTTTTAGCGTGAGGAGTCAACCAACGTTTTCATTGTGTAGGTGTAAAGTGACTCTGCTTGTGAACACATTATAAAATAAATTGTGTAAAAATCCCCGCAATTTTAATAAATTGAACCTGCAAAATTCATAACAATACAATAGGCCCTAAATTTAAGTATCTTTGTATATCACTAAAAAATGGAACTCAAAGCAAGTATACAAAAATATTTTGTTCTCTGTGCATTTATTGTGTAAAAATTAATTCTAAATCACATTTATAAACAACATGATATTTTCATCAAAAAACAATTTATTTAATATTTTTTAGTGTTGATCTGTTAACACAGTGAAAGTCCATTTTTATAAATATTTAAAAATATAAATGGTAAAACATTGTTTTAATTCACTTTATTCTTTTTTTTTTGGTAACCATTCTGCTCTTGAAGATGCCTCATTAGGCGAAAATATTCGAGCAAAAAAAAAAAGAATAAAGTGAATTAAAACAATGTTGTACCATTTATATTTTTAAATATTTATAACAATTTATTTGTTTGTCTTTTCTCTGTTGTATTTTCAGTCCAACTTTACCAAAGGCTGTTGCAAGATTCGCTGACTTATGAGCGAAGTTTGAAGAGGCCACGGAGGGTGTTATTTTCTCTCCAGCTACGGGGCCGGCTCAGAGACCATCCCCTTCATTACCACCCCGGAATAAAAACATTAAATGATAACCCTCGACGCTGAAATCACCCCAAAGCTCAACGGAAAAGTTTTAAACAATCAAAATTAGTGCTGAAAATTTTGCGTATCAGAAGGGTTTGCAATCGGCTTATAGCTACAGAGTACTCGGAAAGTGTGTAGCTCTAAAAATTTTCATAGACAAATAAAATAATAAATTGAAAAGTTGATATAAAAAGACAGTTAGGGCCTGTTGTACCAAAACCACTTTCAGTTGAAGTGGGGGTTTCTCAGCTCCCGGGGGAGCTGGTTCTCATTTCTTGCGAAGGCTGAGTAAACCTTCGAGATCGAACCCTTGCTCTCGGCATGGAATGCAAGCATTCTACCAATTGAGCTATCGACCTTTTTACGAGCTTGATCGTCGTCGCTACAAAGCGCCAATTCTCAAGCAAGACCCAGTTGCTGTAAAGCTGGATGGACCTTTGGTGACCGGTCACTGGTTAAAGTTTTTATGAATTTTTTAACCCAGCGAAGAGCAAATTTGAAAACATACATGGTATCACGACCTTCCCATTCAGAGTCCGAAGTGTTACCACTGAACTACGGACCGGTCAGATAATCAGATAAAAATCAAAAGTGATTGTGATTTATCCCAACAAATAAAAATATTGGTTCTTCTTCTTCTTTTGTGCCACTTATATCGAAGATCGGAGATCATCATGGCTATTTTGACTTTAGATGCTGCGGCTCGAAACAGGGACTGCCCTTCGGCGTCCCTGAGATCTTCTCCCCTCAATCTTACCCTGTATGATACGATGAAGTACACGGTACTTCTCATTTCTCATAATGTGACCGAAGGACATAAGATTTCTCTGCTTAATGGCTGGCAGAAGCTTCTTTGTAGTGCGCATTCTTTGGAGGACTTTTTCATTGGTGACTCGATCACGCCAAGAGATCCGAAGCATTTTTCGGTAGAGGCAAAATTGTAAATTTGGTTCCATATACGTAAACCAGCTGATGTATATAATCATTCCTATTCAAATTCCATAATTAGTATTACCCACATTCGAGAAATATTGAACCGAGGTCCTTACCAGAATCAACAAATCAATTTTGATGTGTCAATCAAATATTGATTGCAGGTTGGTGCAACAGGCCCATAGTATTTAAGTAAACAAACTGAAATAATTAGAAAAACGATGACAGAAAACAGGTATGTAAAAATTAACAGTTTTTACCATCATTGGGCGGGGAAGGGGAATACCGAGGACAAAAATGGAAGCCTCCGAAGAAGTCACACACAGCGGTGACGAAACGTACGCTGAAGTCTTCAAGAGTTCTCAAGAAGAAGAAAAAGAAAAAAAGAAGAACAAAACTATGGAACATGCTCAAAGCTCGGAAAGACAAAATCAAGCATCTGAATGAATCCTGACGTGAAAGCCTAAAAACATTTATAAATCTTAATATATTCCAGAAAAACTTTATGTTTTACATAGCTATGCACTCTGTAGGATGCAATTCATCATCCCAATATCTGGCTTACTCTCCGTTTGCAAAAGCATTGACCCGATTCATGGAAACAATCCCAAAGCTCCACACGGCCAGCCATTGTTTCATGAGCCCATAAACTTGCAGGCTTTTCATAAATTGGGTCACAATTAAATGTTTACACGACCAGAAATGGACGATAAATTTAAAGTTACACAGGGCTGTGTGTTAAAATTGGCTGGTCGCTAAGTGAGTCAACCGCTATCGGGTGGAATTCCACTATTTGCTTTGAAAGTTGCGCTGCGTTTGACCCGGAGTTGTGGCAATAACAGGACTTTGTTTTTGAAGTCTGTATTTTTGATCAGAATTTTACTGAGTGAAAAAAACACAACCAAGCCATACATATAGTGTCACTTCTTGCCGCGTTATCCCCGCGTTCATGTGGTCAGTTGATCCTATTTATTTTTACAGGTAAGGGGGCCGGCCTTACGCCAACCACTTCAGTTGAAGTGGGGGTTTCCCAGTTTCCGGGACAGCTGGTTCTCATTTCTTATAAAGGATGAGTAAACCTTGAGATCGAACCCTTGCTCTCGGCATGGAATGCAAGCATTCTACCAATTGAGCTATCGACCTTTTTACGAGCTTGATCGTCGCTGTAGAAAGCGCCAATTCTCAAGCAAGACCCAGTTGTTGTAAGGTTGGATGGACCTTTCAGTGACCGGTCTTTGGTAAAGGTTTATGAATTTTTCAACCCAGCTATGAGCAAATTTGAAAATACAAATGGTATATTTTTTGTGCTCCGCCGGGATTCGAATCCACAACCTTTCATTCAGAGTCCGAAGTGTTACCACTGAACTATGGACTGGTCGAAGAAATGCCAACGACACGCGGTGTACCTACCTGAATATCAGTAGAGCCGATCCATATTTCATTCAAACTTGACCCTGTAAATCTATTTGACTTGAACAGTTCACATTTCTATGCAGGGCATGGTTTATCTCGGCTACTGTTTTCGTTCTGACCCCGCAGTACCCACATGCAGCGTGGACCCGGGGAGACGGGGGTGCGGCTGGCAGTAGCTGCAATAAATAATGGACACCGTGATGTATGCTAATTCTGATCTCCCTGCTGCGTGCTGCTCCTGACGCTGCCGTACACTATTAGCGAGAACCCTGTTCCCAACCCCTATGCGAACAAGTGAGTTGACTATTGCTCAACGCTGAATATAGCTCTAGCTAAACAGTTCAGTCGGCTTCAATCTGTGCTAAGCTCTGCAGCAAGACTCATATTCGGGATGTCCAAATTTAATCATATTACTCCATGTTGAAAAAACTGCATTGGCTTCGTTTTCCTGAGAGGGTGGTCTACCGTGTTTGTCTGATGGTTTACAAAGCTGTCAATGGTAGAGTTCCTTCATACTTATTTGACCCCGAAGGATTTTGCATGTGGCGAGTGAAACCTTTTTATATTTACAGGTAAAAGAGCCGCCTCACGCCAACCACTTTAGTTGAAGTGGGGACAAACATAATTTAATCACAAATAAGTTTTTTTTTCAAAAAAAAAAAACGCTTGACACTCCGTTCCCCCAGTGCTTGTTTGGCTTATCTACCATTTGATTCAAAGATGATATTTCAATGAAATTGTCTTCAGAATCACATCCACACAATCTGAAATTAGAAAAAAAAGTACAAAACGACACTGTGAGAGTTGCTTTAAATATTCTTACAATTAATATCAAGTTTTCATAGAAACACATTGGTCCAGTATGAACATGTCTCATGTGAAATCACCTCGGATGAACATAAGACCAACAAATACGACGGGGACGACTCAGTGATGTTTCAAATTTCAACGCTATTCGTGTTAGCTTCTAGAGCGGAGGTTCGGAACGAGGCAGCAGATAATTCAATAGCACGGTAACTGGTCGCTATATAAGCTCGCGAGTATAGGACAGGGGTGGTTTCGGTATAAGTTAGTGCAATCAATGACGCCAGATGTCTTGCTGCTACAGAATGCTAATTGTCGCATACATTAAGAAAACTTACCACATAATTCAATTAAATGATACGAATTTAAATTAGGACGCCTAATAATGTAGTTTATAAATGGACTCCAAATATTTTTTTTTGGCAAGCAAACGACACACTTTTATGGGGTAACCAATAACAATATTAAACATTAATAGAGATTCCTTGATTTATAGGTTGGTATGAGGCTGACCAACCATACTGTAAAAAATGGAAGGTCGGCAAGAGTTGCAGGGCTTATGTTCAATTGAGGTTTAGATTTTGATTTGTAAGAAAGTGCACATTTAGCATTTATAAGCGCGAGCTTACACGTTTCTGTTTGTGGGCATATATTTGATATTAGTTTTGTTGTTGTTTTGGCAAGAGTTGCAGGGCTTATGTTCATTTGAGGTTTGGATTGTATTTGTAAGTACACAATCAGCATTTGTGAGCGCGAACTACACGTGTTTGTTTGTGGGCATACATCTGAGAGCTTTGAATGAATATATCCTTGCAACTTAGATTATAGATTATAGATTGTCATTCTAAATTATAGATGGAGCGTGAATTTGAGGGAGAGGTGTATGCTCCAAAAATGCTTTTTTATAATCTATTGTCTACTAGATTATAAAATCTACGAAGGGGTCGCATGTGTCGATTCGGGACCTATTTATTTCAACGGGCAAGGGAGCCGGTCTCACACCAATCACTTTCAGTTGAAGTGAGAGTTTTCCAGCTCCCGGGGGGGCTGGTTCTCATTTCTTGTGAAGGCTGAGTAAACCTTGAGATCGAACCCTTGCTCTCGGCATGGAATGTAAGCATTCTACCGATTGAGCTATCGACCTTTTTACCAGTTTGATCGTCGCCGCTACAAAGCGCCAATTCTCAAACAAGACCAAGTTACTGTAAGCCTGGATGAACCTTTGGTGACCGGTCATTGGTAAAGGTTTTATGAATTTTTCAACGCAGCGAAGAGCAAATTTGAAAATAGAAATGGTATATTTTTTGTGCTCCGCCGGGAATCGAACGCACAACCTTCCCATTCAGAGTTCGAAGTATTACCACTGAACTACGGACCGGTCAAGGGACCGGGTAGCATAGGCAAAAGTACACCATAATATGGATACAAACCATGAGCATGGGTGGAACGGTAACTAACTTCCCCGTTCCAAGCGGTCACAAGGGTGCTCGGTTTACGGTCGATCAGACATATTCATTTCCTAATAAATGGCTATTCGAAATCTAGATCTGAAACAAGTTCACCCGGCATGAAATGTATTCCATAGAATAATAACTTAATTTCGTTTTAATGTATTCAATACCCACATATGTTTTTATAACCATTGAAACTTCTTCCTCCTCGGTCTGCTCCCGAAGCACTTTCTGCTAAATTCCTTACGACTTTAAGGCGACAAGATAGTGATCCGTGTTCAATAATAAGGTGTACTGTAAGTGTTTTTAGGCTTTCATGGCCGGCTTCAGATGATGATGATAAGGATGTAGAATCCATCTTTCCGGGCTTGTAGACCATGGTCCAATAATTCTTTTATAGGCTGCTTTATTGTTCCTTGACTTATAGGTTGTTATGCGGCTGACCACCCATACTGTAAAAATTGGTTCACTTTGCCAATGTCACCCCTGTTTCAGGGAAGGACGGCAAGAGTTGCAAGGCTTATGTTCATTTGAGATTGGGTTTTTATATTGTAGGTCCACATGCGGCATGTGTTAGCGCGAAATTATACATGTCTGCTTGTGGGAATGCTTTTGATATAAATCTTAAATGATATATATCTTTGCAGCTTGGATTGGATTGGATTGGATTGGATTATTCTTTTTGGAAGGCTGCTACGTTTCGTCAGTAACATATGACTGACTTCTTCAGGGCTTGTACTTAGACTGTCTAAGTACAAGTACAGTACAATCTAAGTACAAGTCTAAGTACAAGCCCTGAAGAAGTCAGTCATATGTTACTGACGAAACGTAGCAGCCTTCCAAAAAGAATAAAGCAGCCTACAAAAGAATTATTGGACCATGGTCTACAAGCCCGGAAAGATGGATTCTACACCCTTATCATCATCAAGGTGTACTGTGTTTATAAATGAAGTTCTTTCACAAGCGCTAGCAAGCTCTGACTTGGATTGATATCCAAAGTGTAAGGAATTTAGCAGCATTGCGCTTGTGGACGTCCAATCGACTCTATATTTTTTTCTATCGGCTGCTGTGTTCAGCCATCTTCTGCCTGCAGTTCTCTTGATGTCGTCCAGTCACCTCAGTTGGGATCTCCCAGCTTCCCATTTGGACATTCTGGACCACAACCACCTGTCGTGGTTCTGTCTGCAACGTGACCTGCCCAGCGCCATTTTAAGCAGGCCACTTGATACATGACATCGTTTACACCAGTGTGTCTATGAATCTCTTGGTTTGGAACCCTGTCTCTGAGGCTGATTCCAAGCATCCTCTTTTCAATGTCTCTTTGGCATGCTCTTAGTCTGTTGGTGTTATACTGGGTGAGGCCTTTTGTCTCCAAGCCATAGATGGATAATGGAAGCACGCATGATTCAAAGACCCTGCGTTTAAGGTTAACAGGCATTTTAACATGTTTTTAAACTAGTCTAAAATGTCAGACGACTTGGGTGACCAAGGATGTAGTGACCAGATAATTTTAAGGCATAGTACGGCAAAGTCCTGGAGGTAAGAAAACCATGGAGGGAAGGGCAAAAAACCGAGAGACATGAAATACTGTGATGAAGGAGGCTCTGAAACTTAAAAAAAAATAAAGTAAAAAACTAGTATAAAATATCAAGCTCATAGATAATGTAGTCCCCTACAAATCCTATTTATTCTGTAGCAAAGTTGGGGTAGGTTTTTTTGGTGCAAACAAAATCCTCCAGGGAGCACTTTCATATCACATGACTCCAACCAGCATCTGGCACGGTTTTTTGTGCCGCATCTAATTATGTCTTAATGGAGCTCAAAACGACTCCAAAAACAACGAAAACACGGCCAAATTTATCGCCACGAGAGGACCCATAAATTGTGACTTTGAAAGAAACGGTAGGAGCAAAGTTTTTTTGGGTTATTTATCACTGTTGACTATTTGAGGCTATAAAAAGCTTAAGATATTTTTTTGGGGGTTGACTGGTATTACACAGTTTTTAAATCTATATTGTCGAGAAAAAACTGGAGAAGAGTGGTTGCTTCCACAATGATCACAACCCTCAGCAATGAGGAACAAGATAAAGAAGAGATAAAATATATTTTACATAAGTTGCGAGGATGTATAAACATCTAAGATTCATATTTAATATGTGTCCACAAGTAGACACGATTATTTTGTGCTAGCACATCATCCATGTGAACTTAAAAGTAAAAAATGCAAACCTCAAATGAACACATTAAGGACTATAACTCAAGCTGACCTTGTTTTTTGACTTATAGGTTGGTATGCGGCTGACCACCCATGCTGTAATAATGGTTCACTTTGCCAATCTCACCCCTATGTCAGGGAAGGACGGCAAGATTTGCAGGGTGTATGCCCCTTTGAGATTTGGGTTTTTATGTTGTAGGTTCACATGAGGCATGTGCAAGCGCGAACTTGTACGTGTCTGGTTGTGGGAATGCATGTAATGTAAATCTCCAATGTAAAATATCTTTGCAACTTAGATTAGATTAGATTAGACCTTCCCTGCAACAGGGGTGTCATTGGCAAAAGTGAACCAAAATTTCGTACCAACTTATAAGTCAAGGAAAAAAACGTTGAGAAATCCGTTCTTCTCTACAACAAGTCGTAAAATCCGTTGCTTAATTATATACATAAAGTACAACTGATATTTAAAACCGGAATATTGTTAACAGTTAAGAAAGAAATAAAATTAATAAGTGAAAATTGTCAAATAAGCATCGATTAAACCAGAATATTAATTAAAATGAAGGCGCCAATCTAAGCTAGGGCGTGGTGTGTGCAAGTAGAGACCTAATTATTTATCGTTCAGAGACGAGTTCCTGTTGGTTGTGGTGGGAAGGAAGCCCCGCTATTTACTCGACTCTCTAATTTGTGTTGTATACTTTCAATTAGACGGTCCTAAATTATAATTAGTCAAGGCTGATGTTAGATCAGCAGACGATGCGTTACAAGCGAATTTAAATTATAATAAAAAACGTGTGAAACGGAAATGAATATTGTTTGGTTTATATAATCTGTATTCTTAGTTGCAAAGATATATACCAATCAACATTCATATTAAATGCATTTTTGTAAATGTTCCCGCTTACAGATACCGCACGTGGACTTACTACATAAAAACTCGTTCTCAAATGAACATAAGCCTTGCAACTTTGACAACCTTCCCTGAAACACAGTTGACCTTGACAAAGTGAACCATTTTTTACAGTGTGGGGGGTCAGCCTCAAAAGTACAAATCTATTTGTCAAGGAACTTAAGTTTAATTTGGAATTACGGTCGTTTGACATATTTACAATTCGCTGCCTTAGTTCTTGTTTATCGTAAACGCCATTGAGAAAAATTTACATGAGCAATGTTTGCATGTGTACTGGACCAATGTGTCTTATAAAAACAAGAAATTTATATTATAAATATTTAAAAGAACTCTCACATTATCGAGTTTTACGATTTTTCTTAGCTCAGATTGTGTAGAATTTGATTCATACGACAACTGCATGAAAAAGTAATCTTTGGCAAGATTGGCGTACACGGTAAACAAGAACTGGGGGAGCGAATTGTAATAACACAGGTAATTAAAGTTTTCGGATATTAGACGAACCGTTATAGGAGAACTAACATAATTCTCGACGTTTTGTTGGTGACGAAGCCAATTGAAAATATTCATGGAAATGAATAATGCAAGGCTTAAGTTGGAATTATGGTCGTTTGACGTATCCACACTTATAATTACTCAACAGTTAGGCAATTACACTTTTCATATATTATTTTCGCACACCGTTTCGGTCCTCAACGTTTCGTAAAGCCAACGTCTTTAGGTGACACCCTCTTTGCGCAATGACTGAGAATGAACTTTTTCTAAGAGCTCGTTCTATGTCGTCGTTCAGTTCGACTTAAATGCGGTTCGCGCATGAATTGACAATGACGAAATTGTGAGTGACGTCACACGAACGACATAAAATAAATAAGATAATTAGGTTGATTTATTTGGTAAGCGCTGTTTTCGTGTGTATCACACCTCAAGAGACCTCTGCGAGCTTGGTCGTCACTGTAGAAAGTCCCCAATTCTCAAGCAATACCTATGTAAATGCTCTAAGGCTGGATGGACCTTTTGATGACCGGTCTTTGGTAAAGGTTTATGAATTTTTCAACCCAGCAAATTTGAAAATATAAATGGTATTTTTTTTGTGCTCCGCCAGGATTTAAGCCCACAACCTTTCATTTACGAGTCCGAAGTGTTACCACTGGACTACGGACCGGTCCACATTCTATGGACATTCTATGAAAAAGGAAAACAAATATTTTGTGATTAGTTGCTATTTACCGCAGTCCCATAAAATTGTGATGTCTGTCCGTCGAGAAAAATGTACTAGATTCAAATTACAGCGCAACGCAACTACAACGCAACTAAGCTACACATATAGTGCAACTTCTTGCCGCGTTATCCACGAAGGGGTCGCATGTGGCGAGTTGAACTTATTTATTTTTACAGGTAAGGGGGCTGGTCTTACGCCAACCACTTTAGTTGAAGCGGGGGTTTTCCAGCTCCCGAGACGGCCGGTACTCATTTCTTGTGAAGGCTGAGTAAACCTTGCTGGTATTTTATTTTGGGTTTTGAAATAAACACCGAAACGGGAAATAATTTCTGACACACTAAGTGGGATTCGAACCCGAGCTCACGGCATGGAATGCAAGAACTCTACCAACTGAGCTATCGACCGGTTAATTGAATTGGCGTTAAAGGTGCTTCATCAAAACAAGGGTATCTTAGTATTGTTAGATTGTCACGTTGGTAGGCATTTCCTTGTAGAAACCTCAGCAAACTGACGTAAGCCTTATTGATGACGCCACATCATCAAATAAGTCTCCTAATTCCATCGCAGCTTCATTTCGCTAATAGTGATAATCAATTATCTAAGTTGCCGAGATAAATTAACATTTAAGATTCACATTTCATGCATGTACTCACGCAAACGCGGGTGAGTTCGCGCTGACACAAACTATAATCTATGTAGCAATGATGTAGAAACATTTCTTATCTAATCTAAGTAGCAGAGATATGTTACATTGGAGTTTCACATTATATTATATTCTCACAAGCAGACACGTACAAGTTTGCGCTTGCACATGCCGCATGTGAACCCACAGCATAAAAACCCAAATCTCAAATGGACATACACCCTGCAATTCTTACCGTCCTACCCTGAAACAGGGGTGACATTGGCAAAGTGAATCATTTCTACAGCATAAGAGTTACAGGGCTTGAGTTATTTGAGATTGGGTTTTTATGTTGTCAGTTTTCATGCAGCATGTGTAAGTGCAAACTTACTATACGCGTCTGCATATGGGAATGCATTAAATATGAATCTTAAATGTAATACATCTTTGCAACTTAAATTAAAGATTATATAGAAACTTTAACCGAAGTGGTTGTCCTCATTACCTGTAAAAATAAATATGTTCCACTTGCCAATATACATCATTGCAACATAGATAAGATTACATTATAATCAATGCACTTTCATCGACATTGTTTACCAGATCAGATGCGTCTTTTTGAAGTTACGCAACTATGCACCAACCTTGGCTGAGGTCCTTGATGCGTGATTCACACCACAACAGCGCCCATTCTATTTGTAAATGATCAAAGTTCGGCTCGTTAGACAGATCCCGATCCAGGGAATGTTTAATCAGACAACAGAACGTCTGCGGTGTAGGAGGAAGGAGGCAGTCCGGGCTTTTGCCGAGGTTTCTGCCAGCAGCTAGGCTAGGGGGGGGGGGGGTGCCCCCCGGTAGTGTGCGCTCTGATTGCAACTAAATTGCAAATACTTTGCTCTCTTTCAATCGCATTACACTCTAGAGAAAAGTTGCAAGAGTCGAGAAAGAGACTCGGGAAAAAAATACCGGAATCCGGACGAACTTTGCTGCTCGGATTTTCAAATACATTCTCGTCTTACAAAGGCTTTTTGTAGGACGTTTTTTATTGTAGTGATATTGATTCCAATAGGAACTAAGCTTAACCTTTTTACAGAGATAAATCCAGACGTGATGTATATACACAGCAATATATATTATTCATACTTACTATATTATTTAAAATTGCAGTGATGGCAAAAAAATTCTTCTTTCCTTGTTAGTTTTTGTTCAGTTAAATTGCGATTTTGTTAAATTTTGAGGAAATAAAGTTAACGTATAATTTCTGAAACCTAAATCAAAGTTGTACAGAGTTATAAATATTAAGGATTTTTTCTACGAGCAGATAGGCTGCAGATTTATAAATATTAAGGATTCATATAAAATGTATTCCCATCAGAAAACACGTACAAATTCGCGCTCACAAATACCGCATGTGGCCTCACAACATAAAACCCAAATCTCAAATAAACATAAGCCTTGCAACTGCTGCTAGCCTTTCCTGAAATAGGGGTAAAATTGGAAGAGTGAACAAATTTTCACAGTATGATTGGTCAGTCACATACCGACATATAAGCCAAGGGACACATACGAAAAATGACATTTAAGAGTATGTAATAACAAGACGTTAAAGAATTCTATAAAAAAACACAATTAATTACGTAAAGTGTATTCCCTGCATTTTTGTATTTTTCTTCTATTGCTGTATTTTTTTCTATGGCTGGTCATGTATTGCACCTTTCACATGACCAAGCTGGAATAAACATTTACTATTATTATTATTAATAATATTATTAAAACCCTAATAATAATGTTAGTAAAATATTATTTAAAAAAAGTGGAATACATAAAAAAAATATTAAAAGCCAGTTCAACCTTTATTTTTGCAAGGTGATGAGGGGGAGGGGTTGTTTTCATGTCAAAATACGGGGGTGAATAAAATTAGAGTCGATTTTGAAATTGAACAAGGGGTGTGCGGCTGCCGATGCGCTGAACATTTTAATTTCGTAGAAAAACCAAAATTAGGACGTTTACCTGCGACAGGTGAGAGCTTCCGCATGACGCACCATCTGGACTTCCACTGAAAATTACAAAATCATTTTATTTTACAGTAAAATACAAAAAGAAAAAAAAAGAAATTTTAGCAGAATATTTGAGAAAATAAAAGGAGTCGAAGAAACTCGCATTTTGGCCGAAAGCTTGGTTGTTAAGATGCTTAAATTTCAAATCAATAAGCTAAGGTTCAATTCCCACTAAGGGTGTCAGAAATGATTGCCCGTTTCGGTGTTAAAACATACTGTAATTTACAATTCGTCCGGTCGATAGCTCAGTTGGTAGAGTGCTCGCATTCTACTCCGTGAGCTCGGGTTCGAATCCCACCGAGGAGGGTGTCAGAAATGATTTCCTATTTCGGTGTTTATTTCAAACCCCATAATAAAATTACCGGCAAGGTTTACTCAGCCTTCACAAGAAATGAGTACCAGCCCCCTCGGGAGCTGGGAAAACCCCTACTTCAACTGAAGTGGTTGGCGTAAGGCCGGCCCCCTTACCTGTAAAAATAAATAGGTTCAACTCGCCACATGCGACCCCTTCGGGGATAACGCGGCAAGAAGTTACACTATATGTGTAGCTAAGTTGAAAAAAAAAAAAAAACAAGAAATGAGTACGAACCCCCTCGAGAGCTGTGTATCACACATTCAGTTGGTAAGATACTTGCGTTCCATGCAAAAAAGCTAGAGTTCAATCCCAATAAGGGTGTCTGAAATCACTACCCGTTTATGTGTTAAAATTTGCTGTATTTCACTATAAAATGATTACCAGCTCTCTCGGGAGCTGGGCTTAACTGAACTTCAACTGAAGTGTTTGGCGTAGGCCCCTCTTAGATGTAGAAATAAATAGGTTCACTCGCCACATGTGACCTCGTCAGGGAGAACGCGGCAAGAAGTTATACTATATGCGTAGCTTATCTTGTAACACCATTTTTTATCAACACAAGCCCTATAGTTTATGCTCCCCTTACTCAAACAGAAGATATTGGTAAGGCAAATCAAATTTACAGTACCTATGGGTGGTCAGCTTTATACCATCTTATAAGTCAAATTTATGTTTTTATACATATAACCTTGTAAAAAGAGATAATGAATGAAATAACTGCGGAACAAAAATATTATATTTTTAATACAAAATCTCTTCTTATCTTTTTAAGGCAAATATTTTTTTTATGAAGCTTTAAAATTATTGAGTGACCGTTAAAATATCCTCTGACTAAGATAATACGGCCTTTCAGTTAGTGAACAGCTGCTGTTTTCGTTCTATAAAATAAGTCTGTTGAAAAACAATATGACCCTTTTGACTGTGTCGAAAAAGTATGCGGTCTCAAATGTTAAAATAAACAGTTTGACAGCAACCATATGCTAGTTAGGTTTGTTTTGATAATATTCTTAAATTTCTTGTGTCAAAGGTTGATAAGCTTCATAAATGGTGGATTTTTTTTCGGTGTTGTCCCCAGAAAGAGCCGCATGTGATGTACGTATACTATTTATTTTTACAAGTAAAGGGGCCTTACGCCAACCACCAAACTCGAAGTGAAGGTTTTTCTGCTCCTCCTTTCTGTTCTCATCTTTTGTGGAATCTGAGTAAACATTGCCGGGATTTGAATTCTAGGTTTGAAAAACATATATGAAATAATAATTTCTCACACTCTTGGTGGGGATCGAACTCTATCCCTCTGGCAGGGGCGTGCATCCCATACAGGCACATGCGCCTAATAGGTAGGCAATGTATGGTAAAAAATAACTTAAGCTTGATATTTAGATTAAAAATTAAAAATTTAAGTTCGATTGGAGCCATCGTTAGCACTTCAGTCAATATCAAATGAGTTATTTTAAAGGAATGGGAGACAATATTTACTCTGAAATGTATTTACCTATACGCTATGCACGCATCTGCCCTCTGCCATAGAAATCAAGCATTTTACCAATAAGAACTTATTTTAAAATAAAACATGTAAACAAATTAAAGCAAATCAGAGGACTAAACCAGATAAATTGTACAAGTGAAAATTACTAAATTTAATTAAAATAGTTGAAATTTTATAATTACCTTTTTGCCATCCCTAAACTTCACTGTCCCCTCAATAATAGAGCTGGTGTCCGCCATCTTTAATATTTATTTTATTTTAATTAACAATGTCACATCACTATTATCATTTTATTTACTTTTACACTCTTCACTTAAATTTCATTAAATTTATAATTTATTAACATATTTAATTATTTTTTTAGAGCTACGATCCTTAATTTTAACACATTCACAACCAACTTGAGTTTAAAAAGTTTTTAAATAGGTTTTAATGTATACTTTTTGAGAATTTTGTCACAAGATAATTTTTCCCTAAAAAAGGATAAAAATTAAAACACATGAAAACAATAAAGTTATCTTCATAATAAAACAAAACAAGTGTCTATTTTTTTTGTTGAAAAAATACATTTAACAAATTTTAACGAAATTAAAATAAAAAATAGCGAAAAAAATTAACACATCAAAAACATTCACGGCAGTCGTTCTATAATCATATAATGCATAGGTGGCATTGACAAAAGTGAACCAAGTTTTTATAGCATAGGTCGTCAGCCTCATACACAACCTTTATGTGAAAAAAAAACAGATGACGAAATTTAAAAAAACACATTATTTTCCACCTTGGATTTATTAGCTATTACGTGATATCTAATCTAATCTAATCTAATCTAAGTTGCAAAGATATGTTACATTGGAGATTCACATTACATGCATTCTTACAACCAGACACGTACAAGTTCGCGCTTGCACATGCCTCATGTGAACCTACAACATAAAAACCAAATCTCAAATGGACATACACCCTGCAACTCTTGCCGTCCTTCCCTGAGACAGGGGTGACATTGGCAAAGTGAACCATTTTTACAGCATGGGTGGTCAGCCGCATACCAACCTATAAGTCAAGGAACACACACACACGACAAATTACATTTTATACATCACTAAATACAAAATATCCATTTACAAATAAAAACAAATTCCAATTTAATAAACCCTAGCCGCCAACATTACAGATCAACCGCCATTTCTTTCTGTCCTTACATACTTCTTTCATTTCCTCCAGAGTCATAATTTTCTTTATACAGGCTCTTCTTTTATTATGACTCTGGATATTCCATTCATTCGCAATTTCGGATATTTGGTCCATCCATACCTTTCTCGGTCTTCCTCTACCACGACATCCATCTATTCTACCAACATATACTTTCTTCGTCAGTCTTTCCTCATTCATTCTCTCCATATGCCCAAACCATCTTAACAAACTTCTCTTAATATAATCTGTAATTCTTTGTTAATACGTATATAAAGAAAATTTTCGCATGGATGAACCTTAATAAAAGAACCTCAAAGCTTCCTTTGTACCTGCTGGAAAATCATCTTCCCCAAAAGAAAAACCTTCAAAAAACCACTCAGATGTGTAATCGCCCCTCCCAGTAATTTGGAGTAGAGAAAAAAACTTCGATAATAAAGTTTTAATAAGTTTTAAAGCAAGAGACATTAACTGCAGCTGTTAGCTTCCGATATCGACTATTTTCGGTAAGCAATTAGGGGTTGGAGGGGACCCCGTATTCCATAGACCTTAGGCGACCCCTTGCGGTATTGCATTCTCTAGAGGGGTTACTGTGAGTCCGAAGGTTTTCAAACTTGTCTCGTCTGACCCCTTCTTTAAAAAAAAACAACTTTAACAATGCAGTAACAGATAGAAAAGAAGATTATTACATAAAATATGTAGGCATAACAAAAAATTCTTGAACATGAGAAAATTTAAGTTTTTTTTTCAGTCTACTCGTACATTTTAAAACTGCATTGTTTTTATGCACGGATCTGATTGTTTGTATTTTTTTTTTGAGTCTAAAATGTTTTTTTTTTAGTCTAAAATGTGAGTCTAAAAACAAAGCCAATGCAGTTTCTCTAACAATGAAGTAATTTGAATAAATTAAGACATCCCAAATAATATTCTTTAAATTATTAACTAGGGAAAATGGTTCATTTTGCCGATGCCATCCCTGTTTCAGGGAAGGTCGGATAGAGTTGCAGGGCTTATATGTTAATTTGAGATTGGGTTTTTATATTGTAGGTCCACATGCGGGGCATGTATTAGCGCGAAAATATAAATGTCTGCTTGTGGGAATGCGTTTAATATACATCTTGAATGATATATTACATCTTTGCAGCATAGATTTAAATTTTAGATTTTTTTTTTTTTTTTTTTAATGGTGTACAACAGGTCACCCTAATTACAGTGCACCCTCTCAGCCATCAACAAGCTGGGAGGAACTCTTTTACCATGAATTTAAAGGTGTCTAAATTGTATTGAAATATATCAATCTTTGATTCGTTAATGAGTTTAACACTCCGAGTTAAAGGATGTTGCGCCAAGACGTCAGTGCGACTCATCGGTACATGAAATAAATCATGACCTCGTCCCCGATTATAGTCATTTGGCACGTACAACCTGAAACCCTCCAACAGGGTGGGACTGTCTATAAACCCGTTGATGACCTTATGAGAGAGCACCATAAGGGTCCCTTTAGTCCAATGAAGGGGTGCTTGCTCAACTGTTGGGAATCTGTGGAACACGATAATGTTAAACATGTCGGGTGGCATTGACAGTGCACCCACGCTTACAGCACGCAGTCCATTTCCTTCCTATCGTGACTAACAATAGGTTGACATTAATGCACCGAAAGTTGCACATGCACTTTGGTAGGGTAATGTTAAAAGCTCTATTTAATCGTACTGCAAGAAAACTAGAAAAATTACTATCTAATATTTGTAGATATTATATTAAAAGAAAGTCACGTGAGATTAATATTACAACTTGTAATAATAGTTAAAAAAAATCTTAGGATGATTGATGATTTTCCTGATGATGCTTTTTAAGGCGAAAATATTCGAGCATACACTAAACAAATAGTGATTTAAAACTGTTTTTTTTTTTAAATACATACAATGGATTTTCATAGTCCCTAACACATATTAGGATGATTTATTTGGTGAGCGCGGTTTTTGTGTGAATCACGCCTTTAAGAGATTTCTGAAAACATCGTCGTTGCTATAGAGAGCGCAAATTCTCAAGAAAGACCTATTCACTGTTGGGCTGGATAGACCTTTGGTGACTTGTCTTTGGTAAAGGTAAATGAATTGTTCAACTCAGAGAAGAGCGTACTTACGAGTATTTGAAAATATAAATTGTGAATTTTTGAGCTCCGCTTAGATTCGAACCCATGACCTTCGATTTACGAGTCCAAAGCGTTACTTCTAGACTACGACCGATCCTGTAGATTTATTTTTAAGCAGAGTTCATTTCACAATTTTTGTTCCTTGACTAATGGTTGGTATGAGGCAACTCTGCAGAGACTCTCGCCACCTCTAGCGGAATGGCGACAGAGTTACAGTAACAGTATGATTCTGACCACACATACTGTAAAATATGATGCACTTTTCCAATGTAACCCCTGTTTCAGGGAAGGTCGGCAAGAGTTGCAGGGCTTATGTTAATTTGAGAGTGGGTTTTTATATTTAATAGTCCACATGTGGCATATGTAAGTGCGAACTGATACGTGTCTCCTTATGGGAATGCCAGCAAGAATAAACTTAAATGTAATGCTTCTTTGCAAATTAGATTATACATAGATGGTCACCTCCTGAATGTCTGACTGCCTGGTGCGAAGTCTTTAAAACGCTATTCACAAGACGTTGATCCATGAGTAGTCTACCGATCATTGTTTTTTAGTACGGAAATTTTCAGTAGGCTACAGTGCATTTGCAGTTGCTGGTCCTCTGGCCTGAAACCACCTGCCACATCATGCGAGAGAGCTAGAGGACCATGGAAAGTTCCGGAATGCACTGAAGACAAGCAAATTTCTGGCATCGTTTGTACCAGCGCCCTTGGAGTGACTACATCACGAAACGGCGCTATAAAGAAATCATCAACTCATCATCATCATCATCAGAGGAACCATGGTTTTGCTATTTATGAATAAAATTGTAACTGTTTCACTCAAAACTTTATTATTTTATAGGCTTCTTAGAATTACCATAAATAACAATTTGGTGTGTTTCTAGACTTTGTTAGAAGGTTTGAGAGCATTCCAGTACATTGGTGCACTATTAATTATATTTAATTTAAATTATTATCTTTCAAGAAACTAATTATTTTTTCTACTTGTATACTATAAATCATGAAAGTATACTCTAAATGAGTTTTTTTTAATGTTTTAATTAGATTTTTATGCATTGTTATTAATTATTTTGCGCTCTGAAGATTAATTATTTTAATTTTGAAAAGCTGTGTTAATTATTCAGTAACAAGAATGTTAACTAATAAAGTTAAATGAGATGAATGCACTAGTGGAAATTAATGAATTACCGCTGTATGCAAATTTTCATTAAATTTCAGTAAAGATATTAAGTATACTTGGCCTGAAGTATTTTTTGTTCGATCTTTAATTTTAGTGCTGTATAAAATGTAATTTGTCGTGTGTGTGTGTTCCTTGACTTATAGGTTGGTATGCGGCTGACCACCCATGCTGTAAAAATGGTTCACTTTGCCAATGTCACCCCTGCCTCAGGGAAGGACGGCAAGAGTTGCAGGGTGTATGTCCATTTGAGATTTGGTTTTTATGTTGTAGGTTCACATGAGGCATGTGCAAGCGCGAACTTGTACGTGTCTGGTTGTGAGAATGCATGTAATGTGAATCTCCAATGTAACATATCTTTGCAACTTAGATTAGATTAGATTAGATTAGATATTTAATGCATGCCCACAAGCAGGCATATGTAAGTTCGTGCTTACACAGTATATAAGATATTGAATCACATTATAAAACACATTAAATTGTTAATATAATTATCATTAAGTTGTAAGGATTTATAACATATAAGGTTCATATTAAATGTATGTCCACAAGCAGGCGCCTTTAAGTTTGCACTTAAAATGCTGCGTGTTTACTTATTTCCACAAATGAACATAAACCCTGCAAATTTTCAGACGTTCTCTGAAACAGGGATGACATTCAAGATTCGCAAAATGAACCAAATTGTACAGTATGTGTGTTCAGTCTCATACCAACCTATTAGTCTATTATCTATAATGTAAGTTCACTTTGCCAATGTCACCCCTGTTTCAGGGAAGGTCGGAAAAAGTTGTGGGGCTTATGTTCATTTGAGGTTTGGATTTTATTTGTAAGTACCTACACATTCAGCATTTGTAAGCGCGAACTACACTTGTTGGTTTGTGGGCATACATCTGAGAGCTTTAAATTAATATATCCTTGCAACTTAGATTATAGATTATAGATAGATTAAGTTGCTGGATGTAGTTAATTGCTTGTATTCCTTGACTTATAGGTTGTTATGAGGATGACCACCCATACTGTGAAAATGGTTCACTTTGCCAATGTCTCCCCTGTTTCAGGGAAAGTCGGCAAGAGTTGCAGGGCTTATGTTCATTTGAGATTGGGTTTTTATATTTAAGGTCCATATGTGGCATGTGTGAGCGCAAAATTATGCGTGTCTGCTTGTGGGAATGCATTTCTGTACCTTAGAGCATAAACAACGGTAGTCCACTTTTTTGCGTTTTTGAGTTAATGATGCAGAAATTATAACAATTAGCTGTTCTATAAGTGGTACAAATATTGGAGTCCTCGGACTCATAGTTACTGAGATATCAAGTGTAATAAATATGGGATGCACATATAAATGCGAGCATAAACCACGGAAGTTCCAAATACGTGGTTCACATTACTTCACATTAAATAAATATCGATAAAAGAAGATAAACAAATTTTACAGATCAAAAATATCTCATCTAGTTTAGAAGTTATGATGGTTTTATAAAAGTGCACATTTTCACTAAAACTCTAAATATTTAAAATTCATATTAACTGCATGTCCACTAACGGACACTTGTAATTTTGCATTCAAATCCAATTCTCAAATGAACATAAGCCCTGTAACTTTTTACAAACGTCCCTGAAGCAGGAGAGACATTGGCAAAGTGAAGCCTCATGAGTGGTCAGCCTAATATAAAACAATAAGTCAAAGACGTCAAGTAACACATTCTTATTTTAATCAAGAAAGAAACACATATCTAATCCTAAAAGAGAATTTTAATGCTATTGTTTCAATATTAGAAACGAAACGAGAGAATACAGTTATCTCTTCATTCATATCTGAATTCAGAAGGGTAGAAATAATACAATAAAATATCTAAATCCATTAAGTTCAATGGAATCTAATATGCAGTCATCATAGGAGAGATACAGTAACATCAAAGGAGAGATACGTCATTAAAATAGCAATCTAGTCGGTAATAATAGATTCACAATGAGAGGGGAGAAAAGAGGGTAAGTATCTCGTACACTCCCCTCGATTGCGTAAATCGAAAAAACGTATGACAACTAAATCACTCACTAAGAGTGCTGTCGTATATTTGATGCATTTTCGCATTGTACCTGCATGTAAATGCTTTATACTCACGATGTTGGACATGATTCATATAAATATGTAATGGAAAATAGATAGAATTTGCTAAGCTTGTTAGTGATATCTTTTCATGTATCCCCCAAAGAAATTTGTAATGGATTTTCATAAAAAATACTTATAAAAAAAACGCAACTAAGCTACACATATAGTGTAACTTCTTGCTGCGTTATCCCCGAGGGGGTCGCATGTGGCGAGTTGGACCTATTTATTTTTACAGGTAAGGGGGCCGGCCTTACGCCAACCACTTCAGAAGAAGTTGGGGTTTTCCAGCTTTCGGGAGGGCTGGTACTCATTTCTTGTGAAGGCTGAGTAAACCTTGCCGGTATTTTTATTTTGGGGTTTGAAATAAACACCGAAACGGGAAATCATTTCTGACACCCTCGCCTCGGCGGGATTCGAACCCGAGCTCACGGCATGGAATGAAAGCACTCTACCAACTGAGCTATCGACCGGACTAAATGTAATAATAATTGAAATAATTTTTAAATCTATAGAAAAGTATACACTTAAAGACGTAGGTGTAGATTTATGAAATGTTGTCAAATAATTATGTAGATTTATAAATTATATCTGAATTTTGGTTTCATTTCGCTGCCTTAGTTCTTGTTTGCCGTATAGACCATTAAGCTAATTGTACATGAGCAATGTTTGCATGTGTACTGGACCAATGTGTCTTATGGAAACAGGAAATTGATTTAAAAAATATTTAAAACGACTCTCACATTATCGAGTTGTACGTTTTCTCTTAACTCAGATTTTGTAGAATTTGATTCTTAAGACAACTGCATTAAAAAGTTACGTTTGACAGAATTGGTCTATACGGCAAACAAAAACTGGGGGAGCGATTTATAAAATATAAATCTAGAAAAATTTACAGCCAGTAACTGCATTTTGAAAATATCTTTAAATCAGAATTTTGCATTGATAAAAAAAAATGAAAGAAAGATGAAGCCTGTTGTTTTTTTAATAAAGGTGTAAATAGAAAAAAAGTGGAAACTCGTACTTCAAATGGAGTGGTTGGCGTACGGTTTCCCCCCTTTACCGTAAAAATAAATAGGTTCACTAGCTACATGCTACCCCTTCGGGCAGAGCCTGCAAAGAAGTTAAACTATAAGTGTAGCTTCGTTGAGTTACAAAATATATAAGCCACATCGTTGGTCTATTTAAAATTTTATAAGGTCAAATCTTTGTTTTATTTTTTAGTAAATAACCTTCAAAAAATTGTGGCCAAAAACTCACTCAGATGAAAACCAGATAGTTTCATAAGGGCAAAAGAATCAGTTTGGTAAAAACAATAATTATTTATTAGCATATGAACCTGGAAAAAAGTTTTTCCCTCGGCAAACTATTTTGAGAAAACATGGAAAGGGAAAAGGAAGGCTTTTTCCAGCGAGAAAATGGAACGGAATAGTAAAGGAATCTACGGATATTTACATAAGGAAGCTTTTCCCGAGTTCATACAATATTCATACCGTTGATGTTTTATTAATTCAGCAAGTCGACTTGTCAAAGTATCGATGGGTCATGTCAGGACCGTGCATTCAATACAGGCACATGTATCCTTGAGTTAGGCAAAAAAAAGTTTTTTTTTTTACAATAAATTGATTTGGGAAGAGAAGTGCAATTCACCAACCTATTCTGCCTGGCCCGAAACAGGTATTAATATTATCAATTAATAATTCATTATTGTTTATTTTAATGAATTATTATGAATTAAAAAAAAATTGCCCGGCGGGCAAACGTCACTCTTGCATATGACTACAGTCCTTTCCAACCAAAACCAGAAAATATATTTTTATTTTCTCTAGCGACCCGGCCGGGTGACGTCACAATTTTGTTTGTGCGGACCTCATTGGCTTTTTATGTACCTACATTTTCGCACGTACGTTCATTGCATTACTTGCCTAGTTTGTGGGTGCGACCTCACTTGCGTGTTGCTAATTTCACTAATTTGATCAAGCCATTCTTTTTTTTGTCTTTCCCTTCCATGCTCCGTAATTCACTTTTTTCTTAATGTAGCTGTAATTGTTGTTCTGTCAGCTTTACACTAGGTGTGACCAGAGCCTTTCTAGAATGGTAGAAGTTTTAATCAACCAAGCTTTTGACCGAACAAATACATTAAATGCATTCTACTTTGATATTGAAATTTATGTTTCAATTTCAGTATTTTTAGAAAAAATATTTTCTAATCTTAAATACAAAAAAAAAAATATTCAGCAATTTATTTGCCTCTATCGAACGCACGCGGCTGAATTGAAGGTTTTTATTTATCAAAGTGATATTCCTTGACTTACAGGTTAGATTGAGGCTCACCACCCATACTGTAAAATATGTTTCACTTTGCCAATGTCACCCCTATTTAAGAAAAGGTCGGTAAAATTTGCAGAGTTTATGTTCACTTGAGGTTTGGATTTTAATATTTTATAAGTACACATACAGCATTGTAGGCACGAGCTTACACGTGCCTATTTGTTGATATGCATTTAATATTGATTTTGAATGTTATTTTATCTCTTTGCAACTTAGATTATCAATTACATATACCATTTCGGTTTAATTCATTAGATTTCATAAAAAAAAACAGTTTTTTTCTATTTTTCCGTATGAAAAAACAAGCATTAAACCGGATTAAAAAATTAAAACCACTTAATGAATAATGGTACTGGATTTTAAGGTCTGAATGACAACTTTTTTTTTACCGAAGCGAAGAAAATTTATTCTTTAATGATTTCCAAAAAACTTTTAAATCAGAACATTGAGCGGCAAAAAGAAGAAAAAATAAAAGTTTTTTTTCTTCTGCTATAATTCCATCCAAGTGGGGTTTTATTATCTAAGAAGTTTGTCTCTCCGTTTCTTTTTTTTAAATCTGTCCGTCTCACAGCTAATGGCCGAAGCGAGATCTTTCGAATGTGCCGTTTGCAATTTGAGATTGAAAATCCTGATTGCATTTAGTATTCGAGAAGTTTTTTGTAAATAAATTAACAGTAAATCCTTAGTAGATGAGACATGAATAAGATTTTATGTCTTTAACCTGTATCTTAATATTTGGTGTAGGCTCACAAGCAGACACATGTGAGTTCACGCTTACATGTCATGCTGCATGTGTCCTGTGTTAAGCCTCAAACGAGTAAAACCCCTGCAACTCTTGTTGCATTTCATTGAAATAGGGGTGATATTGGCAAAATTAACCACCCATACTATAGAAAATGGTTCACTTTGCCAATGTCACCCCTGTTTCAGGGAAGGACGGCAAGAGTTGCAAGGCTTATGTTCATTTGAGATTGGGTTTTTATATTGTAGGTCCACATGCGGCATGTGTTAGCGCGAAATTATACATATCTGCTCTTGGGAATGCATTTAATATAAATCTTAAATGATATATATCTTTGCAGCTTAGATTAGATTAGATTAGAACCAATTTTTACATTGTAGGTGGTCAGTCTCATATCAAACTGGACCTAAGCAAACTTGAAAATAAAATAAATGTCTTATTAAATCGAGTTATTACTGGCTGTTTTGAGTTATTTTTAAGTTGAGTATAATTTTTGTTAATTGACGTATAGGTTAGTATGAGGCTGACCACCTATACTGTAAAAAATGCCTCACTTTTACAATGTCACCCCTGCTTCAGAGAAAGTTAGCAGAGTTGTAGGGCTTATGTTCATTTGAGATTGGAATTTTAAGCCGCAAATCCACATGCGGCATGTGCAAGCGCAAACACACACATATCATGTAATGTGAATGTTAAATGTAATGCAACATTTCAACTGAGATTAAAGAGGAATTTTTATTTTAACAGAGTTGAGTTTTTTTTTTGTTTTTTTTTAACTAGATTCGTATCACAACATATGATCCGTACAGAATCAAAGCTTTCCATGCAGGATTGTCTTTAAATGAGATGAATAAATAATAATTTTAATAATTTTCTCATCATTTCCTTGACTTATAGGTTGGTATGAGGCTGACCACCCATACTGTAAAAAATGGTTCACTTTGCCAATGTCACCCCTGTTTCAGGGAAGGTCGGCAAAAGTTGTGGGGCTTATGTTCATTTGAGGTTTGGATTTTATTTGTAAGTACACATTCAGCATTTGTAAGCGCGAACTACACTTGTTGGTTTGTGGGCATACATCTGAGAGCTTTTAATGAATATATCCTTGCAACTTAGATTATAGATTATATTATAGATGTCTATGCACTAATCTTGTTTTGAAAACCATCCTAGATTCTTTCTTTCATTATTTGATTCTTTCTACTCAATTTTATGCCTGAAGTAACGTTTAAAAAAACTGTTTTTGTTTACCATATTTTTAAAGTATTTTTTATAGATATGCGATAAAAAATATTTATGTATGTGCATTAACTTAAAATATAATTCATAATCTAATGTTATTTAGATAACAAAAAGATTTTCTGATGCGCCAGTTCATTATCATTTTGTTTTCCAATACACCGTTTTTTAACTTTCCATATTTTAATAAACTTACATTAAAATTAATTTTAAAAAGTCACCAAATAAACGTAAAACAATAAAAAAAATCCACTCATTGTTTAAAACAATCCTCGGGAGATAAACAATTGACGCACAAAATTTTCAAAACCACACAGAAAAAAAATACTTGAAAATCAATTGATTTATTAACATTCACTCTTCACTCCACTCGTCGAAAATTCAACACTTTAATCCATTACTACTTTCACAAAATTCTATTGAAATATGTGGGATCGCGATGTTTTGGTTTTCTTTTTATAAACGACGCGCGGACACCCTTCCACCACGGAGGCTAGAGCCAAACTGAGAATCTAGCTGGGAGAAACGAGGGGGGGGGGAGGGGGAGGGAGGGTTTCTACTACCCCAAATTTTAATGTGACCCTTTGAGTATATAAGTTTTATTGATGTTTTTTTTTTCGGGATGCTGCGTACATTTTATTTTGATGGGCGATCTAAAAAATGACACCCAGAGGTCTGAGATATGGTTTGTTGATTTTTTGAATCTTGAAATCAATGCCGTTTAAAGCGATGTAATTTTTTTATGGTTGTAATATTTCTTTATACGGAATAATTCGCATGAAATGAGTATTAAAATCAAAAGTAGGAATTTATATGATTTCGAGAATATTGTGATTTGCCTTTCTTAGTAAAAGTAATGAAATTAGAAAAAATATATTTAAAAAAAAAGAATGAATTTCTTTTTCCAAGAAAATTTTACATAATGCAATATATTTATTTGCGTAAATCGAAGAAAATTTATTTTATGTGAATTATTTCGAGATTAAAAAAAATGGGTTGTAGAAATATAATGGAAAACGAAGATGGTTTTAAACTAGAATAACGATTTTAAGTCATTTTTTACACACACAAGAAAAAAAATACTAACCGTTTTCTATAGAATATCTGTTTTTTTTCAACGTTTCGTTGAAGTCGTTCAGACATGTCTCTTCTTCGACGAAAAAGCAAGTTCTTCAACTCTACACATGAAGATAAAAAATTTCTTACTTTATTCATCAATTAATATTTTTTAACTATATCATAAAAATAAAACTGGCAAAAAAACACTTCATCCACTTTTTCTCTGTCTACAAAAAAAAAAACATTTTTTTTATTTTTGAGAATATTTATTACAAAAAGCGTGTATAAATGCCAAGAGCCATTGACTTTTCTTCCCTCAAGCACACATGGATACATTTACATAAAACAAATATTTTTTCAATCTCTTTTCAGTCAATTAATTTCACATAAAGGCGCCATATGATGCAAAAAAAATATGTTTACCCGCCAAACACTCGTCCCTTCACCCTTCTGTAAGTATTGAAAAATTCCACAGCTTCAATAACTACCCCGGCCACCTATCATATTTTAAATTATTTGAGAGATAAGTAACACAAGTATAAAAAAAATCCCTTCGATTGAAAAAATAGAAAATGTATGGAATAAACTACAGCACCCCTAATGAGTGATTAAGTTTTTATACTTTTTTTCTTATGTTCAATATTTGGATTGAAAAGATACGTACTTTGTATACGAGATGAACTGCTGTTTAGTTGGACAATATTGAAAAGGGGTTGTATTCTTGAAATAATAAAAATCTTACGAATTCGAAAAATGTCACGCGTGATTTTTCATCATAAAGAGTGCACTTCTCCCATTATTAAACGCTACATAAACTCCCATTGATTGGATAAATTGAAAAAATATACGGAAACTAAATCATTCACTAGGAGTCCTTTTATACCTTCAATACATTACGATCAACGCAATCGAGGGGGCTTATAAATTTTATGTTTGTTTTATTTATTGTAATTTGTAATCCGTATTACTTGACGTCTTTTAGATAAGTATAACGACCCACGAAACAGTATAAAATAGTTTACTTTGCTAATGTCACCCCTGTTTCACAAATATCTGCATTATTTGTAGTGCTTCAATTGAAGTGTGGGCTTCCCAGATCCCGAGGGGGCTGGTTCTCATTTATTGTGAAGGTTGAGTAAACTTTTGAGATCGAACCCTTGCTCTCGGCGTGGAATGCAAGCATTCTACCAATTGAGCTATCGACCTTTATACGAGCTTGGTCGTCGTCGCTACAAAGCGCCAATTCTCAAGCAAGACCCAGTTGCTGTAAGGCTGATTGGACCTTTGGTGACCGGGCATTGGTAAAGGTTTATGAATTTTTCGACGCAGCGAAGAGCAAATTTGAAAATATAAATGGTATATTTTTTGCGTTCCGCCAGGATTCGAACCCACAACCTTCCCATTCAGAGTCCGAAGTGTTACCACTGAACTACGGACCGGTCTGAGTTATTTTAAAGGAATAGGAGAAAATATATATTCTGAAATATATTTGCCTATCCCCTATGCATGCCTAGTGGTCGTATTTAGTCCGATAAAAAGAGATAAAGTCCTTGATAAGTCAAAGCAGCAGAATATTACCAATCTTAGATTATAGATTATATATTAATGTACACTTTTATGAATACGTCACCGGCTCGAGTCCCAGCGGGCTAGTGCAACACATGCATTACTTTTGTTCATTGTGTGAGGACAATAGAACTATTAGTCCGCGTGCAAATGGGAACTTGTTCGTTCGGGGACAGGGGTATTCCTATGTGGAGTCACAACCCGCCCCAGGCGTCACATCTGTGCTACTAAGCCCACCCCCATTGTTGCTGTGACGGTTCAATACTTTATTTTTTAGACCGGACATTTAGGTTTGCATTGTGAGAGATAATTTCAAACTAAATTGTTTTTTAGTATACAGTACTTATACTTTGTTTTTACAGGGACGGTGAAGCGCCATTTTTAATAATTACACTCCTTGACTTATAGGTTGGTATGCGGCTGACCACCCATGCTGTAAAAATGGTTCACTTTGCCAATGTCACCCCTGTCTCAGGGAAGGACGGCAAGAGTTGCAGGGTGTATGTCCATTTGAGATTTGGTTTTTATGTTGTAGGTTCACATGAGGCATGTGCAAGCGCGAACTTGTACGTGTCTGGTTGTGAGAATGCATGTAATGTGAATCTCCAATGTAACATATCTTTGCAACTTAGATTAGATTAGATTAGACACTCCCAATTCAACTGAAGTGGTTGGATCCCTCTCCTGTAAAAATAAATAGGTTCTACTTGCCACAAGCGATCCCTTCAGAGAGAAAACGTTAAGAAGTTACATTATGTGTGTAGCCTAATAGCGTTTAAACAATTATTCCTTGACTTATTAACGAAGAAAGTGTACAGAGGAAATATCAGAAGAAAACGTGGAAGAGGAAGACCGAGAAAGGAATTGATAGACCAAATAGGTGAGATTGCGAAAGAATGAAACCTGCAGAGTGAGAATAAGAGAAGAGCATGTATGCAGAAAGAGATGAATGTTGATGAGAGATGAAAAAGGTATACAAGCACAGAAAAAAGTGGAAACGCATCTGCGGAGGTACCGGCCACCCTTAGTGGAACAGTGGTAGGAATACAGTGACTGTAACAGCTTATTGGTTGATATAACTCTGACTTGGGATGGCTTGAGCCACTAAATGGCGCCCAAGAAGAGAAGTAACAAATAATTCAATTATATAATGTCACCCCTGTTTCAGGTAAGGTCAACAAAAGTTGGACGGTTTATGTTCATTTGAGGTTTGGATTTTAATTTGTAAGTACATATGCAGCATTTGTAAGCTCGAAATTCTACGCGTCTGTTTGCCAATGTTACCCCTGTTTCAGGGAAGGTTGGCAAAAGTTGTGGGGCTTATGTTCATTTGAGGTTTGGATTTTATTTGTAAGTACACAATCAGCATTTGTAAGCGCGAACTACACGTGTTGGTTTGTGGGCATACATCTGAGAGCTTTAAATGAATATATCCTTGCAACTTAGATTATAGATTTATTATTATAGTATATCATTTTGGAACTTAGATTATTGACAAGTAATTAACCTCAATATTCATCCAACATTGAATGTTTCGGTAACTGACATAAACTTCTATATATTATAAACTTCCAACGAGTACAATTACCGTATTATTGGTTACAATTTCAGTTTATAACTTTGTATGGGCGTAGATACGAACCAATTACTACTAGACTTTAGGTAGTATTAAAACTATAACTATATCGAGTAGAAACATACGTGAATACTCAACAATAAAGTAGACAGAGAAATGTATGCAAGCAGCATCAGCGCCACTAGTGTATGATTAAGTTTGCTTACATTTTTAGATTTACGCGATTGTAGAATATTTATTCAATGTTTTGTACTTGAGTGGCTGGGCCTATTTGTTTTGTAGTTTCATGTTAGAATGACACAGTGACAAAATGACGCATTATACAACGACAAATGAGAGAACGACACATGACTGAACATCACGTGGCAGAATGACACATGACAGAACATGAAATGACAAAACATCATAGGACAAAACATCATAACAACTGTCATGTTGCTTGTTTATGTTTTTTTTTCAATAAATAAACAAATCATATGACAAAACATCACATACATAAAACAGAACATAACATCAACGGCACATGAGAAAACATCACAAAATAGAAAACACATAAACGGCATGACAAAAAAATGAGACATGAAAAACATGAAAAAATTAAGCTCGTGCATATATATTATTTGGCAAAGCTTATACAAAAATATACAACGTCTCTGATTCTTATTATGAGATTTAAAAAAACATACTTAGATGCACATAAAGAGCAACTTCTTTACGCGTCATCCCCGAAGCAGTCGCATATGGCGCGTGGAAGAAAATAAAATGTTTGTGCTGTTTGTCACGTGATGTTTTCTCATGTAGCTTTTGGTGGCATGCTCGTTTTATAAATGTGATGTTTTTTCTTTGTGTTGTTTTGTCATAGTAATGTTCTGTCATGTGTCGTTCTGTTATGTTTTTTTCTGTTATGTGTCGATCTGTTATGTATAGTTCCGTCATGTGCCATTTTGTCATGTGTCGTTTTGTCATTATGCCGTTCTACCACCTGCCACTTTGTTTGGCATAACGACAGACCTAGAGCGCGACCGTTTTCATGGCGGTATACGAACATATTAAGCATCTTCGGGACTTAATTTAAATTTAATATCATCGTTCAGTGTCTTTGAACTAGTATAAAAGGCATTAAATTGTAATTTAACTAAATTGCATACGTCTAGGTCCTTAAAGGTTCATATGAGGCTGACCACCTATGCTGTAAAAAAAGGGTTCATTTTACCAATGTCAGCCCTGTTTCAGGGAAGGTCGCCAAAAGTGTAAATTATATTTTGTATTGTTTGTGTATTAACACTGTGAAAATTCATAATGTTTAGTTTACAATTTTTTTAAGGAATTCAAAGAATTCAAAGTGTAAATTATGTTCATTTGAGATTGGGCTTTACGTCCACATGCGTCATGTTTAAGTGTGAACTTATACATGTCTGCTTGTGGAAATGCCTATAATGTGAATCCTTAATGTAACATATCTTTGCAATTTAGATTATAGATTAAAGATAGGTCCTTGACTTGACTTATATGTTTATTTATGTGTAGGCATTTACTTGCTTGTTTATGTGTGTATATACGTAAGTATTTGATACTGTGTTTTATGATACTTCTCATATTTTCTCGAAACATCCACTCGAGAAGCTTCTCGTATAATCCGGTACATGCGATACTAAGCTTTAGACATCTATAAATATGGACTACGGTGCTGTGAAGCAATCAGTACACACAAGTACCTGTGCCGTAAAACCACCAGTACAGAAATTAAAGTGTAAACCATATGTGAGCCAATTGCAAAAATAGATTCTGTGAAATAAATTCAATTGGAATTTTATTAAAAAATGAACCCAAAGTAAATCGTTATAATATCTCTCGAACCATACAATAAAACAGTTTTAAAACATCATAGATGGGATAGTTCAGTATTCATTTGACTCTGAATGACTCAAGAGTGACTCAATTTGCGTGAATAGTCCATGTACCAGATAGCCCATGGACTCTGGACACGAAGTTGGTATGAATTGTTAATTGTACAAAGTTTCGGAGTGGGACAGACTGGCTCACTAAGCTACTGTCTGATTTTGGCAGTCGGAGAGCGCTGTCGAACGTAGCAAACGGATTAGCGATTACCCTGCAAGCTCTCGAGGCCATTCAGATGCAAACAGTGTGCAAGGGATAGTAGTTTAGTTAAAATAAAGGATGAATAGTTAAACAGTTGTAAGGGAGACAGAAGGAACGGATGACAGTTTTTTTTTTAAATAATGTATTTCTATAACAAATATATTTTTCTTCGTAATGGTATGATAACAACGTAGGCGCTGGAGAAATTAAATCAACTCATGAATTTGTCATGTATGTTCCTTGACTTATAGGTTGGTATGCGGCTGACCACCCATACTGTAAAAAAAAATTGTTCACTTTGCCAATGTCACCCCTGTTTCAGGGAAGGACGGTAAGAGATGCAGGGCTTTTGTTCATTTGAGATTGGGTTTTTATATTGTAGGCCCACATGCGGCATGTGTTAGCGCGAAATTATACATGTCTGCTTGTGGGAATGCATTTAATATAAATCTTAAATGATATATATCTTTGCAGCTTAGATTAGATAAGATTAGATTAGATGAAGAAAAACTATGTTGTATATATTATTTTTTAAATTATTAAATTACAAAGAGATTCGTAAAAAGTGATTCACTTACATAATTTTGCCAGAAACAAATATTAACATTAGCAAGTAATTAATGTTTTGATTTACATTTTTATTTAACAATCATAGTATCTGTTGATTCAGACACCCGAAGGGACTCGAACCAGCATTGTTTAAATTTCAAACACGCTTTTCTACAATCCTGCAGTGTTACTTTCCGCTCCGCTGTTAAAAAAACTACACTGGCTTCGTTTCCCGGAGAGGGTGGTCTACCGTGTTTGTCTGATGGTATATAAAGCCATCAATGGCTTGGCTCCACCTTATCTGACTGACATGATTTCGCCTGTTGAGATGGGTGTGAGGAGGCAGACACTCAGATCTGCGGGCGATGGTGCGATCAATTTGGTTCAGCCGCACCGTCAGATCCGTACAAATTTTGGAGACCGTGCTTTCTGTGTTGCGGGTCCGGTGGAGTGGAACAGACTGCCACCCGGAGTGAAAAACTCCAAATCTATGGGCATATTTCGCGGAGCTCTCAAGACGCACCTTTTCAAAAAGTCTTATCCGTGATCGGAGAGGGCCCTTGAGGTGTGACACACACAAAAACGGCGCTCTCTTATCATGTGCAATTAAAAATAAATAAGCCTGATATATATATATATATACTTTTTAAAGTTTGTGTATTCACACAGTGAAAATTCATTTTTATAAATAATTATAAAAAATTATAAAAAACACAGAGTTTTATTTTCACAAATTGAGTATTTATTTCAACCTCAAGTACTTTCGACTTATTCACGTCATTGTTTATTATTCGACTTATTCACCATGTTTAAGCGCGAGTATCCTCTTGATAATGACGTGAATAAGTCGAAAGTACTTGAGGTTGAAATAAATACTCAATTTGTGAAAATAAAACTCTGTGTTTTTTATAATTTTTTATAATTATTTATAAATATATATTTACTTTCATAAGATTTTTATCAACTGAATTTCATGATATGTTTCAGTTACACTTATTTTATATTATTTATCCCTTGTCAATCGTTTTAAATAACTTTAACCCTGTCTTGGTTAGAACAAACTTAAAGATATAGTAAGTTACATTCCCATCATCGGCAAATTACCGAAATTAATATAATTTGACAGCAATCATGTCTTGTAGACAGAACTATCTACGAGTATTTTGATAAATACTTGATTTGAGTTTGTTATGAACAATTGGTTTTGACATCGAATTTTCTAACAACTTAATTATTTCATCTGCAAATTAAATACTCACGGTGTTATTCACACAGAAAATCCATGGCTTAACCACCTGGTAACGTGAATTTTTCGTACAAAAAACGATGACCTATGGATTACCTACGGATCAAACGTGTTGCGAATAATCTTGTCAATTGTTTATCTTAATTGTAATTAAATATCTTTTAATGGATTCGCAAACATACCATTTGCATAGTCAGGTGGTTTAATGTATATTTGCGTGTTTCCCGATCTTTGATACAAGTGGCACAAAAAAGGCGTATTTGTATTCTTATAACTACCGTCCAAATAGATCGTGTAAACTTTGATGTAGATAGGATTACAAACAAAATAAATACAGCCCTATTATTGAATAAGACTGCCTGCCTTATTTGCAGGAGAAAGTGATTCCACATGCACAAAATCGTCCTCTTAGTGATTGTGTGTCTTATGTCCATCAGAGGTAATGTTTGAGCTATATTTGTATGTGAACTGGACCAATGTGTCTTATGAAAACTGGAAATTGATTTAAATAAAGATAACAGCTCTCACATTATCGTGTTTTGCATTTTTCTTTTAGCTGAGATTGTGTAGAATGTGATTCTTAAGACTACTTCATTGAAAGGTCATCTTTGAATTAAATGACAGATAACCAATCACTGGGGAGATAAAATACCGTCGAGAAACATGCAGGGCTCTATTTCTACTATGTCTAAAATTCCTAGATTAGATTATAATAGAACAACTTCTAGTGTTCCATAAAAGCTCTGAATACAGCGTTAATAAATTAACGTTGATTTGCTGACAGGCGCTTTTGTTTTGGACCATCCTAGAAAACAAACTGACGTCCTTGTTATTCTCACAACCTAAAATAATCCAGAATTTGTCGTTTACGAAATTGTGAACTACACGAATACTTTCGGGAGTTTTAATTCTATAATCTATAATCTAAGTGGAAATATATTATTTAATTGATTGTAGAGGCATTAACTTTGTAATCGTTCATCTTAAGAGATAAAAATTAAACCACTTTGTTTTAGATTACTAGGAGTATTTTATTTAATTTTATACCACAACCGGTTTCGCAAAAATCCGTTCGCATCATCAGGTGGATAAATTAATACTAAATGGTGTAGAAACGGAATCAATCTTAGAGGGTGTCTTTGTGTGAGGGTTATATTACATTTTAAAGATTCATATTCATTGCAGAGCATAATCAGACATGTATAAGTTCGCTCTTGCACATGCCGCATGTGTACCTACAATATAAAAACCCAAATCTTAAAAGGAACATGAGCAGTGCAACTCTTGCCGACCTTCCCAGAAACAGTGGTAACATGGGCAAAGTGAACCATTTTTACAGTAATTGTACAAAATGAAATACTTAAGATTTATCTTTGAAATCCAGAGTCATAATAAAATCATATTCAGATTCATGATAAAAAGAGAACTTGTATGAAGAAGGTTATGACTCTGGATGAAATGAAAGAAGTATGTAAGGACAGAAAGAAATGGTGGTTGATCTGTAATGTCGGCGGCTAGGACTAGGGGTTTAAAATTACAATTTAATATTAATATGTTAAAGTTTTGATGTCCATACATATTATTTGTTGATTTTACAAATATAAATTGTTGCCTATGTTCCTTGACTTATAGGTTGGTATGCTGCTGACAACCCATGCTGTAGAAAATGGTTTTACTTCGCCAAAGTCACCCCTGTTTCAGGGAAGGTCGGCAAGAGTTACAGGGTGTATGTTCATTTGAGATTTGGTTTTTATATTGTAAGTCCACATGTGGTATGTTTAAGCGCGAACTTATACGTGTCTGCCGATGAAAATCTAAATAATGTGAATCCCCAATGCTACATATCATTGCAACTTAGATTAGATTAGATTAGAAATATAATACTTTATCCAATTTTTAAAAAGACTTCAATTTCGCTAAGCGACAAAATGTGTTACTACATCCAATATGTATTTTTGTAATCATCTAAAAATACAGAATTAATCTCTTTGAGCGCGCACGCCGCCCAGCTGACGCGTCCACAGCGATCCCATATCCAGATAAAACCTACAATCTTTATTAAAACACATTAAAACAAATCGCCCGGCTTCGCCCAAATATCAATTTCGTGCATCACTTTAATATGCGTTATGAAAATGAATCGATTACCAAATTGATGTCGACACGACTTCTCCCCCTCACGGGTTCGGAGAGAAACAGGGGTGGATGTGGCAAAGGGGAAGCCGCCCTTTCTTCTTTTTCTATTGACCAACTCACGCGCTGTTGGGGTTGGCCCGTTTAGGGTGTCATTTTCATTTAGTTCATTTGTGTTTAGGATCTTGGTGTTTTTAATTGTCCAGGGATGGAAGTGTCATCCCCACGGTAATTCTAACCTACCGAATATCGGTAAAATTTGTGTGAAGACCTGTCAATCCAAGATGGCCTCAAGTGAACAGCTGATTAGTCTTCCTACAAATGTTACCGACATCCGGTGGGTAAAAATTACCGTGGTAATGAGACTTCCAGCCCTTGTTTAGTCCAGGAGTTGTTTTGTCTTTCTCTGGATAATGGTCGAAAAGATATTAAAGAACTTACATGATTTACTGCATGATAGTTTAGTGTTAAGAATGTATACCTGTGTGTTTTTGTGATTGTGTGCTTACGCTTGCTTACTTGTTGTGTATGTGTGTGTGTGTAGACGTGACTATTTTACACTTTCAATGCTTTGCACTGTTGATACTTCTGATACACTCTAGAGATATGTTATTCTAGATGCGTCAGGAGCACGCTGAAATAGGCCTTAGTTCCATTTACATAGGCTGCAGTTTTGTGAAACAGCCACTGATCGAGTGGTCGATTAACGCTCTAGCCGTGAAACCGACAAAAGCAGAAGATGTAGAGTGAACCATTTATAATGTTCTTTAAATCTAAATCTAAATATAAGCGGCAAAGATATATATAATTTAAGATTCATATTAAACGCATTCCCACAAGCAGACATTTATAAGTTTGCGCTTAAACATACTAGTGTAAGAGCCGGCCGCACGAAACCTTACCTCATTTCTACCAGGCAGAGACTAGTAAGAGGTGATGCTCCACATTAATTACCTGCTTTTAGCACAAAAATTAATGTTCCAAACCTGGAGCGTTTTGAATGCGGCCATTTTTTTGTAAATTATAAAAAACGATCTTTTGAAGTTAGTTGTATGAGGCATTGAGATAAAGTAAAAAAATATTATACTACATACATTACTTGTAATAAGAGGATAAACATACCACAAATTTGTATTTCCAACCCTTCTTGTTCAGGAGAAAAGGGGGTAAAATGTTATTTTTTACAATATATTTTATAACTCAAAAACAAAATAGAAATTGTGATATTTTTGTACGTAAAATATAGAAACATAAATTTTTATACAATAATAATCTCTTACATATTCTTGCTATCTGCTATAGTTTCAGAGAAAATAAAGTTTGAAGTGAAATATTTTCCCAAAAACCGTTACAGCGTTTCCCGTTTTTTGGTCAAAATCCGGTTTGAACGCCTTAGTGTTTGATTGTAAAAATATATAAAAAATACCATCCCCTAGAAGATTAAATTGCCTGTAAAACTGTATGGATATAAACTATTTTATCGTGAAAGGTTTGAACAGAATAGCGGTTAATCTTGTGGTAACATATTTTGCGTGATATTATGATGATAATATGAAATCATCATAATATTACGCAGATACTCGTGCTAGATAGGTAGGTACTTATATACAACCATCAAAATACGTTACAAAAGTTAAACCGCTATAACATACAATCCTTTCACAATAAAAGAGTAAATATTCATACAATTTTAAAGGAAATTTAATCTTCTAGGTGATGGTATTTTTAATAAATTTTTAAAATAAAATACTAAGGCGTTCAAACCGAATTTTGAACCAAAAACGGGAACTGCCGTAAAGTTTTTTAGAAAATGCTCTGAAACTACAGCAGATAGCAAGAATATGTAAGAAATTATTATTGTATAAAAAATTATTTTCTTATATTTGACGTACAAAAATATCATATTTTTTATTTTGTTTTTGAGTTATAAAATATATTGTACAAAATAACATTTTACCCCCTTTTATCCTGAACAAGAAGGGTTGGAAATACAAATTTGTAGTATGTTTATCCTCTTATTACAAGTAATGTATGTAATATCATATTTTTTTACTTTATTTCCATGGCTCATACAACTAACTTCAAAAGATCATTTTTTATAATTTACAAAAAATGGCCGCATTCAAAACGCTCCAAGTTTGGAATATTTTTTTTTTATGCAAAAAGCAGGTAATTAATATGGAGCATTAGTTTTTACTAGTCTCTGCCTGGTAGTCCATGAGGTAGTTTGCACCATTTTTTGGGCCTCTTTGAAGAGGCCGCATCCAAAACGCTCCAGGATAGGAAACGGCAGATCTGTGAAAAAATCATGTACTCGATGCAAACTACCAGCCTGACCATGTCTCTGCCTGGTAGTCGATGAGGTAAGGTTTCATACGTCTAGCTCTTAGACTATACCACATGTGGACCTTCAATATAAAAACCCAATCTCAAATGAACATAAGCCCTGCAACTCTTGCCGACCTTCCCCGAAACAGAGGTGACATTTGAAAAGTGAACCGTTTTTTACAGTATGGGTGGTCAGCCTCATACCAACCTATAAGTCAAAGAGTACAATTAATTACATTTATAAATATAAAACAAACAAACACCAAACAATTAAACAGTAAAAATGAAAAACTACAAAACATATTATTCTATAAAAAAGTGAACAATATTTTTTTAAAGTCGCAGCCTTAAACTCCAGTAAAACAGATCAACCGCCATTTTTTGAAAAAACAATTTGTTAAAAAAGAAATATTTCCGCAATTTTATTAAAAGTGAACCCGAGATATAATCATAGCTATTGTATACAAAATACGAACCTCTAGGTCAGCAGCAAAAAAGCAGGTCCAAGATTCTAAAAAAGACATCGATATAACTGAAATTAAAAACGCACCTATGATTCGTTCTCGCTTCTTGAGGATTTTTTTTATGCCATTGAATGTTTAAAATCTAGAGCCATGTACAGATTTTTGGAGGGGTGGCTACCCCTTGGAAATATTTAATTTCGCTGCATGTAATAATATGCGCCGGTGCACTATTGTGCTGCGTTTCGCGCTTGCTCGGGTTTCGCGCGCGATTTTCTATGCGAGAGCGCGCCCAAACTAAAGGAGGGAAATCCCATCCCAAGTGTAAAATTCAACCAGAGCGTCTCACTAAAAAAAATATACGTATGGAAACTGGAAAGCGCCTCTTTAGATTGCATGCATTTTTAGTAGAACGCTTTGGTTGCGTGTAAACTTGAGGACTTGTGTAGTTTTTGTTGCTTCTTTTGAGTACTGGATGGTCCATAAAAAGGAACAAAGTAAAAGTAAAAAAGTAACAATAAATATATTTCATATCTTATTTCCTCCAAGCGTAACTGTAACTCTGTCGCCATTCCGCTAGGGGTGGCCAGAGCCTCTGCAGAGTTGCCTCCATTTCTTCCTATCCTTATATACTTCTTTCAATTCATTAAAATCCATCATCTTTTTCATGCATTCCGAAAGAGGGAAAGGACAACCGAGAAAAGTATGGAGTGATCAGATTGAGGAGATTGTGAAAGAATGGGATACACAAAGGATATACAAACTCTGTCAGTCTATCATCATTCATTCTTTACACATACCCAAACCATTTCATCATATTCTTTCGTACCTTAACCTTCACATCCTCTTTCAAATTACATTCTTTCTTTACCGGTTCATTCTTAACTCTATCCTTCAGAGTTTTTCCTGTCATGCTTCTCAAATGCTTCATTTTCCCCGTACGTAGGTACTTTACTCATTTCGCTATCATTCACTGTCCATGTTTCACTTCCATACATCAAAGTCGGTAACAAGCGTGATATACATAACTTTCTGATTCCTGCTGCTTCACTTAATTGTTATTACCTGATTGTACCTCTTTGTCTTAACTAATCCTTCTAATTTTTCCATAGTTTTTGTCTTGTCAATTTTGTAACAGGTCCTCTTGGAAATGACAATAGCAAGTCAAAAGTACTCTTAGTGAAATAAATGCTCAATGTGTGAAAATAAAACACCATGTTTGTTAAACATTTTTATAATTTCTCGTAATAAAAAAATGTACTTACGGTTTTTATTATATCTTCTCTGCCTTGTTGAATCAAATGGATTACGCTGAAAGTACATACCTGCAAAAAAAGAAAATATTCTTTAAGCCTTTATTAAAAATATGTAGGTAGTCATATTTAAATACAAAAAAATAATGATTGTGTCGTTGGTTAATTTCTCTCAAAACTTAGCTTAGTTGGTACGTTGAATTTTTATGAGTACGATTGTAATCGTACTCATGAATTTATTTCATTGAATTACATATTTATCAGCCGTTATTTGATTGGAAGAAGTTTAACTCTTCATTAAGTTTTTTTCTCGATTTTTTTAAAATATAACAAATCCCGGGGGAGCTCAACAAATACGTTCTTTATATTTTCAGATATGTTTTTCGTTGGGTTAACAAATTAATTTAAACTTTTTACCAAAGGTCCATCCTGCCTTACAACAACAAGGTCTTGTTTGGTTGATAATAATTGACGCATTCTATAGTAACGACCAAGCTTGCAGAGGGCTCTTGAGGGGATTCACACAAAAACAGTGCTCACCAACTAAAGCATCTTAATATAATTATTATAACTATCAATTGTAAATTTTATAGGCGAAAATTTTTATCGTATTTTACGTAAAATTAAATAGCATTTGACCCACACTATACACCGAGTATTTGATCCCACCCTCTATCCGTCCAACTATTCGCCACTCGCATCTCGTCCCCCTCTCAACAGATTTGCGTACACCCCATCTTCTTAACTTCAAAGTATAAAACGTTTTGCACACTCCCTCAATCGCGTAAATAAAAAAAATATATTGAACATACGACAGCACTCCCAGTGAGCCATTTAGTTTACAAACATTTTTTTCAATTTACACGATAGAAGGGAGTAAACGCGATACCTAATACTAAAGGTATACAACATTTCGCAACCCTTACCTTTTTTATAAAACTTTAAGTATAAACTAACGATTGTGTTGACCAGAAATGTATGGCAAATGCAACGCTCTCCAGAGGTGCTGTTTAAGTTACTATATTTTTTTGGGAAATCACTATAGTTGAGTTTTAGCGTAAGGCTATATATGTGGGGTACAGATTTATATTTCTTATCGAACAGGGCCAACTGTTTTTGCATCGAATTTTTGCAGTCTGTGTTCACAGTGGCGAAAAAAATGCGCCTGTGTGGATATTCCAAATAATGTAGGGATTTTACATCTTCAAAAGTAATCTTGATTTTTTGAGAGTTTTACCTTTTTTTTAAGAAATCCTGTGTGGGAGACTCCCTAGATTCTAGAGACTCAAGGGGTGTATGAAACTTTGTGCAGTGTCACAGAGGTGTTTCGCCAATACTCAAACAAGATTCAGTTGCTGTAAGGCTGGATGGACCTTTAGTGACCGGTCTTTGGTAAAGGTTTTATAATTTTTTTCAACCCAGCGAAGATCATATTTGGAAAATAAATTGTATACTTTTTGCGCTCCGCCGGGATCCGAATCCACAACCTTCCATTTACGAGTCCGAAGTGTTACTAGGAAAGACCGGTCACTAAAGGTCCATCCAGCTTAATAGCAACTGGGTCTTGCTTGAGTATTGGCGCTTTGTAGCGACGACCAAGCTCGTACACCTCTGCGGCACTACAACAAGTGTCATAGACCCCTAAAGTTTCTAGAATCTAGGGAGTCTCCCGCACAGGATTTCTTAAAAAAAATACCTGTGAAAATATAGATTATCGATTATCATCGGGAGCTACTATGGACTTTTTCTTACCACGCCCAGAATACCCCATACGTCTCACTTTCCTAACAACCCTGAACTATTTGCGACGTTTCAATCAAAATGAAAAAAGCAATATGGAGTGCGAATCTCCTATAATACAAATGTTCATACAAACGTGGTATGAGAAGCGTTATTTCACAAAAACTGACTAAATCCATTACTAATCTAATCTAATCTAAGCTGCAAAGATATATATCATTTAAGATTTATATTAAATGCATTCCCACAAGCAGACATGTATAATTTCGCGCTAACACATGCCGCATGTGGACCTACAATATAAAAACCCAATCTCAAATGAACATAAGCCCTGCAACTCTTGCCGTCCTTCCCTGAAACAGGGGTGACATTGGCAAAGTGAACCAATTTTTTATATTATGGGTGGTCAGCCGCATAACAACCTATAAGTCAAGGAGCATAGTACATGACAAATTACATTTTTTTAAATCAATCTATAATCTATAATCTATAATCTAAGTTGCAAGGATATATTCATTTAAAGCTCTCAGATGTATGCCCACAAACCAACAAGTGTAGTTCGCGCTTACAAATGCTGAATGTGTACCTACAAATAAAATACAAACCTCAAATGAACATAAGCCCCACAACTTTTGCCGACCTTCCCTGAAACAGGGGTGACATTGGCAAAGTGAACCATTTTTTACAGTATGGGTGGTCAGCCTCATACCAACCTATAAGTCAAGGAAATCAATAAATAACAATATATATACATGGACATAAAAAACTAAATCATAAAACCAATTTCACTTTAACAAACCCTAGCCGCCAACATCACAGATCAACGGCCATTTCTTTCTATCCTTGCATACTTCTTTCATTTCCTCCAGAGCCATAACCTTCTTCATACAAGCTCTTCTTTTATTATGACTCTGGATATTCCATTTATTTGCAATTTCGGATATTTGGTCCATCCATACCTTTCTCGGTCTTCCTCTACCACGACATCCATCTATTCTACCAACATATACTTTCTTCGTCAGTCTTTCCTCATTCATTCTCTCCATATGCCCAAACCATCTTAACAAACTTCTTTTAATCTTCACTTTCACACATTCCTTCTTCTTTTTATTTTCATTTTTAACGGATGTAATTTTCTTTGAATATTTTTCCCCCCATAGTTCTTGTTTGTCTTAGGTCCATTAAAGGTAATTTCACAAGAGCAATGTTTGTATGTGTACTGGGCCAATGTGTCTTATGAATCCTGGAAATTAATTTTGAAAATATTTGAAACAACCTTAGACAAGAGGTCAAAACCGGTCATTTTGAATTATTTTATTGAAAAAAATATATTTATACTTAGAACTTAACAATAGTTTTTCATCATTAATTGTTTCTAAAAGTTAGAAACATTGTAAGCAAACAATTTCCTCCTGTTTCTCCTCTACTTAGTTTCTCCCTTAAAGAAATTCTTTTGTGTCAATAAAATAATCCTTTTCCAAATTTTGGTATATTTAATAGCGCAATGCTTGAAAAATTATTGATGAAAATCAACGAATAATTAAAAAAAGAAGATCGTAAGTGATCAAAAACGATAGTATGTATAAATATATATTTTAAATAGATTTGTGAAGAGGAATTCAATTCACCAACGTATTATGCCTGGCCACAAACAGGTATTAATAAAATCAATTAGACATTTTCGTGAATTATTAATAATAAATATCCAATGACATCTGTTGAACCAGGATCAAAGTTATGGGCAAATGACCCGGCCACGGGTCGAACCAACGTATTCTATTCCAAATACGCCAGAAAGATCAGCCAGATGACTCCCACGAGCATAGCACCAATAGCTAAAAACTAATATTAATAAATAAAGTGAAATTAAACAGTGTTTTTTATAGAATAAAGATGCATATTGTTTTGTTCTTTAAAATTTACTAGGAATAAAAAAAAAAACACAAAAAATGGAACTGATTCGTCTTCAATGCTAGGCTTCTCATTTGATACTATACAATGTGATACGTCATCAGTTGTTTTGTTATGGGGGCGCTAAGAATTCAAAGAGGTGAAAATGTTTTATATTGAAAGGGGTGTCGATTGAAAATATGTTCCCTTCTCTCTCTCTTATATTCTCTTTCGCTCTCTCCTCGTGCCTATGCCGCCCTGAATTTTAATATCGCAGCTTTTGTATGGAGGCGCGACAAATCAACTTGCAACGTGCGAGGAGCCTAAAAACATGGACTTACTTTTATTGCAATAACACACAATGTGTTTGTGAATATTTTAAAATTAAATTTTCAATCTTAGGGGTCGCACTTTCTCCCCTCATACAAACATCATTCTTCTTCTTAATCTTGTTCCTTATTGCTGAGGGTTCCGGCAGTGGCGAAGGGTGCCATACAACTCGATTCCCATCGGCTTCCTTTTTTAAATAAGGCAACAAAGTAGTTACAAAATATAGGCACAAAGTAAAAAAATATACTAATAATAAATGTACATTGAAACCATGCAGCCTACTTTATAATCATTTTTGCCTCATTTTAAAAGGGAAACCGATGGAAATCGAGTTTTATGGCACCCTTCGCCGCTGCAGGGTTGTGACCCTTGTGGAAGCAACTACTCTTTTCCCGTTCTGCCCGCAGTGCTCCAACCACCACGGTGCCTACTGCTGTCTTCTCTTGATCCGTCCATCGTGTGGGGGATCTTCTTCTTCCTCTCTTCCCCTTCAAGCCACCGATTACAACCGGCCGTTCCAGGCTATCCTCATTGCCACGGGCAAAGTGCCATCACGTCAAACATGTAAAAACATCATGGCTTTTAATAATCTCGACTCATTCCCCATCCAGGCTTCATTTTCATAAGCAAAGATGGAAATGAATATACCATCCTATACCATCAACATCTTGTAAAGTCAGCGCTTTGCTGTGACAGACATCTGTCGCTGCTGGTTGCCATCCTTTTGAGTTGAAAATAGAACGAGAAATCCAAGAATGGTCGCTGGTATGGTCAAAGAGAAACAGCGTCGTCACTCAAATATTTGTGTTATAGAGACAATCGCAAGTTCGAACCCCTCCTGCGTCGTGTCTTATCGACAGCAACTCTAACCTTGGATCGGCAGATGTAATTGGGTGATTTTAAATTGATAAATCATTAAAATTATATAAATACAATGTCAATACCTGTTTCTGGCCAGACCAAATACGTTGATATTTTTGTCGATTGAAAAAGACGAAAATAAAGATAACCACCTCAGGAAGTACATGCAAAATTCAATCACTGCAATCTTTAAAAAAGTCTTTATTTCCCTGCGTCGAGACGGAAAATCCATCAAATCGGTATCGGGGATGTATTGAATGGCTCCATTTAGCTGCACCGAGCCTGGCGCCCCGCACTTTATGGAGGTCCGACACTCTGCGTGATTGAGATATCGAGGGGTCCGGGTTTGTGCAGGGATTAGGACCTCCTCCCTCACAATCAAATGCTTTCATTAAGTCGGCAAATCCGTCACCCCACTGACGCGACGAGTGCGTAAGCAGAAATTAATCTACAAACATTTTTTCATTACATGCGCTCTACTTTCATTACTCGACGTTTTTTTTAAGGACAAATGTATATGTTCCTTGACTCATACACTGATCCCACACGCTGTAGAAAATGGTTCACTTTCCCAATGTCCTCCCTGCTTCAGAAAAGGTCGGAAAGAGTTGTAGGGTGTATGTCCATTTGAGATTTAGGTTTTTATGTTGTAGGTTTACATGTGGCGTGTGAAAGCGCGAACTTGTACGTATCTGCTTATGAGAATGCATTTAATGTGAATTTCTAATGTTTCATATCTTTTACAACTTAGATTATATTAGATTAGTTTTAGGGAAGGTTGGTAAAAATGGCACGATGTATGTCCATTTGAGATTCGGGTTTATTTGTTGTAGGTTAACATGTGGCATTTGCAAGCGCAAGCTTGTACGTATCTGCTTGTGAGAATGCATATAATGTGAATTTACAATGTTACATATCTTTGCAACTTAGATTAGATTAGACTAGACCCTGTGCGGGAGACTTTCTAGATTTAAGAGACTCAAGTTGTGCTGCAGAGGTGTTGATGACATCCTGATCAAGTTGCAGGGCCGTTTAATTGCGCAGTGCTGTGATGTCTGTTGCTTGGAGTTGTCTTTCTTTTGAGACACTGAAAGGAAATGGTGATTGATATTGGTTTTGAATAGGGCAAGGTTAAATTGGGGTCCGAAAACACAGATACCAGTAACTCATTCCATAAACAGGCAGTCTGGCGAAGGAATGAGTTATGAAAACACAAAGTTCTCATAGTTTTGATATCGACTGCAAATGGATGGATGTGAGCCGTTCTACAAGTCGCCCGTGTTGTGACTAGAGGAGGAGGTAAAAGTGAGGATATTTCATCAGAACAGACACCATTATAGTACCTAATGGGACGATGGCTTTTTATCCTTGTCTCTTTGTTTTTTTTCTTTGTTTTTGTGGTGCTGGAAGTGCTGTAAATCTGATGCTCCGAATCCCATGAAGAGTCCATTACAAATGACAAATGGGTACATTCATCGGGAGCTACGTTTGGATGGCTTGACTCTGGCCAGAATATGTACACGCCGTATTCTTCTTCGGACTCGTTGTCCGTGGCAACGAGGATAGACTGGAACGACTGGTTGTTATCAGTGTCTTGAAGGGGAAGAGAGTAAGAGGAAGTTCTCCCCAACGATGGACCGACGAAGCCAGCAACAGGCTCCTGGGTGGTTGGAGCAAGAGAGAACTGGAGAAGAGTGTTTGTTGAAAAGTTGATAGGCAGGCAAGAGTGGAAGAGAATCCTGGATTCAGCCAAAGCCCAACCAGGGGTGTCGAGCTTAATATGATGATGCTGAATCCTTTCTGGATATAATTCTTACTTCAAAACATCCTCCATTAATCTGCTTTAGATATTTTTATGCTCCCGCAATGCAACCTTCTACTCCGTTGTATGAGTCATATTTTAATGAATAAATTTATGTGATTTTATCATGCCATTCTTGTAACACGAATAACAATTATTCTCATGTTTTACAATGTTCCCACCCTGTAATTATCACATATATTTTAACGATGAATTATCTCTTTTGGTACTTGTACATTTTTTGATAAAATATTTTAGGTAAAATTAAAGAGTCTTCATTGACGAATAGATTGTAATAAGGTTGAACATCCAAACATGTTTCACTTTGCCAATGTCACCTGTGTTTCAGAGAAGGTCGGCAAAAGTTGCAAGGTTCATTTGAGGTTTGGATTTTAATTTGTAAGTGCACATGCAGGATTTGTAAGCGCGAAACCACACGTGTCTGTTTGTGGGTATGCATAAATATTATTTTTAAATGCTCTTATAATATAAGTTGCGAAGATTTATTTCTTTAATTTAAAACTAATATTTCTGCATAACCAAGGTAATATCTTCGCAACTTAGATTATAGATTAAAAGTACATTTTTATTTTCCATACATTTTTTGACAAACTTTGATTTCTTTGAATCAGTTGTTAGATAAGCCAAACAAGCACTGCAGGGACAAAATGGTAGTGGGCTGTATGTCGATAAATTGCTTCATGTTTGTGTTTATTGGCTCTGGTTGCTAAACGACTACAACGCGAACCGAAATCTATTAAATTGAAACGGCAAGTCGACCTAGAGAATTGCATCGGGGATTAGTGCACTGGCTCAGGCCTGCGGTGCAATAAGGGAGCATCCCTTAATCCCCGGAAAATAATATGCAACCGTATTCATAGACAATGCTATGAAAACTCAAAATACATGCTTTGCACAGCATTTTAACCGTGGGTAAGCAATTGTCTTGGATCCTGCCGCCACTCCTCTAGGGGTAGCCGGTACCTCCACGCAAGTGCCTCCACTTGATACGTCTTTCATCTCATCTAGTCTCATCACTCTTTTCATGCACGCTCTTCTCTTGTTTCCACTCTGTAAATTCCATTCATTCGCAATCTCACTTATCTGATCTATCGGCCGTCATTTCAGTTTATTATTCAATTAACAATTTTTTTTTTGCAATCAAAACTAAGAACCTTCTTCGGCTGTCTGATTTGAGAGCACTGTGGACTATAGCAGGGAAGACTCACAGTGACAGGGTCAGAAACTCTGAAATAAGAGAGACCTGTGAGATAAAAGACATCGTGAGATGAGGCAGGAAGAAGCGGCGTTCATGGAGGGACCACGTGGATAGGATGGACAGTTGAAAAATCCCCATGTGGCTGCCCACAGTATACCTGCAGGACATCGCCTGCAAGGAAGACTGCTTAACAGACAGAGAGATAGCTGGTGCTCTACTTTCCAAAAAGACAGCTTCCGTTTAATAACAGATCAGTGTCTTAAAACAGGAAGAAGGAGAAGACAATTCTTTTTTAAAACAATCAAACTTCAAAATTAATTTGTTGCACATGTATCAATTGATGTATTTGATACTACCCATCTGGAATTCAAGATACTTGATCTTATTACTATGTTCGGAATTGGGATAACAAGTACCCTTGATGTACATATCGCAGGGTGTACATACCATTGAGTAATAACAAAGAGGAGCAGAAACTAGCTTCATGCATTGATACACACTATAGACCACATGTGTCTCGGTCCTGTCAAACGTTGCAGTGGTAAATTCATGCAAAACATGTTTTTACGTGTCAAATTTTTTTTTTCTTGCTTTCTCCATTTTGTGTTTTGACACCCAATTATAAAACATGCCAAAATGTCTTAAAATAATGTATTTTCCTTTAAAATTCGTCAATTTTATAGATCACAAGATTTATAACGCACGCTTAATATTCGGACTGGTTCGGACATAGTACGCACGTGTGTTGCCACCTTTCTGTGTAGAAACATTTTTATGTTCATCCGAGTTTTTTTGTACACATGGAAATGCAACTGTGAAGTTATTTGTTCTCTTTCTTACTAAGGACCATTTTTGCAAGTAAGTTGAAACAGATATATAATGTCTATTTTAGTTAAAATAATTTCTAGCCCACAGATCAATGGTACATTCCATGTGTTACCTTACGTTTAAACTGAGCCATCGCGTTTTACCAAACAATAGATTGAAACTAAAATAGCACCTCGTGTGAGCGTTTGAATTTCCATACATTGTTTGTTAAAACGCTGCGGATAAGTCGAAGGTGTATTTACTTCGACAACTGATAACATAAACTAAGTTTCTCATGTGTGGTATATGATATTATATACCCTACAAGTATATAACGCCTCCATATTATGTACTACAAATGACAAACTTTGTCAACTCTCGGCTCCGTAGCACAGATTTGTGCAGAATCGATATCAGAATTGTGTGAGACATTGTAATGAGATGAACTAATATCAAATTCAGAAAGTTTATACAACTTGCAAATTTACATAATATTGTTATAGAATAAGAGTTTTAGGCTTGCACGGCTGGCTGATGATGCTGGAGTGATGTTTTCCGGGATCTATTGCCGTGGTCTGTGGGAGCTGGAGCTTCCGGACATTTCGCCCATTTCTACGATGGGCTATTTCAACGTGAAGTATGATGATGAAGATGATCTTGATCCCAGTTCTCATCAACATCATCTTCATCATCATACTTCACGCTAAAGAAGCCCATCGTAGAAATGGGTAAAACGTCCGGAAGCTCCAGCTCCCACAGACCACAGCAACAGATCCCGGAAAATATCACTCCAGCATCAATATAGTTATAATTCCTTAGAATAATACTGGTATGAGGCTAAATCCTGTAAAAACTTGGTCCACTTAAGCACATGCCACTCCGGTTTCAGGGAAAAGCGGCAGGAGTTGCGAAGGTAATGTTTATATGGGGCTTAGTTTATTTTGTATGTATCCAATTTACATCCAGCATTTGTGAGCGCGAACTTAGCCATGTCTGTTGTGGACGAGAAGGAAATATGAAACTTTAATGGATACAGCATTGCTGAAGCTCTAGCCACATTTAGTGGAATGGCGATGGAGTAACAGTTACAAATAAAACCAGTTCCTATTGTAGGCATACTAAATGCATAAGTATTTCAAGAAGAAAAAGCAAAAGCGGAAATCAAAACACGACGGCAGTCTCATTCTGACATTTGAATGAACTTTTCTTCAAAAAAAAAAATATATGGATAAGAGTACGACAAATTTTATTTATATAATCTAAGTTGCAAAGATATATTAACATTTAAAGCTCATATCAAATGCATGCCCACAAACAAACACGTGTAGTTCGCGCTTACAAATGCTGAATGTGTACTTACAAATAAAATCCATACCTCAAATGAACATACACCCTTGAACTTTTGCCGACCTTCCCTGACACAGGGGTGACATTGGCAAATTGAACCATTTTTTATAGTATGAGTGGTCAGCGTCATACCAACATATAAGTCAAGGTATTAATTATTTTATCAGTTAACCATGATAAAAAAAATGTCGAAATAAGACAGCACGTCTATCTATAATCTATAATCTATAATCTAAGCTGCAAGGATATGTAAGCATTTAAGGCTCATATGAAATGCATGCCTACAGACAGGCACATGTAGGTTCGCGCCTACACATTCTGCATGTGTGCATACAAATAAAGAAAACCTCACATGGACATAAACCTTGCAACTCCTGCCGCCGTTCCCTACGTGCATTTCAAATACTGAATTTGCATTGAATATAAACACAAATATTTATACACATTTTCTCCCCTATTTTTATACCTTAACACGTGCTTCGCCTATATGCTTTTTTTTTTTATTAGAACTCCCCTTATGGATTAGGGGAAGAATGCATTTTAAAGAAACACATTCGTGGAACGAGCGGCCAAAATAATATTATATTGTATAATGAGCTTATATGTGGATTTCGCATTAAATTTTATGTTATTATCTATAATCTTAGTTGCAAAAATGAATATTATTTACATTTAAAATTCATATCAAATGCATGCCCATTTGAAATGAAATTTGCAGCGTGTAGTTTAGTTGGGGTTTTTTTTTATGTAGGTATCTTTTCGTTTCATTTTTCATATTTTTGCATTTCATTTTTCCATTGATATTCCTTCACTTATAGGTTGGTATGAGGCTGACCACCCATGCTGTAGAAAACGGTTCACTTTGCTTATGTCACCCTTGTTTCAGGGAAGGCCGGCAAGAGTTGCAGGATGTATGTTTGTTTGAGATTTGAGTTTTTATGTTGCAGGCTCACATGCGGCATGTGTAAGCGCGAACTTATACGTGTTTGCTTGTGAGAATGCATATATATTATGAACCTCAAATGTAATATATCTTTGCAACTTAGATTTGAATAGATAACGCCTTGTATCTTACATCTATAGACTTCGCATACTCGCACAGACAAACAAAACACATATGTAATCACACATTCGCATGTATTATTATATTTGTATTACACGAACAAAACACTAAAAATCCTTGACCGAAAATAATGATGGCACGTGGAAAACTCGTTCTTAGTTTTTCTACATACATATATATTGTTTGCTGAATAAAAAAATTATAAATAGATACAGAATATGCGAGAACCTTCATCATTCTTCATTTCGGCTGCCACTGGATAATGCTAAAAGGCTGACTCCACTTCCCCTTGCCTCGGATTTTCTTTTTACAGCTTTCTTTTCTCCAGGATATGGTGAGGTAAGAAAGATGTGAAAGAATGCTGAGTAGTTGGCCTTTCAACCCGCGGAACCTTTCAATTTCATACGCTAATGTGTATCTTAAAATATTACCTTTTTGTGTGTACACAAAGACGAACCATTTTTTTTATAGGTTCATATTGAATCGATGATGAGCCCGAATACACGAGTATATAAGCCTATTGCTACAATGATGTTCAATGTCTACACAGTATTCTTTTTTAGGATCATGATGTAAAATTAATTTTTAAGATCGTGACTCGGGGGGAAATGAAAGTTGAACTTATGTAAGGACTGAAAAAAATGGAGGCTAATCTGTGATGTTGTCAGTTTATTCATTCATAATTTTATGTTCAAGTTTTTGCACACCTATTGACTTTTTTTGTGCAGATTTATTTTTAAGGTCCTGTAGTTTTATAGACCTAAATGTTATTTATTATTTACAGTCCTTGACTTATAGGTTACCGTACGGTGTGTATGTACGGTGGAAATGAAGCATTTGAGAAGCATGACAGGAAAAACTCTGAGCGATAGAGTTAGGAATGAATGGGTAAAAAAAGAATGTAATTTAAAGAGGATGTGAAAGTTAAGGTACAAAAGAATGTGATGAGATGGTTTGGGCATGTGGAAAGAATGAATGATGATAGACTGACAAAGTATGTATACAAAGAAAGTGTGAAAGGAAAAAGAGGGAAGGGACGACCGAGAAAAATATGGAGTGATCAGATTGAGGAGATTGTGAAAGAATGGGATATACAAAGTGAGCGTAAAAGAAGAAAATGCATGAAAAAGGTGATGGATATGAATGAATTGAAAGAGGTATGTAAGGATAGGAAAAAATGGAGGCAACTCTGCAGAGGCTCTGGCCACCCCTAGCGGAATGGCGACAGAGTTACAGTTACAGTACAGTATAGGTTGGTATGAGGCTGACCACCTTTACTTTAAAAAAATAGATCCCTAAGCCAATTTTAATTTGAATTCCGCAGCAAGGCTCATTCGGGATATCCAAATTCGCTCACACCACTCCGCTGTTGAAAAAACTACATTGGCTTCGTTTCCCGGAGAGGGTGGTCTACCGTGTTTGTCTGATGGTATATAAAGCCATCAATGGCTTGGGTCCACCTTATCTGACTGACATGATTTCGCCTGTTGAAATGGGTGTGAGAAGGCAGACACTCAGATCCGTGGGCGATGGAGCAATCAATTTGGTTCAGCCGCGTCGTCAGATTCGTATAAATTTTGGAGACTGCGCTTTCCGTGTCACCCGAGTGAAGATCTCCAAATCTGTGGGTGTATTTCGCGGAGCACTCAAGACACGCACGCAACCAACCAAGCTACACATATAGTGTAACTTCTTGCCTGCGTTATCCCCAAAGGGGTCGCATGTGGTGATTCGGGATCTATTCATTTTTACAGGTAAGGGGACACACCTTTATAAATTAGTTTTATCCATGATCGGAGAGGGTTCTTGAGGTGTGACACAGAAAGACGGCGCTCTTTTACCATTTATAATTTTAAATAACTAAGCCTGATATAACAACGTATGTAGATTAGATTAGATAAGATCTCAAGAGCTTTGAGGAGCAGCTTTAAGTAATTGTGCATTGAAGCTTTCACGGCCGGTTCTTGTTGACACAACAATCACTTTATTCGGGCTATGTAGCCGTGGTCTGGTTGATTTTTTCCGGACAGTTTCGCCCATTGCTCCGATGGGCATTATCAGCGGTTGGCGAGTTGCTGCTAGGATCTGCTCTTGTAAAAAGATCGCTGCAAATAGCCAACCGCTGATAATGCCCATCGGAGCAATGGGCGAAACTGTCCGGAAAAAATCAACCAGACCACGGCTACATAGCCCGAAAAAAGTGATTCTTGTGCAGCTTTAAGTAAAGTTGGATCCCCAACAAAGGTGTGAGAAACTCACACATTCGTAACAATATGTAATAGGTAATTTAGAAAATTTGAAAACAAAATTAAAAAAAAAAATGATACAAGAAAAAAAAAACGATTATTTTGGTATACATACATATTTATTTTGTTTGTATCCACGACCTGGTATAAGAATAATCTAGCCTATACTAACATCAATTGACTTCAATAACCACAAATTGATAAAAATTGTGAGTTTATTCTATTAATTGACGTGTCGTAGGGACAGCTGGATATATTTCAAGCAACAGCTCCCCGTGATATGGATCACTGTCATTTGTAATAGTTAGGTCTATTGACATTACTTCAGGACTAATCAACTGTTGCATGTGATCTATTAATATTTCTCATGGTTTTAGGATTGAGGATAAATCTAACTTTAGCGCCGTTTTGTGCCATTTTCTCTACAAGATTTTTTGAACCGATTTTTGCATTGTCATTTCAATGTGGGCCCAAAAGATTCGGGTAACAGATCGGTCTTGAAACGTCTCTTGAAGTGACTGTTTTCAACAATCTAATCTAATCTAAGTTGCAAAATATAAGTAACATTAGAGATTCACATTATATGCATTGTCACAAAACAGACATGTTTCAGTTCGCGCTTAAACATGCCGCATGTAGTCCTACAATATAAAAACCCGAATCTCAAATGAACATACACCCTGCAACTCCTGCCGACCTTCTCTGAAACAGGGGTGACATTGGCAAAGTCAACAATTTTCTACAGCATGGGTGGTCAGCCGCATACCAACCTATAAGTCAAGGAACATACACAACAAATTACATTTTTAAAATAACAAATATTGATATGTATGGACATCAAAAACTAACAGAAAACAAATTTAAATTAAAAAATTACAAGCGTTATTCCGTTCTATGCCCTTGTAGCCGCCAATGCAAAAGCACGCTACACTTTCCACAGAGCACAGCCTGCTCGTTTTCAGTTGAACATCTTTAGATGAAGCTACGCTGACGATATTTCTGAATGTAAATAAACGTAGTTAAATATGTAAAGACGATTTTTTCCATTATATAAAACATCGAGTCTTCTTGATTTCATTACCGAATAATTATCGGTAACGAAATCAACAAAACTCCAGTAGGCTGGACATGTAGTACGTGCAGAGGACTCCAGGATCATCAGAACTGTTTTGGATGGTGCCCCCTCAGGTGTTAGACCACTCGGACGTCTCAGGATGCGGTGGGCAGACAACGTTGAAGCCGACGCCAAAGTTCTGGGAGTGAGGGGACCATGGAGGGAAGCAGCACAAGACGGAGAGTCCTGGAGGATTGTGGTGCGGGAGGCCCTGAGCCTTCAAGGCTTATGAGCCGAAGAAAGTAAAAGTAAAAAGTAAGTATCTTGATTTTCTAAAACTGTCATTTAAAGCAATGAACACAAAAGCCCTACTAAAATATATTAAATTCTGTTTCATCTCGATTTTTCGTTCTGTCCGGGCACCATAAATCTTCATTACAATGTTTACTATTAGATTATAATATGTACCACTTTGTGCAAGAGTGTCATCGACAAAAACAATGTGATGCCATTTGTTTAAATATCGATTTTCACAACAAATTAAATAATATGTCCTATCGATATCTCAGTAGGTAGGTGATCAGTCTGTAGTCCAGTAGTAACACTTAGGACTCGTGAATAGAAGCTTGTGGGTTCGAATCCCGGCGGAGCACAAAAATATACAATTTATATTTTCAAAACATATTGTGTCGTTCATCCGTCAGTGGGTACTTTTGCTCGTAAAGTGAACTGAATATTTCTTCTAGTCTGTGATTAAGAAATCTCCTTCGAGTGCGGCATTGAATTCGAAGCAGATTATAAACTAACACCTCGTCGAACATCCTCACAGTATAGAATGAATGGAGAGTAAACCTCAAAAAATTACATTCCTGCAACTAGCTAGCTAGCAGAACATATCGCAGCTCTCATATGAATATGCATTAGACATGAAAAGGACTTGAACTTATAGAAGCGAGTTGTAGACTTCCACGTCCTCTTTACTTCAAGTAAAAAATATGACATACAAACTCAACTATAGCGCTTACCAAAAAATATATAAATTTTAAAGGTACACCTCTAGTGAGAGTTTTATTTTACTCATATTTTTGGTTGAGAGTTGATATTTGTACTTAAGTTTTCTGAAGTCAAAGGAATAGACTGATTTTATATTCATCTCTGGAGGTGCCGAAAACTCCTGGATAAAGGAAGAGTTCCCACTGTCTTCTGGAAATTTATTTTCAAAGTTTTCCGTCGGCGAGATGCTTAAATATTTAATTATTATCATGAATGGGTAAGCTACACATATAGCGGAATTTCTTGCCGCGTTTTTCCCGATGTGGCAAGTAAAATCTATTTATATTTACAGGTAAGCATGCCGGCCTTACGTTAACCACTACAATTGAAGTGGGAGTGTCCCAGCTCCCGAGGGGGCTGGCATTCTATAATCTATAATCTATAATCTAAGTTGCAAGGATATATTCATTCAAAGCTCTCAGATGTATGCCCACAAACAAACACGTGTAGTTCGCGCTTACAAATGCTGATTGTGTACTTACAAATTAAATCCAAACCTCAAATGAACATAAGCCCTGCAACTCTTGCCGACATTCCTTGAAACAGGGGTGACATTGGCAAAGTAAACCATTTTTTACAGTATGGGTGGTCAGCCTCATACCAACCTATAAGTCAAGGAATAAGCATTCATTTCTAGTAAAGGCTGAGTAAGCGTTTTCGGTATTTTATTTTGGGTTTGAAATAAGCGCTGATACGGGAAATCATTTCTGGCATCCTCGGTGGGATTCAAACCCGAACTCTCGTCATGGAACGCATGCGCTAGAACCAAGTTATTTTTACAGGTAAGGGGGCGGGCTGGCCTTACGTCAACCGCTTCAGTTGAAGTGAGGGTGTCCCAGCTCACAAGAGTACTCATTTATAACGAAGGCTGAATAAGCCTTGCCGGTGTTTTATTATGGGTTTGAAATAAACACCGAAATGGGAAACCATTTCTGACACCCTCGGTCGAATTCGAACCCAAACTCTTGGAATGAAACGCAAGCGCTTTGCCAACTGAACCATAACCATATCGACCAGTACCTACCCTTAGTACGAGTTGCAAAACTTGAGTAAAGTTAAGTTTACGGAAAGTATTAAAGAATGATTTTCCCCAAAATCTGCCGTTTTTGTTTCTTACACTTTATGGTCTTAGCAAAAGAGTTACACTGATGAAGAAAACCAAGCTTAAACAAACAAATACGGCAGATTTTAGGGAAAACCACTCTTTAATACTTTCCGTAAACTTTACTTTACTCAAGTTTTGCAACTCGTACTCAGGGTACAGACTGATAGAATGAGACTACGTAAACGTTTCACGTAGCACAACTTTTCATAAAATTGTGTGTTTTTATTAAGTTTTCAAAATTTAAACTGTTTGACAAAATAACCAGCAATCTGTGGGGGGTGCAACTTTTTGATGCAGTCTCCTTGCTGGAACATCTGGTGTCCTACAGGCTCGAAAGTATTAAATTCTACTATTAAAACCCATCCAAAGCGTTTCATCAAAAGTGTGCTAAAACTAAATCACACACAAGAGACACTGTATACTTTTTCATATATTTTTTGGTAAATTCTATGGCTCCGTTTTTGTGGAATAGTTTGGTACTTGGTCTACAGGTTCCGACTACCAGACCGTATAAGCTGCTGGGCGGATGGTACAGATTTCCAGGGTTAAATCCCGAGCCAAATGTTGGCGAATAGTAATTAAAACCCTCCCATATATGCAGAGGAGGGGTCTGGGTGACCCCACGCACTGAAAATGCAATTGTATTGATTTTATTGTTAAGCGTTTGGAGCTTTTTGAAAGCACTTTTATCGACTGGTCTGAATTTAATATGATAACTAATATAAAAAGAAAAAAAAAAAAAATTCTGACGTCTAAAATCATTTTGTCTTACAACGCTAAAGATAAAAGAGGAAGAAGACTTGTCTTACGTCTTATGTAATTTTTTTAGTTGTAAAACTCTCTTGTGTTCTGGTTGTCCACCTGTCAACATGTGTTTGCGGCAGTGAGCCAAATAAATGGCGTGTTGAAAAACATCAAGTTTGATTTCTGCGAGTTGTAGTCCTTTCCAGTTTTGCCCAGGATTCCTCTCTTCCCTACCATCCTTTCTTATTCCTACATCCAAACCATTTTTAGACCATCGACTTTTGCCTGATTTTATAGTAATTTCAACACAACTTAGCTAGACGTGTATTGTTATTTCTTGCCTCCGTTATATAAACTGTAAACAAACATTTCTAACTGAACCCAAATTACTGTAACTACTGCCTTAGTTACGTCCAGGTATAACCAACGACCTCTACAATTTCACGACAACGTTTGTTATTTCAAGATGTAATGTAAGTTGAAAAAATATATTAGCGCAACTAAGCTTCACTTATAGTGTAACTTATTGCCGGGCTATCTACGAAAGGTTTCGCATGTGGAGAGTAGAGCCTTTGACGAATATGAAAAAAAAAGTGATTAAAATGCAACTAATCTACACATATAGTGTTATTTCATGCTACGTTTTCCCTGAAGGGGAAACGCAACTAACGCAATTAAGACAGCGATAATAAGCTACACACATGGTGTAACTTAAAGGCGCGTTATCTCCGAAGGATTTTGCATGTAGAGCGGAGGAACCTATCTATTATTTCAGGTAACGGGGTGGCCTTACGCCTAACCACGTCAGTCAATGTGAGGGTTTCCCAGGTCCCGAAGAGGCTGGTACTCATTTTTTGTGAAGGCTGAGTAAACCTTGCCAGTATTTTATTTTGGGTTTTTGAAATACACACTGAAACGCAAAACCATTTCCGACACCCTCGGTCGGTTTCAAACCCTAGCTTTCGGCACGGAATGCAAGCATTCTACCATGGCATGATGTTCGCCAGCCAATCTTCGATAGAAGTGGCACGAAAGGATGAAGAAGAACCATTCCAATATGGATTTTATTCCAAGCATAAGGAAAATCTCTTCTCACTAATATATCAAAGTAAATAGTATATTTTGCCTTCAAAGTGAAAAAAGGGTTTTCTACACGAGTGTTTTTTTAGAAAACAGTTTTTCCTTTGCCCTTGAAAATTACTTAGCCTCCTTCCCCCTTAACCCACGCATTTTCTGATAAATGGACCTTTTTCCACCAAGCAAGTACTTATTTTTATTCCTTTTATTTTTATTTTACCATTTCCTTCTAGCACTAAAACCTTATAACCATTATATTTTCTTTATTATTTTCATGCTTTGGTAAAGTAAATTTTTCGAATGTTTTTTTTGTATTCGAGATGAATCTCAAGGATTTTCTCACTCGACGAAAATAATTTTCTCCTATGAACTTCAAAACTCGTTAAAATCAACTCTTCGATTCTATAATAATCTATTATCTAAGTGACAAAAATATAATATGAAATTTAAGGCTCACAATAAATGCATGCCCACAAGTAGGCACAAGTTAGTTCCCGCCGACACATGCGGCATGTGTACACACAAAAATAAAAATCAAACCTCACATGATCATAAACTTTGTAACTCCTGCCGTCTTTATCTGAAACCGGAGTGGCATTGGCAAAAGTGAACCATTTTTTTACAACATATAGGGTCAGCCTCACTACAACCTATAAGTCAACGTCAAATTTTTAATTTATAATGTAAGTTCCAAAGATAAGTTAACATCTACGATTCATATTACGTATGAGGCTGACCACCCATACTGTAAACAAATGTTCACTTTGCCAATGTCACCCCTGTGTCAGGGAAGGTCGGCAATAGTTGTAGGGCTTATGTTCATTTGAGGTTTGGATTTTATTTGTAAGTACACATTCAGCACGTGTAAGCGTGAACTACACGTGTTTGTTTGTGGGCATGCATTTGATAACTTTAAATGAATATATCCTTGCAACTTAGATTTTAGATTATAGACCAGTATACCCTTAGTACGAGTTGCAAAACTTGAGAAAAGTAAAGTCAACGGAAAATATTAAAGAGCGATTTCTCCTCAAATCTGCCGTTTTTGTTTTTTACACTTTATGGTCTTAGCAAAAAAGTTACAGTGATGAAGAAAATCAAGTTCAAACAAACAAAAACGGCAGATTTTGGGGGAAATCACTCTTTAATAATTGCCGTAAACTTTGCATTACTCAAATTTTGCAACTCGTACTAAGGGTACTGTTCACAAGTGACTAGGGTTGCTTTCACGCTAGCAACATAGGTATGATATTTCTCCCCTCACTGCAGTAATGTAATGAATGTGATATGCATTTTATATTCTGATATAGTGCAGCCTCCACATAGCTGGAGCACCTCGCGTCAGACTTGCAAGATTACATTAAATTTTTGAACGTAGACATCATACAAAATATGTTTTTTTTTACATTTTCAATACAGCTTATATTCAGAAATATGAAAACTAAAGTCTTTTAGTTTTTGAAGCCGGCATAAGTTAAATAAAAAACACTGTTCCGTGGACTATCTAATATCTATGGAAAACATGCTTTTTAAATAACACAGAATTGATTTGATTTTTTTTTTCAATTCATATGCATAAAAACGTAAATGCGAATGTTTTGTCATGCAATGTTTTTTAAGGAATATATTTGTGGGTATGCACTAAAATTAGCAACATGAGGATGCAGGCGGTTTGTTAGCAAAACCGGTTGTAAAACGCACAGCAATCAAAAACAAAGTTGTTTAATTTGTTATCTTGTAAGATGAAATATGACAAAGTGAATACCTCTACAATAAATGAAAGAACGAATATTTAAATTGTCTATTGTTTGTGCATTTCAGGAGTGAAAAATCATTTTTACTTAAATTAAAAATAGCTCTTTTATAAAACACAGTTTTATTTTTACCGTTTTTCATTCGAGTTGTATTCCCTAAGCGCTATCGGGCTTTATCCGTTAGCCTCTAAAGATGCACGAATATTTAATGTATACATATTGTAATGTAAATGGTAGATTAGGTAGTTATTACATACATAGTTATTATAGCAGGTAAGTAGTATATAGTTATATTAGCATTATGTCATAAGTAGGGTTATATTTGTGTACACCGTAGGTATTGCTAGAAATTAATGATTCTCGAAATTGGTAGACTGTTCAGGAATGGGCTAGCAAATTTACTCACTGGAATGTTCCGTAGTATAAAGAATATAAAGCTGAGAGTCGCGTACAGCCGCCCAGTTACATTATCGGCTTTGATCGACGAGTGTCAGCGATACATTAACTGTGAAATATAAATTAGTGTAGTAAAAGAGTTAAAGATAAATATAAATTTGTAAGAAATAAATCACGTGTAAATAAATAATTTGAAAGAAGACCTGTGTATTTTAATTTGTAGACTTTTTGTACCTTAAAATCGTAACAATATTGTTAAGTATCACATACTCCTCATTTTCCCTAACTTAGCTCTTAATACCAGTAAAGTATGCCAAAATTTTGCTAGCAGTAACAAAAAAAACCTACTGCATTTGCTCTACGAAAACAATGCATCAATCCATATACTAGAATCAGCGAATATTTTTCATTATCTAAATCGCTTACTGCGGAAGCGAATGCAGATAGTTAACTTATATACTACTATGTATAAACATGGAGTTAATAATTCTATAGAGATGCAATGAATTAGATTTAGTTCCAAACAACGTGATGCACATTTTTTTATTTCGTTACTATGGCAACCTATCTTCATGGTCACAATATATAATCTAAGCTGCAAACATATATATAATCATTTAAAGCTCATATCGAATGCATGCCCACATAAAGATACGCGTAGTTTGCGCTTAAAAATTCCGCATGTGAACCTACAATATAAAACCCAATCTCAAATGAACATAAGCACTGCAACTTTTGCCGACCTTGCGTGGAACAGGCGTTACATTGGCAAATTGAAGCATTTATTACAGTATGGGTGGTAAGCCACATTACAACCTAAAAGTCAAGGAATTAGATTTAATTACAATTAGGTAATTATCGAGCGTAAACTAAAATTATGTGAATCGAGGCATTGCTTTCTTAGACAATCTTTTGACTTATATATCGATGAGTTTATAATGTATACTACTGTATAATATAAACTTTAGTGGAATATACACAGGCCCTAATGCTACCAAAATTTCAATTAGGAATACCCCAGTGATCTGAATTTGTATTGGGGAAGGTACACGTATGAATGCTGGAACCTTCACGTTCATATATTGAATGATTCACATAGTTATTTGATAACAGAGCTGTACGGTACTTCAAGCCCATTTTTCAGTAGGTATATTTGTTGATAGAGTTATTTGATTGTTGATTATGGTGTAGGAAAAAAAATTCCCTACCTAAATTTCCAAGACCTAATTGTACCTTTTTGTCGTAGCTCATTCTTCTCTTTTCCCTATTGTTTTTGTTAATTTTGTAACAGTGTTGACCGGTCCGTAGTTCAGTGGTAACACTTCGGACTCTGAATGGAAGGTTGTGGGTTCGAATCTCGGCGGAGCACAAAAAATATATCATTTTTATTTTCAAATTTGTTCTTCGCTGGGTTAAAATAATCATAAACCTTTACCAATGACCGGTCACCCAAGGTCCATCCAACCTTACAGCAACTGGGTCTTGCTTGAGAATTGGCGCTTTGTAGCGACGACGATCAAACTTGTAAAAAGGTTGATAGCTCAATTGGTAGAATGCTTGCAATCCATTCCGAGAGCAAGGGTTCGATCTCAAAGCTTATTCTGCCTTCACAAGAAATGAGAACCAGCCCCCCCCCGGGAGCTGGGAAACCCTCATTTCAACTGAAAGTGGTTGGTGTGAGAACCGTAAAAATAAATAAGCCCCGAATCGCCACATGCGACCCCTTCGGAGATAATGTACGCAAGAAGTTACACTATATGTGTAGCTTAGTTGCGTTTTTTTTTTTTTGCGCGTTCTCTTAAAAATTTAATGAGCAAGTTGAAAGTGCTCGAGATGAAATAAATGCTCAACTTGTAAAACTAAACTATGTGTTTTAAAACAAAATGCTTTCTCATACAATTGAGCACTAATTGGGGCACAAATTGTCCATACAATAAAGTATGTATGATGTATATATCAATACACAAAATTCATCTCCCGTCTATCTTTATTATTTCAGAACAGAACCCTGAATATAAAACATGAACATAAACTACCATCGATAGCGCAAGTATAAAAACATATGTAAACTGAATCCCTCAGTAGGGGTGCTGTTGTATGTTTCATACAATTTCATATTCACGCGATCGTTTGTCAATATTTTACACTCGGAGTAGAGCGAGGGTAAGGCTAGCCATACGATAGGCATGATTTTTTGTCACGCGTCTAAGTAAGCAAGCGTGTAGGCCTTAATAAGGGCGCCTTTGTGTGCGGTGTACTAGAGTATTGTATGGAGGTGTGACAGATCAAAGGTCTATCAGGGCTGTACCTACTGTACTAAATGGGTTGTAACACATGTCAATTAGTTTGATATAGACTGTGCGTCTAAAAGATGGTAATTCTTTTAGTTTTTATTACTTTAATAAGAATACATTTCACCGACATATTTTTCCTTTGGCAGAAACATGTATTTATATTATAAATTTCTATATATAATTCATCATCATCTTCTAAGGGCAGTGCCTTGTTGTATCAGCCATCTGTCTCTGTCTGCTGCCATCCTCTTGAGATGGGAATAGGAGGAGACATCCATGAGCCGCTTCAAATGTGAAGTATGAAGTTCTTGGGCGACTTCTTGTGCGTTGTCCTAAGATTTTGCCTTCAAAGATGTTGCTAAGAAAGGTGCTGTGTCTGATTGAGTGCCCTATTTGCTTGGCTTTCCTCTTTAAATTATGATTTATCAGCTCTCTTCTTTCTTCTACGATTTCTTATATAGAATTACCCAATGAATAATTATTTATCTTTTATTACCTAGTGACATCTGTTGAACAAGGGTCTAAATTATGGTCAAGAGACTTAAATCTATGGTCAGGAATCGAACCAGCATTGACGGTTTTCATACACTTTCGTTTAAATTACTCTCTTGACCTCTTGGCCATAGCGCTATCTCTTGACTCACCCATTTCTTGACTTGTAGGTTGGTATGAAACTGATCATATACACTGTATTTTTTTTTCATTTATCAATGTCACCAACATCACCCCAGTTTCAGGGCAGGGGAGTTAAAGTTGAAGACTATTAAATGTATTTAAAAAATATATATACGTATATATCGAGTATATCTGAGGGATATTACATATGTTAGATTTTTTACTACCCAGGGCTTTCGAGCGCATGACGATGTATTGTGATATTGAAATCAACCATTGAAATAACAAACGTTATCGTGATATTGTAGAGGTCGTTGATTGTAGCTTGACGTAACTAAGGCACTGGGTACAGTAATTTGGGTTCAGTTGGAAATTTATGTTTACAGCTGTTTGTGTTGGGGTCATGTTATGCTCAGGTACAATATTGTAACGGGTTATAAATTGACTATTGATGTTTCAATTAAAATAAGCTATGTTCAATATAATATTGATAAAATAAACTATTATGTACTATACATATACTTTGTATACTATATAATACATAATTATAGACATCAACCTAACAACCTAACAACCTAACACACACAGAAGGACTGCCTTGATGAGGGATCGTGATACCGATCCGAAACGTCGGCTAGAAAATAGTAAGTCAACGGATTACCCGAAAACCTACCAACATGTATAATATCCGTGAAAACCTAAAATTAAACATAATATACAGGTATAATATACTAAACATATATAATATACATGTATTTATTACATATAAAATATACTATACTGTATAATATACCTTGAGAAGTATCTAAAAAATTGTGTTTTCTCTTTTTGTCCGAAAAAAATTCTCTTGTAAAAGAGGATCAAGAGACCGATACAAAAATATTAAAAGCAAGTTAAAAATATAGCATTTTTCTTTAAAATTCCATGATCAGAAAATAGCTCAATCAATTGGTAGAGTTACAATCTTTTGAGCGAAATATTTTATCCCCCCATTCCTTCTTTGGCATATGATGATCAAATACGGCCTCTTAAGTCTTAAAAATCACATTCCACACAATCTGAGCTAAGAAAAAAAAACGTAAGACATGACAGTGTGAGGGTTGTTTTCAATATTTTTGAAATCAATTACCAGCATTCATAAGATACGTTGGTGCAGTACACATCCAAAAATTTATCATATGAAATAACCTCTGATGGACATAATACAAACAACCACCAACAGGACGATTTGTTTTTTAATCTAAATCTAAATCTAAGCTGCAAAGATATGTATCATTTGAGATTCATATTAAATACATTCCCACAAGCAGACACGCATAATTTTGCGCTCACACATGCCGCATGTGGACCTACAGTATAAAAAACTCAACTTCAAATGAACATAAGCCCTGCAACTTTTGCCGACCGTCTCTGAAACAGGGAGGAATCAGGAAGTTAAATACTTCAGTCAATGTTTTCTTCATTCCTTCAAAATTTTACCATATTTTACTTCGAAAACAGGACAAAAACAATTAAAAAAAAAAAGTTGGAGTGTTGGTAGCGTATTTTCTGTCAAAAAAAATTAGATGATTCGAGAACGAAGAAAAAAAAAGAACTCCACAATGTGACAACTAAAATGCAAATAAAAATAAAACATAGAAAAAACATATTCACCTGCTTTTGACATTTTCGTTCACGACATAGGGCTTTATTTTCATTCTGTTGACACAAATTTAAAAACCGGTACAGTGCAATAAATTTTACAAAAAAAATATATTTATTTCAAAACAATTGATTTCAATAGAAAACTTGAGTAAACATTAAAATACGTCAAATCAAAGGTGACTGATATCATCCGGTATTCAATTGTTCGACCATTGAATTGTGAATACAGTTGTCATGGGTTTTTATTTATGAGTTTGCAAAAGACGCAAGGAAGTGTTTTATTTATTCAGTCACCATTATATTGTGTGGCTCTCCACGACAAAAGATCCACGGGAAACGTCCATCAAAGGAAGTAAAAGATAAATGACAGAATAAACTAGCACCTTTCTGATCAAACATCGCTTACATAAGTGTTTGTAGGTACTCCAGTAGAAAAAACGTATAACACGTGAACCTGGATAGCATTTAAATATTTTTATCTTGTTACAATATCTATATCTTGTTTCTTGACTTATAGGTTGGTATGCGGCTGACCACCCATACTGTAAAAAATGGTTCACTTCGCCAATGTCACCCCTGTTTCAGGGAAGGACGGCAAGAGTTGCAGGGCTTATGTTCATTTGAGATTGGGTTTTTATATTGTAGGTCCACATGCGGCATGTGTTAGCGCGAAATTATACATGTCTGCTTGTGGGAATGGATTAAATATAAATTTTAAATGATATATATCTTTGCAGTTTAGATTAGATTAGGTTAGATAATTTTTTTTTTTGTTTAACGTAATATTATACGTTGAGCAACGTTTTTAATTTATATATTTATTAAATTTATGATATTTATCAATTTAAAGGCCAATAAATTTATCATGTAAAAGTTAAAGGGTCTGTGTATTGACATTATGAAGATTAATTTTAAATTAATAATGTAAAAAAAAAGAAAAAAAGTTGAGTTCTTCATTTAAATTTAAAATTAGAATTCTAAATTTTGGACTTGTTGTTAATGTTTATGCATGGTATTATTTGTTAAATTCAAAATTGTAATTGGTTGTGTATGTTCCTTGACTTATAGGTTGGTATGCGGCTGACCACCCATGCTGTAAAAAATGGTTCACTTTGCCAATGCCCCCCTGTTTCAGGGAAGAACGGCAAGAGTTGCAGGGTGTGTGTCTATTTGAGATTTGGGTTTTTTGTTGTAGATTCACATGCAGCATGTGCAAGCGCAAATTTGTAGGTGTCTGCTTGTGAGAATTCGTATAATGTGAATCCCCAATGTAACAGATCTTTGCAACTTAGATTAGATTAGATTAGTTGATTTATTTCTTCACGCGCTTGCGGTGTCATCACACCTTTATCAAGATAACTCAGTTGTTCTCTTGTTAATGGTGTGATAGCACCGAAAGCGCTTGAGGAAATAAATTAACTCGCGAAGAAAAATATTGTTTTCCCTTTTATATTATCAATAAGTTTGAATTATTATCTAATGATATACATCTTGGCTCAGGGTAACACAAATAGATAAAAGGCATGACAAAAATTGGACCAACGTTGTTTTTATATCAAACGTTCCATAAAGCCTGAAAGCCAAAAGATCTTTGCCACGAAAAAGAGGAAGACAAAAAACTTAATGTTGAAAATAATTATAAAAAAAAAAAATCACTATTGGAAGTCTCGACCACCGTTAATATATCTGAAGATTGGACTAAATAAAACATGACGGCATATCAACAACTGATTTTTTTCAACGTCACCCCTGTTTCAGGGAAGGTCGGCAAGAGTTGCAGGGCCTATGTTCAATTGAGATTGGGTTTTTTATATTGTAGGTCCACATTGGGCATGTGTGAGCGCGAAATTATGCGTATCTGCTTGTGGGAATGCATTTAATATGAATCTATAATTATATATTTTTGCAGCTTAGATTTTTTATTTTTATTTAAACAACGATAAGCTGTTTAGACATCGCCATGCTTTATATCTTCCTATCGTCAAATACGTACGGTTAGATCTACCAACGGTCGTCGAGACTTCCTCCCCAGGATCGTTTACTTTACTGGAGCAATAAGTAGGTACATGAGATTCCTGCGCGCACCTTTTTGTAGTTACAAGCGATAAAAAGGGTTTTATCGTCTACTGAACGAAGCTCCATCCGATAGATCGACCTAGTTTACGTTTAAATATCCAACGTCTTACAAGACACCGCCTCGGGCTTGCTGTCATTTTATTTTCATATTCAAAGCGATATCGACGCAAAAAAAAAACTACTGAAAGTATGAAATACAGTTCCTTATGTGATTAAGTCAATTGTGTACAAAATTTCTTCCCAAGTTTTAATGCTTCATTTATAGAAGATTGCAAAGATACATATTATTTTATTTCCGTAATGCAATCTAAAAATTTGAACTAAATAAGTGTCAATTTTGTTGATTGTATGTAGGTCTTTTTGGCCTTACTGCAACTAGGTCTTGCTTGAAAATTGGCGCTTTGTATCAACGACCAAACTCGTCAATTGTTCGGACAATGGCTCAGTTCGAAGAATGCTTGCATTCCATGCCGAGAGCAACTGTTCGACTCCCACTCGGTATTTCCCGTTTTGGCGTTTATTTCAAATCCAAAATAAAAAAGCGCCAAGGCTTACTCAGCCTTCACAAGAAATGAGTACCACAGCCGCCACGAGAGCTGCAAAACCGTCACTTCAACTGAAGTGTTAAGCGTCATGCCGGCCCCGTTAACTGTGAAAATAAATAGGTTCCACCCGCCACATCGGGGATAACGCGGCAAGAAATCACAGTATATGTGTAACTAAGTTGCGTAGTACCTCGAACCGTATCTGCTGAGTCGCTTAGTTCCTAGGTAATTAGTCCACGGGTTAAACTTTTTAAACAACTCTCAAAGTTCCCGAACCGAATTAAAGTCGTAAACATTTAAGCGTTTCCAGAAAAATAAACGACCTGCCTCTCCGCCCTGCTGCAGCGCCGCCCGCCATTACTGCAATTTGTATTGTCGTGCGAACCAACAGTTGTGTCTAGGAGGCGGGAAACGCAGGGAAAACTAGACATTTGAGGAACAAGATAGCTTTCATTCATTCAGGGAAAAGACCGAAAAAAGTATTGTTATGTTATTTTTCTACATAGCATAGAAATGACATTCCCGAAGTGTGTGCAGTATGTATCGTGGGCCGAACAGAGCCGAGCGGTTACGGAAGCAGCCAAACTGCGCCGTGCGATGTCATCGGGCCGTCGATTATCTCTCGTCAGTTCTGGGCAACTTGTTAGCAGCGTCAGTCGGCGACCAAGCACCAAGCTGTGCGACGGGGAGCATTTTAATGAAGCTCTCTCCCCCTTCTACTTGGATTTCCTGCCAGCAAAGGAATCCGCCTTGTGGACCAGAGAAGAGTACATAGGAGCGCCCACCCAGGGGCTTAAACTGTGGAGGCGTCAGCCTTGTGGGCTGTCGCTGCCTGGGGCGTTGCCCCAGGCCCTGAGTTCAAAACTCCAGTCAACAGAAGAGTGATGTGAAGTAACGTGTAGGCTTTCTGAAGGAGGTCTGGCCGTTTATTGTTTCCCATTTCCAGTCTCTTATTAAATGTTAAATAAACCTATTGTTGTTTCCTTTAAACCATGTATTAATTAACAACCCTTCCCAATATTGAACATGGCAATACCAGAGAATGAGATTCCACGCCTTGAGAGAAGTTGATGATGTTGATTAGCTAGCCGGGTGTATGCAAGTATATTGGAACCTCTCCGGAGGAATACATATTAACATAACAGTATGGCTGTATCAGATTGGTGAAATTGTGAAAGAGTGGGATATTGAAAGCGAATTGAAGTGAAGGAAATGTTTTGTTATGATTTTACTTGGGGTTCTTTTAATAAAACTACGGTTTGTTTGTTTAACAAGATTTATCTTGCACAATATTGGTTAAACAGTACTTTTCGCGTTCTAGCTTTTCGACTTTGCGGCTAAATGTTGAAAAAGGGCTGGCCCACAGAATCTTTGCTCATATATAAATGGGCGGCAGAGACGATTCTTGCGTGTTCGAGATACTTTCACTAGAATTGTTCCACACTATTCCAGAGACGTTACGCACACCTGCAAGCTATGTAACGTGCCTAGGTACACGTACTTACACACAAACTCATAGTTTTTTTTTTTTTTTTTTTTTTTTTTTTTTTATTGAAATAATATAAACAAGTTTACATTTCCCAGGAGTTACATAAACTCATTTGGGACTTAGTACTTATACTCTTACACAATACTTAAAACTAGCCATACAATATAATTAAAAAAATATTAATAAAATAACAATTACTGAAGCAAACAAAGACAGAAGAGAATTAGCGTCTCATACCCAAAATAAAACAAAATCATCACACTGGTACAGCATCATTGTAAAAAGACTCTAAGAAATAAGACTTTATTGCATCATTTTGTTGTTTATTTTTCATATCCCTCTTTATTTTTATCGGAAGTCCATTGTATAGGGACTGTGCAACATTTGAAAGAGACCTCCTTCCAAACTTTGTCGATCGAAAACCTTTAATATGTAGATTTTCTGAGCTTCGAGTATTATAATTATGAAAATCATTATTATAATGGTACTCTAAATTTGTGTGAATTGAGGATTTTAGAATTTTAATAATGGTGACAGTGATGTCGTACAATGGTAGGACCTTGAATGGAAGAACATTGCTCTGTCGATAAATGTCCTTCACGCATGTATCCCATGGTATGCCAAGAATGTTCCTCAAAGCTCTGTTTTGCACAACTTGCAGCTCCGATATTTGTTTTTTGGTGGCAACCCCCCATATGCAAGTAAGATACGAAAGGTGGGAATGGATCATGGCATAGTAAATAGCGAGTAATGTTGACTTTGGAAGTAAATCCCTTAGTCTGTACAGAACGCCAGTAATTGGCACTATTTTTGATTTAACATGGTCAAATTGGTAATTCCAAGAAAGTTGTGGATCAATATATAAACCAAGATATCTAACAAAGCTGACTTTATCAATATTATTCGATCCAATAGTAATATTAAAGGACATATTTCTCGATTTTCCAAACAGCATATATGACGTTTTCTTGACATTCAAACTTAATTTATTTAACCTTAACCAATTAGCAAGATGTGAAACATCTCTTTTCATTAAATTTTCTAGTTCTTCTCTCGTTTGCGAATGATAGAAAATTATGGTATCGTCTGCGTATAGTTGGAGGGTACCTCGAATATCCCATGTAGTTATATCATTGATATAAACAAGGAAAAGAAGAGGCCCGAGAATAGAACCTTGGGGTACACCACATTGTATTTTAGTGAATTCGCTGGAAAATTTCCCAATTTGAACTGCACAGGATCTATTTGTAAGATAATTGGTAAACAGTTTTAATGGAGTTCCTTTGATTCCCAAATGTTCCAATTTATTCAGCAGAATTTTGTGGTCGACCGTATCAAAGGCTTTCTGTAAATCTACAAAAATGCCTGCGACATATTGGCCATCATCTAAATTTTTTTGTAAATTCGATATGAAATCAAAGACTGCATATTTTGTGTTAGAATGCTTTCGAAATCCATACTGTTGTGGTGCAAGAATCTTGTTAGAAATGAGATATTCGGTGAATCTATCTTTGATGACATGTTCAAATATTTTTGAAAATATTGAAAGTATCGAGATTGGTCGATAGTTGGAAACATTTTTTTTACAGTTGCCTTTATAAATCGGGACTATTTTTGCTATCTTAAGCTGATCTGGAAATATACCACTTGACAGTGAATCGTTTATTAAAAGTACAAGGTGATCAGCTAACTGATCCTGACAGATTTGGACAAGCGCAGGCGTGATACAATCAACACCAGGAGCTGATCTCTTCTTAAGATTTGAAATAATAAGCAAGATTTCCGATTTACTTGTTTTAGGCAAACTAAAAAAACAATTTGCTCTGGGTACAGTTCTAATTGTGCATGTGTCACCTGAAAGTGATTGAATTCTATCTGCCAACGAAATACCAACTGAGGCAAAAAAATTATTGAATTCTGTGCAGATTTGATTTGGTTCCTTTATCTCTGTATCATCTTTTAAAATGCAATCAACTTGGGTTTTTTCATCTCTCGTAGTGTTCGATAGGATTGAATTTATTGTTTTCCATGTTTGTCTAGGGTTATTAGCATTTTGTGAAAAGACATCCTTATAGTACATATTTTTTATATATCTCCTATAATTTGTGACCTTATTTCTAAATTTGACTTTAAGATGTTTCAGAGACACATTTGAAGGATCCTGCTTCCACTGTTTGAAAATTATATTTCTCTCTTTTATAAGTGAGTCCAATTTAGAGTCAAACCAAGGTGTGTTTCCTTTACGTCTGTCTCCTATTTTGAATTTAGGTGTAAATTTACAAGAATCCACCACTCCATGAAAACATTCTATAAACTTAGCATAATTTGAGTTGACATCTTCTCTTTCATCATAAGGAAATTTTTGAGTCCTTAGACATTCCTTCAGCATTACATTGTTTATTTTGGGGTACATGAGCATCGGTGTGGGCAATCTATTGTTTGAATTCAATTTTAAACTATTGTAATACTCAATAACCAAAATGCTATGATCACTGATTGGAGTATCAATATTTGATATGGTATAACATATGCTATTCCTATTAGATATAATGTGATCAATCAAAGACTCACTTGTTTCTGTGGTTCTTGTTGGAAATACTCTGTTGCACTCCGGCTGCTCCGCCCGTCAGTTCCAGTGCGCCAACGGGCGCTGCATTCCCTGCACCTGGGTGTGTGACAAGGACGACGACTGCGACGACCACTCTGATGAGAGCCCCAAGGAGTGCCAAGCTACAGGAGGCTGGGTGTTGCACGGCAAGAGGGCCCAGCGTAGAGACGCGGGCATGGGCGAGGACAGCCTGCCAGGAGCTACTCCGGCAAGGAGCTTGCCGACTCCCCCCCGATATTTGCCCGATTTATTTTATATTTATAATTTAATAATTTTTTTAATACCTTAACGATTATGATAATGATTTGATTGTTTTAAATATTTGACATTTTTATTTTGACATTTTTATGTACTTACACTTTATATAATAATTGTTATTATTTAGTATAATTAATTTATTTTTGTAATTAATAAACCCCATGTTCGCCAATATAAACGCAGTTCCACTCTGCAGAAAAACCGCCATAAACTTGCTCAGAGAGAATGAATGGGTGTTTGGAACTTGGAATGTCAGAAGAATGAATGAGTGTAAGGAGAAGGAAATCGTGAATGTGATGAATGAAAAAAGAATACAAGTGATGGGTGTGACAGAGACAAAAATGAAAGGGAATGGTGAAAAAGTATTAATGAATGGTGAACTGTATATCTGGTCAGGTGTGGAAGATGGGAATGAAAGACAGGGTGTGGGTGTGGTTATAAGTGAGAATGTAAAAGGATGCATAACGGGCTACCAAAGAATCTCTCCAAGAGTTTTGACTGTTAAACTCAAAACAAACAGGATGAAAATTTTCTTGGTGGCCTGTTATGCACCTGTAGATTCAGAGTGTATGGACGTGAAAATGAGATTCTGGAATGAGTTGAATGCAGTTGTGCGCGAAAGCAAGAAGAATGAATACATTATAATTTTGGGAGATATGAATGGATGGGTAGGTACGCAAAGAGATGAGTGTGTGAAAATTGTTGGTCCTAGTGGACGAGGTGTAGTCAATGATAATGGGCGACACCTGATAGCTTTGTGTGCAGAGCACAGCCTTTTTGCATCAAACACATGGTTTCGACATAAGGATGTGCATCTGTACACAAGGCAGATTGTGGGAAGTCGCACAATCATTGACTACATCTGTGTGGATGAAAGACTGAGAGGAGCCGTAAGAGATAGCCGTGTCTATCGTGGGCCTGAAATAGGCAGTGACCACTATCTCTTATGCGCTAAAATAATGATTGGAGAAGTAAGAAAGAAGAAACGTAAGAAGAAAGTAAGAAAGCCAAGAATAAAAGTAGAAAGTCTGAGTGATGAAAATGTGAAAGTGAAGTATAAATCAGAAATACAAAAAAAGTTAAGTGTGAATGAACTTGAAAAGAATGTTAATGAAAAAGATATTGAAAGCATGTGGAAGTTTATGAAAGAAGGAATGATTGAATGTGCTCGAAAAGTATGTGGAGAAACGAAAGGTGGAATGGTGGTTGATTGAATTTGATTGAATTGAAAAAAGAAAGGTGGTTGATGAAATGATGAGAATGTTCAATGTATGTACAACACAAAACTATTTCCAATTTAATGATAAATTTTACGAACAAAGAGAAGGTTTACCCATGGGTTCACCCATCTCCCCATTATTAGCTGATATGTTCTTAAGTAAACTGGAAACTGATTTATTAAATTCAAACCATCCCCTTGTACAAAAAATATTTAAATGGTATCGTTACGTAGATGATATATTTTGTATTTTTAATGGTACTGATAGGCAACTAGAATCTCTCCTTTCCCACATTAACACTCTACATCACAAAATTAAATTCACACTGGAAAAAAACGTTAATAATAACTTAAACTTTTTAGACATCTCCATTAAAATCACAAATAATAAACTAGATTTCAACATATATCGTAAACCTACCCACACAGACACTGTAATACCGTTTCATTCCTCCCACCCCACCGCACATAAATTAGCTAGTTTTCACAGTATGCTAAATAGACTCGTAAAAATCCCACTTAATAATAATGATTACTCTCAAGAATTGTCAACCATTAAACAAATAGCTTGTAATAATGGATATGAACACAAATTGATAGATAAACTGCTAAATAATAAAAAATATCAAATTCTTGTTAAAAAGTATCTTTACTCTGCACTTGATAATAATACCACAGATAAAACGTATTGGAAAAAAATTCTCTACACAGGTCCATTATCTATCAAAATTTCTAAATTACTGCCCAGTTACATTAAACCCGCGTTCTACACAAACAATAATTTAAAAAACATCCTCTTTAACTCAAAAGATAAAATTGACTGGATGATGAAAAGTGGCATATATGAGATTTCCTGTGGTGATTGCGAACTCAAATATATTGGACAAACCGCAAGAAATCTAAAAATTAGAATACAAGAACACCGCCGTTGCCTAACGAGCAACAGTCACTCTGAGTTCGCCAACCACATCATTGAATCAAACCATTCCTTTCACACTCACACATTAAAACTCCTTCATCCCATCCCCTACAAAGGTAAAATAATGAACAATTTTGAAAATCTAGAAATCCAAAAAAATATTAATTCTGAAAATAACCTCTTAAATAATATCCTCTTTCCCAACACTTCGCCATTACTTTCTTTGTTTCCAATTAAGCCCCGCCCCCCACTTACCCCCACCAGTACTACAAATTAAATCCTTGCTTAATTTGGTAATTTTGTATTTTATGTTAGTTGATATTTACACCTGAAGATGGGAGGTACTGCTTCTCCCGAAACTGGTTGTGTTTTTTAAAAAATAAAACTCAAGTGAATTGTAACAAAGTTAAAAAAGTATTTTAATTAATTAAAATGTGCTTTCACAAAGTTACTGCCCAAAATCTAAATAATACGAAAGGTGGAAGATTGAAAGGGGATGCCTGGTGGAATGCTAAAGTAAAAGAGGCTGTGAAAGTGAAGAAGGAATGTTATAAAAAGTGGCTGAACGACAGGAATGATAGAAAGCTAGAAGATGAATATAAGATAGCCAAGCAAATGGCGAAGAATGTAGTTTATGAAAGCAAAGCGAATGAACAGAGAAAGATTGATGAAAAAATGAACAGGAGTTTCACCGACAGTAGGAAGGAATTCTGGAGATGGGTCGGTGCCAATAGGAATAAAGATTCTGCATTGACCACCCCAGGAATCAAAAGTGCTGTTGGTGAGATGGTATGGGAGAAGGATGAAGTATGTAAGAGATGGAAAGAATATTTTGAAGGGATTTTTGGTCGGGGCGAAAGAATTTTGTTTAGAAAAATGACAGAAGAGAATGAATTTAGGATTTTGAAAGAAGAAATAAAAGTATCTATTGAATGTTTGAAGAATGGAAAGTCTGCTGGGTTTGATGGAATAAATGGTGAAATGTTGAAAGCAGGAGGTGAATGCGTGATAGATTGGATGTACGAATTATGTAAGCTTTGTGTGAATGCAGGAGTAGTACCGATGGATTGGAGGAAGGCAGTCATTGTTCCCATTTACAAAGGTAAAGGGGACAAAAAAGACTGTCAGAACTTCAGACCAATCAGTCTACTCAGTATACCAGGAAAAGTCTTCTGTAAGGTGATTATAAAAAATGTGATTCTGACTACTAGTGAAAGGATTTCCGATATACAGTCCGGCTTTATGGCCGGTAGAGGCTGTGTTGATCAGATTTTTACTCTACGACAACTTGTTGAAAAACAATTGTCGGTGAGGCGGAAGCTGTTCACGGCCTTTGTAGATCTGGAAAAGGCTTTTGACTCAGTAGACAGAGGTATGTTATGGGATGTTTTGAAAGCATACGGAGTGAATGGGGCTCTCCTAGGTGCGGTGCATGCAAACTATGAAAATAGTACAGCATGTGTTCGTATTGATGATGAGTATAGTGAATGGTTTGAAGTTTTTAAGGGTGTAAGGCAAGGATGTGTGATGAGCCCATGGCTATTTAACATAGTCATGGACAAGTGTGTTCGAGATGCTAGACTTGATGATTGTGGATTAATGATAGGAGAGAGCAAAGTGAGTGTTCTACTGTATGCGGATGATGCTGTTCTTGTATCGGACTCAGCAGTAGAATTGCAAACGATGCTCTCTAGATTGAACGAAGCTCTGCTAGGTAATTATTTGAAATTGAATACAAGTAAGACGAAAGTTTTGATTTTTGAAAGAAATGAAGAAAATACGAACTACGAATTTAGAATAAACGGAATGAATGTTGATGTGGTAAATGAGTTTGTATACTTGGGAAGTAAGTTTGAGAAAGATGGAAGAATGACAGGTGAACTTGAAAGAAGAGTAATGAAGGGCAGGTGTGTACTGGGTGCCACAGCTTGTATCGCCAAAAATCAAAACATTTCTAAAAATGCTCGATTGGCGGTACGCAGTGGCATACTTTTACCCACCTTGATGTATGGAAGCGAGGCCTGGACGGTGAATGAAAGTGAAATTAGTAAAGTCCATACTGTTGAAATGGACTTTCTAAGAAGTATGATTGGGAAAAAACGGAGTGACAGGGTGAGGAATGATTTTGTAAGAAAAGAATGTGGTGCAAAAGAAAGTGTGAAAGTGAAGATTAAAAGAAGTTTGTTAAGATGGTTTGGGCATATGGAGAGAATGAATGAGGAAAGACTGACGAAGAAAGTATATGTTGGTAGAATAGATGGATGTCGTGGTAGAGGAAGACCGAGAAAGGTATGGATGGACCAAATATCCGAAATTGCGAATGAATGGAATATCCAGAGTCATAATAAAAGAAGAGCTTGTATGAAGAAGGTTATGACTCTGGAGGAAATGAAAGAAGTATGCAAGGATAGAAAGAAATGGCGGTTGATCTGTGATGTTGGCGGCTAGGGTTTGTTAAAGTGAATTTGGTTTTATGATTTAGTTTTTTATGTCCATGTATATATTGTTATTTTTATTCTTTGATTTTAAAAAATGTAATTTGTCATGTATGTTCCTTGACTTATAGGTTGTTATGCGGCTGACCACCCATAATATAAAAATTGGTTCACTTTGCCAATGTCACCCCTGTTTCAGGGAAGGACGGCAAGAGTTGCAAGGCTTATGTTCATTTGAGATTGGGTTTTTATATTGTAGGTCCACATGCGGCATGTGTTAGCGCGAAATTCTGCTTGTGGGAATGCATTTAGTATAAATCTTAAATGATATATATCTTTGCAGCTTAGATTAGATTAGATTAGATTAGCATATGAAAAAACTATATGACTCTAACGTATCGCAATATTTTTTATTAGATTGAGAGACTTTATTTATGTCAATGTTGAAGTCACCTATGATTAGTGTGTCTTGTTTGGAATCTTGTAACACTGCTTCCAAATTAATCATAAAATCACTCAAATCAGAGTCAGGCTTCCTATAAATTGCAAAAATATTGAATTTTTTAAAAAGTTTACTTTGCACACTTAAGCCCAGAATAGAATTGTCAGTGGTGGTAGTTTTGATGATGGTTCTACTTAACATGTTGTGGGTATAAATTGCCACTCCTCCTCCTCTTCTACTGATGCGATTGGCAAATGCACCTTGATAGCCTTCAATATTAAAAAAAGCCTCATCCCCTTCATTCAGCCAGGTTTCCGTTATAACCAGGATATGGACGGTGTTATGCATCTTGAGAATTTCTACAATATCATCCATTTTATTTTTAACACTTCTAGAATTGAGATACATCACTGTCAAACAATCTATTCCTGGAGTATAATCTTGGATGTTCCTGTACTTGTATTCCGCATGGTTTCCTTTATTGACATTGTCAACATATGTTTCCATAGTCTACTCTATCTCTTGCTCGTGCTTCCATAATTTTCCTAACAGGACAATCATAGCTAGTGGACCTATGGCATCCTGATTCGGATGTACAGTTTCCACATATAGAATCAGAAGCCCTGTTAGGACATGCTAAAAACTTGTGTTCTCCCGCACAGTGATGACATTTTTCCTTTTCTTCGCAAACTTTTTGGGTGTGTCCAAAACCCAAACATCTGTAGCATTGTACTAGAGGTGACATGTCTTCAACAGCTAGTCGTTGGTAGCCCACATTTATCTTTTCCGCATTTGTAGTATGTAGAAAATGCTAGAGGCAGACACACACACACACACACACACCAGAGAGCTACTTGTTTAGGCTCACGTCCTCATACGTTCGTAACAGTATGATTAAGGTAGCTTCTACAGCGACGACCAAGCTCGCAGAGGGCTCTTGAGGTGCGATACAGACAAAAACAGCGCTTACCAAATAAATCATCCGAATATTATTATTATTATTCCTTGACTGACTGAGGTTGGTATGAGACTGACCCCCCATACTGTAAAAAATCGTTAACTTTGCCAATGTCACCTCTCTGTCAGGGAAGGTCGGCAAAAGTTCTAGGGCTTATGTTTGTTTGAGTTTTGGATTTTATTTGTAAGTAGGTACGCATTCAGCATTCATTTGTAAGCGCAAACTACACGTGTTTGTTTGTGGGCATGCATTTGATATGAGCTTTAAATGTTAATACATCTTTGCATTACTTAGATTATAGATTATTCAATTGCTATCGAAATTTTCAGAAAATTCATTTGTTACGCATAGTCTACGTATCGTAATGAAGTTGCCGCTGTACGAATTGAAATATTTATTAGGTTAAACTGGTGGGGGTGAGCGGATCTCCCCGAAGTCTGGGTTCGGACGCCCTTCTGCCCTTATGGATTACTCGTGTCCAAGACGGAAGCGCCTTCCGATGAGGGGAAGGGTAGCTCTACACCAGTAGCGTATCTTCATTAAAGAAAAAAAATACCTCCATAATTAATGATTATGCTGCACCTTAAGAGTTTTCCTAGAAGGGGTGGTTGGTATGCGGCTGACCGCTCATGCTGTGGATTTTTTTTAATTTGCCAATGTCTCCCTTGTTTCAAAGAAGGTCAGCAAAAGTTGCAGGGTGTATGTTAATTTGAGATTTGGGTTTAATGTTGTAGGTTCATATGCGGCATGTCCCAGCGCAAACTAATACGTGTCTGCTTGTGAGAATTCAATGTTACATATCTGTGCAACTTAAATTAGATCGCATTTGATGTTGAAATTTATTTACTTTTCCTGGTAAGCAACCATTTCAGTTGAAGTGTGGGTTTTCCAGTTCCAGAAGGGATAGGTTCCAATTTTTTCTGAAGGCTTAGACTACACATCAAAAACGGGAAATCATTGCTCACACCCTCTAAAAAGAGTAACTGACCACCCATACGGTAAAAAAAAAACGGTTCACTTTGCTAATGTCACTTCTGTTTCAAAGAAGATCCACAAAAGGATTTTAATTTGTAAGTACATATGCGTTTGTAAGCGCGAATTTACACGTGTGTGTAATCTGTAACTGTAACTCTGTCGCCATTCCGCTAGGGGTGGCCAGAGCCTCCGCAGAGTTGCCTCCATTTTTTCCTATCCTGACATACCTCTTTCAATTCCTTCATATCCATCACCTTTTTCATGCATTTTCTTCTTTTACGCTCACTTTGTATATCCCATTCTTTCACAATCTCCACAATCTGATCACTCCATACTTTTCTCGGTCGTCCCTTCCCTCTTTTTCCTTTCACACTTTCTTTGTATACATACTTTGTCAGTCTATCATCATTCATTCTTTCCACATGCCCAAACCATCTCATCACATTATTTTGTACTTTAACTTTCACATCCTCTTTCAAATTACATTCTTTTTTTACCCATTCATTCCTAACTCTATCCCTCAAAGTTTTTCCTGTCATACTTCTCAAATGCTTCATTTCCACCGTAAATACTTTACTCATTTTGCTATCATTCACTGTCCATGCTTCACTTCCATACATCAAAGTCGGTAACAATATGCCATTGTGTACCGCCATTCTCAGATCCATCTTCAGTCGCTTGTTTTTTGCTATTCTTCCTATTGCACCGACCACTTGCTTTCCCTTGCATACCCTATTCTCAAGTTCTCTTGTCAACTTTCCATTCTTCTCAAACATACTTCCCAAGTATCTAAATTCATCCACAATTTCAACTTTAATACCATTCAACATAAACGTGCATTCTTCATTTTCATGCTTGCGGATGCTTTATATTTGAATTTTAAACGTCAATATACTCTTGAAACTTAAATGATAAATGAAACCCAAAAATAAATAATTAAGTATCTGTTTTTCAATTTAAGGCGCTATCTCTACATCCAGTAAAGTTTGTTGGCATGATTCGACTTAAAGCAGCTACTTGTGGCTAGAAAATAGAATCCTCTCTACAAACTAGTGTTAATCTTTCGGGAGTAAAGCGGTCAGAAGTTGCTTAACGAATTTTCAACTTAACTAAGTCAGATTCTGATGATGATATTCCATAGACATACTAACTGTTTCATACTGAATGTCCAACTTCAAGTGCAAGTCTACTATATAAGCTAACAGAAGAGCAAATTTCTGTCTACATCTTTCTTGTTACTTTAAGATCTATTATAATCTAAGCTGCAAAGATGAATTAACATTTAAAGCTCATATCAAATGCATGCCCACAAACAAACACGTGTAGTTTGCGCTTACATAATATGCTGAATGTGTACTTACAAATTAAATCAAACCTCAAATGAACATTAAGCCTACAACTTTATCCAAACTTCCCTGAAACAGGGGGGACATTGGCAAAGTGAACCATTTTCTACAGCATGAGTGGTCAGCCGTATATCAACCTATAAGTCAAGGAGCATGCACAACAAATTACATTTTGAAAATAAACAAACAGTAATATGTATACACAAATACAAAGTTTTAATTTAAAAAAAAAAGAGAAACCCTAGCCCTAGCCGCCAACATTGCAGATCAACCTCCATTTCTTTTTGTCATTACATACTTCTTTCAATCCATCCAGAGTCATAACCTTCCTCATACAAGCTTTCCTTCTATTATGACTTTGGAAATTCCATTCATTCGCAATTTCGGAAATTGTTTTTCTTCTGATTGAAATTGAAAATTCTATCGGGTTAGACATCCAGCAGTATGATGTCACATTTTTACCACGGCTTTTATGTCTCAGCTCCATTTTCAGTTGCTTGATCCGCTACTGCTTGTCCTAACGCAGAACCCTTCGCTAATTTGATCGCTTTGTCCCAAATCGGTCTCGCCTTATATACTAGCACTGTATGCAGAAATTTGTCTCACACTAGGCCCGTTAAATGAAGCGTACCACTGAAACAATCTTCCAACTTAACTTTCAAGTTGCGTTTCACTGTAAATAAATGGAAACTAAAACGAACACTCGACGTGTTGTTTCAGTTTTAATACGTTTCTTTGTAAACGCTATTGTAGAAAGTTTTATGATCGGATTTCTGGCAAAACAGATGAAGTTGTCGAGAATTAGAAAGCTCCTTCGTGTCACATGTTTTGTACGCATTACTTATTCAGTTTGATGAATATTTTACACGTTTTGGAAACTCGATACTCATGTTTTAATTTTGAGAATGTGTTAAAATTTTGATTGCATCTACACGTTTTTCGATTTAACAACCATTTATAATGTACATAAGCAATGATTGAATGAATTAAGAATAAAACTGGCGGATGAAATCTAATCTAAGTTGCAAAAATATGTAACATTGGGGGTTCAGATTATTTGAATTCTCTCAGGCGAACATTCGTGCTTGATAACCTAGAAAAAAAAAACCCGAATCTTAAATGAACATACGCCCTGCAACTCTTGTCGATCTTTCCTGAAACATGAGTGACATTGGCAAAATTAGCCATTTTAACAGCATGAGTGGTCAGCCGCATATCAACCTATAAGTGAAGGAAAAATTAAATGAATTGATTGTTAATTTTTTGAATGATGGATTGTTTAACAGTTATTAAAATATAATATGGAATTAATTTGAATTCTATAAAACATTACAGAACTTTATTCTAATAAAACACTGTTATATTATATTAACTTAATCTTAATTAATAATTACCAACGTTTTTAATTATCTCAATCATATCTTCCAGTCTTGGATGGTGCCCCCTCAGGTGTTCGACCACTCGGACGTCCCAGGATGCGGTGGGCAGACAACGTTGAAGCCGACGCCGAAGTTCTGGGAGTGAGGGGACCATGGAGGGAAGCAGCACAAGACAGAGAGTCCTGGAGGATTGTCGTGCGGGAGACCCTGAGCCTTCAAGGCTTATGAGCCGAAGAAAGTAAAGTAAAGTAAAGTAAAGTAAGTAATCACATCTTCAGATAACAATCAAAATCAATTTAAAATGTTTATTTGGGATAATTTTTTGACTAATCTCAATTGCAAAAACAATGTCCCTAAAACATTGAATAACATCAGCTTTAGAATCCGTGTTTCTGTATCAATCCCCGCGTAGCTGGAGAGCAGGTACGTGCATAGGTGATGTGCAAGTTGGAATGTTATCGTTGCTGGTGCAGTCAGCGGCGGCTCCTCCATACGGGCAGCCGGCGTAGCGTATGAAATGCTAATACACATTATGGGCGCGCCTGACTGCGGGCTCTGCTCGAGTACCGTCACTGGTATAGCGGTCATGAGCTACAGAAGTTTCATACCTCAAAATTTGTGGTTTTTTCTTCGACTATTTATGGTGTCACTTCAAACGAAAATTTGTGTTCTAAATCTAAATCTAAGCTGCAATGATATGTATCATTTGAGATTCATATTAAATGCATTCCCACAAGCAGACATGCATGCTATAATTTCGCGCTTTGACATCTCCTTGACTGATAGGTTGGTATGCGGCTGACCACCCATACTGTAAAAAATGGTTCACTTTGCCAATGTCACCCCTGCTTTAGGGAAGGTCGGCAAGAGTTGCAGGGCTTATGTTCATTTGAGATTGGGGTTTTTATATTGTAGGTCCACATGCAGCATGTGTAAGCGCGAAATTATGCAAGTCTGCTTGTGGGAATGCATTTAATATGAATCTCAAATGATACAAATCTTTGCAGCTTAGATTTAGATTTAGATTTTAGACACATGCCTTAGTGGACCTATAATATAAAAAACCCAATCTCAAATGAACATAAGCCCTGCAACTCTTGCCGAACTTCCCTGAAGCAGGGGTGAAATTGGCAAAGTTAAACATTTTTTACAGTATGGGTGGTCAGCCGCATACCAACCTATCAGTCAAGGAATATGTTTACTATGCTTATTTTTATTTTCATGCTGCAGCACTTGGTACAGATTGGGTGCTTTTGCTTTTGTTTTTGTCAATGTCACTCATGTTTCAGAGATGGGCTACAAGTGTTGCATGGTGAAAGTTCATTTGAAATTTGATTTTTTTAATTATTTAGTTTTTACCATGCAGCATGTTTAAGCTCAAACTTACACATGCCTGCTGAATGAGCATGCATTAAATATGAATTTTAAATGTACAATTATTTGCAACTAGGATAATATCAAGTTGTACTCTGCCAACACAAGGCATGAGAACCAGCCTAATTGTGAGCTGGAAAAACACACCTTCAAGTAAAGTGATTGGCATAAGGCCGGTCCCCTCACCTGTAAAAATAAATATTCCACACACCACAAGCAATCTTTTCATTATATGCGCTGTTTGATTGGGAAAAAGATATTATATGGATATAAGTTTTTTAGGAACCAGAATAATCCATTGCCTTTTATACAGATCGCATGTGTACTGGACCAATGTGTCTTATGAAAACCGGAAATTGATATTGAAAATATTTAAAACTACTCACAGATTATCGTGTGGTACCTACGTTTTTTCTTAGCCCAAATTGTGTAGAATGTGATAGTTCATACAGTTTCATTGAAAAGTCGTCTTTGAATCAAATGGTGGAAAAGCCAAACAAATACTGGGGGGACGAGACATGGACTTCAGATGAAGATACACACTCTTGAACCGGTCCGTAGTCCAGTGACAACACTTCGGACTCGTAAATGGAAGGTTGTGGATTCGAATCCATGTACCATTTATATTTCCAAATGTGCTCTTCGCTGGGTTGAAAAATTCATAAACCTTTACCAAAGACCGGTCACTAAAATGTCCATCCAACCTTACAACAACTTTCTTCAACTTCAACTTTCTACAGAGACGATGAAGCTCGCAGAGAGATCTCTTGAGGTGTGATACACACAAAAACAGCGCTCACCAAATAAATCATCCTAATATTATTATTATTATTAAGTGTATTGTGGATTTGTGTCTCTCTCCTTCTTGCAGTGCCAAATCTCCATTCACTCAGTACCCACCTCGGCACTGCCTGCCAATCCAACTTCAGGGAAAAACTGCAGATTCGATTTGGAGAGGGAGGAATGAATGGAAGGCAGGGAGTCTATCAAACCATGCCGTGGTATGTTCCGCGAGGTAGGCAATACAATTATGAGTAAATGAATAAAAGCGCAAATAAGCTGCACATATAGTGCAACTTCTTGCCGCGTTATCCCCGAAGGTTTCGCATGAGGTGCGTAGAACGTATTTAAATTTTACAGGCAAGGGTGCCAGCTTCAGCTGGAGTGCGGGTTTCCCAGCTTCCGAAGGGGCTAGTACTCATTTCTGGTTAAGACTAAGTAAGCCTTTCCGGTATTTGATTTAGGGTTTTGAAATAAACACTGAAACGGGAAATCATTTCTGACAAACTAGGTGGGATTTGAACCCAGTGCAAGCACTCTACCAACTGAACTATTGTCCGACCAGCAAAGTGCATGAACATATTTTTTGTTCTGCGCCGGGGATCAATTGTGACTTCCTCTTCCGGAATCCGAAGCTTCCGAAGCGTCCGAAGCTCTGTTGGTAGAGTGCTTTCATTCTATGCTGAGAGCTCGGATTCGAATCCCACCGAACTGAGCTATCGGAACTGCATATAATTTAACAAATATTCAGCTATTTTTTTTTTAATTTGAATTTTTTCAAACAATTTTCGAGCCTTGTAAATCATCCATTTGTTTGTCATTACCATAACGCATTTTCTGCATTTTTCCAAGTAGAGGTTTTATTTCTGAGAGCTCTCCGAACCCAATACCCCAAGTATACAATGTAAACTCCCTTTAGTTGCGTAAATATAACAAAATGTATGAAAACAATTCACTCTCTCGGAGCGCTGTCTTGCATTCAACATATTTTCAATTTACGCAATCGAGGTGAGACGCAAGCGATGTTTTATACTCAGTACTGCGGTGCCATAACAAGATTGATGGAATGCCTTCATCTCAGTTGCAGACGGTGCAATAGGATTGTCCTACAGGTATTTGCGTACTCACCTCCAGTACCATCTATGTAATATATTCTAGAATATTTCAGCTCCTTTTTGAACCCTCTTTCTTGGAAAATTGCACCGAAGTTCATTCGATTAAACATAAATGTATAAAAAAAATATCCACGTTTGTAATTTTTTTGCTTACAATTTTTGATCGAATAAATAGAAGGTTGACCGGTCCGTAGTCTGGTGGTTAATACCACAGAATCAAAATTGGAAAGTTTTGAGGGGTAGCTTCACCATGGATACAAAAAAACGCTTTTGTTCCATTTGCTCCAGGGAAAGACATGCGTTATATGATATATTTTCATTTCAGGTTTTTGATATATTGCACGTATGTATGGAGGTACATTTTTGTTTCAATTTGTGAACAAGAAATGCATTTCAATATGTGCATTTCAAATGTGTGTATGTTTGCCTAGCCAGAAACAGGTATTAACATATTAACCTAATAATTTGGTAGGTAATATTTTTTTTGACATATAACTAGTGAATAATTTCACCATGGCATTCGATAATCTTGGATGAAAGTTATCGTCAAAAGGACATGACAAGATTCAAACTTGCACTTGTTTCAATATCGCTAATTTGAGTGCCAACGCCAAATCCACTAGACCATACCAGCGACATGCAGTATGTGCACGCACGAATTTTAAATTATTGACTAGTAGACAAATCTGAATCTTCACTGTTTATATTTTTTTCAATTTATGATTTGCAATGCAAAAAATAAAATAGGGAAATTTTTCAAAACAAGCTAAATCCTGAAGTCTTTAATATTTTTCGAACCGTGGAACTGAAAGGTCTCGAAGGAACGCGTAAAAAATAATTCCCCGGCTTACGCTTATGATCCGATATTTCCCCCGCGCAAGCTGTTTTCCATATCTACCCGGTCCGATAGACCGCTGACGGCGTTATTTACAGAAAATCATTTTCCCCGAACAAGTTCTCGGGCAGAAATGTCAATGCGTTATCCGTGTAGGAGATAAAGGCACAGCTTTGTTGGCTGTTTTTTCCGCTGAAAAGGGATGAATCGGAAGATTTTTTTGACGAATTTCAACCCTTGAAATATAATGGGTTAGCCTTTTATTGTATGTACTTATCTTTAACAACGATACCAAGCAAATTCTGATATGTGCCTAGAACAAAAATAATGAAAAACCAAAAAAGTATGTTCTGTAATGTACGACTTTTGACATTGACCATTTTATTTCTGAGCGCTCTTCTAACCCAGTATTCCGAGTGTAAAACATCGTGTCAACTCACCTTGATTGCGTGTATCTAAGAATACATCGAAATTAAATCACTCTCTCGGAGTGCTGTATTACCTATATTCAACATATTTTCGATTTACGCAATCGAGGTTTTTTTTTTGACTCAGTGGACAGAGGTATGTTATGGGATGTTTTGAAAGCATACGGAGTGAATGGGGCTCTCCTAGGTGCGGTGCATGCAAACTATGAAAATAGTAAGGCATGTATCCGTATTGATGGTGAGTATAGTGAGTGGTTTGAAGTGTATAAGGGTGTGAGGCAAGGATGTGTGATGAGTCCATGGCTATTTAACATAGTTATGGACAAGTGTGTCAGGGATGCTAGACTTAATGATTGTGGATTGATGATAGGAGAGAGCAAAGTGAGTGTTCTACTGTATGCAGATGATGCAGTTCTTGTATCTGATTCTGCAGTAGAATTGCAAACAATGCTCTCTAGATTGAATGAAGCTTTGTTAGGTAACCATTTGAAGTTGAATGCAAGTAAGACGAAAGTATTGATTTTTGAAAGAGATGATGAAAATATGAATTATGAATTTAAAATTAATGGAATGAATGTTGATGTCGTAAATGAGTTTGTATACCTGGGAAGTAAGTTTGAAAAAGATGGAAGAATGACCGGTGAATTTGAAAGAAGAATAATGAAAGGCAGGTGTGTACTGGGTGCGACCGCTTGCATCGCCAGGAACCAAAATCTCTCAAAAAATGTTAGATTGGCGGTGCACGGTGGTATACTAGTGCCAACCTTGATGTATGGAAGTGAAGCCTGGACGGTGAGTGAAAGGGAAATTAGTAAAGTCCATACAGTAGAAATGGACTATCTAAGAAGTATGATTGGGAAAAAACGAAGTGACAGAATGAGGAATGATTTTGTAAGAGAAGAATGTGGTGTAAGGGAAAGTGTGAAAGTGAAGATTAAAAGAAGTATGTTAAGATGGTTCGGGCATTTGGAGAGAATGAGTGATGAAAGATTGACGAAGAAAGTATATGTTGCTAGAATAGATGGATGTCGTGGTAGAGGAAGACCGAGAAAAGTATGGAAGGATCAAATCTCTGAAATAGCGAATGAATGGGAAATCCAGAGTCATAATAAAAGGAGGACTTGTATGAAAAAGGTTATGACTCTGGATGAAATGAAAGAAGTATGCAAGGACAGGAAGAAGTGGCGGCTAATCTGCAATGCTGATTTTTAATGTTGGTTTATTGGCTTGCTACATTTTTTGCATAAGACATTTCTTTTTTTTTTACTTTTTTTGTATAGATTTATTTTTAAGGTTTTGTTGTTTTCTTATACTTAAATGTTATTTTTTACTCGTATTCCTTGACTTATAGGTTGGTATGAGGCTGACCACCCATACTGTAAAAAATGGTTCACTTTGCCAATGTCACCCCTGTTTCAGGGAATGTCGGCAAGAGTTGCAGGGCTTATGTTCATTTGAGGTTTGGATTTTATTTGTAAGTACACAATCAGCATTTGTAAGCGCGAACTACACGTGTTTGTTTGTGGGCATACATCTGAGAGCTTTGAATGAATATATCCTTGCAACTTAGATTATAGATTATAGATTATAGAGGTGAAATGCTCGCAATATTATTGCATTGCTTATCCATAAAAGGTTCCTATTGTCATATGCGACCAATTCGGGGATAACGTGGCAAATAGTTACACATAATGTGTAGCTTAGTTGCGTTTATAATGAACGTAGGTTGCTGTTGAGGGTGGACACTGTTGTGATGTTATTAGGTACCTTAAAAATTAATAAAATCAATAGGTATTTATTCTCCCGAAATGCTCCTTAAGCTTTAAAAACAGAGCTAACTTCACGCTGAACTATCAAAAGTGACGTAATACACGATGGCGGGTGTTACAATTTTTAAAATCATTTTCTTCGTGCCTTTTTTATTGAATAAAGTTTTAATTGGTTTACCGGTCTTTAAAAAAAAGTTGTCGGGTAGAAAATTAAAAGGATAATTTTGTTAAAAAGTTTGCAACGGATTAGTCACAATGTTCAACATGAAACATATCCGGTAAGTTTGCTAAAAACAACAACTCCCATCTAGCTTGCAGTTCTTAATTACGTTAAAAACTTGCATTTTTTTCTTACTAGAGTTAAACAAACGGCAAGCCGAGCAAATTTCCATGTAATTGAAAAACATGTGCACCTAAGAAAACCACTTTGCGGAAGGAAATGCAATTTAGTCACGGCAGTGGGCCTAGCAGCGATCCCTGTGGTACTCCATTAGAGTTGCACCGGGTATGTATAGCGAGTCTCCGCGTTTATATGCAATGCACCCATGACGACCGTAAAGGGAACAACTTAACAGTTTTATTTCGCGAAGTTTTTCTCGCAACTCTTATGGTGAATTATTTTCTTTGGCAAAAGTCTTGCTGCAATAAATTTCGACGGCGCCGGTGTCTACTTTGGAGGGCGATACTACTCTACCAAGACAATAATGGTTGAATTTTTGGGCCCGAGTTTTTCAAACCTAAATACATTTGCCAAGCTGCATCCGCAGCGGATTCACAGTAATCCTGTCCTTAGTCTTTTATTATTTTTTTGTATTATGTACATCATTCTTCATGCTACTCGTGATCTAGCGACAATCCCACAAGAAGTGCCACCCGAGGTATGCTATTAGCTTCAGTAACATCGAACCATTTAATTTAAGAGTCATGGACACGCCTCTGATCTATGTAGAGGTTCTTGTTTTGTCGAGCCGTTGCTTTTACTTCACGGGAAGGCCTACCACCACTTAAGAAAATATATAGCTTTGTATTAGCGTCCATGTGCTGTGGGTCCTTCTGACACATACATACAGAACGGGTATGAGGAAAGTATGAGTATAGTGCATGATTGTATGTCTATGTACGTTCATTTATGATTGTATGTCTGTGTGTTTTAACTTCTCGTTTGAGTGTGTCTCGGGATGTAGGTATTTGGATGGTTGTACTAGTGTCCGCTCGAAGCTTCTAATTGAGAATACTCGATGTAGCATGGTCTGGCGAATGCCAGAGTAACCCTTACACACCTATAACTAGAAATCGCAATGCTTATCATCATATCTTTTCGTCTTTACAGTTAAATCATTTAGCCTTTTTTTATTCTTTTTTACACACAATCAAAGGTAAACAGCAGGGGCGTGCAATCATATACAGGCATATGCACCTAATAGGTAGGCAATATAATATAGCAAAAAAACATTTAAGATTGATATTTAAATTTCAAATTCAAAATTAAAGTTTGATTGGAGCCATCGTTAGAATTTCAGTCAATTTCAAATGAGTCATCTTAAAGAAATTGGAGGAAATGTTTTTTCTAAAATGCATTTGCCTATTCCCTATGCACGCGCCTGGTTAACAGTAAAAATCTGTTTCTCACGAATAGTCTATTTCATTCTTACATTTCTCTTTTCTCTCAAATCTTCCCGACCTTCTGGTATATACATTTTGTAGGACAGAGCACTCTTATATGGCGCCTCGGACCTATCCCATCCACACAACGACCCATCCGTCCTAGAATTTTTCTCTACCCAACAAATCGCCTTCGAAGTGATTATATTACTCTCCCATTTTGTTCCACTTCTCTCTCTAATATTACTAATGTACTTCTATAAAGATTTATAGGTTATTTTTCTCATGCGTAGAAAGGTTTTTTTTATATCTCTACAGAAATTTGTTTATCGCTTTGTAGAACCCGAAAAAAATTGTATGATTTATTTTTAACGTACATTTTTTGGCAAAGCAAAGCAATTGTAAATTGACTTTTTTTTCATACATGAAAACATAAAGTAGTCAGATAGAACCAAAGGCAGAAATCTAGGGCTTCCTTTGCAATTGATATGCGAAAAAATTGGGAACAAAAAAATATAAGATCCGTGTTTCCATGAATTTATCTCTTATAACTAATAGGTTAGTACGAGGCTGACCCCCATACTGTAAAAACTTAGTTCACTTTGGAGTAGCAAGGTTTATGTTCATGTGAGGTATTTTTGTAATAAATTGCATATATGCCTTTTATGTAAGCGCTACAAACTAACATAATATGTCTGCATGTGGGCGTGCATTGAGTATAAGCCTTAAATGTCAAATATCTTTGCAATTCAGATTATCGATTATACATATATGTAGATCTCTAGAAAACACCTAGATTTCTTTCTATGATCCAATACGGCTCAAATGGCTTTGGAAATAGTATCTATGCTTTATTTGGTGATTGCTGTTTTTATTAATCCCACCTCAAGACGCCTTTGACACCAACAATACAAGCAACACCCTGCTGCTGTAAAGATAAAAGCGTATTAAAATTATACAGCAGAGAGCGTATTTTGAAAATTAAACGTATTTTGTTGTGCTATATCAGGAATCGAACTTTCGACCTTTCAATTTTATAAAATTTCATTTAAAAAAAAAAAAAAAAGGAAGAATTAAACTATACTTCTTCTTGTGGTGCCACTTTTATCTTAAATCAGCGATTATCACGGCTATTTTGACCCTGGATGCTGCGGTTCGAAACAAGGACAAACAAGAAAAAGACAAACACAAAAAAGAAAAAACAAAATATATTTTTTTAAATGCGCTCATAAACACAATTTTCTTTGTCAAAGTAAACGAAATTCACCATCGTTTTATTTTTCAATTTAAATTTCACAAATGGTATTATCACACTGTAAACTAAAAGTTGTTGTGCCTTCATAATGGTAGTTTAAAATAAAAGGCCCGTTTTCACGCTATTGTAGCAGTCGACGGGCTGAAAGTATTTTTATTTTATTTTGAAAAGAACTCGGGCAAATGTATAAAACAACCCGTCTCGCTTCATAATAGTCTCAGACCGTTTAAATGTTTCCCACCCTAGAATGTCTAACGGAGTGTCTGTCAAACTTTTTAAAATTAATACTGCGATGATGAAGACCGGTCCGTAGCTCAGTGGTAACACTGCGGACTCTGAATGGGAAGGTTGTGGGTTCGATTCCCGGCGGAGCACAAAAAATATACCATTTATATTTTCAAATTTGCTCTTCGCTGGGTTGAAAAATTCAGAAAACCTTTACCAATGACCGGTCACCGAAGGTCCATCCAGCCTTACAGCAACTGGGTCTTGCTTGAGAATTGGCGCTTTGTAGCGACGACGATCAAGCTCGTAAAAAGGTCGATAGCTCAATTGGTAGAATGCTTGCATTCCATGCCGAGAGCAAGGGTTCGATCTCAAAGGCTTACTCAGCCTTCACAAGAAATGAGAACCAGCCCCCCGGGAGCTGGGAAAACCCCACTTCAACTGAAAGTGGTTGGTGAGGCCGGCCCCCTTACCTGTAAAAATAAATAGGTCCCGAAGCGCCACATGCGAACCCTTCGGGGATAACGCAGGCAAGAAATTACACTATATGTGTAGCTTAGTTGCGTTAATGTATTTCAGGTTCACTTTTGATAAAATTAAAGTTTTTATTTTTAACAAATCGATTACATAATATGGTTCACTCTGTAACTTCTGTATTGGCGGTTTCACGGCTTGTGCGTTGAAGGATCACTGAAGCTTGACATAATCGCAACCTATATTTTATATGTGACCTTATGCGTGTTCCTGACTATACGAGACGCCTCTCAAACGGATGTTTCCAGAGCAACGTAACATTATGGTTACATTGCTCGGTTTATGTGGTGCTTTTAAAAGATCTTGTAGCGCATTTCAAATTTTTGTAAAATATTATTATGGTTCACTTTGCCAATGTCACCCTTAATTCAGGGAAGGATTTTGGATTTTAATTTGTAAGTTAACGTCATACAGCATTTGCAAGCGTAAACTTACAACTGTCTTATGGGCATGCATATATGAACTTCAAATGTTATTTTATCATTGCACCCAAGATTATAGATTATTATCACCGATTAAGCATACCTTTCTTATATTTCTCGCTCTTTTGAGACTTCCTGCTGTAATAATACATAAAAAATTAAATACACACTTGCGTTCTTTTGCAAGATATTTGTACCACGTCACACAGTTTGACACACACTGGTCCCATGTCTCAGCAGACGTCATTGTGAATTTGACTTGATTGTTGTCTGGTGCGAGTAGAAATAGCGGCGGCGCCTTTGTCGCTCACAGCACAGCTTACACAACCAACACTGACTAACTAAACACAGATTATTAATTTTACCCTGCATTACTCTGGTAAGGGTCGCCGCGAGATTTATGTTTGAGAACCATCTGCCTTTGTTTACCAAAGAATCTTAGAAGCATTTCTTGACGGCAGTTTTAAATATAGAGATGAAACAAACAAAAAATTGTGTACGTTTTTGATTTTGTGTCATCGGAGATTGACGAAATCATGGACTCTTAAAAATTCACTGATGATGATGATGATGATGACTTGTTACAACGTCGTTTTTATTTTATGTATTGAAAATTGTTTTCTCTAGCGACGTACTGTGAACACACTATGGCGTTTTACATAATCAACTGTACCCTTAGTACGAGTTGCGAAACTTGAGTAAAGTAAACTTTACGGAAAGTATTAAAGAGTGGTTTTCCCCAAAATCTGCCGTTTTTGTTTGTTTGAACTTGATTTTCTTCATCACTGTAACTCATTTGCTAAGACCAAAAAGTGTTAGAAACAAAAACGGCAGATTTTGGGGAAAATTACTCTTGAATACTTTCCGTATACTTTACTTTCCTCAAGTTTTGCAACTCGTACTAAGGGTACTGTTTTTTTTATAAAACCGGTTGATATTAAAAACAAAAAAACTATTTTTTTTTACTAAGCTACATGTATAGCGTAACTTCTGGCCGCGTTATCCCCGAAGGGTTCGCATTGGCGAGTTGAATCTATTTATTTTTACTAATGCAGATAACAATATCGGAAGACAAATCATTACCTATTGTCAAATTATTGCTAATTATTGTTATACTCACGTATAACTGTCATGTTTGTATAATCGGGTTCTATTTAACAAAAACTGCGGTTTATTTATTAAACACTAATTATTTTATCACTTTTGTTTTAGAGTAACATTTGCACAATAAATTCAGACGGTTGATTGGTTTCTCAAGCCATATGGAATTTAGGTCCTTAATTTATACTAAAACTCAAGATCATTCTCGAAACATGGATGTGGAATGGATCTGGAGAATACTTTTAGAAAGGGGTTGAAGACCCACCTGTTCGCGCGCTCATATGAGCAAGCGCCTTAAGGATGACCAAGAGTCATGAAAAAGCGCTATAAAAATGTTGTATTATTATTATTATTATGGTGAATTGTTACATCTCACTTTGCGAGACTTCACCAGAACATTCGATTCAACACTTAATTAATCTCTAACATTTTTTTATTATCTACCTACCTGAGTTTTACCCACTTCCATGGACTTCATAGACTAATTTTATTTGTAGCACTATTTTTTCAAAAAAATATCTAAAAAAAACCTTTCTTTATTCAAAAACTGAAATAAAGATGAATCTTTAACCAAAAACATCTCCAATTTCCCGGAATATTGTACATTGTTGCATTTATCTTATTAATTGCAAGAAGATGCACCGCCCAAGGCGTTGCGCAGACTTTTAATTGAGTTTAACAACTCCCAAATCATTTAAAAGTTTCCTCCTCCAAGAAACTGCACTTAATATCACTGCCGCATCACTAGCAGACCAACAATTCATACAATCCTAATTTTAATTTGTAAATTTTTCTTCAAATCACTTATTGAGAAATTTATTGTAAAAGATTTCAGGGAAAGGCAGCAGGAGTTACTAAGTTTATTTTAGATTTCGGCGGTAGGCATCAGTGGCAAAGGGTGCCATACAAGCCGATTCCCATCGGTTTCCCGTTTAAAATGAGGCAAAAATAATAATAAAGTAGACTGCATGGTTTCAATGGAGAAAAAATATGTATTATTTCTTTGGTTTTTCAACTACTTTGTTACCTCATTTTAAAAAGGAAACCAATGGAAATCGGCTTGTATGGCACCCTTCGCCACTGGTAGGCATATATTTAATTCCACGACCGGTTTTACCAACAATACGTTTGCATCTTAAGGTGGCTAAATAAGTGGTGGTTAATAAATACATATTTATTTACCCACCTAAAGATGCAGACATATTGCTTGCGAAACCGGTTGTGGAATTTAATGTTTACTCTCCGTAATCCAAAACATAGTCGTTATTATTATTTTTCTTTTAGGACGAATGATTACAAAGTGAATGCCTTTATAATCAACAAAAGATTATGCTCACGTGAGTTTTGGTTTATTTTGCATGTACACATGCAGCATGTGTAAGCACGAACTTACATGTATCTGCTGGGCATACTTTAAATATGGGTCTTTTATGTCCATATATTTTTGAAAATCAAATTACAGAATATAGGTATAGAAACTTACACGAATCTTCACAATGTGAAAACACAAAATTTATTTATTTAAAAATTCAATAGGATAAAACAGAGTTTTAATTAACTTTTTTTTTGCTCAAACGTTTTCGCCTAACAAGGCATCTTCAGGACGTTTAAGCAAAAAAAATTAAATAAAAAGTGAATTAAAACTCTATTTTATCCTATTGAATTTTTAAATAATACATTGGACTTTCACTGTGTGAATAGATTTACACTTAAAAATAAATAGAAAATTTTATTTTTTTGCAAGTAACGTATTAAATACGCTGTATGACGTTTCATGATGGAGACTTGGATCTTCTAAGAGCCCGTTCTCACTTGTCGGGTGTCGGATCCGTGTATTCATCGGAGATTTCAGTTGCAGAACATTTCGGACAAAATCGGTTTCCGACAAGTGTTCATAGCTCAATACATAATGTTCTGCCACTGGAACCTCCGATTAACATACGGATCCGACACCTGACAAGTGAAAACGGGCTCTCAGAGTATTTTTGCCAAAGTGATGATGATGATGATGATCAAATGACCCAAAAATACTCATTTTTCGTAAATTTAAAAATAGAGTCATTACAGAGTGATGCTTTATTTCACAGCAAGAATGTCCTTAAAAAACATTGTCACGTTCAATTACCTTGCAATTCTAGGGAAAGCAACAACCCTGCGACAATGAACGAGTACACGCGCTCATTTCCCCACTCGACTTCTACTCAAGAGAACGGTTTTTCATTATACTCAACACAGCCAGCCCATATTAACTATTTCACTGCCATGCACAAGATAATATGTCCAAAATTTTGGGACTGTTATTTTATCGACGAGATAATTCGTCTTTAAGGGTATTGAATACATAAGAACTTTTTGATCTTGAATATTATAGCTGCCACATGTTTTTCCAGATCAAATTTTATAGCACAAAGAAACAAAATACGTTGTGCAAATTTGGTGATTGTTTTCTTTGATTTGAGATATTTCGTCATCTTATAGGACATCTAGACATGTTTAAGATTAGATAGGTTCATTTCGTGGTTAAAATTGTATGATTGCTTTTATTTTTTGTATTTTAAGGATAAAGACTATGAATTGATTCTAAAATGTGTCCATGCGTAAAATTTTCACAAGTCAAGGCACTGATTCTCTCATGTACATTCGTCTTGTATCTATATAACCTTGTTAACATTTACAAAATCCAATTCACATGACATTGACCGGTCAGTAGCTCAGTGGTAACACTGCGGACTCTGAATGGGAAGGTTGTGGGTTCGAATCCCGGCGGAGCACAAAAAATATTTTCAAATTTGCTCTTCGCTGGGTTAAAAAATTCATAAACCTTTACCAATGACCGGTCACCAAAGGTCCATCTAGCCTTACGGCAACTGTGTCTTGCTTGAGAATTGGCGCTTTCTACAGTGACGACCAAGCTCGCAGAGGGCTCTTGAGGTGTGATACACACAAAAACAGCGCTCACCAAATAAATCAGCCTAATTTATTATTTATAGCCAGTAAATTATTTAAAAAAAAATTAGGGCCATCTTTTAGTCTTTTTTCTTTTTCATGTGTGTAGAATCAAGCTGTATACTTGGTTTAAAATTCAATATTTTGGTACTGAGTGCCTCATTTCAATAAACCTTCACACAGACGAGAAAAGGTTAATACAGTCTCGCTATGAAGTGGCTCTGAGAAATAGCGCTACATGGCACGCTGTGGAAATAAACTCGTCAGCCCTCCGGCTATTCGTAAAGTATCCCAAACGTTTCACTTTATTTCTTGCGAATTCCACCCATACAAAGTTCCTCGCTATATTGTTAGATGAACCTCCATATTTACACCGAAAAATTTTGGTAAACCACCTTTTTTTGGATACAGACATTTTTTTTGAGATATGAAATGATTTCATATTTTGTATTTCATTATGAAATGATTAACTAGATAAAATAATTGTTCTATAATTATAAATCAATTTGGTATATTTGACAAAAAGTGTACATGAATAAATATAATAAATAGAAAAGGTCCAAGATGAAAACCCTGCGGGACGCTAGAACGAATTTCCATTTTTTCCGGTGACTGCCTGAAACGGCTTTCTCAAATAAGATAAACACCAGCGCAAAGATTATTTGTACCTCTACGTAGTATGTGGAGTTTATCCAACATGAGTGATTCACTTCATTGAAAGCCTCAGAAAAATCTAAATAAACAGTTTCCATGTAGCCTTTCCAATTCCCCATTCCGTTCGACACGTAATGTGAGAAGACAGATTTTCACACAGAAGTCTTCGTACATAATCCAGCTCAGAAACCTTGAAGACTTACCATAATTCTCCATGTCTCTCTATTTTGTGCAACTCCTTTCCATAAGACACAAGATGGACATCATCTTAGACTTTTTCATCCCATCTCAAGAATTCCGATTATCTTGTTGTCGTCTGTACGTAGAGGTGCAGACATGCATGGCCTATTATTCTTGATTTAATTTCTGACACGATGTTTGACTCTTGAATAATGGATATCAGTTCTGTGTTTCAACGGATACATCGTCTATAACTCTCAAGTACAGGTCTGAAAATGAGTCGAAGCGTTTTGTTGTTGAAACCTTGGAAATATTTAAAATAGAAGTGTGTCGTTTGATATGCCCAGAGATTTCAATACACCCTAGGACTATTTTCTTTAAATTTACAGCGCGCCTCGGCTGCGGATACTCTTTTCATTTAAGGCTGATTGCGTTCAACTTTTACCCCCGGCACCCCTTTCTGAACATTATTTAAATTATATACCGCGCAATCAAGTTTATTCTTGTTTTATAACTGATACTAGAAACTCATTTCAGCTTATGCATGGAAAGCGTTCAATTTATGAAGCGGCTCAAAGTCAATTTTCCCATTGCAATAAGGGTGTATATTTTTGAGTTTTCATTTATTCAATTTTTTGTTTTTGTTTTTGACCTGTCTATGGCTCAATAACGCAACAACGCTTCTAAGCTTAACAAACAGTGTAACTTCTTGCCACGCTATCCTCAAAGGGTTTCACATGTGATGATTGGAACCCTTTTATTTTAAGAGGTGAGAGGGTTGGCATTACGCCAACAACTTCAGTCAAAGTGGGGTTTACGAGCTCTTGAGGTGGCTGGTACTCATTTATTGTGAAGGCTGAGTAAACCTTGCCGGTTTTTTATTTAAGGTTTGAAATAAACACCGAAACGGGAAATCATTTCTGACACCCTCGGCAGAATTCGAACCCGAGCCCCCGGCATAGGATGCAAGCACTCTACCAACTGAACTATCGACCGGACAGTATGGCATAAATGATCTTTAAGTTGTGAGTCTTCCGTGAGTGGTGCGATCAATAGCTCAGTTGGACGAACGCTTGCGTTCCATGCTAGAGCGCTAAGGTTTGATTCCCATGGAGGGTATCAGAAATTATTTATTGTTGCGATGTTTATTTAAAACCTAAAAAAAAAAAAAAAACCCGGCAAGGCTTACTCAGCTTACATAAGAAATGAGTACCAGCTCCCTCGAAAGCTAGGAAACCCCCATATGAAGTGGTTGACGTAAGGTATATTTTGTCGTGGAACCACCTTTCTTTAGCTACTCGGCCGCGTGATGACACAATTTTGTCGGTGTGAATTCATGTGTGGAGCTCATAATATAATTTAAAAAAGGCGCTAAAAATGTTTTGTATATTTCAGTAAGGAAAATTTTCTAGATTTATGTTCTTTGATAGGGCCACGTATGAACCCCACTCCGCCTCCCACCAAAAGAGAAAATTTGCTGCGGCCCGCAGATATATAAGCAGCCGATGTAACAAGAAAAATCAGACTGCGCGCGGCTTCCAACCGGAGAACTCCTTGAGAATTTTGAAATCAGTATTAAATTCAGTACGTATTTTTTTATAGTGATTTTTTGTATCATAATTTTATAGATTTTTTTTAGAAATTCTATGTGTTAAGTGAAAGTGATTTAAATGTAATTTATGTGTACAAAAAAAAAAAATGCTAATAATAAATCGTCTTTTTCCTGTAAATGGTGTAAATACGAAGTTAAAGCTTCAGAATATAAATTGTGTTTTTTTTATCTTTAATAAATTTGTATTATAAATAAATAAAAAGTTCAACTTGTGTTTGATAATTGAAAATAAATTTAATTATTTGCTAAAAAAATTATTAAGTGCGATAAAAACAATATTTTACTTAATAAACAAACTTATACCTACATTTCTTTCTTTCTACTATTTTTTTTTAAATCAGAGTGAGTGCCCCACAAGGAAAGTGTTTCATTGGATAAGTGTCGTTTTTCTAATGAAATCAACAAGTAAAATAAATTAAAATGATTGTGACGTGGGAAAGCCAAGATTGGAGAAGCAGCCGGAATCTTGAGCTGAACCATGTAATTTTTTTTTTTTTTTTAAACACGGCGTTAAATTAATTGTGTGTTCCAGAGGTGCGTTCCACAAATGGTGAGTCCGTTTGCTTTTAAAGCAAGTATTGTTTTTTTAATTTAAAATAATATAATTATCAATTCTTTTAACCAACAAAAATATGGCACACTCCTTGCACTAACACTGTTTGCATTACATGTTTATTTATTTACTTTGTGTCTACTTTTTGTGATTGCTTATTTTAATTTTTAGTTTGTCTTACAAAGGGCTTGAGTCGCCTTTGTACAATTTTGTACACTAAAGGCTTTGTAAAAGTGAAACAAAAATAAAACTTTTTAAAAATAATAATCTAAACAATAAAGTTTTTATATTATTACCTTTTAGAATTTCACATAATTGTTTATCACTACAAGATGACGATAAATGTTCTATTTACCTTTAAGCGACAAGTTTCCCATATGTTTTTTTTTTTAATTTATCAGTCCATAAAGAAGGAACATTCATAGTAATACTACTGCTTTGCTTGCTTTTTATTTACCGTAATGGTCGCCTTGGTTTACTCTAACATTTCAATGTTATCAAGTTACGGAGAAAGAACTTTCGATATTCGTTTTTAAACTGGAAATTTTTCACAATATTAGAGAAGATTATTATTATTAATTATGATTGGTGTAATGCCAAGGGAGTCAAGTGGCTGATGTTTCTAGCATATTTGGAATAGAATAACTTTGTTTCACCTTGCTTGGGTCATTTGACCATAACTTTAATCATGGTTCAACAGATGTCATTGGTTAATTATGTATTAATAATAATAAAATAATAATAATCTAAGTTGCAAGGATATATTCATTCAAAGTTCTCAGATGTATGCCCACAAACAAACACGTGTAGTTCGCGCTTACAAATGCTGATTGTGTACTTACTAATAAAATCCAAACCTCAAATGAACATAAGCCCTGCAACTCTTGCCGACATTCCCTGAAACAGGGGTGACATTGGCAAAGTGAACCATTTTTTACAGTATGGGTGGTCAGCCTCATACCAACCTATGAGTCAAGGAATACGAGTAATAAATAACATTTAATTATAAAAAAAAAAAAAAAACAACAACAAAACCTTAAAAATAAATCTATACAAAAAAGTCAAAAAATTCTTATGCAAAAAATGTAGCAAACTAATAAACTAACATTACAAATCAGCATTGCAGATAAGCCGCCACTTCTTCCTGTCCTTGCATACTTCTTTCATTTCATCCAGAGTCATAACCTGTTTCATCCAAGCTCTTCTTTTATTATGACTCTGGATATCCCATTCACTCGCTATTTCGAAAATTTGGTCCATCCATACCTTTCTCGGTCTTCCTCTTCCACGACATCCATCAATTCTTGCAGCATACACTTTCTTTGTCAGTCTTTCCTCTATTAATAAATAATAAATTAAAATATACAATAATGAACCATTAATTGATCAATTATATCAATACCTGTTTCTGGCCAGGCAGAATATGTTGGTGAATTTCATTCCTCTTCACAAAGCTATTACAAAAAAAAAGTTGAGTCACATTTTCTAGAATTGTTATAATTTTACTTTCATTCAAATTCATGTCTCAATCTGTTATTACTGCAACTTTTTGAAAGTCAAATGGACATCTCCCATTTGTCCTTTGTCATCTATTTAACAAAATATTTCGCCGACTTATTTATTATCGGAATTCTATTCATGAGCCGTAAAGAACAATAACTTTTCATAACCTTTTGTATTCATCATGGCAAATTGAAATAGTTTGGCCAAAGTCAGACAACCGCAACTGAGTGTTGATCTGTAGTTTATTGCTTTCTCAAACAAAGATACGATTCCACTTGGGCAAAATAGAAAATAGACAGAAAAATAAATAATTTACGATGATGGAATTGAAGCAAAAATGTTGGTGTACTCATTCACCGACGGGACTTAAGTTTTAAAAAAATATAAAAATGTTATTTAAAACATATAAAATAAAAAAAATCTTACATTTTTCATTGACCAAATCTAGTCTAAGTTGCAAAGATATGTAAAATTGGGGATTCACATTACATGCCACCACAGCACTGCGCAGCTAACGGCCCTGCAACCGGACATGGACAACTGCCACATCACCAACACCTCTGCGGCACTATAACAAGACGTGTCATAGACCCTTAGAGTCTCTCGAATCTAGAGAGTCTCCCGCATAGGCTTTCTTAAAAAAAAAATCTCACAAACAGACACGTACAAGCTCCGTATGTGAACCTACAACATAAAAACCAAATCTCTAATGGACATACACCCTGCAACTTCTGCTGATCTTCCCTGAAACAGGGGTGACACTGGCCCAGTGAACTATTTCCTACAGCATGGGTGGTCAGGCGCATACCAACCTATAAGTCGAAGAACAATATTAAAAAAAAATCAAAATTATGAATACCAATGGCCTAGAAACCATCTCGCTAACCGCAGTGAGCGTCCATAAATTAAAGTGCTCACAACGATCCATGGAAAGACGGATGTTGGGAATAAGTCTTAAAGATAGAAAAAGAAACGAAGACATCAGACACCTAACAAAAGTCACAGACATCATGGATCGTATTGCAAAACTAAAATGGCAATGGGCAGGCCATATGGCAAGACGAGATGACAACCGATGGGCAACGAAAATCCTCAAATGGCGACCATGGGAAGATAAAAGAAGCGTCGGCAGACCACAAAAAAGATGGTCAGATGACATTGTTCCAGTCGCGGGGCGGAAATGGATTCAGAGGGCACAGGATAGAAAGGAGTGGAGAAACATGGAAGAGGCCTATATCCAGCAGTGGAGAGATGGCTAAGGAAGAAGAAGATGAATACCAAATTTGACTTTCAAAGTTTGTGTTCACAATTGAAGCTAACTTTTCAATTACTAACACGTTCGACGCTTATTCAATCATTACTTGAGTATTGCTTAGCGGAGATGGTGAATATGGCCAATAGACATAAAATAGAGTGGATCATCTATCATAATGTAGCTGAAATGATATTAATTCTTGGAGTTATCTTCTCTTACTTGTTGGAGCTCCATTATTGTGATTTATTTCGTATCTTTGTTAACATAAAACATCTTTTCTTCGGCATTTAATAATATTTGGTTTTTCACTTAAAGTCGCTTCACCAAATATTGAAACTTCGTATATTTGAAATTTCAGTATGCTTCATGCATCCATTATAATTCATAATTTAAATTTGCGGTGATACTTTTTACTTTTCTACTTAATATTTTTACTTAATACTTTAAGTTTTACTTAAAACTTTTACTTTACTTAATACTTTTACTTTACTTAATACTTTTACTTTACTTAATACTTTTACTTTTCTTAATACTTTTCGAATATTTTGTTTTTGTCAAGCTAAAAGATACTTGTATTGTTAATCATGTATTGAAACACATGATCGTCTTTAATTTGTTATCTTAGTTGCCAAAATAAATTAACAATTAAAAATCGTCTAACCAGCATGACATTTTAAGTTTGCTCTTACACATTCTGCATGTGTAGAATGTACTCACAAAGTAAAAACCTTTCAAATGAACATAAACCCTGTAACTTTTAACGCCCTCTCGGGAAACTGTAAAAACCGGAAATAAAATCAATTTTTACAGACTTGGTGGTCAGTCTTATAACCTATAAGTCAAAAACCAAAATCATAACATTGATTTAATCATATAAGCAACTTTATCAGTAATTGTAACTCTGTCGCCATCCCGCAAGGGGGGGCAAGAGCGTCTTCATAGTTGCCTCCATTTTTTCCTATCCTCGTTAACCTTTTTTTAATTCATTCAAATCCATTACCTTTTATATGTATTTTCTTCTTTTACATCCATTCTGTATTTTTTATTCCTACAATCTGATCCAGCCATACTCAGTCTTCCCATTCCCCATGTCCTTCTCACATTTATTCTGTACATACATACTGCTACATCCGATGTATCCATTACAAGTTTTCAAATCATTCCCAAATTTGAAATGTACTTCAATTTCACACAGTTTATTTTTAGATAAAAAAAATAGAAACTTTTCAATGCTTACAATGACAGCCCTTAGTCACATGCACATTTAAAGGAATTTCACAAATTTAAACCACACACTATGAAAATGCAACTTAATTGCCAAATTCATTTAATGACATTTCAGTCTTTGCAATTACAAAGAGAAAATTGAAGGGACAGCTTGTACCTGATATAATTTCTAGAAAGGGGTGTTTTTTGCACCCCTTGCACAGTGTGGTGGCAGTAAAATCTGCCCTTTCATTACCACAGCTAGGGGGACTCGAACCATGGACGACTAATTTAGCACCCAGGGGATTGGACACGTCTTTCCCTTTAGGTTTGACAAGTCCACATGCATATTCAGTGGCTTTTTCGTTCACTTATGGTGTGAGTCATGTAGAGCAAAAGGTGGGTGTCTAGGTTTATTTTAAAAAATGAGACCGCTCCGTAGTCTAGTGGTAACGCATCCACTCCGTAAATGGAAGGTCGTGGGTTCGAATCCCAGCGGAGCACAACAAAATATAATTTATGCTTTCGAATATGCTCTTCGCTGGGTTGAAAAATTCCTATACCTCTACCAAAGACTGGTCACCAAGGTCCATCTATCCAACCTTTTCAGCAACTGGGTCTTGTTTGAGAATTAGAGCTATCTACAGCGATGAACAAGCTTGCAGAGGGCTTAGGATGTGTGAAAAAACAGCGCTCACCAAATAAATCATCCTAATATTAATATTATTAATTAAAATAAATGCCCCACATAGCCACATGCGAACCCTTCGGGGATAACGCAGGCAAAAAGTTACACTATATGTGTAGTTTAGTTGTGAAATTTCAAAGATTCAGCGAAGATTGTTTCTTTCATGTAAAATCAATTTGTATACAAATAATTAATTTTCGTTATTCGATTGAAATTAAATTGTGTCAATAAACTAAATTAATGATTTTTTATAAAAAAAAATATATATAAATAATTGTGTACTCACATATTGATACTGTTCTGCCATGTAGTATTAAGGATTAAAGTTGGAGAAACATACCTGAAAAAAAAGAAAATAATTAGATTTGTATTATTAAAAATATGTAGGTAGTTCTAGAAATCACTTAGAAGGGCTGCGTGATCTTTCATACATTTTAAACATTACTCAAACTAGGTGAGTTAGCGCAATGGGTAAAGCTTTAAATGCTGAGAAAAAGTAAAGCCTTTTTTTCACTAAAGGTGTAAAAAGGTGTATAGATAGACTGGCTCATAGTCTAGTGGTAAAGCTTCGGACTCATAAATGGAAGGTCTTGGGTTTGAAACCCGGCAAAGCACCAAAAATTTACCATTTATATTTTCAAATATGCTTTTCGTTGGGTTGAAAAACTCATAAACCTACACCAAAGGTTCATCCAGCCTAACAGCAAATGGGTCTTGTTTGAGAATTGGCGTTTTGTAACGACGATCAAGCTCGTACAAAGTTCAGTCGATAGCAGTGCTTAAAAGGTATTGACTGCAAAGCATACAAATCTTTTGAAAGTTCATGTTACATTGGGAGCAAAGGGGACAAGTGAAAGTTGAACGCAATGCATGGAGAGGTCTGACCTCCTCCTACACAGGACATAGAAGGGGATCCCGACAGGCTTTGGCCACCCAAACGAGATGCCTCCTGAAACCGAGCGCTTGGTCAAGCCGTAAATAGTTTGGACCACACTTGGGAATATTATGATGCTAACGAAAAACTACCGGATCCTAGTCAAAGAAAATATGTCTTTTGTGCATTGGCTTATATTGTTTTGTTATTCTATTTTTTTTTTGTCTCGCATTCCATGTCAAAAGCTCGGGTGCGAATCGCACTGAGAGTTATAGAAATGATTTCCCGTTTTGCTGTTTATTTACAAATCGAATTCCTTGACTTATAGGTTGGTATGAGGCTGACCACCCATACTGTAAAAAATGGTTCACTTTGCCAATGTCACCCCTGTTTCAGGGAAGGTCGGCAAAAGTTGTGGGGCTTATGTTCATTTGAGGTTTGGATTTTATTTGTAAGTACACATTCAGCATTTGTAAGCGCGAACTACACTTGTTGGTTTGTGGGCATACATCTGAGAGCTTTAAATGAATATATCTTTGCAACTTAGATTATAGATTATAGATTATAGAGAAAAGTGTGGGGTGATCAAATCGAGAAAATTCTGAAAGAATGGGATATACTTGTACAGAGTGAGCGTAAAAGAAGAAAAAATATGGAAAAAGTGATGGATGTGAATTAATTGAAAGAGGTATGTGAGGATCAGAAGAAAGGGAGTCAGTTCTATAGAGGCTCTGTCCACCCCTAGCGGAATGAAGCAGAGTTACAGTATACCCAAAGTGCCGAAAATACAATAGCATTTTTTGCCAAAACAAAAAGCTAATCCCATAGGGTCTCATTTCAAATTTGTTTTTTATGCCTTGCACAAACACACCAAAATTAATGAAATAATTCTGTAGGCCGGAATGGAATAAGGTTTGTCTGGTCTTCTCAGTAAGTGAGCTGCTTGGCAGGGCGTGACCATTTAAACCAGAGTACCAAATAATGCACGTCAATTCCCTCAGCCCTTCAGCTGTTCTAGTGGAGGCAGGAAACTTCCCCCGGCTCGCTATCAGATATAAGCAAATTCAGCATTCCGACCATGTCTTCTAGCGACTTATTAAAATACTCTGGACATCTCTGTATATTTCTGTGATTTTACCGGGCTTAATTTAATAAAAATTGCGTTTATTAATTGTGAACAACTTATTTAAGATACGGTTCACAATCGGTTCGTACACAGAATCACTTTTGAATTGTATAGCCCGACGGCTGGAATACTTAACTGGCTACAGAGCATCTCGGTCTGTATTTATAGGTGAAAATAAAGTTTATTCTCGAAATATTGAGAACAGGCACATGCGAGATTTTGCCAGAATATTCTTTCGGGTAAATGATTTCGATGACTTGAGTTCCTTACCACGAATTTACATTAAAAAATATAATAATATGGCTTTTAATGATCCGCATGTGAATTAACAAAGACAATATTGTGTTGTTACCCATCTGAATTGAAAGGGAAAAGGCATAAACATATTTTTTTACCGGTTGGGAAGAGCGGTAGTTCCATGCACGGCTGACGTTTCCTCATCGAGAAATAAAAATACTGAAAAACTGTTTCTACCTCAGTATGTAAGAAAATCAGTAGATTTAATATCAAGAATACGCCAATCTATATACAAAAAAAAATACAGTACATCTCGTCCAAATGCCAACACGCTGCCTTAGTTCTTGTTTATCGTATACGCCATTGAGAAAATTTTACTTGAGCAATGTTTGCATGTGTACTGGACCAATGTGTCTTATAAAAACAATAAATTTATATTATAAATATTTAAAAGAACTCTCACATTATCGAGTTTTACGGTTTTTCTTAGCTCAGATTGTGTAGAATTTGATTCATAAGACAACTGCATGAAAAAGTCATCTTTGACAAGATTGGCGTATACGGTAAACAAGAACTGGGGGAGCGAACACTCTTTTAAGGTTCTTTTCTTGCCTATACTCCTTAAAATTCTTCTTGTATTCTTCCATCCAGTTTTAAATTCAGTCTTTTGTTTGTTTTTTTCTGTTGTCTTTCTTATTTATTTATTTAAGTAGGCTAATAAACAAACGCGACGTCTTTTTCCGCCGTCAACGGATATTGAGCGCAGTCGATGTAAATGGAAGGGGAGGATGCTGTTTTAAAATTGTGATCTTTGTGACATTTGAAATTTCAAATGAAAATAAAGTTGGCGGCAATTTAAAAGCGTCATTTTTTCTGTTTTCTGCTTCTTTGATAGTCCATATCACGTCAAGGGTCATGACCCTCAGCTGTGAGGAACAAGATTAAGACGAAGTACATATTATGGCAAATTCAGGAAGCTAGTACTAATAACTTAAAGCGAAAAAACTTCAAACGTGTCTACACATTAATTAACACAGATAAAATTGTGACATTTTCGTTTTTGTTTTCTTTCTTTTGAATATTAATTTATATTGTATATTAATTAAAAACACACTGTTTCAATTCACTTATTATTTATTTTAAATATGCCAAACGTTTTCGCCTAAAAAGGCATCCTCAGGACAATGACAATGACAAATCAAAATTAAATTCTCTTCTTCATTAATTTATATTGTATTTATTTTCGCTTCACTTTCGGTTTGGATTTTATTTGTAAGTACACATTCAGCATTTGTAAGCGCGAACTACACTTGTTGGTTTGTGGGCATACATCTGAGAGCTTTAAATGAATATATCCTTGCAACTTAGATTATAGATTATAGATTACATGGTAGCGCGTTATTGGTTTTGATTTTGTTAAATTGTTTTTTTGATATCCACTTTTTAGTTCTGTTTATTATCCTCTTACGCTTGCTGCTGTTTGTACATAGTTTGTATTACTCTTTTTTTAAATTAAAAAACTATAATTTTCCAAAAGTTATGTAAACTTACCTACGCCATTTCTACATATGTAATCAAATATGCTGTTGTTTCTCGCATAACCTATAATCTAAGTTGCAAGAATATCTTGCCATTTAAAAGTCATATTAAATACATGCCCACAAACAGATACGTGCAAGTTTGCGCTCAAAAATGCTGCGTGTGCACGAGTACATACAAATTGAAATTCAAGTCTCAAATAAACATAACCCCTGCAACTTTTGCAAATCTTTCATGAAACAAGGGTGACAGGGATGGCAACGTGAACATATGGGTGGTCAGCCTCATACCAAACTATCTGTAATCTTTAATCTAAGTTGCAAAGATATTTTTCATTTAGAACTCATATTGAATGCATTCCCGCAAGCATACACGTATAAGTTTGCGCTTACACATGCCACATGTGGACTTACAACATAAATATCAAATAAACAGAAGCCCTGCAACTCTGCCGACCCTCCCTGAAACAGGGGGGTCATTAGCAAAGTGAACCCTTTTTTCAAAGTATGGGTGGTCAGCCTCATACCAACCAATACGTCAAGGAAATCATCATTCTGAAGGCAGGTTATCTTTCGCACAACCAAACGAGAGGCTTTTTACTTACTTTTATAGGTTTTTTTGGCAATTTTTCATTGCTTTCGTAAATTTCAAGATTGCAAAATACTTAAAATCAACACACACGTTTCCTTCCCACAGGCGTATGCATAGTATAATGTATGTAAGCAAGTCTGCCAGGGCATATTGAATCCAGTAACGACAGATCATTTTTTACGCCAAAATCACATCGTGCGTCGCGTCTAGGCAAGCAGGGACGGGCCTCGCACGGCGCCAACAGTAAGGCAAACTCTCTCATATAAATGCAAATTTTCGGGAGCGTTGAGCCGTATATTTTCAAGCAATTTCAAGTCCAGACCGCCAGTCTATTACACATTCTAAATAAGTGGAGGATTATGCGTGCGGAATACTTACTACATGCACGCGATTTTTTAAAGTAGCCGAAATGAAGGGCAAGTGTACAAATGTAAAAAAAACAAAGTCGATATCTTTCAGCAATAAGTCCGAAATTTTCAGAAAAGTTTTCATAATTTTTTATGTGAAACTGCAGGGTGGTTTATTTAAATACTAAATCTTAGTTGCAGAGATATGTATCATTTGAGATTCATATTAAATGCATTTCCACAAGCAGACACGCATAATTTCACACTCACACATGCCGCATGTGGACCTACAATATAAAAACCCAATCTAGAATGAACATAAGCCCTGCGACTCTTGCCGACCGTCCCCGAAACAGGGGTGACATTGATTTTTATAAAATATCTGTAATTTACGTTGGGAAGATATTTTCACTTTAAAAATTGGTGTTTGATGCTTGTTCACTTTCATAATAACATGCAAACTCCTAATGAACGTAAACGCTGCAATTTTCGCCGTCTTTCGCTGCAACAGGGTTAAAATATCTAAGAATTAACCATTCTTACAATGTTTACATTCACATGTAAATTTGAGAAAAAAAAACAGTTATTTAACTTCGCAAAAACTAAGCCTTATATACAGTGCATTTTTTTACCGGGGCGGCACGAAGCGTTTAGAACCCACTTTAATTTCAGTCAAAGTTTTTCTATATGTAAAAGAGCTGGTTCTCATTTTTTGCAAAGTCTAAGTATGCTTTGTCTGTATTTTATTTTGAGTTAGAAAATAACACCAAAAAAGAAAAATATTTCTGACACCTTAGGTGGGGATCAAACCCTGGCGTGCGGAGTAAAAGTGCAAGCACTCTACCAACTGAACTATTGTTTGAATTAAATGGATTGTAATGACTATAAAATGAAAACTTTGAATTTAAAACTTTAAACGCCAACATTGCAAATCAACCTCAACCATTTTATTTTTCACATTCTCTTTCATTTCATCCAGAGTCGTAACGACATTTAATTGACTATTTCTAAATAAAAAAAAATCATGCGATCCGAATTATTTTGCTGAGCGTTTCAATGGGAGGAAATTCAAAACAGTCACTATTAGCTTTAAACAGTCAAAGCAGCCAGTCAATTAGCAGCGACTATTTTATTTCGATTCGAAAATCACATTCGATCGTTTGGAAACGGCTTTCACTGCACAAGCGCTCGGGGCATATTCGGCAGTGTCACAAAAGCAGAAGCGGCGCTAGCAGTGGCACGGGAGGTAGGCAATGAAGTGGAGTGGGAAGAAAGGTGGGGCAGGGGGAGGCGTGACGGTGAAAGAGTTTATCTTTCGGACGGCCGCCTGGTGTGGAGATGCATGCAACCCGACACGTACAGGAAATGAGAGGTTTCGCAACGTTCTGCATAACGTGCGGAAATACGAGTTTTGTATTCATTGCAATTGAAATGTCAATGCTTTTGGAGAGTTATCTCTTTGTCGTTTTTTCCTATGCAAGATAATGGACAGATTTAATTTGTCGAGATTCAACAGTTTTTCCAGAAATTATTCACATTTTTATTTTGCACAAGTTTTAAGTTATTTTTTCAACGATTGTAAGCAAAAGCATGTATTCTAGTATTATTTAATGAAAGGCATTTTAATATAATATTATCTATGGAATGGTCTCCTTGACTGATAGGTTGGTATGAGGCTGTCCACCCGTGCTGTAAAAATAAGAATGTGTAGGCGAGAACCTACATGCGCCTGTCTGTGGACATGCATTTAATATGAGCCTTAAATGTTAACGTATCTTTGCAGCTTAGATTATTGATTTATAGAATCCTTAACGTTTCAAATGATTGAAATAAAAATTTCTTCATTAGTTAAATATTTCTGGAGAGGTTCTTATAAAATTAGATCGATTTAAACGTTAAAAATAAAAAATATGATTCTTCCCTATCTTTGGCTAATTTACTCAACAGATTTTGACCAAATTTTGGGAAAAGTGTTGATTGATATCCAAATGGATCCTGTGAATACAACTATTACTTTAATATAATCCAAGTTGCAAAGAGATATACCAATGCTGCATGTGTACTTATTTACTAATTAAAATCCAAACCTGAAATGAACATAAGCCCTGCAACTTTTGACGACTTTTCCTGACACAGGCGTGACATTGGCAAAGTGACTCATTTATTACAGTATGGATAGTCAGCGTCATACCAACCTACGAGTCAAGGAATAACTACTTCTTTAAATAAATGAAAAAGACATCAATGATTTTTTTTCTGAAACAGTTAGATTAAAATACAGCTTTTAATATTTATTTAATAAAAAAATCGTTAAATACCTAATTTAATAACATTTATTTCACAAATTAAGATTTTCAAAATAAGTTCTCATATTAAAGAGCACCATAAAGTTTTTTAGACTTTGTACAGCATCTCCTTTACTCTTGCCGCATGCCTGTGAATACCAGCGTAAATGCGAGAGTGCAGCGCCCCCGCAGGTTTGGCACATCACCCTTCTCCGCAAACACAGGAAGCCCCGGCGAATATAAATTATCCCCCTCGTTCCCGCACGCCGCAGTGGGGGGAGGGCAACTCCTGCTGTCCACTCTGGACCGGCCGTCCCTGGTTAGCCCCCTAAGCGGTCCACGCAACGACCACATATTGATTTTTATATTGCACTAATACGTTGTGGTATGCACTCAAGTTTTGCTTTGCTTCCGCGGTAAAGATGTATGGCGGGGCGCTTGATAGATTGTATCGTTTTATCAGGGGCCAATATTTTCCTTTTTTATACGAGATTAATAAATTACATTCCATTATTTTTAGTAAATAAATATTTTTATAATGATTATCTTTGAAGACAAGCTGGCTCAACAGACTTTATTTTGCTCGAATTGCTATCAATTTGATAATGACGGTCTAATGAAATAGTTGCTTCCAGAAAAAGTAAAAAAATATTTATAATGAAAACTTTCAAAATTTTCAGGCGATCATTTAAGATTTTGTTGCAACTTTTCTTAGACTTGTAACATTATTAGAATTTAAAAGAGCTATTTGAATAAATTTTTCATAATATTTTTATACCATCAAATTCAGAAGGTTCATTTTTATAAATTTAATAAAAATAAAATGCTCACTTATGGGCACTCACTTATTTTATACACAACCAGTTGCTAGAGAAATAGTACCTACCATTTTCAGGTGTAAAAGTGAATTGTACCAAATTATATTTTAATTGTTATTTCAATGCCTATAATCAAAATAAAAATGTGTTTTTCATTTCCAACATGTATTTTTTCTTGCATTATCGTACATTTATTTCATAACAACTGATTGTACACATTTTTTTACACCACCACATTTACATGCATGGATACACGTGATGGTTTGTTCGTGTAGGTCTGAAATTTTCCCCTCTTTCCATGGCCCAATGATTTTCATGAAAAATCATCCCTTGTCCGCACAGGTTAGCCCTACCGTCAGTAGCACTAGGTACGTCCATCTGTCCCGCGTACTTTATGTGGGCATTCATACATTCAATTTGAAAATTCAATTTATCACACGGCCAATAACTCATCTCTCAAACTACTGCTGTGACGTCAAAAGTGATATTTATTTTGGCACCAGCTTTATAATATATTACTGTATGATGGAAAATTTGACGCTACGATGCTGGAAGCTTTGAATTATGTCCTGCCTAGAATAATGCTGTTGTATTGTATTTTTGAATTGTGAATGGTTGTAGGGAAAGATAAAAAAAATCACAAAAAAACAATTAAGTTTACGCATGAAAAATGCCTTTCAATTAGATTTTTTTTTTTATATTTCCGCTGAACCCATGCAAACTTTGCTCACTTATACCAATGCCACCCCGATTCCGGAAAAGGCAGCAGGAGTTACAAAGTTTATCTTTATGTGATACAGATGCAGCATGTGTAAGCGTGGACTTACATGTGCCTGTTTGTGGGCATGCATGAAATGTGAGCCTTAATTATCAATATGTATTTGCAACTAAGATTAAAGATTAGATAGAAAACTGATTTTTCATTTTATTGTACAGATGCAGCATGTGTAAGCGCGGACTTAAATGTGCCTGTGGGCATGCATGAAATGTGAGACATGTATATGTCTTTGCAACTTAGATTAAATATTAAGTAAACAACTGGTTTATCATTTTTTACGTATTCTACAAACTTTTAGGTTTTCGTACCGTAACGTATTTCTAATTCTTTTAGTTTTTTTCAGTAAAAAAATAATGGTCAAATGTATTTATTACATATCTAAATCTCAAAATTAAAGTATCATTTTACTTTTAAGTTGAAATAAGCAACAAAACGGGAAATCGCTTCCACCCCCCTTAGTGGGGATCAAACCCTAGCCTTTAGGAATTGAACCTAAGCTTTCAACATACCAACTGAACTATCGACCAGACTTCTTCATGTTATATGGTGAATTTTACCCACAAAATAAAAATAATTTAAGAAGGCTTAGCTGTGGACAAACACAATACAAGTATTTTAAAACTTTACTAAAACTTTCCGCTTTTGAATAAGTCTGAACAATTGAAGGTATAATGAATTATTACTGAGCAAAACTTTTGATAAAGCGAAAAACTAGTTAAATATGCGCAGCTTGGAAACTATCTAAAGTGAATGAGAGAAATATGCATACATTTGCATGAGCCAAGAAAGATTTCCATTCATACTTTATTTATGCTATTTTACGTGGGTAGCGCAAAGCAATGTTGCATCTTGGCTAAGGACGCGTCTACCATGACCGGACTGACTTCCGATGCGCTTTGCACTGAAACCAGTGACGGCTTTTAGAATGAGAGAGTGGTTATGCTTTATACAACCATCTAAGTACTATGCAGATTTTTTTTTTTTAATAAAAATAATATAATTTTTAATTTAACAGTGCTTTGTGTGTTGGTTAAATACATCAATCTATTATTTACATTTTCATAGAAAAGTTGGTGTGAGGATGACCTTCTTTGAGTTTTCTTTTACCAATGAATGTCTCTCCTGTTTCAGGGAAAGGCCTTAAGAGTTGCGAGTTTTTTTATTCATACGAGGCTTGGGTTATTTTGTAAAAACTTGTGCAGTACGTTAAAGCATAAATTCAAAAGTGATTTACTTGTGCGAGTGAATTTAGTGTTAATTTTAATGTTTATTTGCTATTGCAACTAAAATTGCATTTTAATTATAAAAAAACACTAAAGTACCGCGACTATAAAACATTTACAATAAACTACCCTTGAAAAAAATGTTTAAAAATTAAATCACTCACTAAGAGTTCTGTTGTATCTATCATTCACTTTTCTATTTACACAAACGAGATCAGTTTAAATAAGTCTTATACTCGGGGTACTAAAACTCATACAAAATAAACCCATCAAAATGAATTGACCTTGTATTCTACTTTCTAAACTCAAATAAAATATGTTCCAAATTCAAATAAATCGCGTTTGAAATTCAAAATATAAAACACGTTCCAAATTCAAATAAACCATGATTCAAGCTCATTTGTCGTATGGAATTTTCTAAGGTGCAATTTTGGTGCGTTTCCCAAATCCCATCTCATTTGCCCTTCAGGGGTTTACAAAATAAACGAATTCTCTCGTATCAGATTGTCCCCATCAGTGCTTGTTTGGCTTATCTACCATTTGATTCAAAGATGACTTTTGAATGAAATTGACTTAAAAATCATATTCTACACAATATGAGCTAAAAAAAACGTAAAACACGATCAGTTGAGAGTTGTTTTTAATTTTTTTTAAATCGATTTCCAGCATTGGTCCAGAGAACATACAATTATTGTTCATGTGACATTACCTCTGATGGAGATAAGACAAACAAGCAATAAGGGGACGAGATGGTAGGCTTTGATTACAGATTTAGTGGAGCGCTTACCCTTATCCCCCAAAAATAAGTCGAGACTTCGAAAAACAAACAAAATATGGCTGTACGAAATAAAATACACTTTTTTTCTCTTTATAAACAGTGTTTTTGAGACGCAATACAAAAATAGTGTTTTACAAAAATAATAAAAAAAAACTGATTGAATCTTGTTGAATGTTTCAGTTTATAGTTCAATTTTTAAATCTCAGTTATTTCATAACAAAACAACATTCAAATTATTATTCATGTAACAACAAAACACAAAGTGTTTCTTCACGAGTTGATTTATTTCTTAGAGCGCTTTCGGTGCTATCGCACTATTATAAAGAGAACGACAAGTGCACTTCCCAAAATGTTCATTTTAATAAAACTGATTTTTTATTTAAGCTTATGAAAATAAAATTTCACAAAGTTACTGATGAAAATTTAGGTATTTGCACATTTTACATTTAGATATATTTATTTCGCATCACTTTGGCAATGTCACCCCTGTTTCAGGGAAGGTCGGCAAAAGTTGCAGGGTTTATGTTCATTTGAGATTGGGTTTTTATATTGTAGGTCCACATACGGCATGTGTGAGCACGAAATTATGCGTGTCTGCTTGTGGGAATGCATTTAATATGAATCTCAAATGATACATATCTTTCCAACTCAGATTTAGATTTAGATTTATACGTTAGAAATTTATATATTTTTCATATTCTGTAAGTTAATACAAAATAAATATGTTTTTACCGCAACTGTTTCTCTGTCGCAACTCAACTAGTGGTGGCCAAAGCCTCTGAAGAGTTAAATATAAACAATTATGAAAGTCTAATCTACGTATAATCTAACGATCGTTTTGGATTCAGTTACAATTTCTTTGCAATTTTTTTCTGTTCCTCTATCGTTCACATTGATTCACCGTCTTATCTTTTCTTTCTTTCTACCTTTCTTTCTCCATTTGTCGGATCTTTCTCTCGTAACGTTTCGCATCGCCTTTGTGTCCGCTAGCTTTATAATAAAAGTCTACCTCAAGAGAAGGATAAAAGAAAACGAAGGAAATCCTACTCGGGTTTCTTAGTAATAAGAAAGTGTAATGTAACAAACATTTTTTATTAACTAACTTATGTATTTTAAGTGATTGATGTCTGATTGCACAAAAAGAAAAGAAAATTGTAAGTGTACAAAAGTGGGATTTCAAAGGATTTTTTTTATTATCATTATAGAAAAAAAACATAGTGAATGTGTGAAGAGAAATGCAATTCACGAACGTATTTCGCCCGAACCCTATAAGAAGACTTATAGGTTGGTATGAGGCTGACCACCCATACTCTAAAAAATGGTTCACTTTGCCAATGTCACCCCAGTGTCAGGGAAGATCGGCAAGAGTTGCATGGCTTATGTTCATTTGAGGTTTGGATTTTATTTGTAAGTACACATTCAGCATTTGTAAGCGCGAACTACACGTGTTTGTTTGTGGGCATGCATTTGAGAGCTTTGAATGAATATATCCTTGCAACTTAGATTATAGATCATTATAAAAAAAACATAGTGAATGTGTGAAGAGAAATACAATTCACGAACATATTATGCCCGAATCCTATAAGAAGACTTATAGGTTGGTATGAGGCTGACCACCCATACTCTAAAAAATGGTTTACTTTGCCAATGTCACCCCTGTGTCAGGGAAGATCGGCAAAAGTTGTAGGTTTTGTTAATTTGAGGTTTGGATTTTATTTGTAAGTACACATTCAGCATTTGTAAGCGCGAACTACGCGTGTTTGTTTGTGGGCATGCATTTGAGAGCTTTTTAAATGTTAATATATCCTTGCAACTTAGATTATATAGATTATACATAGCATTTATAACTCATTTTGGAACAGAACGATATCTTTGTCACTGTAGATTGCAATCTAGATCTCTTATATTGCCTTCATAGATGAATAACAGTTCTCAGAACGTTCTAGATGTTTATCCAGCAATCATTACTCCAGTTCAAGAGCAGTTCACACTGCATCAAGATCTTCCATTAGCGTCTTCACGCCTCCACCTCTTGGCTCTTGTTGATCTCGTTTAATTAAATTTCAAGGGATGGATCACACTGCAAGTGTCTGTGATAAACTACGGCCCGCGGGCCAAATGCGGCCCGTTAGTATTCTTAAGAATATGCAAGATGTTAGTAATTGTGTTTGGTTTGTCTGTGTTAGTTTACATTTTTTTTTATGTAATCTCTTGAAATGAGTAGATCGCTGCCTTAGTTTTTGTTTGCCGTATAGATCACTAAGCTAATTTTGCATGAGCAATGTTTACATGGGCACTGGACCAATAGTAATAATAATAATATTAGGATGATATATTTGGCGAGCGCTGTTTTTGTGTGTATCACATCTCAAGAGCCCTCTGCGAGCTTGGTCGTTGCTGTAGAAAGCGCCAATTCTCAAGCAAGACCCAGTTGTTGTAAGGTTGGATGGACCTTTCAGTGACCGGTCTTTGGTAAAGGTTTATGAATTTTTCAACCCAGCGAAGAGCACATTTGGAAATGGTATATTTTTGTGCTCCGCCGGGATCCATATCCACAACCTTTCATTTTACGAGTCCGAAGTGTTGCCACTGGACTACGGAACGGTCCAAGATACCAACGACACGCGTCTTATGAAATGTCTTAAGACAACTGCGTTAAAAGTCATATTTGACAAAATTGGTCTAGGTATACGGCAAACAAGAACTGGGGGAGTGAGACGTTACCTAATAATGATATTTTGTATTTGTTTGATATTAATTTAATGTTGAATTGAATATTTGGGTGAAATCCAGCAAGGTGGCGAATGATCTTAATAATCTGTATAACTTAAAGACCAAAATATTTTGTAGAGCAGACATTCTTGCACAGTAAAAATTATGTGCAGTTTGGTATTGTTGTTAGTAGTTTTTTAGATTGAGTGCATTTTTTTCAAAGTTTGTCAATGGGACTTTCTTGAGTAAACAATCGCCTTTCAGTGCTTGTTTGGCTTATATACAATTTGTTTTAAATATGACATTTCAATGGCATTGTCTTAAGAGTCACATTCAACACAACCTGAGCTAAGAAAAAAACTTAAAACACGGGAAAATGAGTGTTGTTTTATATGTTTCTAAAATCAATTTCCAGTTTTCATAAGACACATTGGTTCAGTACATATACAAACATTGCTCATGTGAAATTACCTCTGATAGATAGAAGACAAAACAAACACTTAGAGGACGCAATATGGCCCGCTTGTTGGAAAGCTTGTAAACTCCTGAACTAGACTATTACCCCTGTGGGATCTTCTGTCTACATACAAAAGCTGCAAAGGAAAGACATTCATTGTTCCTTGATGCAGCTAAGTTTTTAATTAGTCTTTTAAAGGCTAAGCTGGAGCAGTTACAATTGGTTAGCTTGTAAATGGATCTTTAATGAGTAAGAAAAAGTGAGGATGTACCGATTCCTGAAATTGTGAATGAATGGGATATCCAGAGTCATATAATACGTATTCTATAATCTAAGTTGCAAAGATATATCAAAATATGTTTAATGATTTGACTACTAGCAAAAGGGTTTCCGATATACAGTCCGGCTTTATGGCCGGTAGAGGCTGTGTTGATCAGATTTTCACTCTACGACAACTTGTTGAAAAACAATTGTCGGTGAGGGGAAACTGTTCACGGCCTTTGTGGATCTGGAAAAGGCTTTTGACTCAGTGGACAGAGGTATGTTGTGGGATGTTTTGAAAGCATACGGAGTGAATGGAGCTCTACTCAATGCGGTGCATGCGAACTATGAGAATAGTATGGCCTGCATTCGTATTGATGGTGAGTATAGTGAATGGTTTGAAGTTTTTAAGGGTGTAAGGCAAGGATGTGTGATGAGCCCATGGCTATTTAACATAGTCATGGACAAGTGTGTTCGAGATGCTAGACTTGATGATTGTGGATTAATGATAGGAGAGAGCAAAGTAAGCGTTCTACTGTATGCGGATGATGCAGTCCTTGTATCTGATTCAGCAGTGGAATTGCAAATGATGCTCTCTAGATTGAACGAAGCTTTGAAAGGTAATAATTTGAAGTTGAATGCTAGAAAGACGAAAGTTTTGATTTTTGAAAGAGATGATGAAAATATGAATTATGAATTTAAAATTAATGGAATGAATGTTGATGTTGTAAATGAGTTTGTATATTTGGGAAGTAAGTTTGAAAAAGATGGAAGAATGGCCGGTGAATTTGAAAGAAGAATAATGAAAAGCAGGTGTGTACTGGGTGCGACCGCTTGCATCGCCAGGAACCAAAATCTCTCAAAAAATGTTAGATTGGCGGTGCACGGTGGTATACTAGTGCCAACCTTGATGTATGGAAGTGAAGCCTGGACGGTGAGTGAAAGGGAAATTAGTAAAGTCCATACAGTAGAAATGGACTATCTAAGAAGTATGATTGGGAAAAAACGAAGTGACAGGGTGAGGAATGATTTTGTAAGAGAAGAATGTGGTGTAAGGGAAAGTGTGAAAGTGAAGATTAAAAGAAGTATGTTAAGATGGTTCGGGCACTTGGAGAGAATGAGTGATGAAAGATTGACGAAGAAAGTATATGTTGCTAGAATAGATGGATGTCGTGGTAGAGGAAGACCGAGAAGGGTATGGAAGGATCAAATCTCTGAAATAGCGAATGAATGGGATATCCAGAGTCATAATAAAAGGAGGACTTGTATGAAAAAGGTTATGACTCTGGATGAAATGAAAGAAGTATGCAAGGACAGGAAGAAGTGGCGGCTAATCTGCAATGTTGATTTCTAATGTTGGTGTATTCATTTGCTACATTTTTTGCATAGGAAATTTTTGACTTTTTTTGTATAGATTTCTTTGTAAGGTTTTGTTCTTTTTTATATTTAAATGTAATTTATTATTCATATTCCTTGACTTATAGGTTGGTATGAGGCTGACCACCCATACTGTAAAAAATGGTTCACTTTGCCAATGTCACCCCTGTTTCAGGGAAGGTCGGCAAAAGTTGTGGGGCTTATGTTCATTTGAGGTTTGGATTTTATTTGTAAGTACACATTCAGCATTTGTAAGCGCGAACTACACTTGTTGGTTTGTGGGCATACATCTGAGAGCTTTAAATGAATATATCCTTGCAACTTAGATTATAGATTATTATAAATTTGTATACCTTAAGTTAAATTTATAAGGCAAACAATCAATGAAATAAAAAACAATATACAATTGAAATTTTAATTCAAAAATTTCAAGCCTTAGGGCCTGTTGCCCCAAACTTCAATCAGACGAAAATCAAAATTGAGTGTGATTTTCCCATCAAATCAAAAGTTTGGTTGCATATACATAAATCAGCTGATGTACATCATCTTTTATGTTCAAATTTTACTACCCATTTCCGAGAAATATTTAACCGAGGTCCTTACCAAAATTAAGCAATCAAATATGATGTGTCAATCAAATATTGAAAGGAGGTTGGTGCAACAGGCAAGGGCCTCAATGTAAGCGGCTAAGGAGCAGCTATACACTATCATATATTAAAGAAGATCATTTACATAATACTAAAACAACATTTAAGTATATAAACAAAGGAAGTGTGAAAAGAAAAAGAGGTAAGGGACGACCGAGAAAAGTATGGAGTAATCAGATTGAGGAGATTGTGAAAGAATGGGATATACAAAGTGAGCGTAAAAGAAGAAAATGCATGAAAAAGGTAATGGATATGAATGAATTGAAAGGGGTATGTCAGGATAGGAAGAAATGGAGGCAGTTCTGCAGAGGCTCTGGCCAATCCTAGCGAAATGGCGGCAGAGTAACAGTTATAGTTACAGGTATTTTATACGACAATTTTAAAATGCGCAGGCTTAAAAACAAAACACATAAATAAATCGACTATTCTTGTTTTCATTTCCACGAATCGGGAATACCGACGGCATCGAAATTCAACGTCGCCGAAACGGGTAAATAAAGGATGACAAATGTGAGTTTCTGGAAATATCCACCACCCCGGGTCCCTTACACCCCCACAATAAGCGCTCCCACAGGGTTAAGTTATGAACGCAATAACTAACATTGAAAATTAGTTGTCACAGAGGAGCCGGGTCACGCTGCTCCATACATGATATATTGGGCAGCAACTCTGTAAACTGACCGTCTGCGTTTACCTACTCTGAATTTCAACCGTTTAACCTATTGACTTCTGTTCCTGATCATCAACCCTGGTTGAGGCTCTTAAACACTACTTATCTACACATATAGTGTGACTTCTTGCCGCGTTCTCCCCGAAGCGTTCTCATGCGTTGATTGGATAGGGGGGACGGCTTTCTGACAACAACTTCAGTTGAAGTGGAGATTACCCAGCTTTCAAAGGGGCTGGTTCTTATTTCTTGTGAAGGCTGAGTAAGCCATGCCCGTATTTTATTTTGGGTTTGAAATAAGCACTGGAACCGGAAATAATTTCTGACACCTCAGTGACATTTGCACTCGAGCTCTCGCCATGGAATGCAAGCACTCTACTAACTAAGCTATCGACTGAGCATGATTTCCGGACATGACATGACCATGAATTGACATATATAGTATATAATTTGGTTGATTTTTTCCAAAGCGCCGTTTACACTTAAATTTAGTCACAAGGGCCCTTTATTCCGGGTATGACACATGACAGTTGAATTCAGGATTCTCTTGTCCTCTTGCGTGCCCAACAACTTCCATTTACAGCTACGTTTGCTTTGATTGCATCTTCGTTGACACCCTCTATCCATTTTATGAGAATATTAGGAGCTTAGTGCTGCTTGCGTCGAAGTAAGCTTACCACGCAGGCGCACAAACCGAAAGGTTCCGAAAACACCCGAGGTCTCACGTTCGTGCTTTAACGAGCGCTGCTTATTCCTTCAAACTCGGCAGTCTCGTACCAGTTATCAAGAAGGATGCACGCACAGCCGGAAAACGCTGCAAGACGTGGTATGGCCATCAACCACCTGGATAGCCAAGGTGATGGAATATCCAACGTAAAGGTGCATTGTGTTGGGCATGACACGGTAAAGCTCATAAAATCCATATTTTTATTCGATATGAAATATTACAAATGCAAATACTGACCAATTTATTATTAAAAGATTGGCATTGGAATCTGGATAAATTTTAATTAATCAGGTAATCGATAAGTATTTTTTAATGAAGCAGATTAAACCTTGCCACTTGTAAATCACAATTGTAAATTAAAAATAAACATAAGATTTTGTAGGGCTTACATATAAGAAAAAATAATTGTAAAAAAATAAAAAAAAACCGGAACCAGAAAATCAAGCAAAAATAATTGTATTTTATAAAAATAAACATCCTAGGTTGGAAGAAAAAAATCGAACATAGAACGTCTTTCTAGAACTGTATTTACAACAAATAGTTTGTTTATCTGAAGATGGCCAAGAGGTTAAAACTAGTCAAGGTCACTGTTTGTTTTTAACCAAATTTAAAAAAGTAGAACTAAACAAAGTTGTTTCTATTCCAAGCATCTTATTGATTTCCCTTACAAAGCACAATATTTTTTTTGAAAAGTGGTTGCGTTTTGGAAATGTTTATGGTTGCGTAGGCTTGCCTGCCCGTCACCCGTCTCCCCTCACCCCACTCCTCCCCTGGTCCCCGGATAAATGAATATTTCATAACCCCTGACTGATTTCATTTTTTAACGTTCCAATTCACATGTACCCAGTGTGTAACGGTGATTTATGGTCTGGTAGTTTTGTTTTCGGAAAGCCACCGAGGGACCGGCGCACAGATTGTGTTAGAGCGACCCCCAAAACTCGATCGGAAACAACTTTTTTTTTTGTTATTTTGTTTTGCCAGAAGTATGGAAAGATTGTTTCTTTTCTTGACGCCTTGAACAATAACTGTAACTTTGTCACCATTCCGCTAGGGGTGGCCAGAGCCTCTGCAGAGTTGCATCCATTTCTTCCTATCCTTACACACTTCTTTCAATTCATTCATATCCATCACCTTTTCAATGCATTTTCTTCTTTTACGCTCGCTTTGTATATCCCATTCTTTCACAGTCTCCTCAATCTGATCACTCCATACTTTTCTCGGTCGTCCCTTGTGAACAGTGAAGCTGAAATTTTAATGTGCAGGAAATTTAAGTATGTTTAGAAAGTAAAATCCCTTGACGTATAGGTTGGTATTAGGTTGACCATCCATGCTGTTAAAAAATGATTACTTTGCCAATGTCACTTCTGTCTCAGGGAAGATGGGCAGAAGATGCAGGGTTTATGTTTATTTGAGGTTTGGTTTTTTTAATATGTAAGTACATATGCAGCATTTGTAAGCGCAAACTTACACGTGTCTATTTGTTGGCATGCATTTCTATAATAATAATCTAAAATCTAAGTTGCAAGGATATATTCATTTAAAGCTCTCAGATGTATGCTCACAAACCAACAAGTGTAGTTCGCGCTTACAAATGCTGAATGTGTACTTACAAATAAAATCCAAACCGCAAATGAACATAAGCCCCACAACTTTTGCCGACCTTCCCTGAAACAGGGGTGACATTGGCAAAGTGAACCATTTTTTACAGTATGGGTGGTCAGCCTCATACCAACCTATAAGTCAAGGAAATATAATAATCAAGGAATATAATAATCTTTGCAACTTAGATTATACATAGATAATACAAAGAATGTCGATCAACAATTTTGTAGATACAATTTGTCATTTTTTAAATATTGCAAAAGTTATCAATTCTTCCTTCTAATTTTTTTCAGCTTTTCTAATAATCTTTTACAGGTTAACCAAAGTAATTAACAAAATTTTGTGTTTTCTTTTTTCATCTTGTTTTTCTTTTTTTAATTCAGTAAATCTCTGTTCTTTTTATCGATTTTTATATAAATCTTTGAAAACAAAGACTACAATCGAAGACATGTTTTTTTTTTGCAATGTCATCTATCTATAATCTAAGTTGCAAGGATATATTCATTTAAAGCTCTCAGATGTATGCCCACAAACCAACAAGTGTAGTTCGCGCTTACAAAGGCTGAATGTGAACTTACAAATAAAATCCAAACCTCAAATGAACATAAGCCCCACAAGTTTTGCCGACCTTCCCTGAAACAGGGGTGACATTGGCAAAGTGAACCATTTTTTACAGTATGGGTGGTCAGCCTCATACCAACCTATAAGTCAAGGAATTATACATAAAAATTAAATTAAATGAAATTAAATACACAAAAACACCGGCAATCATTTCCCCATCCACATATTTTCTTCATGATCCTGAAAACCTCCTAGATGGCCGAGTTTGCTCTATGGGGCTCGTATAAAAGACCACGTAACGTATCGTCTCCCCCACAAATAGGCAGCAATAATTCGGCAGTGAAAAGACGCGCCACCTTATTCCCAGAGGGTCGCTATTGATGTTAATCGGCGAGGCTCACCGTCCAATTTATGTTGTGAAAGAAAACCTTTTTACTTTTACAAGTGTATTACAGGCTTTGGTGTATTGTACAAGTAACAAGCCTAAAGAAATAAATACGTTTTTAGCAAAATGTACCTACAAAAAAATATTATAATACTGTGAATTTTTTTTTGAGCATTGTTTGTGCGTGAACCACTTTTTAAGAGCCCTCTGCGAGCTTGGTCGTCGCTACAGAAAGCATCAACTTCAAAACTAGACTCAGAAGCTGTTATGGTGACATGTTTTTAGCAAAAAAAAAAAATGTTTAACCTAGCAACGCAACGCAACTAAGTTTCACATGTAATGTAACTTCTTGCCGCGTTATCCCCAAAGGGTTCGCATGTGGTAAGTTAAACCTATTTATTTTTACAGGTAAGAGGGCCGGCCTTACAGCAACTAATTCAGTTGAAGTGGGGGTTTCCCAGCTCCCGAGAGGGGTAGCACTCATTTCTTGTGAAGGCTCAGTAAACCTTGCCTCAGAATACGTAGAAGTAGACGTGAACTACCAATTTATTTAAAACTTTGTTCATTGAAATCTAGTAATGAATCTGCCTTTGCTGAAAACTCATTTCAATGGTTCATCCAGCCTTAAAGCAACTGGGTCTTTGTCGATGAACAAGCATGCAGGGGGCTCTTGATGTATGATTTAAAACAAACAGCGCTCGTCTAAGAAATTATCCCAATTTTTTTTTTTATCTTTCTATAGTCTAAGCTGCAAAGATATGTTAACATTTAATGATAGAACGTCCAGTGGTCTGTCCTGCCGGAAGGTGCTTCTGTAAGGACGTGCTGGCGGTTTCGGGTCCTGCCAGTAGTACTCATTTTATCGTTTAATTTGTATGGACTTTCCTCACTGGTCCTGCCGGCAGGCCCGACTTGCCGTGCGTAACGAATGCGGGTAGAAGTAGACAACCTTTTGATGACATTCTACATAGTTATGCTTATAATTCTAACAAAAGTAAAGTAACATGTAATTGGAGGTTGGCAATTGTATTGGAGTACTTAAAAGTGAGTGTGAGATTTGTGTATGGGTGTTTTGTATATTTCAGAAAAAAATGGGTGTATAAAATAAGGTGAATAATAAAGAACTGCTCATATTTATTTTGGTATTTATTTATTCCTACACAAACAAGATTTAGTAATAAACTGCGTATTAGTAAATACTGCGTTGTCAAAATGTCCAAACAAAATTTCTTTAGGAACGGTTGAAACTTTTCGATCTATGTCCCAAAACACCCATTTAAAGTTGTTTTTTACTTTTCTTACTGTGTCAGAACAATGATATGTACTTTTGTTACAAATACAAAAATGTATTTTGAAACAATATCTACTATCGTAGTCGTCCCCAAAATGTTCACGACCCCACGTGTTTTCGCCATTGTGTTCATAGAAGAATGTCGCTTTAGCGCGAAAGCGCACCCCTCGTCTTATACTCGCCGCCATTTAGGCCCAACTGATCGTATCGGCATGATTAAAAATTTCGCTAAGAGCCAATGAGATGCACTATGTATCAAAAAAAATTATGTCCTGCTACTAGGCCTAGAAGTCCTCAAATAAACAGAAAACGCGCGTCCTACCGGTAGGACGTAAAGTCCCGCGAGTAGGACGCTGGACTTTCTATCATTAAGGCTCATATTAAATGCATTCCCACAGACAGGCACATGTAAGTTCGCGCCTACACATTCTGCATGCGTGGATACAAATAAACAAAACCTCACATCAACATAAACCTTGCAACTCCTGCCGCTGTTCCCTGAAATCGGGGTGGCATCGGCAAAAGTGAACCGATTTTTACAGCACGGGGGGTCAGCCTCATTATCTAGCCTCTTGTGATAGAGATAAAGTTGTTCGAGATTTTGTACAATATTCTGTTGCCTCATCAACAGACTTTTTTTCCACCGTACAGTTCCTCTATTATAAAATATTTTGTAAGCTCCCATCGATTGCGGAAACCTAAAAAAGTCTGAAATTTACGACGACACTCCTAGGGAGTGATTTAGTTTTCATACTGTTATGTTAATATGAAATGTAAATATTGAAATAAGTATGGGTAGTTATAGTTATAAGAATCCTCATAAGTATTGGTGGGTAGGATCGATAATTGTGTATAAGTGTAGAATTCTCTAGGCTAAGTAGGTATTTGTTATAATTATAGGAATTCTGTACTGTATTGGTAGGTAGGATTGATGGTTGTAGAGAAGTCTCTAGATATTACGTGAAGCATCGAGAAATAATAATAACTATGCCTTTCTGGAATTGTCTAGCAACTATAGGATCTAGACTATACTGCTTTAGAGAGTATAAAGGGTGCAAGTGGCCTGAAGGGCCAGCAGTATCATACGAGATTTACAAACACATAAAACTAACTTGATCAGTGAACAGAAACCAAGTGGAATAGTCGAGAAAGCTTTGTGAAAATAAATATGTAAAAGTGTAAAATAAACAACTAGATAAGAAGACCTGTGTATTTTAATTTGAAAGATTTTTGAACCCTATTTCGTAACAATACATTTTTTTTCGATTTACGCAATCTAGGTGAGCTTACGCAATCTTTAATACTGGGAGTACTGTACAGCAAAATACAGCAAATAGAGGCAAGGAAAGAAGCCTTGAGGTAGGGTGGAGGACAGCCCGTTAAATTCTGTCGCTTGGCTAAGCGCACCCTTTGTGACCGCGCAGCCTTCAGGGCGTAGCTGTGCAGTATGTCTACGCGCGTAGCTCACCTGTGCTGATCCATTGTCAAGAAAACATAAATAACTCGGAGAGCTGTGAACTAATATTACCTGGTTTAACTTAAAGCAATGATTGCTTTCGGGTCACTGGTGGCGCATCCGTACCAACGCTACGCTGAAGTTCATAAGCCATGACTCGAACCAGTGACATATCCGGTCTGTAGTCTTTTGATAACACATTGAACTCGTAAATGGGAGGTCGTGGGTTCAAATTCAAATTCATTCAAAATATACCATTTATATTTTCAAACATGCTCTTCGCTGAGTTGAAAAAATCATATACATTTATCAATGACCGGTCACGAAAGCTCCATTCAGGCTTACAGAAACTAAGTCTTGCTTGAAAATTGCTACTTTGTAGCGACGTCCAAGCTCGTTAAAAGTCCGTTCGATGGCTCAATTGGTAGAGTGCTTGCATTCCATGCCGAGAGTAAGGGTTCGATCGCCACCGAGGGTGTCAGAAATTATCTCATTTTAGTGTAAATTTCAAAAACAAAGTAAATACCGGCAAAGTGTAAATCAGCACACCCGGGATCTGGAAAACCCCCACTTCAACTGAAACTGCTAGGAGATGAACAAATGCATCTCCTGGAATGTGTTGTTCTAAAAGTTTTTTGTCAAAATATATGTCTTTATTACAAAATGGCACGTCTCTATCACTTACCTTTCATATAAACGCAAGGTAATCACTCGAGCACTTTCTCTTTCCATTATCGACTAGCTGCCGTTAGCCGCGTTAATTACTCCAGCTGTCTAGCGCGCCAGACAAGCATGTATACGCGGGAACACACAAGTGTGCAATTATTTTCGTCTAGCTAAAGCGTGAATCTGCAGTGGTTTTAGTTGTTTCGCACCCCTTATAAGTTTCAACTTAATTTAAATGTATATATATACTCAAACAGCGGCTCTAGTGAGTGCTTAAATTTTGATACAAGTGTATAAATAAGTTAAAGCGTATTGTTTTATACTTCGGGTGATGGCTTTAATATCCAGCATGCTGAAAATGCCTGAACAACTCGGGGTGTGCGTGCACTCCGTAACAATAAGGGTGGATTTACTGGCAGAACAATTTTGAATATTCAGATACCTCGAATTTTATACATAGAATTTCACATATCAGGATTATTATTTCTAAAAAAAAATTGAATTGTGAAGAGGAATGCAATTCACCTTGACCTATTCTGCCTGGCCAGAAACAGGTATTAATATCATCAATGAATTATTCATTATTGTTTACGTTAATGAATTTTTAATTAATAATTATCCAATACCATCTGTTGAACCAGGGTCAAAGTTATGGTCAAATGACGCAGGTGGGGATCGAACCAACGCTATTCTAGTCCAAATACGATAGAAAGATCAGCCCACTTGGCCCCCTCGGCCATAACACCGACATTAAAGGATACAATGGTAAGACGGTCCGTAGTTTAGTAGTTAGCACTTTAGAGTAATGATTGGAAGCAATGGGTTCGAATAGCGGTAGAGAAAGAAAAAATATTTCATGTTTTTAAATTTTCTCTTTGCTGGGTTGAAAAATTAATCTAATACCAAAGACCGGTCACCATATCGTTCATGCAGCCTTACAGCAACTGGACTTGCTTGAGAATTGACCCTTTTTACAGCGATGACCAAACTCGCAGAGGGCTCTTTATGTGGGATTCACACAAAACAGTGCTTACGAAATTAATGATCCTTATATTATATTATTACTTTAAACAAGAAGTGTTAAAGAGCGTAGCAAAGACAAGAAAATGAAAAGAACAACTAAGCATTTCGAGAAGCCCGATAGCTCAGTTGGTAGAGTGCTTGCATTCCATGCCGACAGGCCGTGTTCGAATCCCATCAAGGGTGTCAGGAATGATTTTATATTTCGATATTTACTTCAAACGCAAAAAAAAAAACAGTTAGGCTAACTCAGTCTTTAAAAAAAGAAATACCAACCCCTTGAAAGCTGGGAAAACCTCACTTCAAATGAAGATGTTCGACCACTGAAAAAATAAATGGGTTCTACCCGGTACATGCGTGGTCTTCTTCTTCTTCTTATACAGCCATCTCCATCCACTGCTGGGCATAGGCCTCCCCCATATCTCTCCATTCATCCCTGTCTTGCGCTTTTTGAATCCAGTCTCCAGCAAGCCTTCTTATATCATCCGACCATCTCGTTAGAGGTCTCCCTCTGCTTCTCTTATCTTCCCAAGGTCTCCACTCTATGCGTGGTAAACGCGGAAAAAAGAAACACTATATGCGTAGCTTAGAAGCGTTTAGTAGCGTAGCGAGAATAATATTCGAAAATATATTCTTCAGTCTGTGCTGAATTCAGCGGCAAGACTCATATTCGGGATGTCTAAATTTACTCGCATTACTCCATTGTTAGGGAAACTGCATTGGCTTCGTTTTCCGGAGAGGGTGGTCTACCGTGTTTGTCTGATGGTGTATAAGGCTGTAAATGGTACAGCTCCTTCATATTTGGCTGACATGTTTACACCCGTTGAGAGGGATTTGAGGCGCCAAACGCTCAGATCTGCAGGGGATGGCGTGGTGGACTTGGTTCAGCCACACCGTCAGACACGCACTAATTTTGGGGACCGTGCTTTCCTGTTTGCGGGACCAATGGAGTGGAACAGACTGCCACCTAATGTGAGGAAGGCAAAGACTGTTGGTGTCTTTAAAGGAGCACTAAAGACACATCTTTACAAGAAATCTTATCCGTGATTTGAGAGGGCCCTTGAGGTGGGACACACACAAAAACGGCGCTCTTTAATTATGTGTACATTAAAATAAATAATCCTTATATATATATTTATATAATTTTTTTTTTATAAACGACAGGCTTTGGGTGTATTCCACTCTTAATCGTATGAAAAATTTACATAACAAAATAAAACGACATCGAGATATTTTGGATCGGGTTAGAGTGAGACTCTCTTTTCCTTTATCCTGCCCCTGTGGGTCAAGGGGAATTGCTTTTTGATTGAGGTCGTCGTTATCGGTGAAAATCTGTTTCCCGATATTTTACAATGACTACGCAACTAAGCTACACATATAGATCATATTATAATTATACAAGAAAAAAATATGTTCCATCATCTTGATTTTCGACAGTTACTTTGTGAAAGTTAATTGTTAGAGATTAATATAAACCATAATTTGTTGTAAATTAAATCCTTGCTACGTATTTTTTTGTATTCTATGCGTCTATTTCTAAGAGTCTATTTACACCTGAAGATGGAATTTGGGTTTTTATGTTGTAGGTTTACATGCGGTATGTACAAGCGTGAACTTGTACGTGTCTGCTTGTGAGAATGCATATAATGTGAATCCCCAATAATTCATACCTTCGCAACTTAGATTAGATTAGATAAGATTACGAGCCCTCCTCATCTTAATTGTAAGTCATGTATTAGTTTTATGTTTAGTATCTAAGAAACTGAAGATGCAGAGATGTATTTCTGAAAACGTTTTTTCGTAAATAAATACCGATAAATATCAGTGGAATGAAACAAAGTTCTTGTATTAAAAGTTAATAAAATTATTCAATCAAATTAAAAAAAAAAAAGTACGGTGAAAATTCAAATCCAATATCCGTTCTGTAATTTATATCCCTTTTTTAGTCCGAAATATGTAGAACAGGCTTCCAAAAATTTTTCAAAGTTTACCAAGCAACTTTGAGAATCAAAAGGCACAAAAAATGAGTATCAAAACCTAAATCTATTCTTTTAAATTGCACGTTTATCGTCAGCAAAAGGAAAAAAAGAAACAATACAAAATTCTAAAGGAGGGTTCTCGTTCTATGCTGGAGCATTTTACTTCCGTTCTGAATGGTTCTTGGACGGAAGCTGAATGTGTGATGTGAGAATCTCTTCAATACTCTGAGTATAAAATATTACGGACATTTCACTTCGATTTCACAAATAAAAAAAATGATAGAATACACGACAGCATTCCTAGAGAGTGATTTAGTTTTCATACATTTTTTTCGATTTTAAGCGTATGAGGTGAGTTAAACCAAGTATTCTAAAGGTACTTCTTTTGGAAAGAGGTTAAGGTGTCTGTCGTTTAGAGGGCGGGAGTAGAGAGAAAATATTCTTTGAACGTAAAGATAAGTGAAATAAATTGTGTAGTAGGTGAGAGAAAATGTGGGAAATTCTTGATCACTTATGTGTAAAGATTTTTTTATTTATGGTTCAAAATCTGCCTTAAGGCTTTTTTCTATTTTATTCTATGGATTTGCTTTTTTACTCTATGGGTGTCGTGGAAGAGAAAGACCGATAAAGGTATGGATGGACCAAATTTCCGAAATTGCGAATGAATAGAATACCCAGAGTCATAATAAAAGGAAATTTTGTATGAAGAAGGTTATGACTATAATTTTGTATTTCGTGTTTGATTTTAATGTTTATCAATGTTTATAAAACGAGAGCTTGTATGAAGAAGGCGTTGACTCTGGATAAAACGAAAGAAGTATGCAAGGACATAGGGAAATGGCGGTTTATACGTAATGTTGGCGGCTAGTACTGGGTTTATTTAATTAGAATTTTGTATTCTGTATTCTTTTAAAAGTATATTATTATTTGTAATTTAAAAATGTAACTTGTTGTATATGTTCCTTGACTTAAAGATTTGTATTCGTCTGACCTCCCATGCTGTAGAAAATGATTCACTTTGCCAATGTCACCCCTGTTTCAGGGAACGTCGGCAGGAGTTGAAGGGTGTAGGTCCATTTGAGATTTGGTTTTTATGTTGTGGGTTCACATGTGGCATGCGCAAACGCGATCTTGTACGAGTCTGCTTGTGAGAATGCATGTAATGTGAAGCCCCAATGTTACATATCGTTGCAACTTAAATTAGATTCTAGACACTGCTTACCTAAAAGCAAAAAAACCGGAGGTATTTTGAGTTTCTTTTTTCATACGCAATTGACTTCAAGAATGTGTGAAACTAAGGCAATGTGAAAAAACTGAGGCAAAGTTCCTATCACGTATATTGGGAAATTTCACAAGTGATTTACTCGTAAATTTGAATATTTTGTAACATATTTCGTAAAAAAAAACGCTGTGTAATATAAATAAATCAAATTTTACACACGCTATTTTTCTTTTTGCTTTTGCCATTTTTTTCATGTGATTTTTATGCTTTATGCATTTACTTCATGTGGTTTGTTTTTTAATAAAAAAATGTACAATTTTTTTCACCTAGCTTAAAGTATTAGGGTTGATTATCTATAAAAAAAAAATGCAATACAACTTAGCTACACATACGGTGCAAGTTATCATCACCCTGGTTCATGTGAGACTGTTTCACCCTTATTTTCAGGAAAAAACATTAAGATATTGTTTAATGTTTACGTTTGTTTGAGGTTTGACTTTCATTTTATAAGTACTAACACAACAAATTATAAAAAGAAGATTTAAAAAGGGTTGTGGGGAAAATGAAGAACATAGAAAAATTTGAATATGGAATAGAAAAAACAAAAGATGATCGACAAGGAGAAAAAAAGCGGATTACTTGCCTGGCTTCAGAGCCTCAGGCTTGTGTAGGACGCAACTAAGCTACACATATAGTTAAACCCACAGGTGTAACCTCTTGCCTGCGTTATCTCCGAAGGGATCGCCCTTGAGGTGTGACACACACAAAAACGGCGCTCTTTTATAATGTGTACCTTATAAATAAATTATCCTTGTATATATATATATCGCATGATTGTGGCTATTCGAGACCTATTTATTTTTACTGGTAACGGGGCCGGCCTCGCACTAACCACGTTTTAGTTGAAGTGTGGGTTTCCCAACTCCCGGGGGGGGGGGGGGCTGGTTCTCATTTATTGTGAAGTCTGAGCAAACCTTGAGATCGAACCCTTGCTCTCGGCATGGAATGCAAGCATTCTACCAATTGAGCTATCGACCTTTTTACGAGCTTGGTCGTCGTCGCTACAAAGCGCCAATTCTCAAGCAAAACCCAGTTGCTGTAAGGCTGGATGGCCTTTGGTGGCCGGTCGTTGGTAAAGGGTTATGAATTTGTCATCCCAGCGAAGAGCAAATTTGAAAAAATAAATGGTGTATTTTTTGTGCTCCGCCGGGATTCGAACCCACAACCTTCCATTGAGAGTCCGAAGTGTTACCACTAAACTACGGACCGGTCTAAATTATGTAAATTAAGATCTGTAAATAAAGATTATAATTATTGTCAGAATATGTAAGCCCAAACTCACATGTGTTTTCATATGGGCTTGCATTATACATTAATCTTAAATTTATATCTTTGCAACTTTTATATAATTTGTTTTATTAAAATCGTTGGTATACAAATGAATACATGCTGAATTTTCGTTGACCGAGGCGTGTTTCACTACGCCATGACAATGTATTCATTATGGACAGTATCTCGAATGTACTTTGCGTAAACACTCCACCATAGCGTAACATATAAATGTATAGAATAAGCAACAGCGCCTCTAGTGGGTGTTTCAGTGTTGATACCTTTTTTATGTTTCTGCGATAGTTGTGTATATACGATTTGTTTTATACTCCGGGCACAGACCACACATAGTACGGAATGTGTGGAGATAAACTTCTCAACACATTAATGTGCAGTTGAATGTAGTTTATTGTAGATTGTCTACAAAAGGAAACATTCACGAATGTTGTGGACGTTTAAATGTCGTTTTTATGAACATCCATTAATTTTGTATGGATGGAATCAAATCCAGTATTTTTTATTTAACTACAGTCTAAGATGCAAATATATTTTAACAGTTAAAATTCATATTCAATGCATGCTCAAAAGCTGACACGTGTGCTAAACAGAATGAAAGAAATGCATAAAGCATAAAAATTCAAAAAGTTAAAATTTTAATACTTGGACCGGTCTGAAGTCCAGTGGCTACACTTTGGATTCGTAACTGGAAGGTTGTGGATTCGGATCTCGGCGGAGCACAAAAAATATACCATTTATATTTCCAAATGTGCTCTTCGCTGGGTTGAAAAAAATCATAAACCTTAACCAAAGACCGGTCACTGAAAGGTCCATCCAACCTTACAACAACTGGGTCTTGTTTGAGAATTGGTGCTTTCTACAGCGACGACCAAGCTCGCAGAGGGATCTTGAGGTGTGATACACACAAAAACAGCACTCACCAAATAAATCATCCTAATATTATTATTATTATTATTATCGGCAAAAGTTGTGGGGCTTATGTTCATTTGAGGTTTGAATTTTATTTGTTAGTAGGTACACAATCAGCATTTGTAAGCGCGAACTACACGTGTTTGTTTGTGGGCATACATCTGAGAGCTTTGAATGAATATATCCTTGCAACTTAGATTATAGATTATAGATTATTAACATGTCTGAAAAAAAAGCATTATTAAAAAATTATGTAGGTACTGACCACATCTTCGATATAAGTGGCACAAAAAAAGAAGAATATTGTTATTTTTAAAGGTTTTATTTGATATCTGTAATGTTGGCGGCTAGTGCTAGGGTTTTTGAATTTTGTATTTTATATTTGTTTTGGTGTTTATATGAATTATTTGTTAATTGTACAAATGTAATTTATTGTTCATGTTCCTTAACTTAAAGGTTAGTATGCGGCTGATCACCCATGCTATAGAAAATGGTTCACTTTACCGATGTCGCCCCTGTTTCAGGGAAGATCGGCAAGAGTTGCAGGGTGTATGTTAATTTGAGATTTGGGTTTTTATGTTGAAGGTTCACATGCGGCATGCGCAAGCGTAATCTTATCCGTGTCTGCTTGTGAGAATGCGTATAATGTGAATCCCCAATGTGGCATATCTTTGCAACTCATACTAGATTAGATTAGATAGATTTGGCATATAAACGCATGATGTTCATACAAATTTCTGTGCGTTACAGTTTTTAGACTCCATTTGTTCCTGCAACCTTCAATATATTTTTATTTGACCTCTTAAATAAAGTAAGTCCCCATTTGGTGGAGATATCAACGTTTTAATGGTTGAAATGAATACAAACTGAGCCCAAGCCATTTTCTAGATTATTCTACCGTTCGAGATTTGTATATTTTACGAATAAAGTTTTCTTCTCTTACATTAGGCAGGATTTTAAATAATGAAGGTATGTTTCTTAAATTTTTCGAATACGAATCTTTTTATTATTCAAATCAGCTTCATTATACTTCTTTGATAGAAATTTGTCGAGTGTACAAAAAATACATTAAAGATATCGTTTTTTCTCATGTAAAAAACTATATTACGAAAAACGTTCTTTGAATAATATATAAAAATGTTTAAGTTTTAAACGGAACGCAATCTAGCGGTAAACGCTATGAACTCGTAATTGGCAGGTAATGGTTCGATTGCAAAGGGGGAGGGGGCAGTAAACAACATTCAAAGATTTTAAAATGTTTGTAGCCCAAAAAAATTTGCATGGCTTATGTTCATTTAAGATTTGGATTTTAATCTGTAAGTACGTTTACATACAGTATTTGTAAGCGCGGACATACAAGACGTGTCTAATTGTGGGCATGCATTTAAAATTAAATTTAAATGTTAAGATATGTTGCAACTTAGATTATAGACTATAGTGTAACGAACTTTTGAGTTTTTTTTTTTTTTTTTTTATTTAAACAAGAATACAACAGCATTGAATAGAATTTTGTACATAAATAATATATTTTTTACAATTCATATCGCCTATTACTGTATTCTACGATTGATATTTTAGATTACAAATCATGTGAGGTAAACAAATAAAAAGTGAAGAAAAACAAAAAAGAAGCAGCATCCAAAACCAAAGACAAACAAATACACAAATCAAAAATAAAAATAAAAAATAAATCTCGTCCTCATGATGGGATAAGGAAAGAAAGGTCAGGAGAAAGGGAAGGGAGTAGAAATACAATTCGCACACCAAACACGTCAATGATGATTAATAAGCAATAAAAACAAAATAGGAATTGGGAATGATTAAAAAAATTAGAAATGAGATTCAAAAATGAAATTCAAATCCTGCAAGATTCAAAATCTTCTTTTTCAATGACTGTGCAGACAGAAAGAAAATGTCCAACTTAGGATCAGTCCGTTGGACACTATTTACTGCAACGCAGGCTCTACTTATAAAAGAATTTTGCTTATAATTTGTCCTGGCTGAGCCCACATAAAATAAGGATTTGTCTCGATGAGTTCTGATTGGACAATGAAATGGAAGGAGGCTTGTGAGAGACGCACTATCGATTTTGTTATTAACTATCTTATATATGAAGCTGATGTCAAGCATATTTCTCCTTGCCTCCAAAGATCGTATACCATAATGCTCCAATGCTTGGGAATAACTATTGAAATGTTGTCTATTGCGAAAGTTCAGTTGCTTGATAAGTTTTTTTTGGACCATTTCAATAGCATTAATATGGACAACGTAATTGGGGTTCCAAACAGTTGAACAAAACTCAAGTACACTTCTAATATATGAATTGAACAAGAAGGGCAATACTTGGGGATTCGTGAAAAGTTTAGTATTCCTAACAATAAAATATAACGTCTTCATCGCTCTTTCAGTAATATGCTCATAATGGTTGATAAAACTCAGTCTCTCGTCCAACAATACACCCAAATCATTGACCACTAATTTTCTTCTGAGTCCATCAACACCAAAACTGTAGTCAAAAAGTATTTTACTACGATTTCTTGTGTAAGTAATGACATTACATTTGTCAATATTAAGATATAATTGGTTGGCATTAGAGTAAGAAAGAATCGAGTTAAGATCAGACTGCAATTCTATACAATCCTCAATTGTATTAATTTGTTTAAATATTTTAGCATCGTCGGCAAACAACAGAATATTGGAGTACTTTATTGAGTGAATAATATCATTAATGTAAACAGTAAATAAAAGAGGCCCCAGGTGGGATCCCTGAGGTACACCAGAGTAGATACCTCTATATACTGACTCATAGCCGTGAAGTGCTACAGCTTGGGATCTATTTTTAAGATAGGATACAAACCACCTTAAGAGATCCCCCCTTATACCGATGTGCCAGAGCTTACTCAACAATATATTCAACGGGAGAGAGAGGAGTTCAACGGGACGTGAGCCTGAACACGTACCTAGCTGATGTGTGTATCTGGCTCTATTATAATCCATTATGGAAGTATTTAATTTGTTCTCGAAGATGCAAAAATCTTCTCTTTCTCACATATAAATTCTTTGGAAGAAGACAGAGTCTCTTTGACAATTGTGACGCAAAGACCTGTAAGCAGAGAGTGAAGAATATATTGTAAATTATTTTGTGAAAAATAATTCTTTTAAAATAAATTTAAATCACAATTTAATTGAACGATACCCCAATTTCAATCATAACAGTATCTAATCTAATCTAAGTTGCAAAGATATGTTAGATTGTAGATTCATTTAACATGTATTTTCACAACCAGACACGTACAAGTTCGCGCTTGCACATGCCGCATGTGAACCTATAACATAAAAATCAAATCTCAAATGGGCAATGGAGACACACACTGCAACTCTTGCCATCCTTCCCTGAGACAGAGGTGACATTGGCAAAGTGAACCATGTTTACAGCATGGGTGGTCAGCCGCATACCAACCTATAAGTCAAGGAACATACACGACAAATATATATATTCTCATGCATTTCTTTGAGTATGGAAGTTTGCACATGCAAAATGCAAAGACGTTCAATACAAGGAGTGACTATTTGTACGTGGGTGAACTACAGGCGAGAAAGAAGTGAACCTGTGATTGTGAATTCCGGTCGCAATATATTATCTCAGGTATAAAATTTCTCGTCCAACTCATCCAAGGCGTTATATCTAAAATGTATGAAAACTGAATTTCTCACTAGAGAGTCAAATTCTGGTCGTAGATGCCCATTATGTTTTTTTTTAAGGAACCCTGTGCGGGAAACTCAATAGATTTAAGAGACTCTAGGGGTACCTATATGACACTTGTTGTAGTGCCGCAGAGGTGTTGATGATGTGGCAGTTGATGACCTGTACCCTTAGTACAAGTTGCAAATCATCCGTTTTTGTTTCTTACACTTTATGGTCTTGGCAAAAGAGTTACAGTGATGAAGAAAATCAAGTTCACACAAACAATAACGGCAAATTTTGGGGGAAATCACTCTTTAATAATTGCCGTAAACTTTACATTACTCAAATTTTGCAACTCGTACTAAAGGTACTGATTAGGTTGCAGGACCGTTAGCTGCGCCGTGCTGTGGTATGTGTTGCGTTGCGTTGTCTTTGTTTTAAGGCACTGTATGTCCATATTATGTATGTTCATATGACCAGTCCGTAGTCTAGTGGTTAGCATTTTGGACTCGTAATTGGAAAGTAGTGGTTTCCATTCCCGGCAGAGAACAAAAAAATAACATTTTTATTTCAAATAAGCTCTTCTTTGTGTTGAAAAAATCATATTCCTTGACCAAAGCCGGTCACCAAAGGTTTATCCAGCCTAACAGCAGCTGAGTCTTGCTTAAAAATTGGAAAAAAAGAATCCAGCAGAAAACATAACTATATCTTATTTCTCATGATGTGACTTCTGTAATCTATAATCTAAGCTGCAAAGATAAGTTAATATTTGAGGCTCATATTTAATGCATGCTCACTGACAGGCACATGTAGGTTTGCGCCTACACATTCTGCATGTGTGCATACAAATAAACAAAAGCTCATATGAACATAAACCTTGCAACTCCTGCCGCCGTTCCCTGAACCGGGTTGGCATTGGCAAAAGTGAACCGATTTTTACAGCATGGGTGGTCAGCCTCATACCAACCTATCAGTCAAGGAGCACAAAAAATATAAATGATTTACAAAAATTCTTAATTAAACACAATATGACAGATCCAAATTAAAATAAAATAATATTAAACATAGAATTAATGCCCTAGCCGCTTTTTCTTAACCGCCATTTCCTTCGGTCCTTACATACTTCTTTCATTTCATTCAGAGTCGTTATCTTTTTCATGCACTCTCTCCTTTTGTTATGACTCTGGTATTTATACAGTTAAGAACCAGTAGCTCATTCTCCAACATATATTTTAAGTAAAACGCTATGATTTAGTTTACACGTTGAGCTATATCCTACTTGAGGAAGAGATTGATTCGATGGCATTGTCGGCACTGACATTCAGCCACGCCGCGTCCCAAAGTCGGGGACGATTCTGTGAGCTCGATTTGTCAGGTTGCATTTGACTGAAGCCTCCCCCTACCTACCTACATGGTACATACCCCCATAATGCAATACGTCAGCCCTGAAGGATTATGACACCTATGTAGGTAAAAATAGAAAACATAAAACGAAGGTGAATACACAATGGTTTTTGGATACTTAGAGATATTTAAAAAAAAAAGTTACTTTACTTATTGGTTGGTAGGTACTAAGCTAACCATCAATACTGTAAAAATTGGTGCATTGGTGAATTTCTCAGGATAAGTAGCTTCCAGACATTTTTTTAAATAGATTTGTGAGGAGAAATGCAATTCACCAACCTATTTTGCCTAGCCAGTTGTTTTTATACGAAAGCAGAAGCTTGCGTGCATGCAATGGTACTTGTCGAATCAGGGTCGAAGTTATGGTCAAATTGGCCAGGCGTGATTTGATTATTTGTTTCCAAATATGCTTGCTAAGAATAGTGACTTGACTCCTTCGACCATAACAACTACCATTAACATCGAAAATTAGTGCCTTGATTGATATTTTATATGATTAGATTGATTAGTTGATATGAGCCTGATTAAGGACTCTGTAAAATTGGTTCAGTTTTGACGATGTTACCTCTGTTTCAATGAAAGTCTGTAAGATTTGCAGGGTTTACGTTCATTTAAGGTTACAGTCTTATTTTGTATGTAAGAACGCCGTATTCGAGAGAAGAGCTAAGTTGCAATGAGAACTGTGATGGTCCTCATCAAGATCATCTTCATCATCATACATCACGCTGAAGAAGCCCATCGTAGAAATGGGCAAAACGTCCTGAAGCTCCAGCTCCCATAGACCACGGCAACAGACCCCGGAAAACATCACTCCAGCAACAAACATAAGAGTATATTTTTTTCTGTGCAATTTTTATAGGAAAGTCTGTGATTTATCACGCGATTTTTCACACAAGACCACGGTCGGCTAATGACGGAATAAAAATGCTGAAACTCTACGGGCCCCGCAGTTAAAAAGGTATAACATATTTATGTTTTTTCAGGGGCGGGCAATTGGAGAGCAGCGTGGTGTAATTTTTCATCCCTCTGTGATAGCATGCACATATTACTGCAGTACATGCGCCCCATGACTACCGGAGAAAGTATTTCGTGGAAAAATTAAAAGAAATTCCTAAAATAGCAAATGGATTATAACGAAAGGATTTACAAGGTGTGCAGAGAAATTAAAGAATATGGGAAAAACATTGATATGAAAAAGAAAAACAAAAGAGAAAGAAAGAGAGATCGGCTCGCCTGGCTTACAATTGTAGCAGATTTTAAACAAATACCTCGTTGAAGACATGGGCATCATCGTAAATATCGTCACAGGATGGGATATCCAAAGACATAATGAAAGAAGAGCTTGTTTGAAACAAGTAATGACTATGAATGAAATAAAATAAGTGTGCAAGGGTAGAAAAAATGGTGGTGATCTGCAATTTTTATAGTTGATTTTATATTGTCATTGTTGTTTTTTTTTATTTTGTAGATTACATTGCAGGTTTTTTTCTTTATAATACCCGCCACTATAGAAAATATATAGCTTTGTATGATCGTCCATGGATATATTGTGGGTCCTTATGACATATACATACAGGATGGGCATAAGAAGGGGTTGAGTATTAAATCATTTTAAATATTTAATATTTTTTATACTTGTACTTACATGTTGATATTAAACTGAACATCGGTACTGTGAAAAAGTTCACATTACCAATTTTCCCCCTGTTTTCTCTTCTAGTCGACAAGATTTGCGGGGCTCAAAATGTTCATTAGAGGTTTAGGGGTTTTATTTTGTGTGTACACATGCGGCATGTATAAGCTCGAACATACAATTGAGCTTGCATGATTAAAAAAAATAATGAAAAACCAATGTTAATATACCTTTACAACTGTGATTATATGAAACCAAAATTATATGATTCCAAAAAAATCACAAGTGTTTATAATTCATTGCAGAATTTTCGTTCACAGTTTCAGGCAGAGAGAGGGTTTAAAACTCGTAGTCGCTGCCGCCCATCATCTCTCACAAAGGGATGGTCTGTAGCCCGCGGCTGTCCAACAGAAAGTCGGGATTCTAGTCCCCATGTACCTTGGAGCAGATCATCCTCCTGGCAAGCGGTTCGACAGGCCATTTATATTTATGAACCACAAATTTGTCTTGTATGCATTTTTCTGTGGATCGATATTGTAGATGTAAACATGTCGTCTCCTCAGTGCTTGTTTGTTTTATGTCCATCTAATCTTATCTAAGTTGCAAAGATATGTAACATTGGGTATTCACATTACATGCATTCTCAGAAGTAGACACGTTTAAGTTCGCGCTTGCACATGCCGCATGTGAACCTACAACATAAACACCCAAATCTAAAATGAATGAACATCCGGAAACTCTTGCTGACATTCCTTGAAACATAGGTGATATTGGCACAGTGAACCATTTTCTAACATCACAGATAATTTCACATGAGCAATGTTTGTATGTGTACTGGACCAATGTGTCTTATGAAAACTGGAAATTGATTTTAAAAATATTGAAAACAACTCTCACATTATCGTGTTTTATGTGTTTTTCTTAGTTCAGATTGTGCAGAATGTGATTTCTAAAGCAATGTCATTGAAATGTCATCTTTGAACCAAATAGTAGATAAGCCAAACAAGCACTGTGGGGACGATATTGTGTCTGAGCTTACATTTGGTGTTTTGTGAAAGATATGTTTTGTCCTTCGAAAACTATTCATTTCACAAGATAGAAGGTCAGTCTTACGCCAAATAATTTAAGTTGGAGTATTCCGGCCTTCTAGGAAATAGATCATTATTTTTTCTGGAAACCATGTTTACCCTATTTTAAAGAACTAGGGGCGTTGCCCCTGGCTGCTACGCAGCCCAACCCCTTAACATTTGGGGAATATGTATATTGCGCATAGTTTCCTCGCGTTAAAATTCGGAAAACATGTAAAATAAAAACATGTAGTCGAAAAAATAAAATCGACCACCCATACTTTAAAAAATGGTTCACTTTGCAGATTTCAGCTGTGTTTCAGGGAAGGTTGGCAAGAGTTGCAGGGCTTATGTTCATTTGAGATTGGGTTTTTATGTTGTAAGTCAACATGCATTATGTGTAAGCGCGAACTCATAAATGTCTGCTTGTGGGAATGCATTTAATATGAATCTCAAATGGTATGTATCTTTGCAACTTAGATTATAGAACAAAACAAAATAATTTCCTTGACTTATAGGTTAGTATGTGGCTGACCACCCATACTGTACGAAATGGTTCACCATGCAAATTTCATCTCTTTTTAAAGATAAGTCGACAAGAGTTGCAGGACTTAAAATGTTCATTTGATATTGGGTTTTCATCTTGTAAGTCCACATGGGGCATTTGTAAACGCAAAATTGTACCTGTCTGCTTGTGGGAATGCATTTAATATGAATCTCAAATGGTATGTATGTATCTTTGCAACTTAGATTATAGAACTAAACAAAATAATTTCCTTGACTAATAGGTAAGTATGTGGCTGACCACCCATACTGTAAGCAATGGTTTACCATGCAAATTTTATCTCTGTTTGAGGAAAAGTCGGCAAGAGTTGCAGGGCTTATGTTCATTTGAGATTGGGTTTTTATGTTGTAAGTCATCATGCATTTTGCGTAAGCGCGAACTTATACATGTCTGCTTGTGGGAATGCATTTAATATGAATCTCAAATGCTATGTATCTTTGCTACTTAGATTATAGAACTAAACAAAATAATTTCCTTGACTTATAGGTTAGTATGTGGCTGACCACCCATACTGTAAAAAATGGTTCACCATGCAAATTTCATCTCTGTTTGTGGAAAATTCGGCAAGAGTTGCAGAGCTCATGTTCATTTGAGATTAGGTTTTTATGTTCTAAGTCGACATGGGGCATTTGGAAGCGCAAACTTATACCTATCTACTTGTGGGAATGCATTTAATATGAATCTCAAATGGTATGTATCTTTGCAACTTAGATAATAGAACTTAACAAAATAATTTCCTTGACTTATAGGTTAGTATGTGGCTTACCACCCATACTGTAAGAAATGGTGTGCAATGCAAATTTTATCTCTGTTTGAGGAAAAGTCGGCAAAAGTTGCATGGCTTATGTTCATTTGAGATTAGGTTTTTATGTTGTAAGTCCACATGGGACATTTGTAAGCGCAAACTTTTACCTGTCTGCGTGTGGGAATGCATTTAATATGAATCTAAAATGGTATGTATCTTTGCAACTTAGATTATGTAAAGAAGTACACTAAATAATTTCCTTGACTTATATGTTGGTATGAGGCTTACCACCCATACTTAAAAAAATGGTTTACTTTGCTAATTTCACCTTTGTTTCAGGGAAGGTTCGCAAGAGTTTTAGGGCTTATGTTTATTTGGAATGGGTTGCTATGTTGTAAGTACACATGCAGCATATGTAAGCGCGAACTTATAAATGTCTGCTTGTAAGAATGCATGTAATATGAATCTTAAATGTTATATATCTTTGCAACTTAGATTACAGATTTAAATCCATTTTAATTTTGTTTGTTTTTTTTTTTTTTTATTTTGGATGAAATAAAAGAAAATATAATAAAACTTTCACGTTTTGCCGCTAGATGTCAATATATATTTTCATACATTTTCAATATGAACAAACAGATTAATTGAAAGAAGTTTTCAGTGGGTTGTAAACACATACGCGAAAGCTCGCAGCATTTCAGCATATATACAAAAATTTATTTTGCTATAGATCAGGAATGTGTTTCATCTGCTGTGATGGCATTAATTTTGAAAATCGAAACTCGAAGCGATTGACGACGACCACGAAGGGTAATATAATAAAGGATTTCGCAAGAATTGCAGTGTTTGCGTTTATAAATAAGGTTTGGATTCTTTTTTTTTAAGTTGGAATGCAGTCTGTGTAAGCGTACACTTATTGATCATCGATCCAATCTGCAAAGGGATCTATAAACCAAAATTTTTACACATGTTTATTTTTAAAATGACACTTAAACTATAAAAAGGATTATTGTTTTCTCCAAAAATATATGTAAATTTTTCTTTGCCTAAAAAGGTAAATGAGGTCGGAATATTTTTGAATTTTGAATTTTTTTCTTGACGGTCAAACGTCAGTTTTGTATGTGACCGTTGTGTTTAGAAACCAAAAAAAATAAATATTCGTATGCCTTTTTCCTAGCAATTTTGTCAATGCCAATTCACGTGCGGACCCTCGTTATGATTAAAATATAATCATTTTTGAATAAATATTTTATTTTCACGTTCTGAAATTTGAGAGCGTGTCTTCCGTCAAGTCGTTTTCCAATTCGCACTAAGCCGGTGGGTTTCGGCTTTCACTAAACCGTCTCTTTTGTTTCACATACATCACTAAGCCACCGCACTTGCTTAATAATACCGTGTGTGTGTGCACAGGAAATAATACCGAAACGTTGATTGTACTTTTAGTATACGTGCTAATAACATGCAAGTTATACTAGACTTGTATTTAATAATATTCTTTGGAGCTCTCTGACTTTTTGATTGAAATTGAATTGTCGATTTGAAATGCTCCGTAGTACGAGTATTATTCCACCAATCGTTCATGTCACGCCTTCATCACAAGAGCAATAGATAGACGCCAACAAATCAAATAACTTACAAAAAACAATGTACAAGAACACAGTGGAGACACATCTGCGGAGATATACTGGCCACCTCTAACAGTATGGTGGCATGGTACAGTAATACGACGAGCCACTACAAAGTGTGGCTGGGTACAGCTAGTATTTAGTAAAAAAACAAAAATAATTGAATCAAATAATATTTTTTAGTGTTGATCTGTTAACACAGTGAAAGTCCATTTTTATAAATATTTAAAAATATAAATGGTAAAACATTGTTTTAATTCACTTTATTTTATTTGTTTATGCTCGAATATTTTCGCCTAATGAGGCATCTTCAACCTTGAACCATTCTGCTCTTGAAGATGCCTCATTAGGCGAAAATATTCCAGCATAAACAAATAAAATAAAGTGAATTAAAACAATGTTTTACCATTTATATTTTTAAATATTTATGAATCAAATAATAGTCGGCAAGAGTTGCAGTGCTTATGTTCATTTGAGATTGGGTTTTTATATTAAAGGTACACATGTGGCAAGTGTGAGCGCGAAATTATGCGTGTCTGTTTGTGGGAGTGCTGCATTTAAAATGAATCTCGAATGATACATATATTTGCAACTTAGATTTAGATATTATAGATTAATAAGTCATCAAATAATCGACAAAGTTAGAAAAAACATTTTCGAATATAAAGCTTATTTCAAAGGGTGTTAAAAGTCAAATCGACTTTTGAAACGTGTGTTTAAATAATGCATTTATTTAAATGCAGTTTTGCAACATCCAGTCGTGTCGACACACGGTCTGGTACAACTAACCAAAAGTCTCAAGAAAAGGAATCTAAAGCTCAGCAAACTCTCACTGCACCATTCCTTTTCAATCTCGCATTTTCCATTTCAACTTGCAGCTAAGTTATTGTTCGATTTATCGCAACCGTTCATGTATTTCATCAATGAATTTTGTAGAAGAAGTATTTCAGGTAACAAACATTACTTTAAATTCCCCCGTTGTATTTTAACATGGGATTTATAAAAATAATCTTAGTGACCCATAACAGCGCCACTGCGTGAGCTGCATTGTCTTTGCATTTCACGGTGTACTGAGTAAAAATTTTGCACAATGAAACATAGTACTCTATAAGATGACGCTGTCTTCTTAATCTTGTTCCTCATTGCTGAAGGCTGTGACCCTTGTGGAAGCAACCACTCGCGAACTACACGTGTTTGTTGCAGTTCTCTCTTGACTGCGCTGCATGTAGTGTTCCAACCACCGAGGTGTCTGCTGCTGTCTTGACTTGATCGGACCATCGTGTGGAGGATCTTCCTAGTCCTCTCTCCCTCTCCAAGTCACCGATCACAACCAGTCGTTTCAAGCTGTCTTCCTTGCCACGGACAATGTGTCCAAAGAACCGAAGAATACGGCGTGTGCATATACTGGCCAGAGTCAAGCCATCCAAACGTAGCTCCCGACGAATTGACTCGTTGGTACGTTACCCCTGATATCCATCTCAACAGGTACAATCATGTCAGTCAGATAAGGTGGAGCCAAGTCATTGATGGCTTTATATACCATCACACAAACACGGTAGACCACCCTCTCCGGGAAACGAAGCCAATGTAGTTTTTTTTTTATCAGCGGAGTGATGTAAGTAAATTAGATGATAGATGATCATGATATCAACCCAAAAGATAAGCTATATCACATAATAAGGGCGCTGTTTTAGTTAACATACATTTTTTCGGTAAGCATTTGGTTAAGATTAAGTGAAAAAGTTCTATACTTAAGGTAGTACCTACTGGGATGCATTTCTTTTGCCTTTGCCCGCCACAATTGGTGGTTCAGCCTTTGGCAAAACTCTTGCAGAGAGGGGAGTTGAACACTTGCTTCATTGTTCTGCACTACGCCGGACAACAAGATGATTTTGCTTTTTCATCTCTCAAACTCTAAAAAAGGACTTGCAGCTTTTCATGGCTTTTTTTTGATCCATCAAAGTCAATGGTACCCTTGCAGCTAAAACTTGAAAGAATATTGCTTAAAAAAACATTTATAAGTAAAACTCCTGTTTAAGGGAAAGACAACGGTTGCAAGTTTCATGTGAGGTTTTATTTTTTATAAATACATATGAAGCATTTGTAAGTGTGAACTTATAAGTGCCTGCTTGTGGGCGTGCATTCAATATAATTAAAATATCTCTAAACTATATCTTATTGCTTGACTTATAGGTTGGTATGAGGCTGACCACCCATATTGTAATAAATAGTTCACTTTGCCAATGTCACCCCTATGTCAGGGAAGTTCGGCAAAAGTTGTAGGGCTTATGTTCATTTGAAGTTTGGATTTTATTTGTAAGTACACATTCAGCATTTGTAAGCGCGAACTAAACGTGTTTGTTTATTGGCATACATCTGAGAGCTTTAAATGAATATATCCTTGCAACTTACATTATAGATTAAAGATAGATATCTTATCTAAATTGCAAATGAATATAAACATTGAAGATTCATATCGCCACCACTAAATAAAACTGAATACGTGCTGATTCACTGATTTAAGAAATCGCAAAGAAAACATTTAAAAGTGAACTTTTATACTTATAAAGAAGTGGCCATGTAATATTTCTACATTGCAGGATTTTAAGACTTTTCTCTAGTGTTTTTTCTCGTAGAAAAAAGCTGAAAAAGTGCATTTATCTGAGAAACCCTATATTTTACGAATCTATTCAGTTAACTTTTAAGCTATCGATATAAAACACCCATAATCTAAGGATTTTTCACAATTCCAATGTCATTTCTGTTCCAGGGACAGTCAGCAAGAGTTGTAGGGTAGGCTCATTTAAAACCGACTAAGATTTTATTTGGTATGTATACATGCAGCACGTGTAAGTGCGAACTTATATGTATACGCTTGTGGGTGGGCTACTTAGATTGTGAATCTAATTTAATCTAATCTAATCTAAGCTGCAAGGATATATATCATTTAAGATTTATATTAAATGCATTCCCGCAAGCAGATATGTATAATTTCGCGCTAACACATGCCGCATGTGGACCTACATTATAAAAACCCAATCTCAAATGAATATAAGCCCTGCAACTCTTGCCGTCCTTCCCTGAAACAGGGGTGATATTGGTAAAGTGAACCACTTTTTACAGTATGGATGGTCAGCCGCATACCAACCTATAAGTCAAGGAACTGAATTATATCAATAAATCACTTAACGATTTCTTTTCATTTAACTTTGATTTTTAATCCTTTCACATGAATTGAGAAACGTAATTCTAAATAGCAACACTAGACTCATCTCCTTCGTACATTGTCTTGCCTGATCTGTTGTAACTTGATAAGTACCCAAGTTGTCGCTAAGCCGTGTTGTATGCAGCAACCCGACCCGCCCCCTCTACTGGCGTTCATATTACGCGGCTTTCACTAAACTGCCACCGTACGGTTTCCTGAAAGAACGACACGTGACAGAAAATCACATGACAAAACATCAAATAACAAAACAATACAATAAAAAAAATACAGGGAACTACATCACAATGACAAAAAAACATCAAATGACCAAACAATGCAATAAAAAAAATTACAGTTTTTTTTTTTAAGAAATCTTGTGCGGGAGACTCCCAAGATTCTAGAGACTCTAGGGGTCTATGACACGTTGTTGTAGTGCCACAGAGGTGTACGAGCTGGCGTCACTACATAGCGCCATTATTCAAGCAAGACCCAGTTGCTGTAAGGCTGGATGTGCCTTTGGTGACCGGTCATTGGTAAAGGTTAATGAATTTGTAAACCCAGCCAAGAGCAAATTTGAAATATAAATGGTATATTTTTTGTGCTCCGCCGGTATTCGAACCTACAACGCTCCCATTCAGAGTCTGCAGTGTTATCACTGAGCTACGGACCGGTAAAGTACATCACAAGACAAAACAATACAATATTTTTTTTTACAGGAAATAACATCACAATGACAAAACATCATCATACTGTCATTGTGATGTTTTGTCATGTGTCGTTCTGTCTTGTGTTATTTTGTCATGTGTTGTTTTGTCACCGTGTGTTCTATCCTGTCACCCCACTATACATGTGTGGATGTTCATCACCATATATATTCTACTATGTCGAAAAAACATTCGAAACCTAAAACCTTTTCGCTAAGCAACCCAGGTACCTAGGTACACACATAGCGAAACTTCTTGCAGCGTTATCCCTAAAGAGTTCCGCATGCTGCGAGTGGAACCTATTTATTTTTTCAGGCATGGGGCTCGGTGTTAAGCCAACCACTTTAGTTTTGGATGCTACCTGGAGGGGTGACCGCTCAGGTACACCGCGTGTTGTTGGCATTTCTTAGACTGTTCCATAGTCCAGCGGCTACACATCGGACTCGTTAATAGAAGGTTGTGGATTCGAATCCCGGCGGAGCACAAAAAAATACCATTTATATTTCCAAAAGTGCTCTTCGCTGGGTTGAAAAAAATCATAAACCTTTACCAAAGACCGGTCCCTGAAAGGTCCATCAAACTTTACAACAACTGGGTCTTTCTTGAGAATTGGCGCTTTCTTCATCGACGACCAAGCTTGCAGAGGGCTTTTGAGGTGTGATACACACAAAAACAGCGCTCACCAAATAAATCATCCTAATATTATTATTATTATTATTGAAGTCGGAGTTTTCCAGCTAACGACACCTTGCCAGTATTTTTATACAATTTCGGGTTTGAAATAAACACCAAACTGGAAATAATTTCTGGTACCCTCGAAGAGGACAGAACCGTTGCCCAATATTCTACCAACAAGCACTCTACCAACTGAGCTATCGACCAGACTTTTTTTTGGGGACTGCTATTTGAAAGTATTTCTCGATTCAATTGATTTTCTCACAAAACATTGGTTGTCCTCACCTGCAATGTGCGTTTACTACCAGGGATGTGGAGGAGGGCTAGTGTGGAGTACTTGGGTAAGGGGCTCGAGTGCATAATAGCGCTACGCTCACAACGAGGGGGTAGAATGCACGCGCGGCAAACTGCGCGACAAAGGTTGCATTTTAAGTGCAACCCTCATGCCACAACCGAGCACACGGCAGTCCACTACTCATCATAATAATTATAATATTAGGATGATTTATTCGGTGACAGAATAATTGACCAGTCCGTAGTCCAGTGGTAACACTACGGACTCGTAAATGGAAGGTTGTGGGTTTGAATCCCGGCGGAGCACAAAACAATATACCATTTATATTTTCAAATTTGCTCTTGGCTGGGTTTAAAAATTCATAGACCTTTCCTCAAAAGCCGGTCATCTTAAAGGTACATCCAACCTTACAGCAATTGGGTCTTGCTTGAGAATTGGCGCTTTCTGCAGCAACGATCAAGCTCGCAGAGGGCTCTTGTGGTTTTTTTCACACGAAAACACCGCTCACCAAATAAATAATTGAAATATGTTTTTACGAATACGTAGTTATGTGTTGTGTTTGTCTGAGTGAGCTAAGAATAAAGTGTGTGAAGTCTCTTTAGAAATTAAAAGACATTAACTACTTATAAGGATAATTATTTGTTCGATATTGCTTGAGTGTTATGTAGAATTTTCCGGAAAAATCTAGCAAGTAGAAGTTCTCCATGTTTGGAGAATGATCTTTATTCTTACTTTAATGTAAAGACTAACACTTTGTAGCTTCAGATATCAACCAACGATTGTTTTGTGTGTACAAGTGAAAAGTGACTCTGTATCCGAACCGAATCTGAGATAGATTGTGTAAAATAAATCACCGCAGGTTTCATGAAACAGAACCCGCGCACAAACATAATGTTATGTAATTAGTAGGTATAAGGGTATCGCCGTCGAAATTTGTACCTTTTGTCTTGTGCGTGTGTCCCCTAATGATTTTCAGCTTTTTCATAAAAACTGGTGATCTCTACTGAATTCTAAAATTATCAGAGTAAAGTAAATAAAAAGCGTATCGAAATACAAAAAAAAACTGCAAAAAGCATTAAGTGGCGATGTAATTAAAAAATAAAACAAAAACGCCTTTTTTCCATTCCCATACAAATTTTACATGTCCGCAACCCGTTTTTGACCCTTTGATGGCATAATACGATCAAAATAGTCAAACGTTTTTAAAGTTGAGTATTTTTGCATATACCTTAGTAACGTATCTTTCATTTTCTGTACTAGCCACAATAATATTTACTTATTTAAACACGAAATATTGATTGCTAAGGGTTGTCTCCATTTTTGGCTCCGAAATTTTTCTTTTAGTATGTTACCAATTCCATTGGAACTGACAAAAATCTTGCAATCTTAAGTATTTGTTCACGTATGGTAGCTCTTTGATGCAGTGTGGACAACACAAAAAAACTCATTCGATACCTTCATTTTCTTCTGAGAACGTTTACATCAGACTCGGGAATTTGTCGTGAATGTTTTGAGTGGAAGTTAGCTTGGCATTATTAAGGTATGTATTCGAATATGTTGTCAGTTGTATATTTTTTACTTAGATCCATTAATTCTTCTAATGATTGTATGTTTTTTTCATTGCTGACAGTATTATTTTTCAAATGGCACAAGTTTAAGGTAATGTCGGGCGGTTTTTTATTTACAATCTCTACCGTATGTTACCAGTATTAAGGTGTATTCACGTAGGTTTAAAAAAATACACCTACTTACCGTTAATTTATGGTTGACTAACAAATAACATTTACGTACCTAATTGAAACATAAAACTATCTAATCAACCTTACTACATGCTATTAATATTTTAAATGCACCGTTTGATGTTTGTTATTCAAAATAGCAAAAAGGTTTATTCCGTGATCTGTGGGCTAAACGATTAAATGAAATTTGGACCACAGAGGTACCTAATTTTTGTATCGGTGCTGGATACTGTGAAAAATGTACGCAAAAAAAACATTGCATATCTATCTAAATCTATGATAATCTATAATCTAAGTTACAAAAATATATTGCATTTAAGACTTTAAGTTCGTACTTAAACATGCTGCATGTGAACCTACAATATAAAATCCAATCTCAAATGAACATAAACCCTGCAACTCTTGCCGACCTTACCTGACACAATGGTAACATTGGTAAAGTGAACCATTTTTTACAGTATGAGTGGTCAGCTTCATACTAACCTATAAGTCAAGGAAACTTATTGAAATACAATAAACGAACGATTTTAGGTAGTTATTAAATGTGCGTATTCATATTTTTATTAAACATTCATAGACAAACAACATTCATATTTATAGACATTCAAAATGGTGCTCTTATATTTTTACTGAACAGTGTTTACGAACTGCTATAAAATCTTTTATTCGTCGTCGAAAAAAGAAATGAGATATCGAAATGTAAAAAATCCTAATTTTTCGAACCTGTCCGTCATTTTGAATAGACCTTAATTTAACTCACGATGTTTTCGTTTTCTTGAATCTTGCCGGTCGACAGTTATGGTACAAATTTCGACGGCGATACCCATAAGCAAAATAAATAGAGTAGGTGCATAGATTGTAGCTGTCATATAAGTAGGATTAATTATTATTAAGTACCTAGAATAAGGAGATATTATAAAAGTTATTAGGTATAATAAATAGTTATATTCGAAGCTTTTGGAAGACCGTAGAAGCTTCCAGGCGAATTTAAGTTCTAGAAACTTTGATAGCCATAGCTATAAAAAGCGCAAGTTACCAGTCTTCAAGTACAAGCGGCTTTTACAGGCCAAGACAGTGAAAGTAATCTATTCATGTGAATTGTAAAATAAATTGTCAACAAAATAAATTACTTTAAAATAAATCTCCGGCAGTTTTAATCTAGAAGAAGACCAATATTTTAACTTAGCACCCTAAAAACACTACACTAATATTATTGTTATCATCGGCTTGAACCTGTCACATTGCGTAGCTGCAGCCGTTGCATTGTGCCGCTAGAAAATCATAAACGGCAAGGATTATAGGTAAACAATAGAGTTCAGTTCACATCAGGGCTCACCTCATTTCCATGAGTGCGTGTGCAACAGAAAGTTTAATCGTTCCATTGGAAATCAATGGACTCGGTACCTACATTTCAAAAGCGAGGAAATAATTTTACAGGTCTATAGGCAGGACGGAGAGTTATAACTTCAATACAGTGTTATGTAGGTAGTTTGAAAAGACACTTAAGCATTACGTTCTGTATTTTTTTTTAACTATCGGCTGCATACGTTTGACAATGTTGTTAAATGGTTAAAAAAACCCCTGATCATGAGGAAGGGATTTCTTATTCCTTACTAGCTAACCCAAGAGACAATTCCACACTGACTTATTTGTAAATTTGTTTGTGAAATTATTTGTAAATGCTTTCAAAAAATGGTTTTTAATGAGAAAATCCCATTAAAAAGGTATGTTCAGCTTTTCCCTGTTATGAAAATTAAAAACATTTTAAAACAAAAAACAGCGCTACGGCTATTCTCAAGGTATGCGGTTACCAACGAACGTTATTTCACTTTGATTATAAAGATGAGCTCCTTGATAATAGATTAAAATGAGGCTTACTACGTTATTCAAAAACTCGTTCAGTTTTTTGTGTACATTTTGTGAATGCACATACTGCGTGTAAAAACGTGATTTTACATGTCTTTATTGTAGGCGTATAATAAATACTTTATTTTCTTCGGCTCATAAGCCTCGAGGGCTCAGGGCCTCCCGCACCAGGACTCTCTGTTTTGTGCTGCTTCCCTCCATGGTCCCCTCACTCCCAAAACTTCGGCATCGGCTTAGACGTTGTCTGCCCACCGCATCCTGGGACGTCCGAGTAGTCTAATACCTGAGGGGGCACCATCCAAGATAGTTCTGATGATCCTGGAGTCCTCTGCACGTGCTACATGTCCGGCCCACTAGATTCTTTTTGATTGCATTACCGATACTATGTAAAATGTATTATATTTTGTATTGTTTGTGTATTAACACTGTGAAAATTCATATTGTTTAATTTTGTAATAAGTGATATAGTAAAAATAAACAGTGTTCTGTTGGAATTTATCCAAAAATTACAAAATTAAAATGTATTAAATATGACTCTTTGCGGTACATAAACATCTTTCAAACTACAATATTTATTAGTAAATTGTTGGAATTTTCCACGACACCATCTTAAAGCACTTGTTATGTCTGCTCATCAGACTTAATGTGTTAATTCCATTTAGATATGCAAATATTCATCGCGTTTTCCATTACCCAGTTTATTACGAAACGTTTTACAATAATAGCGAGAACGTAAGAGAATCACGACATCAAGGATTAAACTTGAACATAACGTCCACCAAAAATGCATGCAAAGTAAAAAGCTCACTAGATTCGCTGTATCAGTTTTCTTGCATTTTTCAGTAAATGTTGTATACGTGGGATTCAGGTGATAGAGACGCACCTGTCACCCTAAACGGAGCGTTAACGCTAGATAATTTCATTCCAACACTTAGCTGATAGCATCACCACTTACAGAACATCACCCTTCTATTGATAGTGATGTTATTGTGTACAGGCTATATTATATTTACAGGTATTACGTTACGAGAAATCTAAATCTAAATCTAAATCTAAGCTGCAAAGATATGTATCATTTGAGATTCATATTAAATGCATTCCCACAAGCAGACATGCATAATTTCGCGCTTACACATGCTGCATGTGGACCTACAATATAAAAACCCTAATCTCAAATGAACATAAGCCCTGCAACTCTTGCCGACCTTCCCTGAAGCAGGGGTGACATTGGCAAAGTGAACCATTTTTTACAGTATGGGTGGTCAGCCGCATACCAAAAAATGGGAATAATTTAAATTTTTAATAAAATGTAAGAGTGATAACTTCTAAATACTTTCTTAGGAAAAACGTTTGAATGTTATAGTAATTTTTGTACATCAAATAAATCTACTGAGATCGAAGACTCAGATTTTTCGTTATGTCTAGTTGCGTCTCCTGACTTCGGGCTCATTGACTGATAGGTTGGTATGCGGCTGACCACCCATACTGTAAAGAATGGTTCATTTTGCCAATGTCACCCCTGTTTCAGGGAAGGACGGCAAGAGTTGCAGGGCTTATTTTCATTTGAGAGTGGGTTTTTATATTGTAGGTCCACATGCGGCATTTGCGCAAAATTATACATGTCTGCTTGTGGGAATGCATTTAATATAAATCTTAAATGATATATATCTTTGCAGCTAAGATTAGATTAGATTTATAACTGTTGTTGGCTCTTTAAGCACGCGTATTGTTGCAAATACAATTCGTGTTTGTTTTGCCTGTAAATGCTTGGTCCAATCATTTTTATCTCTCACCAGTTCTAACATCGTTCTAAGAATCCTCCTTTGAAATTTCGCAAAAAAAATCTCAATTTTTTTAGTTATATTTAACTCTAAATTAAACAAAGGCTTTAAGCTCTTGTTGGCACTGTGCACACAAGTATTGTTGCAAATGCAATGCGTGTTTGTTCGCCTGTAGACGCTTGGTCGTTTTGCAAATCAAACGTAAATGTTTGTCGATGGATCATCGGATTAACAGACAGAGGAATCCACCGGCTAAAGCGTTCCCCGAGTAATTATTTCTTCCTTTGTTTGATTTCCATTCGACACCGCTGAAAATTACCTGTGGTAGCGCGGCAATCATATCGACGGTTAAAAGGAAGTAGGGCATAAGCGAAGTTTTGGTCAAAAATGAGTTATGAATGCATTCCTATGTACTTCAAATTTTCCGCTCTTTCTAATGCGGTAACTTTTATAGCTCGACAATGATTTTTTCTTAGTTTATGCCCAAGCAAACAGCTGCATTTTTTTTAAAGATGGTTTTGGTGTCACCGACAAGATTTTGACCTTTTTTGTCCTAAAGGCGCTTGTGACATAAAAAAATCGTAAAACCACGTTAATAGGAATGCCAATAAATGCCTTTATTTTTTATTTTTTTAGAGCTGTTTGGATTTTAACGATATCTAAATCTAAATCTAAATCTAAATCTAAGTTGCAAAGATGTGAATCATTTGAGATTCATATTAAATGCATTCCCACAAGCAGACACGCATAATTTCACGCTCACACAGGGCGCATGTGGACCTACAATATAAAAACCCAATCAAATGAACATAAGCCCTGCAACTCTTGCCGACCTTCCCTGAAACAGCGGTGACATTGTCAAAGTGAACCATTTTTTACAGTATGGGTGGTCAGCCTCATACCAACCTATAAGTCAAGGAATAAAAAATAAAAAATAAACTATGTCCATTTTTCTGCAATCTCAAACTTTAAGCTGCTCTCCTGGAGAATTAAGGTTTTGTCGCTTATGCCCTATTACCTTTTAACTGTCGATATGGTAGCACGGTAATCATATGGCAGCGCGGTAATTTGAATTCCATCCAAGAACCCCATTAGCATGACGTGTTTATTCCTATTGTGTACCCAAAGCGAGCTTCGTTTTTCACGGCCTTGTTAGAATTTACGCTTTAACTAGAAACATTCCCAAGCGTCAAGGTATTGTTTCAACTTGAAATATTGTTGTGTTTGTAGGGTTCTAATGTTTTAAGATTTAAAATATATTGGTCTTCTTGATTAAAAACTGCCGGAGATTTATTTTAAAGTAATTTATTTTGTTCACAATTTATTTTACAATTCACATGTGTGGTTCACTTTCGCTGACTTGGCCTGTAACGGCTACTTACACTTGGAGACTGACTGACTGCAGGCGATTTACGCCTTTTTATAGCTGCGGCTATCAAACTTTCTAGACTTAATTTCGCCTGGAAATGTCTATGATATTCCAAAAGCTTCCCATACAATTATTACTTATATAATATTTCCTTACTCTAGGTTGCTTCGAAACTTCTTGCTGCGTTATCCACAAAGGTTTTCGCGTGTGGTTAGGGGAACTTATTTATTTTTACAGGTTAGTGGGCTGGCATATTACATCAACCACTTCAGTTAAAGTGGGGGCTTCCAAGCTCCCTCAGGGGCTGGTACTCATTTATTGTGAAGGTTGAGTACCAGTGACAAAGGGTGCCATACAAGCCGCTTTCCATCGGTTTCCCGTTTAAATGAGGCAGAAATGATAATAAAGTAGACTGCGTGGTTTCAATGGGGAAAAAATACGTTAAATAATATAATAAAATAAAATACGTAAAAATACGTTTACTTTGTGCCTATATTTTTTAACTACTTTGTTACATCATTTAAAAAAGGGAAGCCGATAGGAACCGGCTTGTATGGCACGCTTCGCCACTGCTGAGTACACCTTGCCGGTATTTTATTTTGGATTTTGAAATGAACACCAAACGGGAAGTAAAACTAACTAAGCTACACAAATAGTGTAAGTTCTTGGCGCGTTGTCCCCGAAGGGGTCGCATGTGGCGAGTTGGACCTATTTATTTTTACAGGTAAAGGGGGCCGGCATATTACGCAAACCACTTCTGTTGAAACGGAGGCTTCCAAGCTCCCTAAGGGGCTGGTACTCATTTGTTGTGAAGGCTGAGTAAACCTTGCCGGTATTTCATTTATGATTTTGAAATGAACGCAAAACGGGAAGCAATTTCTTAATCTCCCGAGAGCATGCCAAAAAATTGTTTTTTTTTCCTACGGTTGTATTTAATCAAAGTTAAATATTTGAGTCTTACTTTCGTGGTTGTTAATTAAACAAAACAAAAAAAAGTGACTAAAATTAGATGACATCTAACAGTACTATTCACAAAGCTTTTGAAATCCAAAGTTGATCTACGGATCATTTTTTTTTATGTAAAATTTACTGTGATCTGCGGACGATCCATGGCTTTTCTGTGTTTGTGAAAAACACCACAACTTCAACAGCTTATTCTGTTTTTTTTATGAATCAATGTTTTATTGAAGCCAAGTTTTATTTATGCCTGTTTTTTTGTTTTTTTTGCGCCCAACGAAATTATTTTATGAAACGGATTCTGATCAACAACAACAAAAAACAACAAAAAACAACAAAAAACAACCACAAACAACATAAAAACATTTCTACCGCACTTTTCATCTTTGCTTGTTTTATTATTTCTTCTACTCCACGTTTTCAATGGAAAAGAAAACGTCGAGTTGTATATTTTCATAGCGTTTCTTTTTTCTTTTATAGTTTTGTTTTTGCAGAACAACTTGTAAAAAAAAAACTCCATACACTTAACGATCCTGTGCCTCAAAATTGAGCCAAGTTTTTGTAGTTTTTCACTTATAAATGAAAGCTTTTTTTATGAATCACATTTAACTGTATTTTTTTTTTGTATATCACACTTTTCGTCCCCTCAGTGTGTGTTTTTCATATCTACCATTAATTGATTCAATGATGAACTTTTATTAAAATTGCCTTTAGAGTCGTAGCTTTAATTGGTTGGTATGAGTCTGACCACCCACCCTGAACAAAATGGTTCACTTATCACTGCCAATGTCACCTCTGTTTCAGGAAAGTTGACAAAATTTGCAGGGTTTACATATATTCATTTGAGGTTTGTAGTAGGTGCACATTGCCCCTCAGGTGTTAGACCACTTGGACGTCCCAGGATGCGGTGGGCAGACAACATTGAAGCCGACGCCAAAGTTCTGGGAGTGAGGGGACCATGGAGGGAAGCAGCACAATACAGAGAGTCCTGGAGGATTGTGGTACGGGAGGCCTTGAGCCTTCAAGGCGTATGAGCCGTAGAAAGTAAAGTAAGTAAGTTCACATTAAGAATTTGAAACCGCGGACTTACACGTTTCTGTGTGTGGGCATGCATTTGATATGAGTTTTGAATGTTATTATACCTCTGCAACTTAGATTATAGATAAAGTTAACGTCTGCAGGAGGTACCCGCTCTGTGCGATGATCAAGGATGAACTTTGATACGACTGGTTTCATTAATTGATGTCACATTATCAGCTGCAAATTGTTAACAATAAAAATGAAAAAATGTACATTGTGTCTATTTTGAATAGAAAAAAAAGATATATTCTGTCTATTTGCATCCCATGTTTGTCTTCTAGTACACAAATAGAGGAATGTCTATTTACTCGGGGGAAGAAAAAATACAACATTTGACGAAGGTCTCGTCTCACTTGACTGTTTTTTGTTTGGCAGCCATGAAATTAAAAGCAAACAACCTTACGCCACCCACCAACAATCACTCAACAGCCAAATCGCACGTGCGCGACATTCTATAATATCCGATGATTTATATTTTTTATGATTTGTTTTCTTATGTCATGTCATTCATGTTTATTGGTTGGTTTGTCAAAAAACTTTTCTTTCATTTAAACACTGTTTTTTAATTCACACACATAATATATTAAAAAAATTTAAATTATAATACAAACGTTTTCGACTTAGTTAGTCATCATCAGGTAGGAAAAAAATCAATTTGTAATCATTTTGGTCAATTGATGTTGTATTATTATACATTACAATGAGAATAGTAAATCAAAGAGAATTTTGAGTGACAAATTTGCATGCCACTCAATCAGATGCCTAAAATATTTTTCAAATACTATCTTTATATATGTTCAACTCGCCACATGCGACCCTTTCTAAGATAGCGCGGCAAGAAGTTACACTATATGTGTAACTCAGTAACGTTTAAACGTGCAAGGATGTTGAATGAAGCGTGGTTGTCTGTGTGGAAAACTATTGATTTTTCTTGTACCCTAATGACTGCAAAAAACCACTCCCGAAGTAAATTATTACAGTTTTGCACGTCTAGCATATTTGTTAGTCAATGATCTCTGGACGATCCCAAAACACTCTTTTTATAAACAAAAGTTCATGCACTCCTAAAGTTCATTCAATCTCTGTTTTTCGTGTCTTTAAAAGATAATGAGTTTTTCTTTTTCTGTTGAATACATTTTAATGTAGAATATTTTTCACAGCTGAGTATTTTAAAAATATTTTGCTACGCCAAAAAATACCTAAGTAATTAAATTAAAGTAAAAAATAAATTGTATTAAATCTGATATGGTCAAAAGTTTTTTTTTATTATTAGAGTTCGTTGACTCATTGGTTGGTATGAGAGTGACTACCCACACTGTAATAAATGGTTTGCTTTTCTAATGGCCGCAAGAGTCGCAAGGCTGATATGTTCATTTAAGATTTGTTTTTTTTTTATATTTCAAGTCTACATGCGGCATATGTAAGCTCAAACTTATTGCCGGTCTTATTTATCAAAAATTTTCAGCCAAAAATCAGGTTGAAACTTTTTTCTTTGTATGGAAAATAGGATTTATAATTAAACCATTTTATGAAAAAGAGTGATATAGTTCTCTTACGCATACATACAATATTTATTATATGTAAGAAACGAATGCGATCTGAATGAATGCGGAGTAAAAGAAAGCGTGAAAGTGAAAGTTCAAAGAAGTGTGATGCGATGGTTTGGACATATTGAAAGGATGAATGAAGACCGACTGACAAAAAGAGTGTATAAAGGGAATGTAATAGGTAAGCGTGGAAGGGGAAGACCTAGGAAACAATGGATTGATCAGATAAATGAGATTGCGAATGAATGAAGTTTACAGAGTGGAAACAAGAGAAGAGCATGCATGAAAAGAGTGATGAAATTAGATGAGATGAAAGAAGTATGCAAGGACAGAGTAAAGTGGAGGCACTTTTGTGGAGGTACCGGCCACCCCTAGAGGAATGGTGGCAGGATACAAGACAAGACAAGTACAAGTTTTTCCAATAAACCTATTTTTTAAACATCTCACTATTTATGAGGCCATTTCCTTTGCAATCGTATAAATATCCCGGGACAATTTAGTTGTCAGCGTCTTGGTTATTAATAAGGCACTGGGTTTATTTTTAAGCTCAACTCTACGACCATACAGTAAGGTCTACGACTTACAAAACATCCACATTCAGACCAAGACAGTGAATACAGGACAGTATGATACAATTGAATGGTTAGTGTTATGGTAATTATAAAGATCTGGGTTTATTTTTAAGCTCGACTCTACGGCCATACAGCAAGGTCTACGACTAAGAGTAATTCAACTTTCAGACCAAACCAGTGAATAAAAGACAGAAGTTTGATTTACAATTTAGTTGTCAGCATTTCGGTAGTTAATAAGGCACTGGGTTTATTTTTAAGTTCAACCCTACGAACATACACTAAGGTCTACGACTTAGTGATGTTCAACATTCACACCAATACATTAACAAGGGCAGTTGTTTAATTTACAATTTAGTTGTCAGCGTCTTGGTTTAATAAAGCACTGGGTTTGTTTTTTAACTCGACTCTTCGAGCATACAGCAAGGTCTACGACTTACAGAAATTCGTCATTCAGACCAAGACAGTAAATACAGCGCAGTTGATTGTCTCAAATAAGGCAGTGAGACCAATTTTAGACTAAATTCTACTGACTTCTATATTTCATGACTTGATATACATAGAAACAAAACGTTAAGACGAGAACAGAGCATTACTTCTTAAAAAAATGTAAAATTATTGGGTTATTTCGGAGACTTTATTCCATGTAGGCAACGCGTTATTTCTGATTTTTTTTGTTAACTCCACTTTAAGCGGAAATCAAAGATCATCATAACTTTGTGCAGACCGGTTAAAATAAAAAAAATATCAGTTTAATTTTATTTTGCGAGCGCTATTTTTGTGAGAATCACACCTCAAGGGCCTGCTTTGGTATGCATGCTTGTGCTTTACTGGCTAACACACTTATTGTTAAGCCACATCTTGGCACGGTTAGGCTAGATACAGCAAAATACTTGAAATACTTGGAGCTAGATCCTTGAAAAACTAAATACAACTTTTGATTTGCTCCGTAATGAATTAAACTCATGAACTCTACTTAGCGAGTGCGTTGACCACTGAGTATTTTAATGACCAACCGGCCATTAAAGATTCATACTTACTTCAGTTGTTTTCTTATTTCAAGTGATTTAACTTGAAAGTTCAATGTTATTAGGTCACACTTAATTTATCTTCAGTTTCTTTAGACAACTAACTGTTTTCCAGCTATCTTAAAGACTAACCACTATCTCAGTCAGTACGAACCAAAAGTTCTACGCCAAGTAATTATTAGAGCGCCAAATCGGACATTAGCGCGGCAAATATATCACAGCGTAGAGCATTTGGCACGGCCTACGACTGCAAGCAAGAAGTCAACTGAAAAACCGAGTAAATAATGATCCTCAGTACAATGGTCTGCGCAGAGAAAGATCTATTCGCGATAGTTGAATGTAAGCTCTAATGGATTTATAGAAAAACTAGCAAAAAACATGTTTTCATGTCTAATCTAAATCTAAGTTGCAAAGATTTGTATCATTTGAGATTCATATTAAATGCATGTCCACACGCAGACACGCATTATTTCGCAATCACACATGCCGCATGTAGACCTACAATATAAAAACCCAATCGCAAATGAACATAAGCCCTGCAACTCTTGCCGACCTTCCCTGAAATAGGGGTGACATTGGCAAAGTGAACCATTTTTTACAGTAAGGGTTTTTACTGTAGGGGTTTTTACAGGTTTTTACAGTATGAGATGTCGATCTATAATCTATGTAAGTTGCAATGATTTATTTATTAAGTTCTCAAATGCATGCCCACAAACAAACACGTGTCACTATCTTTAACACATTATTTAAGTTTCAAAGGCATTTCAACATTCAAAATTCATATTCAATGCATGCCCATAAACACTAACACTTATAAATTCTCGTTTAAAAATGATGCATGTGTGCCTACAAAATAAACAAAACCTCACATAAGCATAGACCTTTGACGACCTTCCCTGTTGAAAGGACGATAACGGGTATGTTGATTTTTTGCAGTATGAGTGGTCAGCCTCATACCAATCTTTAAGTTGAGTCACTCTCTATAATATACAATCTAAGTTGCAAAGGTATATTAAAACTAAAAAGTCATATTAAATGCATGCTCACAGACACTTATAAATTCGCATCTGCAAATGCTCATTAAGAAATCATTAAGAAATAACTCCTATAAACAACCAGAAAACATCCTACAAACTTTGACGGAGTTAAATGATAGAAATCTAAGAGCCAAAAATATAATCCTTTTTGGTGTTCCTGAGTCGGACCCTGATACTCCACCAAAGGAGCAAAACTTAGAAGATGATAAAAAGACATCTAAAATCATAACAAGCGTGACTGAAAACACTAACGGAATAGTTAGGGTGCATAGAATTGGTCTCCGCCAAAGAGACAAACCAAGACCCATCAAGGTGATTTTCAAAGAGAGCGAAGATGTAACTTGTTTTTTGCGAAACAGCCGCAAACTTCCTCCGGGCATAAAATCAAAGAAGGACTTGACATTAATGCAGAGAAATCATTTAAAAGCACTATGGTCTGAGGTTGATGCACGTAAGAAAAATGGCGATGAAAACATAACTGTCAAATTCATCAACGGTGAACCAAAAATAGTACAGCTTAACTCAAAAAACTCCCAAGCATGAAAGTCTTTTACCAAAATGTGAGAAGTATTAGATCAAAAACATCACAGATTCGACAACATATCCCAACTCTATCATATCAATTAGTCATCTTCACAGAGACGTGGCTCGACGAGTCAATCAAAGACTCTGAACTAGGACTGGATCAATACAATGTTTTCAGGAAGGATAGAGACAAATTCACAAGTTCAAAAAAGAGGGGAGGAGGAGTCCTTATAGCTGTAAAAAACAATATACCCGCAACCTACATTAAGGTAAACCAGAAAAATATAGAACACATATACATCAAATTACAATCCACAACCGAAACATTAATAATAGGATGTGTATACATTCCACCCTCCTCAAGCATAGACATATATAAAAATGTCTGCAGCGAGCTTGAGGCTCTTCAAAAAAAATATCCTCGCGCTACTTTTGTCTTATTCGGAGATTTCAACCTTCCAAATATTGAATGGTCTATGGATGAAGACAAACCATCTGCAATTCTTGAAAATAACAATGGTGCTAATGAATTATTGGAAACCGTAAATTTTATGAATTTAAAACAACACAACTTTGTCTTTAATAGCAATGATAAACTTTTGGACCTTGTATTTTCTGACCGAAAAAAGATCATAGTTGAAAGATCATCAGATGCCTTCTTAAATGTTGACAAATATCATCCTCCTCTAGATATAGAAATACTTTCATCACTGAATTACAAGAAAAACAGATCCGTTTTTTCCCACAATTTTAAAAATGGAGATTATACCAACGCCAACTCATATTTGTTTAATCAAAACTGGGATTTCCTGCAAAATAATAATGTTGAATTAATGGTTACCCGCTTTTATGAAATTGTAAATGAAACTATAAATCTATACATTCCTTATAATGAATACAAAACAACAACGTACCCATCGTGGTTCACTGCTGATTTGATAAAGACTATATCTGAGAAAAAAATAGCACACAGAAGATTCAAAATTACAGGGGAAACTGATGATTATTTGAAGTTTTCTGCCCTAAGAAATGATTGTAAGGTGCAATCAAAAAAATGTTACCTTAACTTTATACAAAATATACAAGATACAACCGTCGACACTAAATCGCTCTGGAGGTTTAAAAGAAAACTGAGCAATGACAATCAAGAATGTCCAAATAAAATGTTTCTGAACAAGATGATGGCTGATAATCACAATGACATTGCTAACTTGTTTGCTAGATTCTTTAGTGAAGTGTATGTTGAGGACTCGAACTTGATAAACGATACACCATTAAAAGAAGACTCAACACCATTAAATTTGACTGAATGTAGTTTATCTTACAACACTGTGCTAAACAAGATATCCAATTTAGATGTAAGAAAAGGCGCTGGTCCCGATAAAATCCCTCCCTTATTTCTTATCAATTGTGCCTCTGCCCTAGCTTCTCCTTTGACGACAATTTTCAACAAATCGCTCAGCCAAGGTCACTATCCTAATGTCTGGAAAAACGGTCACATTAGACCCATTCACAAAAAAGATGATAAGTCCAATATTGAAAATTATAGACCTATTTGTATTCAATCAATTTTAGCCAAATTATTCGAATCATTAGTTTTGGACCAGATTTTTCCGGAAATTTCTAAATGTATTTCTACTAAGCAACATGGTTTTTTACCAGGAAGATCCACAGGGACAAATTTGGCAATTTACCAAAACTATCTAGCCAATAATCTTGCAGCCGGGTACCAGGTGGACAGTGTTTACACCGACTTTTCAAAGGCGTTTGACAAGGTATGCCACTCAATTTTAATACAAAAATTGTCAAGGTTTGGTATAAAAAATCAACTTTTGCAGTGGCTGTCGAGTTATCTTGTCGAGCGTTCTTTGAGAGTAAAGGTGGGGGAAACCCTATCAAAGCCCTTCCCTGCTAAAAGTGGTCTTCCGCAAGGAAGTCATTTTGGCCCAATTTTGTTCCTTATCTTTATTAATGATATCACAGATGTGCTGTTTGACATTGAATTCTTACTTTTTGCCGATGACATCAAACTATACAAAGCTATAAATGACGTTTCTGACTGTCTGTTGGTTCAGAATAATTTAAATCGAATGTCCATGTGGTGTGCACACAATAGACTGTTTATGAATGACAATAAATGCCAAGTTATAAGATTTGGTAGAAATAAAGATAAAATAATATATAATTATTGCCTAAACAATAGTTCCCTTGAATCGGTTGAACTAATTCGAGATTTAGGCATAATCTTTGACTGCCATTTATCGTTCCGACAACATATTGCATTTATAACAAATAGGGCCACTAAGACCCTGGGTTTTGTGTGTCGCACTGTGAAAGATTTCTCGAACATATTAGCCATCAAACAGCTTTATATTTCCCTTGTACGCAGCCAACTTGAATACAACTCATACATTTGGTCTCCCGGGTACAAACTTCATTGTGATGCTATAGAGCGTATCCAAAAAAGATTTTTAAGATTTGTAAATTTTAAATTAAATATTCGTTTTGATGACTTGAACTATAGTTTTTTGTTAAATTTTTTGAATCTTGAAACTTTACAAAATCGCAGAATATTTCATGATTTTTTTTTTTTGTATAAAGTTGTTAATTCATTGGTGGACAGCCCTGAATTATTGAATGTCATTAATCTACACATACCGAGTCGAACAAGAAGTCGAAATATATTCCACTGCGACGTTGCAACAAAAACATTTATAATGCATTCTATGATATATCGGCTTCATCGACTCGGTAATGATTATCTAACCAATGATGATATAGATATTTTTGGTATGTCCATCGGAATTTATAGAAATTCATTAAAGTCTGTTTTATCATGTAATTCTTCTTGATTTATGTTTAATTTCTCTTTTCTTACTGATCACTTATTTTTATACATTTATTTTTAATCTTTTTATATTCATAATATGTATCTTGTAATAATCATAATATTTATACAATTTGTAAGCAACAAACTTCTGTACTACCTCTGTTAATCTAAAAATGTAAAAGGCTTCAGCCGTTTATTATAAATAAATAAAAAAAAAAAAAAAAAAAAAAATGCTGCAACTGTTATTATAAAATATACCAAAACTCACATGAACATAAAATTTTGCCGAGTTTCCCTGTTAAAAGGGTAACGTTGGCAAGTTAAAATATTTTAAACATTATGTGTGGTCAACTTCATACCAACCTGTAAGTCAATAAATTAAAACAGATTATATTCACTTAAAAATTAGATCATTTTCAGGTCACCATGAAGAAAAAAGATCAAGAGATCGAAACGTTCGTATATATAAATTAAAATACAATTAATAAGCAAGTCAAAATAAAACATTGTTTTATTTGAGTTTTTTTGTTCTATCAAGTTTAGTAGAAAACAAAAAATAAAATAAAAGATCAACGCTACAAGTACCTTATAGATGACGCCTTCATTTCAGTCTTACATTTTTGTTTAAACTGTCTTTTATCGTTTGTGCTGCTTAGCCATTTTTTTTTTAATTAAAACAAATATATAAACATATTCTTTGTCTTACAGGTTGGTATGCGGCTGACCACCCATGCTGTAAAAATGGTTCACTTTGCCAATGTCACCCCTGTCTCAGGGAAGGACGGCAAGAGTTGCAGGGTGTATGCCCATTTGAGATTTGGTTTTTATGTTGTAGGTTCACATGAGGCATGTGAAAGCGCGAACTTGTACGTGTCTGGTTGTGAGAATGCATGTAATGTGAATCTCCAATGTAACACACCTTTGCAACTTAGATTAGATTAGACTAAAAAATATAAAAGGTTAAAAAATTTGATGGAAAAAACTTTGACCGATTCACACAAAAAAACATCCGTTTAATGAAAGAAACATTCAAGAACATGGTTAAAGAAAAACTTTATGGATGATACATTTTCAGTGACGATTTTTTAATATTTTAAATATTTATTAAAGTGAGATTTGAAGTTTGTTATTTTTTCCCTGAAAATTAAATGGTTACCGCTATGGACGACGCGACGGACAGTTATATACTTGCAAAGACAAGGTAATGAACTGAATTTTAAGGGATTTTTAAGGGTCGTTAATAAGGAAAAGTACTCAGACTTCTCAGCACCCACTTCCCTTCGCCTCTCCATGGCAATTAAAAATACATTAAAGCAATTGTGTTCTCACGACTTATCAAGCGATTTCAATGGAGTGGCTACGAGAAATCTCAATTTCATGAACTGAACACTGAAGGGGAGACAGTATGATGATGATGATGAACCAGGAGTTTCAGGCTCACACAACCGCCTTATCTTTAATTTGTAATTTCAGTTTCAAAGATATAATTACGATTTTAGGGTTCAAATAGTCTTTAAATCAAAAACTGGTCTTCTTCTAGGATAGATAAAAAATGAAGAGAGACTGACGAAGAAACTATACGTTGCAAGAATGAAGAATGAAGATGGATGTCGTGGTAGAGGAAGACCGAGAAAGGTATGGAAGGACCAAATATCCGAAATTGCGAATAAATGGAATATCCAGAGTCATGATAAAAGAACAGCCTTTATGAAGAAGGTTATGACTCTGGAGGAAATGAAAGAAGTATGCAAGGACAGAAATAAAAGGCGGTTGATCTGTAATGTTGGCGGCTAGAGTTTAAAGATTGGAATTTTTATCTGTTTTAGTTTTGATGTCCATACATATTATTATTATTTATTGTTTAAAAAAAATGTAATGTGTCGTGTATGTTCCTTGACTTATATGTAGGTTGGGATGTGGCTGACCCCCCATGCTGTAAAAGTGGGTCACTTTGCCAATGTCACCCCTGTTCAGGGAAGGACGGCAAAAGTTGCAAGGTGTATGTCCATTTGAGATTTGGTTTTTATGTTGTAGGTTCACATGCGGCATGTTTAAGCGCGAACTTGTACGTGTCTGCTTGTGAAAATGCATGTAATGTGAATCTTCAATGTAACATATCTTTGCAACTTAGATAAGATTAGATTAGATTAGATGATGATGCTGAATCAGGAGTTTAAGGCTCATACGGCTGGTTGATAATGTTGTAGAGTTGCATTCTGAGATATGTTGCCATGGTCTGTAGAACCTGGAGCTTCCGGACGTTTCTCCCATGTCTACATTGTGCTTCATCAAAATCATCCAAATCAGTGATTTCTGAGCCTCCTTTGCTTTGTGTAAGCACTTGGCAAAGTGTAGCTTCACGGGAGGGCCTTCTGCCACTCGCATCTCACATAACTTTTGCATGCGAGTCCTGTGGCACATCTCCGGATGGGATGGATATACAGGGCGTGGGTCAGTGGAGGGGAGACTGACTCTGAGAGAAGGTTGTTGTAACATGAGCAAAACGTTCGGAAGCTCCAGCTCTCACAGACTACGGCAACATAACTCTCTTGGATAATGATACATTAGTTGATTTTTTTCACGGTCACGGTTTCGCAATATTGCCACTTCAAGGACGCTTAAAATGATTCAGTTATCATATCAGTCTATAATCCAAGTAGTAAAACGCAACTAAGCTACAATATAGTGAAACTTTTTGCCTGCGTTATCTCTGAAGGAGTCGTGCGTCGCGATTCGGGACCTATTTATTTATACGGTCAAGGAGACTGGCCTCACGCCAACGACTTCAATTGGGTGGTATGGGGCTGGTTTTCATTTCTTGTGAAGGCTGAGTAAACTTTGCCGGTATCTTTTTCAGGTTTGAAATAAACACTGAAATAGGAAATCATTTCTGACACCCTAAGTGGGGATCGAACATTTGCTTTCAGCATGAAATGCAAACATTCTACTAACTGAGCCAACGACCGGACTTTTTACGAGCTTATTCATTGCTACAAAGCGTCAATTATTAAGCAAGATGCAGTTGCTGTAAAGTTGGATGGACCTTTTGTGACTGTTCTTTGGTAAAAGCAATGAATTTTCCAACACAGCCATGAGCATTTTAGAAAATATAAATGGTACATGTTTGTGATTAGTTGTGATTTGAACCCACGACTTTCTATTAACGAGTGCAAAGCTCTACCACTAGACTACAGACCGGTCACCGCAATTGTATAATAAACATCTAGCATTCATATTGAATGCATGCTCACAAGCCGATCCATATTAGTTCACGTTTCCACATAGTACATACATGTATACTATAAGATCCAAACCACAAATAAACTAAAACTTTGCAACTTTTTACCGCCTTTTCTAGAGACAGACATTGCCAAAGTTATAATTCACAAAATTTTGAAACAGTAGAATATTTTTTCAAACGGTTGACGTCATCTAGATGTCTTGGGTACAAAAAGCCTTAAGACCTTTCTTCCTTATCGTTTTCAGATGTCCTTTATAAGCTGACGTGAAATTCGACACTTTGAATAAAGAATCATTTTCAAACCCGAAATTTGACAGAGCTCAATTTTGACAGTTGTCGAATAAAATTCCATTGAAGTTTTTTTTTGAGTTTTCGTATTAAACAATGGATGTCAACTTTCAACTGATGTCAACTTAAGATATTAGGTTTTCTGTCCTTCTCTTGCTAAGAAAATGAAATAAAATAAAATAAAATAAAATAACGTTTTAGGTACTACAGATTTTTTTTTGAAAATTCTACATACATTATTTGTGACGCAGCTTCAAGACTTTTTCATAATCATGTAGAATAGACATACCTGAAACAAGAGAAAACATGGTTTAGTGGCAAGCTTAACAAAGTGCGATCTACTATATATAATCTAAAATGCAAAAGTATATTCAAGATTCATGTTAAATGCATGTCTACAAGGAATTACATCTGAGGTTGCACTAACGCATACATACTGCGTGTGTTCTTACAAATAAGACCTTAAATATCAGCCTAGCAATTCATGCCAATTTTCCCTGAAACAGGTGTGACATTCGCAAATGTAAACTAATTTTCGCAGTTTGGGTGGCCAATTCCATACCAACTATGAGCAAGGTATTTAGTGTTAAACAAAGAATAACAGTAAAAAAATATTTATAACCTTTTTTTTGTCTAATTTTGAAAATATTTTCCCTTTGCTTTGTAAAATCTTTGTAAAAAATGACTTTGCCAAGATTGGCCATTCAAAGTACATCAAGCTTTCAAAGATTGGGTCGTATTTGTGTACTGAGAGCATTGTATTACAAATAACAACCTCGCAAAGGGTTCTTGAGATGTCTAAACCTAAATCTAAGTTGCAAAGATATGTATCATTTGAGATTCATATAAAATGCATTCCCACAAGCAGACCCACATAATTTCGCGCACACACATGCCGCATGTGGACCTGCAGTATAAAAAAAACCCAATCTCAAATGAACATGAGCCCTGCAACTCTTTCCGACCTTGCCTGAAACAGGGGTGACGTTGGCAAAGTGAACCGTTTTTTAAAGTATGGGTGGTCAGCCTCATACCAACCTATAATTCAAGGAATAAGAAGATGTGATACACAAAATAGCTGTCAACAAATAAATTACCTGATATTTATTAAAGAACTGAAATATCGTAAAAACACACTTACTGAAAGAAAATATTTATAGTATTTCTGGTCGAAAATAAGATAAAAGTATAAAAACCCTTCCCCTACTTAAAGTATAGCTATTTTAAAACGACCACCAAAAATTCTCACTTGATAATGTATTAATCATTCCAGCTTCGAGTACAAATTCTTCATCCAGCTCTGTTGCATGGACCCTGCGCAAAAAAAAGCGGCGTCATCCACGTTCTGGCCACCCCTAAAAGAAAGCTCTCTCTTGACTTAGTGATTGTAACGCTTGCGGCAAGGGTGGATAAGGCTTTGAATCGCTTGCAGGGGCTCAAGAGATGTACGCTTTTATGGGTTCAAATCCTCCCGGCTCGTTTCCTTCGCATAAAAAGGGAGCAGACCGGAAGTTGGACTGACTGCATGCGAAGAGAAGGAGGGAGGGAATGAAGTAGGAGGAGGGTTGGAAGAAGTACCTTGAGAAAAACTATGTACTTTACAGTGCGGAGGGGTCGATAACATGGTTCCTGTCGAATTTTCTCTTCAAAGAAGCTGATAAAATCAGTCAATAGATTTTAACTAGAGATGATATATAATTATATATACACGCGAAGGTGGGAAACAAATTATGATGAAAAATACATGGATCAAATATACTGTAGAATCAATGTAGTTTTTTACTTTGAAATATTTTTTTAAAAACCATGATTGATTGAATGAATGAACTGTAATTTTGTATCACTTTTTCAAGGTTTATTGCAACGCAACTAAGCTCCACAAAAAGTATAACTTCTTGCCGAGTTATTCCCGAAGGGTTTTGCATGTAGCAAGTAGAACCTATTTAGTTTTACAAGTAAGGGGGCCTGCCCTACACCAACCACGTCAGTTAAAGTGGGGGCTTCCCAGCCCCCGAGGGGGCTAGTTCTCATTTCTTGTGAAGACTGAGTAAAACCATACTGGTATTTCATGTTAGGTTTTGAAATAGACAACGAAACGGGAAATCATTTCTGACACCCTCAATAGGATTCGAACCCGAGCTCAGTTGCTGTAAGGCAACTGAGCTCGGGAATAGTTTAATCAAGCAAAGAGCGTACTTGAAAATATTTTTTTTTGTGGTCCTCCGTGATCCATTTATGAGTCCAAAGCGCTTACCACTAGACTACGGACTGGGAAAACCTTCTTTAAGAAGAAGCACCTACCTTTTTCAAGAAGTACCCACCCTAACGGGAATTACCTACCCTTACAAAAAGTACTAACACCAAGGAGTAGTACATACCTACCCTGAGAAGAAAAGGAGTTTCGGAAAAAGGGGTTGGGAATGCTCTGGGGAATCCTGCATTGTATCCCGAGGGTGAAAAAGCGGTGAAAAAAGAGGAATTTTCCCGATTTCACAACTATTGGAGTAATAAATCAGGCCGCTTTCAATACAGAACCGAGTAATTGGCCGTATAAATGGACAATTTTGTGCAGAGTGCTTAATTCCCCATATCAATCACAAAATAATGACGTCTTTTTAGTCATTAATATACACCGTAATGAAAAAAAAAAAAAGGGTTTAATTGAATTTTGTTTATTTATTGCACCTATTAAACACTTATTAAAGCAAATATTGTCATTTTTCGTTCACAGTTTTCGAGAGTCGTTAAAAATTAAGCCCTTGGGGTGGGTAGTGCCACTAAACGGCGCCATATAAAAATATATTATTATTTGACTTATATGTAGGTTAGTATGAGGCTGACCATCCATACTGTAAAAAAATGGTTCACTTTGCAAATGTCACCCCTGTGTCAAGGGAAGGTCGGCAAAAGTTGTACGGGTTATGTTAATTTGAGGTTTGGATTTTATTTGTAAGTACCTACACATTCAGCATTTCTAAGCGCAAACTACACGTGTTTATTGTGGGCATGCATTTGATATGAGATTTAACTGTTAATATATCTTTGCAACTTAGATTATAGATTATAGCAAAATAATATTTTTTTTAATTTTTCCTTCATCGTTTTCGGGATATTTTACAAATTAATCTCAACCATTCCTTGGATATGAGGCTGACCACCCATACTGCAAAAAAATGGTTCACTTTGCAAATTTTACCCCTGTTTCAGGGAAAGTTGGCAAGAGTTGCAAGGTTCATGTACATTTAAGATTTGGATTGTAATTTATAAGTAGACATTCAGCATTTGTCTGCTTATGGGAGTTAACTAAATGAGAATCTGAGAACTCTAGATAGCAAAGGATTATCCGGACTCTCACCTCGCAGCAATCCAGTGAAATGATTCTTCCACACGTCAAGTATTTGATCTCGATCAGCAATGATGTTTCCCTGTTCATCCATTATCTGGCTACTACGCTGTTGAGATCCACACTTCGCCTTTCTGACGGAATCAAAGAATTTCCTAGAGTTCCTTCCATCCCTATTGTCACTCTCAAGCTTCTCCATCAGCCGGTTATGATGTAAGCGTTTTTTGGCTCTCAGGAGGTTTCGTACTTGTCTTTTTCTTCCTTTCCATTCATTCTCCAGGTTTTGGTTAGATTTAGTTAGGTTAGGTTAGGTTAGGTTTTGGTCTCCTCAATAAAATAACATAAAATAAAATAAATATTAATAATATTTTTTAGTCTTGATCTGTTAACACAGTGAAAGTCCATTTTTATAAATATTTAAACATATAAATGGTAAAACATTGTTTTAATTCACTTTATTCTTTTTTTTTGCTCGAATATTTTAATAAATAATAAAATAAAAAATAAAGTGAATTAAAACAATGTTTTACCGTTTATATTTTTAAATATTTATAAATGTTAATACTTTCCAACTAAGTTTATAAACACTTGTACCGAGGCATTTAATTAGTAATATTTTTGTAGCTAAGATTATGTATGAGTATGATCAAACCCTCCTCATATCCGTCCTGTATGTATGCGTCAGAAAGACCCACAACACATGAAATCGAGTAATTAGTTGGTATGATGCTGATCACTCAAATTTAATAAAAATGCTTAAATGTGACTCCAATTTTCTAAGATAGGACGGCAAGAATTGCATATTGATTTGAAATTTTGTTTTTACACATGCACCATGCATAAGCGTGAACTAACACGTGTATGCTGTGAGCATTTGTGCATCTTAGATTATAGATAGATATGCAGCGCACGCACCACAACCCCTAAGGGTGGGTTTCCTTTAAAATTCGCCCTTGCGATGGGAGGTGTGTAGATAAAAGGGAAATTGCAGCCCATTCCGTTTATTGCGATCATCTTTCTACCTTCCCTTTCTTTTCTACCTGCCCTTAGTCTCCTTCTTCAAACCCTTACATCGCTTATTCAAAAACAATGCTATTGTACCTTAGAATGCTATGCGTTAAGTCTAAGTGGTTTGTGCAATATACTCGTAATAAGACCAAACATTTTAGTTTCAGAGGTTTTTTTAAGAAATGTGTGAAATAAAATAACGTTAATCTAACCTCACAGTAGCTAGGTCATGTTTGAGAAATTAACGCTCTGTAGCGACTGCTTATCTCGCACAGGGCTCTTGAGGTGTCAATAAAAAAAACCATAATATTAGTTGCAAAGGTGCAGTAAAATTTAACACTTATAATGCACAACCACAGCAGAGTAGCTAGGTTGAATAAGCCTTTATCAGAAATGTGACCGTGCACTCTTAGGATCAGGGAAATTTTATCAAAAATCAAGTCAAGTGTTTGGCGTGAAAGCTTACTCCTTTTTTTTTTTAAAACAGACATGTTACACTCCTCAAAAACGTTTTCTTTGGGGAACTATGTCCATGTGTGTCTAGACAGTAACTCCAATTACCGAGTTAAAGATGACATTGTTACGATTCCTTGTTCAACCGATGCCATTGTTTAATCTTGAGTTACAAATTCACTGCAATACTGTTATGTAAACAGTACTTAGGTATAAACAAAATAGAAAGGGTAGGTTATATAGACTCTAGCTGTAGGATGAATAATTATTAAGTACCTAGACTAAGGAAATATTATATAAGTAGTATAAGTATTGGAAGCTTGTGGAATATGATAGACGTCTCCAGACGAGTTTGAGCCTAGAATGTGTGATTGCCATTTCTATATAAGGCGTAAATCACCTGCGAGTGGGACAATCTTTAATATACTCTTAGCCATTACAGGCCAAGTCAGCGAAAGTCAACCATACAAGTGAACCAGTGTAAAATAAATTGTGAACTAAAATAAATTAATTTGAAATCAATCTCCGGCCGTTTTAATTAAGAAGACCATCGTTTTAAATTTTCAAAACATTAGAACCTAAAAACACTACAATACCAATGTGTGAATTATAAATTAAAAACGTTTTAACCTGTATTTGGACTGGCAAAAACTTGTTAGTTAATTGCATTCCTCTTTGGTAATTTATTTAAAAAAAAAAACTCGGTGCATTGTGATCTCTTACGCATTGCATAGCACTGTTAGCTTTCATAGTATTGTTTCTGAATAGGGGTGTCCACCTCCCTTACCTTCGGGCAAAACCGGACGGGAGTTTTATTTAAGGGATGAAAATGCTATTTTTTTATTCTTTGTTTCCGATTTTTCATGTAAATGTTTTTGCGTAGCGCGCACTTTGTTTGTCGATTCATTTTTCATTATTATGAAGAAATATTATTTTGCAATAAAAGCTTTCTGGTCATACATACAAACAATTTTTGTTTGTGTATGTTTACTTATGATTGTGTGTCTGTATTTTTTAACTTACTTGTATATTTGTGTCTTTAGACGTAGATATTTGGATGTTGGTACTAGTGTTTGCTTGAAGCTTCTGATCAAGACCATTTTTGACATGGTCTAGTGTATGCCAGAGTATCCTTTAGTCACCTATAAATAAAGATCCCAGTGCTTTGAAGGAGGATCAATACCACAATTGTTAAGCGAGATAGTGCAAAGTGTAAACTGAGAAACATATGTAAGTAAATCCTAAAACAATTTTAATAGAAGTTTTATGAAATCAAACCCAAGTAAATCAAAACACTGTTTGTGAAATGTTGAAAGCAGGAGGTGAATGCGTGATAGATTGGATGTACGAATTATGTAAGCTTTGTGTGAATGCAGGAGTAGTACCGATGGATTGGAGGAAGGCAGTCATTGTTCCCATTTACAAAGGTAAAGGGGACAAAAAAGACTGTCAGAACTTCAGACCAATCAGTCTACTCAGTATACCAGGAAAAGTCTTCTGTAAGGTGATTATAAAAAATGTGATTCTGACTACTAGTGAAAAGATTTCCGATATACAGTCCGGCTTTATGGCCGGTAGAGGCTGTGTTGATCAGATTTTTACTCTACGACAACTTGTTGAAAAACAATTGTCGGTGAGGCGGAAGCTGTTCACGGCCTTTGTAGATCTGGAAAAGGCTTTTGACTCAGTAGACAGAGGTATGTTATGGGATGTTTTGAAAGCATACGGAGTGAATGGGGCTCTCCTAGGTGCGGTGCATGCAAACTATGAAAATAGTACAGCATGTGTTCGTATTGATGATGAGTATAGTGAATGGTTTGAAGTTTTTAAGGGTGTAAGGCAAGGATGTGTGATGAGCCCATGGCTATTTAACATAGTCATGGACAAGTGTGTTCGAGATGCTAGACTTGATGATTGTGGATTAATGATAGGAGAGAGCAAAATGAGTGTTCTACTGTATGCGGATGATGCTGTTCTTGTATCGGACTCAGCAGTAGAATTGCAAACGATGCTCTCTAGATTGAACAAAGCTCTGCTAGGTAATTATTTGAAATTGAATGCAAGTAAGACGAAAGTTTGAATTTTTGAAAGAAATGAAGAAAATACGAACTACGAATTTAGAATAAACGGAATGAATGTTGATGTGGTAAATGAGTTTGTATACTTGGGAAGTAAGTTTGAAAAAGATGGAAAAATGACAGGTGAACTTGAAAGAAGAGTAATGAAGGGCAGGTGTGTACTGGGTGCCACAGCTTGTATCGCCAAAAATCAAAACATATCTAAAAATGCTCGATTGGCGGTACGCAGTGGCATACTTTTACCCACCTTGATGTATGGAAGCGAGGCCTGGACGGTGAATGAAAGTGAAATTAGTAAAGTCCATACTGTTGAAATGGACTTTCTAAGAAGTATGATTGGGAAAAAACGGAGTGACAGGGTGAGGAATGATTTTGTAAGAAAAGAATAAGGTGCAAAAGAAAGTGTGAAAGTGAAGATTAAAAGAAGTTTGTTAAGATGGTTTGGGCATATGGAGAGAATGAATGAGGAAAGACTGACGAAGAAAGTATATGTTGGTAGAATAGATGGATGTCGTGGTAGAGGAAGACCGAGAAAGGTATGGATGGACCAAATATCCGAAATTGCGAATGAATGGAATATCCAGAGTCATAATAAAAGAAGAGCTTGTATGAAGAAGGTTATGACTCTGGAGGAAATGAAAGAAGTATGCAAGGATAGAAAGAAATGGCGGTTGATCTGTGATGTTGGCGGCTAGGGTTTGTTAAAGTGAAATTGGTTTTATGATTTAGTTTTTTTTATGTCCATGTATATATTGTTATTTTTATTCTTTGATTTAAAAAATGTAATTTGTCATGTATGTTCCTTGACTTATAGGTTGTTATGCGGCTGACCACCCATGATATAAAAATTGGTTCACTTTGCCAATGTCACCCCTGTTTCAGGGAAGGACGGCAAGAGTTGCAAGGCTTATGTTCATTTGAGATTGGGTTTTTATATAGTAGGTCCACATGCGGCATGTGTTAGCGCGAAATTATACATATCTGCTTGTGGGAATGCATTTAGTGTAAATCTTAAATGATATATATCTTTGCAGCTTATATTAGATTAGATTAGATTAGTTTTAGCGAAATTTTACGAAAAAAAGACACTATATCCGTTTCAACTAACCTAACCGCAAATTGTCCTTAGAGAGAAAGAAAACAAAGATCTTCACAGTATCATTTTGTTGTAGGCAAAAAAAACTTGGGTGAAACTACGAAATCTTTCCACAAAGATGACAACTATAATCTCTATTATAATTTTAAAATGGATTGACTTATAGGATGGTATGAGGCTGACCCCCCATACTGTAAAAAATGGTTCACTTTGCATCCCCCCTGTGTCAGGGAGGTCGGCAAAAGTTGTAGGGCTTATGTTCATTTGAGGTTTGGATTTTATTTGTTAGTGCACATTCAGCATTTGTCAGCGCGAACTACACGTGTTTGTTTGTGGGCGTGCATCTGAGAGCTTTAAATTAATATATCCTTGCAGCTTAGATTATATATGGATTGAATTTCTGTTTTTGCAACTGAAAAGCTAATAGTGAAAATATTGCACAAACGTGCAAACCAAAACTTTTCTCCCATTTCATTCTCACTTCAATACCATTCAGCATTATTCCACCAACACCTCTCGGGGGTCTACCTGGGGGTCTAACATGGGGGTCTACGACCTGGCGGGTCCCATTGTGTCAAAAGACCCCTCGAATATACCCAAAGAACCAATATTCTTTCCCGGGACGTGTATTCCGTAAGTGAGTCTCATCCCAGCCCATCACACACTATGATAATAACATCTATAATCTAAGCTGCAAAGAAATATGTTAATATTTTAAATGCATGCTCACAAACAGGCACGTGTAAGTTCACGCCTACAAAATGCTGCATATTTACATACAATTTAAATTCGAACCATAAATTAAAATACACCCTGCAGCTTTTGCTGACGTTCCCCGAAACAGGAGTGACATTGGAAAAGTGAACGACTTTTTACGCTGGGTTCAAAACCCAGCGAGGGTGTCAGAAATGACTTCCCGCTTCGGTGTACATTTCAAACTCAAAATAAATACCGTCAAGCCTTATAAAGCCTGCACAAGAAATGAGATCCAGCACCCTCGGGAGCTGAGAAATCTTTACTCCATCTGAAGAGGTTGGTGTGAGGCCCGCCCCTTTACCTGAAAAAATAAATAGGTCCCGAATCACGATATGCGACTCCTTTGGAGAACGCAGGTAAAAAGTTACACTATATGGGACGCTTAGTGTTTACTTCCACACAATTTAAAAAAAAAAAATTAACCTTGCTTTAATTATTATCGGTGATTAAATTGTCAGTGTTATGGCCGAGGGGGCCAAGCGGGCTGTTCTTTCTAACGTATTTGGAATCGAATAACGTTGGTTCGATCCCCGCTTGGGTCATTTGACCATAACTTTGACCCTGGTTTAACATATGTTATTGTATACTTATTATTTAATAATTAATTGAATGCAAGGATAGAAAGAAATGGCGGTTGATCTGTGATGTTGGCGGCTAGGGTTTGTTAAAGTGAATTTGGTTTTATGATTTAGTTTTTTATGTCCATGTATATATTGTTATTTTTATTCTTTGATTTTAAAAAATGTAATTTGTCATGTATGTTCCTTGACTTATAGGTTGTTATGCGGCTGACCACCCATAATATAAAAATTGGTTCACTTTGCCAATGTCACCCCTGTTTCAGGGAAGGACGGCAAGAGTTGCAAGGCTTATGTTCATTTGAGATTGGGTTTTTATATTGTAGGTCCACATGCGGCATGTGTTAGCGCGAAATTATACATATCTGCTTGTGGGAATGCATTTAGTATAAATCTTAAATGATATATATCTTTGCAGCTTAGATTAGATTAGATTAGAATTGAAATAAGCAATAATGAATTATTATATTTTGTATTGTTTGTGTATTAACACTGTGAAAATTCATTTTGTTTCAATTTATAATTTTTGGATGAAATTTTTCAAGCAAAACACTGTTTATTTTCACTATAGACTTTATTTTAATAAAGTCTATAGTGAAAATAAACAGTGTTTTGCTTGAAAAATTTCATCCAAAAATTATAAATTGAAACAAAATGAATTATTAGTTGATGATATAAATACCTGTTTCTGGCCAGGAAGAATAGGTTGGTGAATTACATTCCTCTTCACATTTTTTTTTTATAAAATAAAATACCTAAATAAAATAAAATAAATTATAAGTGTTATTAGTATATATCTGTGACACCAGTTTCGCAAGCGAGTGATGAGTCGAGACCCGCCAGACTCTCGGAATACGCTACTTGTCAGATTTTCCCAAATAAAGGACTTTTTGGCACCTCGGACTGCGTAAAAACCGTCAAAGAGATAAAATCTGACTGTCACCGCAGCCATATCTCCCCGTAGAAATGACATGACCAACGATTTCTCAGCATTGACACCTCGTCCCCCCAGTGCTTGTTTGGCTTATCCACCGTTTAATTGGATTGTGACCGGTCCGTAGTCTAGTAGTGAACACTTCTGACTCGCAAATGGATGATTGTGGGCTCAAATTCCGGCGGAGCACAAAAAATATACCATTTATATTTTCACATATGCTCTTCGTTGGGTGAAAGTATCATATACCTTTACCAAAGACAGGTATGAGGCTGACCACCCATACTGTAAGAAATGGTTTACTTTGCCATGTGACCCCTGTTTCACGGAAGGTCGGCATGTGTTGCAGGGCTTACGTTCATTTGAGATTGAGTTTTTATATTGTAGGTCCACCTGCTGCATGTGTGAGCGCGAAATTATGCGTGTCTGCCTGTGGGAATGCAATTAATATGAATCTTAAATGATACATATCTTTGCAACTTAGATTTAGCTTAGATTAAGAAAGACCGGTCACAAAAGTTTCATTCAGCCTAACAGATACTGGGTCTTGCTTGAGAATTGGCGCTTTCTACAGCAACTACCAAGCTTGCAAAGGGCTGTTGAGGTGTGATACACACAAAAACAGCGCTCATCAAATATATCACCCTGACTATAATCCTTTTATTATCGATTCAAAGATGACCTATCCATAAGATTGTCTAAAAAATAACATTGCACACAATCAGAGATAACAAAGAAACTTAAAACACGATAATGTGATGGGGCTTCATCACGCTTGCCAACCCATCTCAAGCCAAGCGCACAGTGTGTCGTCTAGAACATGCTAGCTGGACAAAATGAGTCCATTAGACAAAATTTTGTCCAGCTAGCATGTTCTAGACGACACACTGTGCGCTTGACTTGAGATGGGTTGGCAAGCGTGTGGAAGCCCCATGAGAGTTGTTTTATAAAATATTTTTGAAATCAATTTTCAGTTTTCATAAGACCTTTACCAATGACTAGTCACCAAAGGTCCATCTAGCCTTACAGCAACTGGGTTTTGCGCTTTGTAGCGACGACAATCAAGCTCGTAAAAAGGTCGATAGCTTAGTTGGTAGAATGCTTGCATTCCATGCCGAGAGCAAGGGTTCGATTTCAAGGCTTACTCAGCTTTCACAATAAATGAGAACCAGCCCATCCGGAAGCTGGGAAACGTCCGCTTCAACTGAAGTAAATAAGTAAGAACCACCACATGCGATCCTTCAGGGGACAACGCATGCAAGAAGTTACACTATATGTGTAGGTAAGTTGCATTATAAGACACTTTAGTCCAGTACACATATAAACATTGCTCGGAAATTACCTCTGATGGACATATGACAAACAAGCACTAAGGGGCGACCTCGTGTTTGTAGGGCTTACAGATTATAACGAGAACAGCAGTTTTTGGCAGAAAGTGAAACTGGGTCAGAGAAAATGTGACAAAGACTTCTTCTATTTTTTCAATTCCTTGATTTTTTGGGCATCTGTTCGTATTGAAAGAGAGAGCTGTGGTTTTATCTATTGTTTCTGTCACTCAATCTTTTTTTTTTGAGTCGTGAAAATAAAATGAAGAAAAATTACGAAATAAACTATATTGCTATCTATCTATAATCTAAGCTGCAAAGATATGTTAACGTTTAAGGCTCATATTAAATGCATGCCCACAGACAGGCACATGTAGGTTCACGCCTATACATTCTGCATGTCTGCACACAAATAAATAACACCTGCATAAAAATAAACCTTCCAACTCCTGCCACTTTTCCCTGAAAACGGGGTGACATCGGCAAAAGTGAACAAATTTTTACAGTACGATGGGTTTCTTGACTTATAGGTTGATATGCGACTGACCAACCATGCTGTAAAATGGTTCACTTTGCCAATGCCCCCCCTGTCTCAGAGAACGACGGCAAGAGTTGTCCTTTTGAGATTTGGTTTTTGTGTTGTAGGTTCACATGCGGCATGTGCAAGCGCGAACTTGTACGTGTCTGGTTGTGAAAATGCATGTAATGTGAATCTCCAATGTAACATATCTTTGCAACTTCGATTAGATTAGATTAGGGGTCAGCTTCATACCAACCTATTAGTCAAGGACTTATGTTTTTTAGTATTTCTTGGTTTGCGGTGTAGTATGTTTTTTCATGTGCCATTTATGGTATACTCTGTTTCAGGTATGTGTTGTTTTGTCATGTAATGTTTTAGCTTGTGATGTTTTGTCAGTGTGATGTACTTTCCTGTTCAGTTTCATCATTGTGTTGTTTAGTCATGTGATGTTATATCATGTGTAGTTTGTTCACTGTGATGTTCTTTCATGGAGCTCACAGAGATGGCTCCACCACAAGCAAATCGGTCAAGTGCATAGAAACATAATAGAAAGCTGGAACCATGACGGGGTTTCCCCTTCCGATAATAGTGCTAGCATACCATGGCTCCACCCTAGTTGAGCCTTGTGTCTCAGGGGACTGTCTGTAGAAGGGTTTCCAAATTGGGGGTCGAAGACATATTGCCGTTCTTGATCAGACTCTATAAGGTATGATATCAGTTGAAAATAAAAGGTGTGTGATTGAAAATTTCTTCGAACTTAATGGAAAGAATGTTGTATAAACAACACGCTATATTTCATAGAATTTGCAGGTCTATGACAGTGGTTAGAGTCGTGTCTCAGTGAGCTTTGTGTCTTTGGAGGGGAGGGGTTTCCAAATTGGGGGTCGAAGACATATAACCTTTCTTGATCAGATACTAGGAGTGCATCTTGATCACTGTCTGACCATGAAGAAACTAATCAGTACCACAGTTAGGTCCGGCTACTATGGTTTACGACAGCTGAAATATATTTAAAAATATCACCGTTGGAAGCTAAAAGGTCACTCGTCAACGCTTTTGTAGTATCTAAAGTAGACTATAACTGTAATGGCATCTATGCAGCCCAACCACAGTGTGAATTAAGTCGGTTGCAGTCAGTAATGAATGCAGGCGCGCGGCTTATATTCAACCAAACCAAACACTGTCACATAACTCCGCTTTTAGAGCGACTCCACTGGCTGGGGTTTCCTCAACGCGTCAAATTTAAGCTTGGCCTTATCAGAGCTGATTGTCTCAAAAGTCCTGGGCTCAAGGGAGCAAACACTAAGATCAGCAGAGAACGGAGCGGAAACCCTGCTAAATGAACCTAGAAGAAAAATTGCCACTGTTTTTGGAGACCGTGCTTTTGCAGTGGCCGGCCCTGCGACCTGGGATCAACTACCACCAGAAATCCGGAGGTCTAAGACGATTGAAGACCTAAAGAGGAGAATAAAGACATTTTTTTTCGCCCAGTAAAATACTAAGCGCCCTTGGAGTGACATTGAGTTACGAAACGGCGCTGATAAAAAAATCATCATCAGATTCTATAAGGTATAATATCAGTTGAAAATAAAAGGTTTGATATCAGTTGAAAATAAAAATGATGTCATAGTGTTTTTTTTTGCTTTCTGTTTCTTTTTGTCCTCATGGAGGTTTTTATTTAAATGAAACGAAAATTCATTTGCCGGTAGTCGAAAATAAAATTGAATTCTTACCAAAGAAAAACAACAAAACTATAAGAACATTATTTAATTAAAGTGTTTTTTTTATTTTGGAAACAACACGTTCTAAAACATTTGAGATTTCCAGAAAGGCAGTGGTACACGTTAAGGGACGAGTCGCCATGCATAAAACAATACCAGCCGACATGATTATACTTACAGGACAAGAGGGTTCCATGATAGAACGACACAGTGACAAAATGACACATGACAGAATGACAATGTGACAAAACGACAAATAACAGAACAATACATGATAGAACATCACAATGACAGTACACCACATGACAAAACATCAAAAGAACGTTGTCCTGTCATGTAATGTTTTTTCGTGTGCCATTTATGGGATGCTCTTTTTAAAGTATGTTTTGTTTTGTCCTTGTGTTGTTTTGTCATAGTGATGTTTTTTCTGTGATGTTTTGTCATGTGATGCACTGTCATTGTGATATTCTGTCACTGTGTCGTTCTGTGATGTGTTGTTCTGTCAATGTTTCGTTCTGTCTTGTATCGCCCTTTTTTGATGTGTCATTTTTTTTATAAAAGGAGGACTTGTATGAAAAAGTTATGACTCTGGATGAAATGAAAGAAGTATGCAAGGACAGGAAGAAGTGGCAGCTTATCTGCAATGTTGATTTCTAATGTTGGTGTATTCATTTGCTACATTTTTTGCATAGGAAATTTTTGACTTTTTTTGTATAGATTTCTTTGTAAGGTTTTGCTCTTTTTTATATTTAAATGTAATTTATTATTCATATTCCTTGACTTATAGGTTGGTATGAGGCTGACCACCCATACTGTAAAAAATGGTTCACTTTGCCAATGTCACCCCTGTTTCAGGGAAGGTCGGCAAAAGTTGTGGGGCTTATGTTCATTTGAGGTTTGGATTTTATTTGTAAGTACACATTCAGCATTTGTAAGCGCGAACTACACTTGTTGGTTTGTGGGCATACATCTGAGAGCTTTAAATGAATATATCCTTGCAATTTAGATTATAGATTATAGATTTTGTCACTGTGTCGTTCTGTGATGTGCTGTACTGTTAGTGTTTCGTTCTGTCATGTGTCGTTTTTTCATGTTTCGTTCTTTATGCGTCCTTCATTCATGTGTTGGTGTGTCACTGTGTCGTTTTGTCATTCCATCCGTTCCATCCTGTTCTATCCGTTCCATCCTGCCACCGAACAAGAGATCTCTCAGTCATTAGAGCCCAGCGGGGCAGCGAGTGGAAAAAGACACAGAAAGGGTTGCGAGACGGAGAGAGGGTGGGAGAGAATGCATTAGAGATACGGGCGGCTAATGCAATTTGCGAGTCGTATATAATTGATTGCCTAAATCTGGCGCACAGGAATACTAAATCAACAATCTGAGCTAATTATGCAATGTGACAAAAATTGATTTATCACTAATTAGAGTTCGCTTTGTTCTCTCGTGCGCCGACAATTTTTAACTATTATCCAGCAACAGATCTCTTCCAACTCTTCCTTTCTCATCCGGATGCCCTTCAAGGATCATTTTTGGTTTCCATAAAGACGCCATTATTTGCACATGTCCAGCTCATCTTAGCCTGTTTAATATAGCATGCACTTTGTACAAGTCTGGGAGCATCATAGATGTTATATAGCTCTTCGTTGTATCGTATTCTCCAAGTTTCACCATCATCTTATTAGATCATTGATCTTCTTCTTCTTCCTCAGCCTTTCTCAGTTCATTCCTGGACGTAGGCTTCTTCCAATCCTATCAATTCCCATCTATTGGCTGCTGTGTTCAGCCATCCCCTATCTGCAGTTCTCTTGATGTCGTCCAGCCACCTCAGTTGGGGTCTCCCCGCTTGGACTTCCTGGATCGCCAACGGACGATCCTTTTCGGCCACCTCTCATGGTTTTGCCTTGCAACGTGACCAACTCAGCGCCACTTTAAGCAGGCCACTTGCTGTATGACATCAGTGCGTCTACAAATCTCGATATCATTGATATTTATTCAAAATTTATAGACATATTTTCAGGAAGACATCTGTCGTATTTTCTTTGGCTGTGAAATGCAGAAGGGAAGCGTCTACGCACGAAATTTCCCCTAGGAGGCAACTCATTAGGGGAATTATTATCCACCCCTCAGCATTTTCATTTCTCTGTCCGCTGTCTCCATATTAAAAACTGATTTTTCAATCACTTTTATGATAAGTAATGAAATATTCAATTTCCAACATTACCCCTTGTTGTAAAACACGATCAATATTCTTATGTTTCGTAGGAGGTTCTATTTAATCAAAATTGTGATTTATATAATTCTTTTACAGAATTAATTACAGTATTAATTCGCTTTCGGTTCCGATAGTGTTGTACATGTGAACAGTACCACGATTTATTTACAAAAGTTACAGCTTTCATGTTCATGTGAGGTTTGGATTTGAATTTCTAAGTACACATGCAGTAAGCGCGAACTTACACGTGTCTTTTTATGAGCATGCACTTAATAAGAATTTTCAATGTTTACATATTTTTGCGACTTAGATTAAAGATTATTATAGGTTGCTATTAATCGTAATCTCATGCAAGTTTGACGTTTGACATTTGAGTCTATTATGATCAATACATAATGCTTCTCGTAAAATCAAAAACGGCAATCTAATATTTATTTCCGAAAACGAATGAATATTATAAATTTAATTATTGTAAGGAATCCTGTGCGAGAGAACCGTTAGGTTTCAGAAAATCTAGAAGTCTGTGAAACCTGTTGTTTGTGATGAGGTGGTTGATATCATGATCCCTTGTAGCAGGTCTATTAGCTGCGTAGGTTTGTGTTGTGTGTTGTTTTGCCTTTGTTTTGGGACACTGTTTCTATTCCAAACTTAAATACTTATAAGTAAGCTAGTGCAATGGATGATTATTTAAAAGTTGATTTTAAAAACAACTGTTTCTGAACGCTTAGCTATTTTTACAAAACTGGCCCATAACATCAAAAATGAAATCACAAAAGCAATATTGATACAACGTAACTTAATTTACATTATTTCAGTTTCAATTTTCTTTTGCTCAAAAAAAAAAGTTAAGTTTGCCCGACTCGCAAAACGCAATATAATATTGCAAAAATGAAAAGAAAAACCTGATCGTAATTTATTTTCCTGAATATTTAAAGTGCGGAAGGGAAAAAAATATATCGTGCAAAAAAGTAAAAAGAGCAAACGAAGTTGGAAAACTTTCCCAGAAAGAGTTTTTCCTTGGGCGAGGGTAATAATTAAAATATTCAAATCATACCGCTTCAGATTTTAAACATGGTGGAATTGAATGCAAAAAAAATTGCGTGAATTTATAATCTGAGAATTGCGAGAGATGTTTGAACAAAACTCAATCTTTTCATAATAAGCAAAAATTAGCGATTACTTCGTTAGCAAAAAAAATATATATTCATTTTACATTTTCGTTGCTCAGTAAAAAATGATGTCGGGATTTTTTTGCACAAAATGTCTTACTTCTTTTGAAGAAAGTTTTGCAATTTTTTAAAGTTGAATATTTGTTTAATTTCCATTTTCTTAACAAGTGCTTTGATTGCTTTCAGTCTGATGGTTATACGCAAACACAATGAAGCTATACATAAAGTGTAACTCTTACCGCGTTTTGTCCGAGGGGGTTGCATGTGGTGAGTGAACCTATTTATTTTTACACGTAAGGGGACCAATAATAATAGTAGGATGATTTATTGGGTGAGCGCTGTTTTTGTGTGTATCACACCTCAAGAGCCCTCTGCGAGCTTGGTCGTCGCTGTAGAAAGCCCCAATTCTCTAGCAAGCCCCAGTTGTTGTAAGTTTGGATGGACCTTCCAGTGACCGGTCTTTGGTAAAGGTTTATGAATTTTTCAAACCAGCGAAGAGCACATTTGGAAATATAAATGGTATATTTTTGTGCTCCACCGGGATTCGAATCCATAACCTTCCATTTACGAGTCCGAAGTGTTGCCACTGGACTACGGACCGGTCCAATCTTATTTCAACCAATTTACTTTGAGTGGGGGTTTCCTAGCTCCCAAGGGTGCTGGTACTCATATCTTGTAAAGGCTTACTGAAACTTACTGGTGTTTTATTTTAGGTTTCGAAATAATCATCGAAATGGAAAATCATTTCTGACACCCTTGGTGGGACCAGAACCCAAGCTCTCGGCATTGAATGCAAGCACTTTACCAACTGAGCTATTGACCGGTCATCTGTCATTAAAATACCACACAAAAATTACGTTTTATGCCAACGACGATACCATGTTGAAAGCACAGGTTCTCATCAGATCACCGAAGTTAAGCAACATTGGGCGCGGATGCTACTTGGATGAGTGACCGCTAGGTACACCGCGTGTTGTTGGCATTTCTTGGACCGGTCCGTAGTCCAGTAGCAACACTTCGGACTCGTATATGGAAGGTTGTGGAAAATTCATAAATCTTTACCAAAGACCGGTCACTGAAAGGTATATCCAACCTTACAACAGCTGGATCTTGCTCGAGAATTGGTGCTTTCTACAGCGACGACCAAGCTCGCAAAGGGATCTTGAGTTGTAATACACACAAAAACAGCGCTCATCAAATAAATCATCCTAATAATATTATTATTATTACGAGACCGAAAGGAATGGCGGTTGATTTGCAACAATGGCGGCTAGGGCATTAATTCTAAGTGTAATATTAAGTTTAATTTTAATTTTACTTTATTTTAATTTTAATTTGTAATGTGTCTCATTATGAATTTCTGTAAATCATTTATAATTTTTTGTGCTCCTTGACTGATAGGTTGGTACGAGGCTGACCACCCGTGCTGTAAAAATCGGTTCACTTTTGCCAATGCCACCCCGGTTCAGGGAACGGCGGCAGGAGTTGCAAGGTATATGTCCATGTGAGGTTTTCTTTATTTGTATGCACACATGCATAATGTGTAGGCGCGAACCTACATGTGCCTGTCTGTGGGCATGCATTACATATGAGCCTTAAATGCTTACATATCCTTGCAGCTTAGATTATAGATTATAGATTAGACTTCAGTTCACTATTTCTGTGGTAAGATGGCTATATGTGATATGTGACATTTTTTGCAATATTGAGTTATGGATACCGTTGGATTCGTCTCCGCGTGATCTATAAGATGGCAAAATGATATAAGTATGTGTAGAATTTATAGGATTTGAGAAAAAAATTGTTTTTAATACATTCTAATCTAATCTAATCTAATCTAAGCTGCAAAGATAAATATCATTTAAGATTTATTTTAAATGCATTCCCACAAGCAGATATGTATAATTTTGCGCTAACACATGCCGCATGTGGACCTACAATATAAAAACCCAATCTCAAATGAACATAAGCCTTGCAACTCTTGCCGTCCTTCCCTGAAACAGGGGTGACATTGGCAAAGTGAACCTTTTTTTACAGTATGGGCGGTCAGCCGCATAACAACCTATAAGTCAAGGAACATTGAGGTTTGGATTTTTCACAGCAAACCAAACTTTAAAATTGCTCTCCTGTAAAATTTGCAAAATGTCACATATCATATATAGCCATCTTACCACAGATTTATTCTGATATCCATTGCTTCTTCTTCTCTAAAAGCTTTGATTATCCCGAAAATGAAATATATGTCGCTAAGCGTCTTTATTTCAGTGGAAGGACATTTGAAAGAAGGAAAAATTACACATTTTAGTTTACTCTGAAAGTACGCTTAAGGAGTAGTCATACATAGGAACGCACAATGTAAGATCATTTGTCATTTAGAAAGGGGAAACAACTTTTTTTTAGAATTTCTCTGCCATTTTGAGAAATAAAAGCAAAGCTTACAACAAAAACGTTTTTTTTCCTACGGTTGTATTCCGCTCGATAGCTCAGTTGTTAGAACGCTTGTGTTCTGTACCCTTAGTACGAGTTGCAAAACTTGAGTAATGTAAAGTTTACGGCAATTATTAAAGAGTGATTTCCCCCAAAATCTGCCGTTTTTGTTTGTTTGAACTTAATTTTCTTTATCACTGTAACTCTTTTGCTAAGACCATAAACTGTAAGAAACAAAAACGGCAGATTTTGGGAGAAATCACACTTAAATATTTTCCGTAAATTTTACTTTTCTCATGTTTTGCAACTCGTACTAAGGATACTGGAGCTAGGAGGCTAAGGTTTAATTCAACTGAATGTGCCGCACATAATTTTCCGTTTTGGTGTTATTTTCCAGCCAAAAAAAAGAACTCAGGAAATAGAGACAAAAATTCTTTCATTTGAAAGTAGTATTTCATATTTTTATGAAAATATTACGAAATGAGACTATAAAAATATATATTGCAAATTCTTAGCATTTTATGGTTACTCAAAAATTTAAAAAATACATTTGTTTTGCAGTGAAGGATTAATATGTATGAATAATAAATTCAAGACCCACATGCTGATCTGAGAATAGCGGTACACAATGGCATATTTGATGTTTGACTTTTATGTATGGAAGTGAAGCATGGACGGTGAATGAAGCAAAAAGAGTTATCAGTATGTACGGTGGTCATAAAGCATTTGAGAAGTATGACAAGAAAAACTGTGAAGGATAGAGTTAGGAATTAATGGGTAAAGAAAAAATGTAATTTGAGAGAGGATGTGAAAGTTAAGGTACAAAAGAATGTGATGAGATGGTTTGGGCATGTAGAAAGAATAAATGATGATATACTAACAAAGTACATATATAAACAGAGGAAGTGTGAAAGGAAAAAGAGGTAAGGGACGACCGAGAAAAGTACGGAGTGATCAGATTGAGGAGATTGTGAAAGAATGAGATATTCAAAGCGAGCGTAAAAGAAGAAAATGCATAAAAAAGGGGAAGGATATGAATTAGTTATATAGAAGATGCGGGGACCTTGAGGTGTGACACCCACAAAAACGTCGCTCTCTTATCATGTGTAATTTAAAATAAATAAGCCTGACATATATACATGGAGTTCTATAAATCCATGCATATATATATATATATTTTATAGTTGAAAGAGGAATGTAAGGATAGAATGAAATGGAGGCAGCTCTGTAGAGACTCTGACCACCCCTAGCGGAATGGCAACAGAGTTACAGTTACAGTCTTACAGTTACAGTTACCCATATAATTAATCTAATGTATGTTCAATTAATTAACTGATAATTTCCCAGATGAAACATTTGACTTTATGCGTATTTTCTTAAATTTGATGATTATTAATTCAAACGTATAATTATACGTGAGGATGAATTATTAATGTATAATTACTATTCATGTGCCATTTCATGCAAATTGAAAATCGGCCATTGTGATATAATATACATATAACACGTATCTATTATATTTTGCTTTCAAAAGGTTCATTTATAATTAATAGAAAACCCGAAATTGAATTATCTTCTACATATATATTATTATAACACTGTGTTGATTTCATCATGCGAATTAATATATAATGTGTACTTGTAGGATATTATTACAGAATAATATTAAAATGTAATTCAATTGACCTTATCTCTATATAGATTTAAAAAATGATAAAATAAATTAATTTACACTTTTGAAAACAAAATATATTTAATAATTCGACTCGAAATTAATTTAGTTAATTAAAATAAATAGAGATATCTTTGCTTGATTAAAGAGGAATAAAATACCTCATTTAGTCTTTTATTGTTAAATTAAATTAATAGTAAAGTGTTATTGTGTTCAAAAATGAAATTAAAATATTGTTCCCATGATTATTTTAGGTGAGAGAAAAATATTTGTTTTGTGGTTTGTTGTTACAATTGCCAAAAAAGAAATTCATGTAATACAATAAATGAACTTTAAGGTCAAATTGTGGAACCTGTACCCTTAGTACGAGTTGCAAAACTTGAGAAAAGTAAAGTTTACGGAAAATATTAAAGAGTGATTTCTCCCAAAATCTGTCGTTTTTGTTTCTTACACTTTATGGTCTTAGCAAAAGAGTTACAGTGATGAAGAAAATCAAGTTCAAACAAACCAAAACGGCAGATTTTGGGAGAAATCACTCTTTACTGTTTTCCGTAAACTTTACTTTACTCAAGTTTTGCAACTCGTACTAACGGTACTGATTTCAAATTTGTTTTTAATGTATTTTTAAATGACGTGAAAATTGTTTTAATTGTTTATTTATTTATAAACCAAAACTTATTTTAACAAAAAAAAAATTATAAAATAAAATCTGATTGTACAATTATTCTAGAACTTTTCACACAATGTTCACTCACTTACTAAACGGTGAAGTACAAACGTCATCCTAGGGTTAACTTTATAATATAGTGACATAATTCATGTTGCGTCCCTAATTACAAAGCTCTAAACCTGGTCGTCTCTTATTTACCCCAGTTGGGGGAAGGAAGGGTTGGCTGGAAATTTACTTCGTATTTATCATCATGGTAATTCAGCCTAGTTTAAACTACAGCAAGAGTAGAGGCAAACATTTTTTTATGATAAAGTTTGTAAAGCAATAAACTTGTTTTTAAAATCAATTATTGTAAAAATAAGTTGATCGTTCTACAAACTTAATACAATAGGCTTTCAAGTCAACGACGATACCATGTTGAAAGCACTGGTTCTAATCAGATTACCGAAGTTAAGCTTCAACATTGGGCGCGGATGCTACTTGGATGGGTGACCGCTAGGAAAACTGCGTGCTGTTGGCATTTCTTGGATCGGTCCTTAGTCTAGTGGCAACACTTCGGACTCGTGAATGGAAGGTTGTGGATTCGAATCCCGGCGGAGCACAAAAATATACCATTTATATTTCCAAATGTGCTCTTCGCTGGGCTTAACAATTCATAAACCTTTACCAAAGACCGGTCACTGAAAAGATCCATCCAACCTTACAACAAATGGGTCTTGCTTGAGGATTGGCGCTTTCTACAGCGACGAAAAAGCTCGCAGAGGGCTCTTGAGGTGTGATACACACAAAAACAGCGCTCACCAAATAAATCATCTTAATATTATAATTACTATATTCACTGTTTGAACCACCAAGCATTAACAAAATATATGTAGGAATATATTTGTACGATTTCTCTTTAAAAAAAACCATTGAATGGAATCAACATATTAATTGGCAGATACAAATGTAGGGGCTGACTCGGCCGGGTTGCTGAAGAAAATGCTAAAAACTATTGCTCAGAACCATCGTCAAATAAAAGTGTGACCTTTTCCCGCTGGAAATAATACATTTTCAAATGCATTAGCAATAGCAAAGAACAAGCGATTGACGATGGATCTGAGAATGGCGGTACACAATGGCATATTGTTAAGGTACAAAAAAATGTGATGAGATGGTTTGGGCATGTGGAAAGAATGAATGATGATAGACTGACAAAATATGTATACTGAGGTAGTGTGAAAGGAAAAATATGTAGGTTAGGGACGACCGAGAAAAGTATAGAGTGATCAGATTGAGGATATTGTGAAAGAATGGGATATACAAAGTGAGCGTAAAAGAAGAAAATGCATGAAAAAGGTGATTGATATGAATGAATTGAAAGAGATATGTAGGGATAGGAAAAAATGGAGGCAGCTCTGCAGAGGCTCTGGCCACCCCTAGCGGAATGGCGACAGAGTTACAGTTACAGTTATTGAAGTGTATGCTGAGTCCGTTCGTTATTGTTACTGTTCAGTTTGCGAGCATTCATAAAATTAAATACCTACTAAAAAACGACGCAACGAAAAATGCACATTTTTTGGCTCCTTATATTCCCTTTAATATCCATTGTAACTTTTTACAGCGCACATTATTTTAAAGACGACTTCTTTCAAAGTCCACGCAGAGACACAAACTTTTGTGACTTTCAAAGTCAAAGTGCAAAAATTTTAATTTCAGTCAGGTAACCAAAGGCAATCAACAAAGGCCAGAAATCTCGCACTGGGACTCGCAAATATAATCAAAGTCTAAAATACTTGAGGTCTTTTTATGACTTGCAATAAAACAATTTAGTTTGACACTGGCGCCCCTGCTGTACGCGAGAATTTGCCACAAAGAAGAAGAAGATGAAGAATTTAAGCACTTATGAAAATGATCAAAAGGAAAGTATAATACCTACTTACAATTTTCAAGGCTGGTGTTAGGTTGACCACTCATATGCAAAAAATTATTCACTAATCCATTAGTCAAGGAACATAAGTAGTCTAATCTAATCAAATCTAAGTTGCAAAGATATGTAACATTGGGGATGCCGCATGTGATCCTACAATATTTTATTGTTATTTTATTTTAATAGGACAACAAACAGCGTTACATAAGAAATATAATAATAGCAATTACAAAAAAACATGGCCAATTATATGTTGCCACGGATATCAAATTTAGGAAGTTGGAAAGAATTACAAGATGTTAATTACAAGTGACTAATTACAAGGAAAAAAAAATACTGCTCTCAAAACAGATATGATGTAAATTTAAAAATAAAGAAAATCAGTTCTCCCTGAGTGAAGCACCCACCTATAAAAACCACATATAAAAACCAAATCTCAATTAAACATACACCCTGCAACTCTTGCCGATCTTCCCTGAAACAGGGATGACATTCGCCAAGTGAACCATTTTCTACAGCATGGGTGGTGCTGCATACCAACCTATAATGTAAAATGAACATTTCAAATTGAAAAGCCTTTGCCGTGAACATTGTTGATCTACCGTGATCACTTTTGTTCCTTGCGTACTTATCTCATCTAAATCAGAGTTATAATCTTTTTCATGCAAGCCCTCCTTTTATAATAACTTCAATTTAAACCTTCTAATATTGTTACGAATATGCAAGATGTTACTAATTGTGTTAGGTTTGTCCGTGTTATTTAAGAATATCTAATCTAATCTAAGTTGCAAAGATATGTAACATTAGGGATTCACATTACATGCATTCTCACAAGCAGACACGTACAAGTTCGCGCTTGAGCATGCCGCATGTGAACCTACAACATACAAACCAAATGTCAAATAGACATACACCCTGCAACTCCTGCCGACCTTCCCTGAAACAGGGGTGACAAATATTGGCAAAGTGAAGCATTTTCTACGGCATGGGTGGTCAGCCGCATACCAAACTTTAAGTCAAGGAAAAAGGAAAGAATAAGTCTATGAAATCTTAAAAATGGGTAGAAGCATTAGTTCGATGCCTAAAATTTTTTTGTATTTGTTCGGGGTTAATTAAGCGTTGAATTGAATATTCTGCTAAAATCCAGCAAGGTCTCCATATTTCAAGAATGATCTTAAAAATCTGTACAAATTAGTACCAAGATCCCTCGAAAGGACAGATATAAATCAACCGTCGAACTGTTTAATTATAAAAACAAACTTCTATCGGAACCGAAAGTGAGAACTAAATTTTGTAAAATAAATAAAACGCAGTTTTGATTAAATAGAACCCGCTAAAAACATAACAAAATGTTGTATATTCTATAGAATCCCTTGCCATATTCTCAACCCCTAAATTCACAATACTGCCCTTGGTAAGTAAGAGATCAAGGGCAAGCAGTGCCCCTAGTATAAAATATTTTGTAGACTCACCTCGATGGCGTAAATAAAAAAAATTATAATAACTAAATCGCTCTCTAGGAGTGCCATAGTATTTTCCATTCATTTGCGATCGAGTTGAGACTCGGAGCATAGTATATTTTGGTCATCAGTAACATGAGTCAGCGAAATTCTTGCTGACAATATGGATTGTGAACAAGCAAGTATTTGATTGCCAAAAAATATGTGAAAACATAAACAGCGCTTCTATTGAGCGTTTAAGTTTTAAGTAATATATTATGGTAATGTTTTATACTTAAAGTAAAGGAGGACGGTTGTGAAGTATATGAATTCATATAAAAACAGTCCGACGAGATAATTATGAGCTTAATATCCAATTCATGAATTGCAGTATTTTAGTTTATTAAATAAGTTCTCAAGGGGATAATACAACTGATATTTTATTTCAGTTACTTACGTGTACAAAATACAGATGATCCAAATGGCTTAAAAAAAGTACTGTTAATTAAATGTAGTATTTTTTAAATTACGATCAAGGGATATAAGAAAGAAAAATAATAAAATCTTGTAGGTATTTGTCAACTAACGTATCGTTAACTTTTTATTGGAGGTACATTACAGGGAGCTTCAACTGAAGAAGTTGGCGTACAGCCGATCCCCTTACCTGTAATAATAAATAGGTCCCGATTCACCACATGCGATCCCTTCGGGGATAATGAAAGCAAGAAGTTACACTTTATGTGTAGCTTAGTCAACGCAAAACGCAACTAAGCTACACATATAGTGGTACTTCTTGCCGCGTTACCCCCGAAGGGATCGCTTGTGGCGAGTTGAACCTATTTATTTTTACAGGTAAGGGGGCCAGCCTTACGCCAAACACATCAGTTTTGGAGCTGGTACTCATTTCTTCTGAAGGCCAAGTAAACCTACCGGTATTTTATTTCGGGGTTTAAAATAAACACCGAAACGGGAAATCATTTCTGACACCCTCCGTGGGATTCGAACCCGAGCTCACGGCATGGAACGCAAGCACTCTACCAACTGAGCCATCGACCGGACTTTCATGTTACACATTTAAAAAACATTCAGCTATTTATTTTCATCTACAAAATAATTCATCTGAAAGCAGTATTACAATGTTTAAAATGGTTAACCTGTGAGTCATAACTCAAATCTGTCATCGTTGCCATGTTTATTTTTTTATTTAAAAAAATTAAAAAGCATCTACCGTAATGATGAATGCACATAAAACATCCCAGCACGCCTTTTTAAAATGTCGCTCGCATTTATTTAATTATGGCAACGAGTAATTAATGTTATATACGAGTCGGGTGCCATTTATTAACGAGCCAAGACATGTCGGCACTTTTGGGCCCCCCTCTCGAGAGCCAAAAATGGCCCCCCTTTTATTTGTGTGACTTTTTCCCTGAGGATTCAATGAAGAAATAGCTCCACATAATTGAGTTGTACTCTTGGTGAACATAAAAATAGCACTCACTTAGTTCTGTCATCAATCGAGTTCTTGAAGCTTTTACTTGCCTTAGATTTTTTTTTGGAATCAAGTATTTTTGTTTAAGTATAAATATATAATAAGAAATTTGTGAATATCTATAATCTAATGTAAATAATAATTATATCATGACATTGGAGAAAATAAACCATGCAACTCCTGCCGCCTTTCTCTGAAACAGTGGAGGCATTGACAAAAGTGAACCAAGTATTTATACAACATTGAGGGTCAGCCTCATATCAACTTATTGGTCAAGATTTGTTTTTCTAGTACAGTAAAAAAAAATGTTTAAAGGTGTGAAATACGATTACAGTCAAACGCATATTTTACATCGGATATTAAACAAACCGGTTCGTCTAATATCCGATAAATATTTTCTAACTGTGTAACGAGTAACGAGCGCTTTCAACCCTCTTGACAATAACGTGATAACAACGATAGCGCTCGAGGAAATTAATCATCTCACGAAGAAAAACTTTATGTTCTATAATAATAATCTATAATCTAAGTTGCAAGGATTTATTCATTTAAAGCTCTCAGATGTATGCCCACAAACCAACAAGTGTAGTTCGCGCTTACAAATGCTGAATGTGTACTTACAAATAAAATCCAAACCTCAAATGAACATAAGCCCCACAAATTTTGCCGACCTTCCCTGAAACAGGGGTGACATTGGCAAAGTGAACCATTTTTTACAGTATGGGTGGTCAGCCTCATACCAACCTATAAGTCAAGGAATTCTCCTTTTACATTATAACAGTTTTCAGTCGTTTATTTGTGGAATGGATAGATATCTTTACATGAAATAATGCAATCAACAAAAACTGCACAAATAAACGACAAAAAGTAACAATTGAACCTAAATTTAAGCGCAAATGCACCTGCCTAGCGAAAAACGGCACAACTCGCAGAAGGCCTATTATGTAAAATTGCATTTGCGAAATTCCGGCTTTGTGGTGCAGTGCCGAGAGCGATCAATTGAAATCTAATCAAGTCTGCGTCCGATAAAGGATATAAATCCTAGTGCAGCCTCCTCCTCCCTCTGTGCGGAATCATCATTCACCATTTAAATGCCCCTCCTCGATATTGGATCAAATCGTCTGTAAGTAAATTCGATAAACGTTGCCATTGAAGCAGTCAGCGGTGGTACACGATGAGGGAAGGTGGGAAGAAGCACCCTTAGGGGATAAAAAACGTTAGTGTAGCTTTATTATCATTTATTTAAATGGTTGTAGTGCAGTGGTTGTCAATAATGGTTTGTTGTCAACAGTTGCATGGTTCGAAACCAACGAAAAATAATTTAAAAAAAATGCATTGATTTTAAAGAATTGGGATTGTATACCTTAAATTATACTGACCGGCCCGTAGCTTAGTGGTTATCTTTTAGAATCGTTGATGGAAGGTCGAGGGTTTGAATCTCGGCGGAGCACAAAAAAATATCATTTATGTTTTCAAATATGCTCTTCACGGCGATGAAAAATTCATTTACCATTAACAAAGACCGGTCACCAGTTTAAAAATTGGCACTTTTTGTACCTACGACCAAGCTCGCAGAGGGCTCTTGAGGGGTAATTCACAAAAAAAGCGCTAAACCAAATAAATGATCTTAATATTATTTAATTTATCATGACAATTTTACCATTTCAAACATTCATATATGTGATTGTTTTGATTTTGACTTTTGATAACTAAATGACTGCAACAGTTGCCATCTGTTCCCCGAATCTTTTTCGGTGTCCTTGGAGTGGCAATGCTATGAAACAGCACACTAGCAGAACGAAAACGAAGCATGTATGGAGCAGTAATAGATTTTTACAGGTATAGCTTACAAATAATGAAAACATGAAAAAAATTAAAACGACAATACTATTCCAACGACTGGCGCTGTTTCTAGTACAGCAGATCCTGTAAGAAGACCACAGCGACTGGCCAACCGCTGATAATGCCCATCGGAGCAATGGGCGAAACTGTTCGGAAAGAATCAACCAGACCACGGCTACATAGCCCGAAAAAAGTGATAGTTGTGTCAACAAGAACCGGCCGTGAAAGCTTCAATGTACAATTAATGAAAACATCGTTTCTATTTTGATACACAAATTCTGTAAAATCAAGCTTTTTCTTTACCCCACCAGCCTTCACACACATTTACAACATCAGAAATAGTATACACTTCTAAAGAGCCGGCTCTCTCCTCGACTTCTATTAGCAATCACAACAGTGAAGCAAAAGTAATGCGTTGCTCGGCAGATAAATCACTTTACCCCAGTCGCGAGTGCGAGTGGGGCAACACCCTTCGTCCCACACTAGAAAACCGCTCCTTCCTCGCTGGGAGTGCGCATAAACACGCATAAATAATGCTAGCAGGGACGGCCCTAGCGGATGGGATGGGGTGAGGCAACGGCGACAAAAAACTTAAGGGAGCCTGTGCTGTTCTGGCCCAGATGAGTTGGAATTGTAAATGTTTAATTAGAATAGAATTATTTTGGTGTTTTTTTTTGTGATGGAAACGTGTTTTATTCTGTACAAAGCTGATAAGGATTCTGTTTGACAAAAAATGTGTTTTCGACAAGTTTAAGATACTGTAACTGTAACTGTAACTCTGTCGCCATTCCGCTAGGGGTGTCCAGAGCCTCTGCAGAGTTTCCTCAATTTTTTCCTATCCTGACATGATGAAGATGATCATTGTAAAAAAAAACCTTTAAAACAAAGCAGTGAAAGAAAGTGCGAAAGGAAAAAGAGGGAAAGGACGATCGAGAAAAGTATGGAGTGATCAGATTGAGGAGATTGTGAAAGAATGGGATATACAAAGTGAGCGTAAAAGAAGAAAATGCATGAAAAAGGTGATAGATATGAATGAATTGAAAGAGGTATGTAAGGATAGGAAAAAATGTATTCTACTCTGCAGAGGCTCTGGCCACCTCAAGCGGAATGACGACAAAATTAGAGTTACAGTTACAGTTGCAATGTTTATTCGTGATTCCAAACGAATACTCCTCGTCGTATATATATAATAATCTATGATCTTAGTTGCAAAGATACAGTTAAATTTGAAATTCATATTAAATGCGTGCCCACAGACAGACGCGTGTAAGTTTACGCTTACAAATGCTGCTTGAGTATTTACAAATTAAAATCCAAACCTAAAATAAAGTATGTCGGTATGGTGGAAATAAAGAACAACAGGAAAAACTCTGAAAGAGTTAAGGAACGACCGACAAAGGTATGGAGTGATCAGATTGTAAAAGTTTGGGGTATACGAAGTGAGCATAAAAGAAGAAAATACATAAAAAAGGTGATGGATATAAATTAATTCAAAGAGGCATGTCAGGATAGGAAGAATTGGAGGAAGATCTGCAGAGGATCGGGCCACCCCTAGCGGAATGAAAACAGAGTAACAGTAAATGAACATAACATAATCTCTATAACTTTTGTCGACCTGCCTTGAAACAGGGAGGACATTGGCAAAGTGAACCGTTTTTAACAGTATGGTTGTACTGTAAAAAATGGTTCACTTTGCCAGTGTCACCCCTGTTTCAGGGAAGGTCGGCAAAAGTTGTGGGGCTTATGTTCATTTGCGGTTTGAATTTTATTTGTAAGTACACAATCAGCATTTGTAAGCGCGAACTACACGTGTTTGTTTGTGGGCATACATCTGAGAGCTTTGAATGAATAAATCCTTGCAACTTAGATTATAGATTATAGATTATAGTTGGTCAGCCTCGTACCAACTTATAAGTCAAAGAATGTATCCTTTAATTTAACATTTCTTTTTTTATATAACAAACAACTAAACCAAAGAACCTGAATAACTGATTTCCCAGAAAAATATTATATTTAGTTTTCTATAGCAGGATGTAATTGTATAATTAATTACTAATTAGTCAACTGAAACATCCAATTAAGAAAACCAATTTTAGCCTTCAAAGTCATTGCCGTAGCATCTGAAATGTCTTGTTTGGTTCAGCAGTCAAACGGTTGAATGAAATGTCTACCTATTCAAATGTCTAAAATATACAAACGACTCTTTTGGAGCCTTCTATAGACGATCGCCTAGAATTTGGCATTCTTGCGCGATCAGTCGATAGCTCAGTTGGTAGAGTGCTTGCATTCCATACCAAGAACTCAGTTTCGATTCCTATCGAGGATGTTAGAGATAATTTCCTTTGTTCAAACTCAAAATATAGTACCGGCAAGGTTCAATAAGCTTACACAAGAAATGAGTATCAGCCCCCGCGGGAGTTGGGGAGCTATCAACTGAAGTGGTCGGCGTAAAGCCGTCTTCCTACCTTGTATAATTAAGAAGGTTCCAGTAGCTGCATGCGACTCCTTTGAAAACAATAATAATGTTAAGAAGTTACACCAAATGTGTGGCTTAGTAGCGTTTAGTTGCGGTACATCATATATTCAAAAGTCACATACATCTATCATCTATGTTGCGAAAATATATTGATATTTAATGCATGATCACAAGCAGGCACATGCAAGTTCGCATTTACACATGCTGCGTGTGTATTAAGCTGTATTTTTTCTCTCATTTACAAGGCACTAATTTTGCTCAAAAGTCACCCGCAAAGTTCCCGTCGATAGCTCAATTGGTAGAATACTTGCGTTCCATGTCAGAAACTCAAGGTTCTATTCACACGTAAGGTCTCAAAAATAATTTACACCATCAAGGTCTACTCAGCCTTTACAAAAAATGAGCACCAGCTGATCGAAGCGGTTGGAAGCTGGAAAACCACCCTTTAGGTAAAATGTTCGGTGTACAGCTGGTTTCCTTATCAGAAAAAATAAATAAGTCCATACTCCGATTTTACTTTCTTGGGAATAACTCCAAAACGTCAATAATAATCGAGAATAGAATGTCACGCAAAATTGTTAGGACGGTTAAACGATTGTATGTGACTGCCAAGAGTCTATCTTTTTGACTAGGTTTAGTACCATGATATAAATAATTTAATTTCAAGAAATAAGACCTAAAATGAATTTATTCTAAAAATAAAAATCTTTGTAAAAAACAACTGCTTAATTTCCTGCCACACAAGATACAAGGAAGCATTTCGTAAAATTTGCTTTTTCATAATATTATGTAGGTAGAAAAAAAAACATTAAAAGAGAGAAAATGTTTACAATAATTATGAGATTTATTATTTATTACTTCTTTCATCTTGTAAGTCTAATTTGCTAATGCATGAACATGTATTTTCATATTTTTTGTTTGATATTAAGAAAACCTTTTCATTCATTACCTTTTGAAAATCAGGTTCATAAAAATCTTGCAAAAAAAATGACAAAAAAAGTACCTACAGTTTCAAAAATCCCTTAAAAAATATGTCTAATCTAATCTAAGTTGCAAAGATATGTAACATTGGGGATTTACATTACATGCATTCTCACAAGCAGACACGTACAAGTTTGCGCTTGCGCATTCCGCATGTGAACCTACAACATAAAAACCAAATCTCAAATGGACATACACCCTGCAACTCCTGCCGACCTTCCCTGAAACAGAGGTGACATTGGCAAAGTGAACCATTTTTTACAGTATGAGTGGTCAGCCGCATACCACAATCTTCCTCTGAGTCTCAGGCGGGCTGCTGGCTACGACAGTTTCAGGGGAGGCCTGAAGACACACCTTTTTTCAAAGTTGTATGAAATTTCTGAACAGTAGCTCTACTATAACTGTATAAATTGGAATCACTTTAATTGTATTTTTGTTTAGTTTTTTGAAATTGATGTAGATGTAATTTGATTTGATTTTTCGTTTTCGTCAAGCGTTGGCGTAATTTATTGTACTTTTGATTTTATATTCTTTTGAAATTTTTTTATTTGCCATTTTATTATTTGTTTTGTGCGTAAGTTTAAGTGAATGTTAATTATTTTTCGTGTTTTTACAACGTGTAAAGCGCCCTTGAAAGGATTGATCACAGTATGGCGCTAAAGAAATTGTCCAATTTATCATTATTATTATAACCTATAAGTCAAGGAAGTATAATACGTGAATAATGAAAAAAACGGATTTTCCTGACCGTGCAAAAGAGAATAACGATTTTCTCTACGTTTCGTCGGAGTCATATCCGACGTCCTCAGGAGACGTATGTCCTCTACAAAGAGGAACCACGAACTGTTGAATGTCAAACCAAGCGCAGCATCAACACCCGTTGGAAGAAACATAATATTGGTGCAGTTAAGACGAATAACCCGAACAAGTCTGCTATTTGTGAACATTCACAGAAAGGGTTGAATCATCTTATCAGATTTGATAAAACAAAGATTCTATGTAAAGAAAGATTTCTCATCCCTCGACTTGTGAAGGAAGCAATCGAAATACACAGGCACCCCACCCCAACTTCAACAGAGATGACAGCTACAAACTTTCTAGTATATGGAGGCCAGTACTAACTTCAATGATCCACCCTTTCATTAATCGGACGATTTCACAAGAAGACATAATATCGTCCTTCTGTACAACTGGGGCTATTGCGACATCTATGGATGTATCACCGAAGGTTAATAAAGTACCTACAACCTTCGGCCTCGATCAAACAACAATAATTCAACAGTTCGTGGTTCCTCTTTGTAGAGGACACACGTCTCCTGAGGACGTCAGATATGACTCCGACGAAACGTAGATAAAATCGTTCTTCTCTTTTGCACGGTCAGTAAAATCCGTTTTTTTCATTCTTTAAAAATGTCTAACGACCGTAATCATAATTTAAAATCTTTAATACATGAATAGTTTATTTTCAGGCAATTTTCAAATCTCGGTTTGAAGACACTACGGCCAAATAGTTTTCAAATACTTGTAGGAAACCTCTATCGGCGGAATTGTTCACCAACCGGACAAAAGTGTTTATCTCCCCTTTGATCTTTCTCCTTACAAGATGAATCCTATGTACCAGACATTTAAACTTAATTATAGCGTTTACTAAAAAATATACTGAAACCAAAACAAAACCTCTAGTTAGCGTTTCAGTTTCTGTATACTTCTCTATGATTCAGTTTTAATGTAAAGTTTCATACTTAGGACACAAACAAGGAAGACTTTTGTAAGCATACAAAATAACGTTTAAACTCAATGATAGTGCTTACCAAAAAATGTATTGAAACTCAAACAAACCCTCTTTGTAGAGTTTTAGTTTCTTTATATTTTGGCTAAAACAGTGTGATTTAGTTTAAATGTGAGTTTTTTTCATACTTGGAGTGCAGTTAAGGAGGTCTTTTATAGTATACAAAATTACGTTTACCATCAATCGTAGCGTTTATCAAATAATGTACTAGAATTTAAACAAAACCTCTGTGAAGAGTTTTAGCATCAGTATATTTGTGGTAAAGCACTTTTCTTTAGTTTGCAACTAATTGTTCATACTTTAGGTACTGGCCAATTTCTCTCCTGAAGTCTTAGGAAGAATTCCCCTTCGGTACCGACTGTAAGATCCTCTAGGCAGCGTATTCCAAAATCTATTCAATTCCCGGCCCATCACATACACTGAGAAACATTATAAATGCAAGTCACAACAATGGCATTAAAGGCTTTATGTTGATTAGTAATGTTGGTGGCGTATTCATTCATAATTTGATGTTAATGTTATTGTCATTTTTGTATACATGCCTTTTAAAGTTTTTTTGGTTTTATATAACTGAATCTTATTTATTATTCGTATTCCTTGACTAATAGGTTGATGTAAGGCGGTCCAAACATACTGTAAAAAATGGTTAATTTTGCCAATGTCACTCCTGTTTCAGGGAAGGTCAGCAAAATGTTGTAGGATTTATGTTCATTTGAGGTTTGGATTTAAAATTGTAGCTTCACATTCAGCGAAAGGGTGTACTTACACAAGTCTGTTTGTGGGCATGCATTTCTAATCTAATCTAATCTAAGCTGCAAAGATATATATCATTTAAGATTTATACTAAATGCATTCCCACAAGCAGATATGTATAATTTCGCGCTAACACATGCCGCATGTGGACCTACAATATAAAAACCCAATCTCAAATGAACATAAGCCTTGCAACTCTTGCCGTCCTTCCCTGAAACAGGGGTGACATTGGCAAAGTGAACCAATTTTTATATTATGGGTGGTCAGCCGCATAACAACCTATAAGTCAAGGAACATTTGATATGAGTTTTTAATGTTAATATATCTTTGCAACTTACATTATAGATTCAGTATGATTTAAAGTATGTACGGCTTAACTAAGGAAGGAATTGATAAAGGAGATTCAACTCTGAACTATATGCACTGCACCAAAGAGTTTAAGGAATTCCGTGTGAGAGACTCCCTAGATTTCAGAGACTCTAGAGGTCTATGACACTTTTGTAGTGCCACAGAGGTGCTGGTGATGTGGCGGTTGATAATAATAATAATAATATATTTTGTATTGTTTGTGTATTAACACTGTGAAAATTCATTTTGTTTCAATTTATAATATTTTGTTTTAAAGATTTTAATCTTTTAAATAAAGTCTATAGTGAAAATAAACAGTGTTTTGCTTGAAAAATTTCATCCAAAAATTATAAATTGAAATAATAATAATATTAGGATGACTTATTTGGTGAGCGCTGTTTTTGTGTGTATCACACCTCAAGAGCCCTCTGCGAGCTTGGTCGTCGCTGTAGAAAGCGCCAATTCTCAAGCAAGATCCAGTTGTTGTAAGGTTGGATGGACCTTTCAGTGACCGGTCTTTGGTAAATGTTTATGAATTTTTCAACTCAGCGAAGAGCACATTTGAAATATAAATGGTATATTTTTTGTGCTCCGCCCGGAATCCGAATCCACAAACTTCCATTTACGAGTCCGAAGTGCTGCCACTGGACTACGGACCGGTCCAAGCTTGATGTCTTGCTCCTTTGTAGCAGGGCTGTTAGCTGCGTAGTGTTGTGTTGTGTGTTGCGTTTGCTTTGTTTTGAGACACTGAAAGGAAGTGGAGATTGATAGATCGGCGTGGCAGCGGTGGATCTAAATCCAAGGCTATGACTTAACAAGTTGATTTGAGGCTTGGATTTTAATTTTATTTACATTTACAGCATTTTTAAGGACAATCTTACACGTGTCTGTTTGTGGGCATTCATTTAATATGAATTTTAAATTTTGATTTAAATTCGCAACTAAGATTATAGTTCCGTTAGTGGAAACGATACGGTTTCTTTACTTTTAAGTTGATATGAGGCTGACCACCCGTACTGTAAAAAGTGATTCATATTGCCAATATCACCCCTGTTTCAGGAGAGTTCAGGAAAAGATGCATGCACGGCTTATATTGATTTGAGTTTTGAATTTTAATTTGTAACTACACATGTAACATTTTTAAGCGCAAACTTACACGTGTCTGTTTGCGGGCATGCATTAAATATGAATTTTAATAATTTTTTCGATGTGCGTGAATTTTAATTGTTTGATGTATCTTTGCAACTTAGATTAAAGTTCCATTAGTGTGTGCGATACCAACACAATTGCATGTGATGTGTCGAGACTTCACCGTCTCACGGAGTTTGTCTCCAGGCTGAGTAGTCTTTACAATCACTGGTACTTGGAGAGACTCAAGTCCCAAGCAAAGGTAATCAGCTTAGAGGTCAAATTAAATTATTCTACATACAACACGCTTGTATAGAGGGAGAAACGTGAAGCTTTTCGTCCCCCTAGTGCTTATTTGGCTTATCTACCATTTGATTATTCCTTGACTTATAGGTTAGTATGAGTCTGACGACTCATACTGTAAAAAATGGTTCACTTTGCCGATGTCATCCCTGGTCGGCAAGAGCTGCAGGCCTTATGCTCATTTGAGATTGGGTTTTTATATTGTAAATCCACATGCGGCATGTGTTAGCGCCAACTTAAACATGTCTGCTTGGGGGAATGCGTTTAATATGAATCTTAAATGATATATATCTTTGTAGCTCAGATTTAGATTTAGATATTTGGTCCGTAGTCTAGTGGTTAAAGCTATTACACTGAAGGAATGTAGTGTTTTCTTACCAAGAACCAGTCGTATATGTTGGTGGCATATATTGTTGTTCATAAAAATTTGAAACATTAGTATCTGAAATAAAAATAGCTTCTAGGAGATTTTTGTACTAACATCTTATGAACATTGAAACATTCTAAAATATTTTTTCCATTTTATTTTGAGATTGATTTTAAGTATAACACTGATCACATATACTGTAAAAATATGGTTTACTTTACCCATATCAATCCTGTTTCAGGGAAGGTCAGCAAGAGTTGCAAGGCTTATGTTGTAAGTTCACATGCGACATGTGTACGCATGAACTTATACGTATCTGCTTATGGGATTTTTTTAGTGCTTTGTATTTCAAACATAACGTACACTCACCTAGATTGCATAAATTGAAAAAATGCCTGAAAATTAAATCACTCTCTAGGAGTGCCGTCGAATATTGCATACATTTTATTTATTTACGCAATCGAGGTAAGATTTACGCAGTGCCTTGTACTTGCGGTCTAGATCTCAGGTCGCGTAATTCACATTAACGGCCGGCCGTAAGGGTGGGACCGTCTGCGTCCGTCGCCGTGGCAACCAACGCAACGGCCCAGACGCCGTAAAGTTTTAACGGCCGGAAAGGAAGCCGTAAGTCCCGGCATACATTCTTTAAAGTTTAGCGGGATAAGTGGCCGAGAGATGCGACCTAGGAGATACGGCGCCTTGCATCCGCGATGCCGCCGATAGACGGTGCGTGGTGAGTGACAGTTTTGAATGTTGATTCAAGAGCCATGGAAAAAAATGTCGATAAAATACAGGTGAGTTGCTTTTCAAGATCTGTTGCCGTGGTCTGTGGGTCCTAGAATTTCCAATGTCACGCCTGTTTCAGGAAAGTTTGGCAAAGTTGCAGGGTATTTGTTGGGTTTAAGTTGGAATTACTGTCATTTGACATATTTACAATTACAATAACTACACAGTCAAAAAAATATTCGGTCATTAGACGAACCGTTATAACAGTGTGTGTGTGTTTTTTTAAGAAATCCTGTGCGGGGGACTCCGTAGATTTTAGAGACTATTTTGGGTTTTAAATAAACATCGAAACGGAAATAATTCTGACACCCTCGGTGGGGATCAAATCCTTGCTTTCGGCATGAAATGCAAGCATTCTACCAACTGAGCTATCGACCGGACTTTTAACGAGCTTGGTTGTCGCAACAAAGCGCCAATACTCAAGCAAGATCCAGTTGCTGTAAAGCTGGATAGACCTTAAGTGACCTGTCTTTGGTAAAGGTTTTATGATTCTTTCAACCCAGCGAAGAGCATATTCTGGGATTCAAACCCACGACCTTCCATTTACGAGTTCAAAGCATTACCTTTAGACTGCTGACTGGTCATGTCAACCGATCAATTAATAATTAAATAAAAATAACAATCGACGAACTACTATTAATTGATGATGCAAATACCTTTTTTTATAAATAATTATAAAAAAAAAAACACAGAGTTTTATTTTCACAAATTGAGTATTTAATACCACCTCAAGTACTTTTACCTATTTTTACCTTTTTTTATTATATTTTTTATGGTTTGTGTATCCTTTTTTTATTGATTGTGGAGGTATTCACTTTGTAATCGTTCATCATTAAGGATAAAAGAAAAACAACAGGTGGCTCCTGACGATGCAAACGGATGTTTGCGAAACCGGTTGTGGTATAAAATATATATATACTCAAGTAATCGAAAAGAAAATTGTTTTTCTTTTATCCTTAATGCAAATACCTGTTTCTGGCCAACAAAAAATAGTTGGTAAATGACATTAATTTTCACGAATTTATTTTTCAAATGATGTCTCTTGCAAGCACAAAAACACGTCATGCAAAAGTGTTGGATGCAGAATCATCATCTATAGGATACATTCCAATACATTTTTTTTTCGTCTCCACATTTTCTCCCATTGTTCCGACCCCCTGGAGCAGAGCTGAAAATTGTGCCAAACGCTGGTAAGTGGATTATGAGGTTTTCGCATTCGGAAAAGACTTTACTGGCGGGAAAAAAGATAAAAGCCTTCGTGTGCATAAAATTTCATGTCCTCCATCTTTAATTGAAGACTTTTTTCTGTTCAAAAAATTTTTGTTTTAATTTTTCAAATGCTCATGGCATATTTATAGTAGAACCTTTTTAAAAAAAAAAAAAAATCGATGAGGTCCGCAAATAAAATGTCCTAGACAATTTTGTAACGGCATGTTACCAAGTTGTCAGGAAATAGGCATACAAATATGTTGTTATTGTTTTCTAAGGATACAGGATTGACGAGTGCTCGCCGATAAAAAATGTCCTCATTCTGTTTTTATGAAAATGTTTTTTTTTTGTTAAAATTAATTAATATTGCATTTTATGAGATGATCACGAAAATACAAATTCTTAAGAAATCTTTTAAATTTTAAATTTAAGGGTTGATAAATTGAAATTATGAAGATTAATTTTAAATAAACAATGTATAAATAACAAAATTTACAAATTTTTCTTCTTTAGTTGATTTATTTTCTCGGGCGCTCTCGGTGCTATCACACCAAAGCTGGTATTGTGATAATGTGATAACACTGAAAGCTCTTGAGAAAATAAACCGAATCGTGAAGAAAAAAAATGTTTCATTTTATTTATTTTTACGTTGTTTTTGTTTTTATGTTGTAGATCCACATGCATGTGTAAGCGTGTCTGCTCGTGAAAATGCATGTAATATGAATCTGAAATATAATACATCCATGCAACTTAGAATGACATTATTCACATATTTTTTTTTTTTAATTATTTATTAGGAGGACCAACAGCGTTAAAAAACAGGATTAAAAGCAACAGTAGACACAAGAAGCCAATTACAGGTCCTCACGTATAAAGACAGTTTAAATTAAACAAAGGAGAAGAGTATTAGAAGAGATTATACAAAATTAATAAAAAGATAATAGAAACTAAAAATAGTATTGGGAGACATAATTAAACAAAGTTGAAAGATAATAAAAAAATTAAGTACAAATAATAATGAGAGATCCAACCTAGGATACAAAGAAGTTCTGCGTCATCCGCTGTCTTGCCAACGTTGGTTTAGAATTGAAGAGGTCGAAATCAAAATGATCTGAGTTATGATTAAAACTGTCACTTGCACGTCACATAAATGCATTTTGTCTATTGTAAGTGTGGGAAAAAGTAAGTTAATTTTCAAAGTACAAAATCGTAAATTGTACGTATTTTCACAAGTACCTAATCTAATCTAATCTAATCTAATCTAAGCTGCAAAGATATATATCATTTAAGATTTATATTAAATGCATTCCCACAAGCAGATATGTATAATTTCGCGCTAACACATGCCGCATGTGGACCTACAATATAAAAACCCAATCTCAAATGAACATAAGCCTTGCAACTCTTGCCGTCCTTCCCTGAAACAGGGGTGACATTGGCAAAGTGAACCAATTTTTTACCGTATGGGTGGTCAGCCGCATAACAACCTATAAGTCAAGGAACATACATGACAAATTACATTTTTAAAATCAATAAATAACAATATATACGGGTATCGCCGTCGAAATTTGTACCTTTTGTCTTGTGCGTGTGTCCCCTAATGATTTTCAGCTTTTTCATAAAAACTGGTGATCTCTACTGAATTCTAAAATTATCAGAGTAAAGTTAAAAAGAAGCGTATCGAAATACAAAAAAAAACTGCAAAAAGCATTAAGTGGCGATGTAATTAAAAAATAAAACAAAAACGCCTTTTTTCCATTCCCATACAAATTTTACATGTCCGCAACCCGTTTTTGACCCTTTGATGGCATGATACGATCAAAATAGTCAAACGTTTTTTAAAGTTGAGTATTTTTGCATATACCTTAGTAACGTATCTTTCATTTTCTGTACTAGCCACAATAATATTTACTTATTTAAACACGAAATATTGATTGCTAAGGGTTGTCTCCATTTTTGGCTCCGAAATTTTTCTTTTAGTATGTTACCAATTCCATTGAAACTGACAAAAATCTTGCAATATTAAGTATTTATTCACGTATGGTAACTCTTTTATGTAGTGTGGACAACACAAAAAAACTCATTCGATACCTTCATTTTCTTTTGAGAACGTTTACATCAGACTCGGGAATTTGTCGTGTGTGTTTTGAGTGGAAGTTAGCTTGGCATTATTAAGGTATGTATTCGAATATTTTGTCAGTTGTATATTTTTTACTTAGATCCATTAATTCTTCTAATGATTGTATGTTTTTATCATTGCTGACAGTATTATTTTTCAAATGGCACAAGTTTAAGGTAATGTCGGGCGGTTTTTTATTTACAATCTTTACCGTATGTTACCAGTATTAAGGTGTATTCACGTAGATTTAAAAAAATACACCTACTTACCGTTAATTTATGGTTGACTAACAAATAACATTTACGTACCTAATTGAAACATAAAACTATCTAATCAACCTTACTACATGCTATTAATATTTTAAATGCACCGTTTGATGTTTGTTATTCAAAATAGCAAAAAAGTTTATTCCGTGATCTGTGGGCTAAACGATTAAATGAAATTTGGACCACAGAGGTACCTAATTTTTATATCGGTGCTGGATACTGTGAAAAATGTACGCAAAAAAAAACATTGCCTATCTATCTAAATCTATGATAATCTATAATCTAAGTTACAAAAATATATTGCATTTAAGACTTTAAGTTCGTACTTAAACATGCTGCATGTGAACCTACAATATAAAACCCAATCTCAAATGAACATAAACCCTGCAACTCTTGCCGACCTTACCTGACACAATGGTAACATTGGTAAAGTGAACCATTTTTTACAGTATGAGTGGTCAGCTTCATACTAACCTATAAGTCAAGGAAACTTATTGAAATACAATAAACGAACGATTTTAGGTAGTTATTAAATGTGCGTATTCATATTTTTATTAAACATTCATAGACAAACAACATTCATATTTATAGACATTCAAAATGGTGCTCTTATATTTTTACTGAACAGTGTTTACGAACTGCTATAAAATCTTGTATTCGTCATCGAAAAAAGAAATGAGATATCGAAATGTAAAAAAACCTAATTTTTCGAACCTGCCCGTCATTTTGAATAGACCTTAATTTAACTCACGATGTTTTCGTTTTCTTGAATCTTGCCGGTTGACAGTTATGGTACAAATTTAAACGGCGTTACCCATACATGGACATAAAAAACTAAATCACATAACCAATTTTACTTTAACAAACCCACGCCGCCAACATCACAGATCAACGCCATTTCTTTCTATCCTTACATACTTCTTTCATGTCGTAAACAAAAAGCTTTTAATGTATCGCCAAACAAAATTCATATTGAAATTTATCGACTCTATAAACTGCTTTCGGAAATAACCAATAATTTGTTATGGCTTGGGAACCATACAACAATAATAAATAGTATCGATACAGACGCCTGAAGCAACATTTGATGCAACGCTCCTTGACGCTAAGGGTGAGATTCCTTTGAGCCATACTTAGCGGCTTAGCGGCGCGTCGTACGGAAGCGCTGATTACTGCGCAAGGGAAACTGGCTCTTATTGTTTTCATACCAGACGACGTCAAAGCTTGCTGATTAGTTTGGCTTAGTGATAATTTATTGCCAGAGCTAACATTATATTGCGTAACTTATTAAAGTGCACTTCACACATGCGAGGTAACAATATCTAATCTAAATCTAAGTTGCAAAGATATGTATCATTTGAGATTCATATTAAACGCAGTCCCACAAGCAGACAGGATCATTTCACGCTCGCACATGCCGCATGCGGACCTACAATTTAAAATCCCAATCTCAAATAAACATAAGCCCTGCAACTCTTGCCGACCTTCCCTGAAACAGGGGTGACATTGGCAAAGTGAACCATTTTTTACAGTATGGGTGGTTAGCCTCATACCAACCTATAAGTCAAGGAATATCCTAACCTATAAGTTAATATCGCAGTGCAAATGTCATTTAAGAAGAACCTCAATGGAGTTTAATATTCACTAAAAAAATATTTTTACGTGGAGCCAAGTTTGACTACATCATGTTCGATACGAGAGAGGAGAAAATATTATGAGGTTTTTAAAAAAAAACAATTAGAAAAACAAAGTTTATTTTATTTTATTTTTTGCTCAAACGTTTTCGCCTAATAAGGCATTTTCAGGAGCATAATTGTTACAAATATTTTCATACACAATATATCGACTGCTCCAAGGAAGACAGCACCTAGTCAAAAAATATAGTTTTGCAGGAAAGCCAACCGAATGTTATTTATTCCATGGAGTACAATGCATAAACTATTTTTTACATTAATTTATTAACGAATTTAAAAGAGATAAAAAAGAGAAAAATAGAGACGCGGCTGTCATCTTGGAATGAAGATAATGATTCAGAAATGGAAATAAGTCAAAAACCTAAATTTGGAGTTACTTCCTTCTTCCTTGGAGCAGTCGATATTTTCATATACAGCTCTAATCTAATCTAAGCTGCAAAGATATATATCATTTAAGATTTATATTAAATGCATTCCCACAAGCAGATATGTATAATTTCGCCGCACATGCCGCATGTGGACCTACAATATAAAAACCCAATCTCAAATGAACATAAGCCTTGCAACTCTTGCCGTCCTTCCCTGAAACAGGGGTGACATTGGCAAAGTGAACCGATTTTTTATAGTATGGGTGGTCAGCCGCATAACAACCTACAGCTCCATCTCAGTAAACTTGCTCTTTACAAACATTTGTAATTACTTGTTGTTTTCTGTGATGGAGCTATATGTGATCTTATATTGCATGCAACCGAAATATCGCTGACTGAAAAGTCGTGTGGACTAACTGCCGTGTGATCGATTTGTCCATGGCCTTGCTGTCTGTGAACGGGCTGTCAGTGACCGTTTTGTCGTGGAACCGTTTCTAGAAGTGAATAGAAAACACATGACCGACATTACACCACGAGTAGTCTGACCTGATCAGTCGTTAATTGAGTTTTCCGTCCCAATGACCACCCAACCTTTGCGGATCCCAACTGACTACCGAGTCTGCCCTTTGTGGAAACATTTCTAAGACAATCATCGCAAGATGTGGGTCGGCTTAATTCCACAAAAGAATTACACCCTTCAAAGAAAATTGTTCAAATGAAACAAGAGTATTAAGACATTAATTTTCTTTTTTTGGTGCTACTTTTATCAAAGATTGGCGATCATCATGTCTACTTTTAACTTGGATGCTGTGGCTTGAAATAGGGACTTGCACCACTGTCGAAAGTTTTCCATCCACGATTCACATTTACCGTAAGCGTTTACGTGTATGTTTGCGTTGACAAATGCTACATGTATACTTAGAAATTAAATCCAAACCTCAAATGACCTTGCACCATGCAACCCTGCAACTGCGACAATTTTTTACAGTATGAGTTGTCAGCTTCACGTCAAGAAATACTAATTCATTTTTTTATCCAGACTCGTGGTTTACTTTGCCAATGTCACCCCTGTTTTAAACAAGGTTGGAAAGAGTTGCAAGGATCATATTCATTTGAGATTGGGGTTTTATGTTGTAAGTCCACCTAATGCGGCATGTGTAAGCGTGAACTTACATGCGCTGCTTGAGGGCATGCAGCAAGTATGAGCGTTGAATGCCAGTATTTATCTTCACAACTTAGATTATAGGTAACCTTGTTCATACAAACTCTCATTTCATTAAAAAATGAAATGCGATAACACTTGTTGAGATAACAACTAATAAGATACCTGATGATGACCTTCTAGGTCGAAAACGTTCGTAATTTTGTTTTAAAGATTTTGATCTTTTAAATAAAGTCTATAGTTAAAATAAACAGTGTTTTGCTTGAAAAATTTCATCCAAAAATTATAAATTGAAACTAATAAGATAACTCTCATAACACTCGTCGGTGTTATGGTCGAGGGAGCCAAGTGGGCCGATCGTTCTAGCGTGTTTGGAAAGCAATAACGTTGGTTCGATCCCCGCCTTGGTCATTTGACCATAACTTTGACCCTGGTTCAACAGATGTTATTGGGTAATTATTAATTAATAATTCATTAAAATAAACAATAATTAATTATTAATTGATGAGATTTTGTAGGGTTTGTGTATTCACACAGTGAAAATTCATTTTTTTTAAATAAAGCTATTTTTTGTTTAACGTAGTTAAACAAAAAAAAAACTCTTGATAATGGCCTGAATATTGAAGGTCGAAAGTACTCGAGATATTAAATATTATTGTGAAAATAAACTACGTTAAACAAAAAATAGCTTTATTTTAAATTAATTGATGATATTAATACCTGTTTCTGGCCAGGCAGAATAGGTTGGTGAATTGCATTCCTCTTCACAAATCTATTTAAAAAAAATAGTTAGGTATGAAAAACTTACAAAAATTGTTTTTTGGACAGGTTTAAAAAAAAAGACAAAAACAATCAAATCACATAAAATATCACTAAACTAAGGTAATTCAACTGTTTACCCGGAAATGGGAAAATCGATTCTTATAGGGGAACATTTCGTTTAGATTCCTAGGGATATCACTTAATATTATATTTATTCTGTGAGAGGTTGGTGCATCCCTTTGATGCATCGACAAACAAAAATAAGGGTTCAAATAAACATGTTAACGCCAGGTACTGAAGGATACTTGAGTGGTTGTTTTCAAAAACGCACTACTGTAACTGTAACTGTAACTCTGTCGCTATTCCGCTAGGGGTGGCCAGAGCCTCTGCAGAGTTGCCTCCATTTTTTCCTATCCTTACATACCTCTTTCAATTCATTCATATCCATCACCTTTTTCATGCATTTTCTTCTTTTACGCTCACTTTGTATATCCCATTCTTTCACAATCTCCTCAATTTGATCACTTTATACTTTTCTCGGTCGTCCCTTCCCTCTTTTTCCTTTCACACTTTCTTTGTATACATACTTTGTCAGTCTATCATCATTCATTCTTTCCACATGCCCAAACCATCTCATCACATTCTTTTGTACCTTAACTTTCACATCCTCTTTCAAATTACATTCTTTTTTTACCCATTCATTCCTAACTCTATCCCTCAGAGTTTTTCCTGTTATGCTTCTCAAATGCTTCATTTCCACCGTACATACATTACTCATTTCGCTATCGTTCACTGTCCATGCTTCACTTCCATACATCAAAGTAAAAAATATTTCATTTTAAACGATGTATGCGATGTACACAAAAAAGCAACTAAGCTTTTTTTTTTTTAAGAAAGCCTGTGCGGGAGACTCCCTAGATTAGAGAGACTCTAAGGGTCTATGACACTGATTATAGTGCCGCAGAGGTGTTGGTGACGTGGCAGTTGTACATGTCCGGTTGCAGGGCCGTTAGCTGCGCAGTGCTTTGGTGTGTGGCGTTGCCTTGTTTTGAGACACTGAGAGCTACACATATAATGTAACTTCTTGCATACGTTATCCTCGAAGGAGTCGCATGTGGTGATTTGTGATCTATTTATTTTGAGTTGAAGTGAAGGTTACCCAGTTCCCGGGGGGGATTGTTCTCATTTCTTGTGAAGGGTGAGAACACCTTTGCCGGTATTTTATTTTGGTTTTCATGAGCAATGCTTGTATGTTTACTGGACCAATGTGTCTGGTGAAAACTCGACATTGATTTAAAACATATTTAAAATGACTCTCACACTATCATGTTTTACATTTTATCCTTATGCAGAAAGTGATTCTTAAGACAATTTCATTCAAAAGTAATATTTGAATTAAATGGCAGATAAACCAAACAAGCACTGAGTGCATTATTTAAATCACACATTGAATTCATGCTTTCTCAATACAGTAAATTTAAAGTGTATTCAATACGCAATATTTGTAGATTTCTAAGTAGAGAAATGTTTGATTTTCATGCACTGCGAGCGCTCAGATAAAAGCCCTCTAATGGTGTTTTATTATTCGCAAGGCTCATCCGCGCGGATCTGAGAAAACTGCAGAGAGGGCGGACGAGTCAATCCCCTTGCTTGAATATTTCACATGACGTAAAATACAGGGTAATATAGACGATTGCTGCCAAACTGTACATCCTTAATGAAATAATAAGTGTATATATTGGTTGAGCGCTGTTTTTGTGTGAATCACACGCCCTCACGAGCCCTCTGAAAACACGCTCGTTGCTATACTTAGTCAGCCACTTCTTGTCCACTGTTGGGCATTTATTATCTCCCATATCTCTCCAGGCGTCTCTGTCCTGGGCTCTCTGCAATTAGTCACCAGAAACTCTTTTAATATCATCTGACCATCGTGTAAGAGGCCTTCCTCTAGTTCTTTTGCCTTCACGAGGTCTCCATTTTACCACTCTTTTTGTCCATCTTTGTTCGCTCAATCTGGTAACATGCCCTGCCCACGACAACTTCTGCTTTGCCACTCTTTTGAATATGTCAGTCACTCCCGATCTTCTACGTATTTCGGTATGTCGTATCCGATCTGACAGTCTTATGTGTAGCATAGCTCTTTCGTGCTTTTGTTGTGCTACACGGAGTTTCTTGATAGTCAATTTGGTGAAAGTTAGTGTCTCTGCTCCGTAAGTCATAGATAACTGGCAGGACACACTGGTCGTACATTTTCCGTGTTAAGGCATTGGAGGATGTTGCTGTTGAAGAACTTCTTAAGACTGCCATAAGCCGCCCATCCTAGAGAGATCCTCCTTTGCAGTTCAGTCATTTGGTTGTCTCTGGAAACTGCAATATTATGACCAAGGTATTTATTATCATGGACCTCTTCTATTGGTCGGCTGTCGATGAAAATCTTACCACCCAAGACGAGATTTATCATGATCTTTTTTTTTGGCCATTGATAAGGAGTCCCACTTTTTTTTGTCTCCGTAACGAGCTCTTCTAATAGTTCACGGGCGTCTTCCAGACCTTCGGATATCAAAACAGTCGTTGCTATTGAAAGCGGCAATTCCCAAGTAACACCCATTTGCTGTTTCTAAGGCTCGATGGACCTTTCGTGGCGCCTTTACAATTAGTTTGTCAAAAGGTAGGATATGATTTTGCCGTCTGGTCATACAAAATATATTTTTTTTCGAATAAGTGTTTTGTTCTTCCAATAAATGCGTAACCCACAAAAAAACTCATTTATTGTTAAAATATTTATGTGCAAAGGAATTGGATGAAAATAATTTTGTATGTTACATTTTAAAATATGTTTTGGGGCCAGTTTTTAAACAATTCAATTAAGTTTTCCATGTCATATAAATCAATATATATTAAAAATAAGGTTCTCAATAGGTTTCTCGTTTATTTCGAAGAACAAAAACTTCCTGAAACATAGAATATAAAAAGTTTGAGGCTCTTTGGTGTAGAAGAAACGTACTCCAAAATGTTATACATACATTTTTGGTTCATGAATGTTTGAGGAGGGATGCTGAAGACCTGTTACAAGGAGTACCCACGTACCTGGAGAGAAGTGAAAGAAGGAGTATGAAGAAGTGAAGTGAGGAGTGAGGAGGACGTGTGAAAGGAATGTAAAAACGTGAAAAAGGGAAAAATGAAGAACCTGTTAAAGTTAAAAAAAATTGAAGCGATCAATATTTGTATCAAATTATTTGTTGAATTAAATGATAGATTAAAACAAGACAACAAAAATAAAGTATCATCATTGTTAAACTGAGAAAATGGTTTAAAGATGTTAAGAAATATTTTTGAAATACTTTTGTATAAAAAAACTAAGAAAACCTTTTTGTTGCAGATCGTATGACGTCTTCATTTCGCTATATATTTTACTTAAAACTGTCGTTTATCGTGCGTGGTATACAGTTTTGATTTCTAAAACCCAACTCGTAGTGCTTAAACAATTCTTTAGTATGGAAATAGTTATTAGCTGACGTTTGAAAATAAACCTCGATTAAAATGGAATATTTAGGTACCAAGTCATCCCCTTGGTGCTTGTTTGTTTTATGTCCATCAGAGGTCATTTCACATCAGCAATGTTTGTTTGTGCACTGGATCAATGTTTCATATGAAAACTGGATATTTATTTGTAAACTTTAATAAAAACAACTCTCACATTATTTTTTGAGCTCAGATTGTGTTGAATGTTATTCTTAAGACATTGTCATTGAAAAGTCATCTTTAAATCAAATGAAAGATAAGCCAAACCAGCACTGGGGGGACCAAGTTTGAATGAAATTTATATATTGTTTAAATAATATTAAATGAAAAAGAATCCTCGTTTTTAAGTTTGTAATTTTTTAAGGATAAAAGAAAAACAGCTTTGTTTTCGATTACGTGATTAAAAATATATATATACTCACGTAATCGAAAACAAAGCTGTTTTTCTTTTATCCTTAATGATGAACGATTACAAAGTTAATGCCTCTACAATCAATTTTTTTTAAATTTTTTTTTGGAAATTTGCTATTAATATAATATGTAAGTATACAAACAATATTGCATTTTAAACGTTTGCTCAAATCTGTGCCCAAAATGCATCTAGGCATATTAAAAAAACCTTAAGATGCTTTTATTGGTCCATACGGAAAACTCACCCCTGAATACCAGGTAAGTACAAAGATCAGAAAGCCGGAAGGGAAAGACTGAGTGTACCTTGCCCCTCGAAATTTCTACACAAGGTAATGGATGCAATCATTGAGCGAGGGGGGGGATTCTCCCTAAAACTGCACTCCCGAAAGAGCAGGGGACGTGAAAAGCCTTCGCAAAACTAACCAACGGATCATCCGAAGGTTTCTAGACTTTTCTCTTAATCACACTTGGAAGTTGCTTGCGAATTTTCGGCGCCGAATAATGGCACTTTGAAGGGAGGTTTTTTTTTGGAAATTGGCGCTCTCGATTTTTATGCGATTCGTTTGGGAAGGCATGAAAATTCATGGAGCGAAGAACTTTCGTTCGTTTTGGCACAGAAAGGCTGGATTCAAAGTGTGTACGACTTTTATGTTTTAAGGATATCAATAAATAATAAGAAAATCCTCATTTTACATATAACTTTACTTGAATATTTTTTCTGAAAATCATCTCTTCCCTTGACTTACAGGTTGGTATGAGACTGAAAATCCGTGTTGTAAAAAATGGTTCACTCTGCTAATGTAAGCCGTGTCTGTTTGTGGGCATACATTAAATGAGATCAAGCCTCAGCCTAAAAACGCCAGCATTACAGATCAACCGCCATCTTTCACTTAAGTAATTCATTTTAAGGTAACATAAGTTGGAATACTCCCCGAAACACAAGATATGCTTACTTTGGATTAGATTTTGTAATTGTTATATTATTATGCACATATTGATAAAAACAATAAAACGCAACTAAGCTACACATATAACGTAACTTCTTGCCTGCGTTATCCCCGAAGGGGTCGCATGTGGCGATTCGGGACCTATTTATTTTATACGGGTAAGAGGGCTGGCCTCACACCAACCACTTTCAGTTGAAGCGAGGGTTTCCCAGCTCCCGGGAGGGCTGGTTCTCATTTCTTGTGAAGGCTGAGTAAACCTTAAGATCGAACCCTTGCTCTCGGCATGGAATGCAAGCATTCTACCAATTGAGCTATCGACCTTTTTTACGAGCTCGGTCGTCGCTACAAAGCGCCAATTCTCAAGCAAGACCCAGGTGCTGTAATGCTGGATGGACCTTTGGTGACCGGTCATTGGTAAAGGTGTAAGAATTTTTCAATCCAGCGAAGAGCTTGAAGTTAAAAATATAAATGGTATAAGAGTTTTAGTCTTACACGGCCTGCTGATGATGCTGGAGTGATGTTATCCGGGATTTGTTGCCGTGGTCTGTGGGAGCTGGAGCTTCCAGACGTTTCACCTATTTCTACGATGGGCTTCTTCAGCGTGAATTATGATTATGATGAAATATAAATGGTATATTTGTTGTGCTCCGCTGGGATTCGAACCCACAACCTTCCATTCAGAGTCCGAAGTGTTGCCACTGAACTACGGACCGGTCATTATAAAGTCTTTTATTATTATTGACCACCCATACTGTAAAAAATGGTTCACTTTGCCAATGTCACCCCTGTTTCAGGGAATGTCGGCCAGAGTTGCAGGGCTTATGTTCATTTGAGTTTGGATTTTATTTGTAAGTACACAATCAGCATTTGTAAGCGCAAACTACACGTGTTTGTTTGTGGGCATACATCTGAGAGCTTTGAATGAATGTATCCTTGCAACATAGATTATAGATTATTATCATAATTATTATCCTATCTGAATATAAGAGGTATTTATATTCAGTGATCTGTGGGTAGAACTATTCAGGTTTAAGCTCGTCTGTTTTGAATGTCTCTCTCATAATGAAAGCAAGTTCTAAATTGAGCCTAGCGTACAGGAAGTCTTGCCACCGGAAAGTGGTGGTGTACCAGAAAATTATTCCGACCATCAAACTCGCTAACCAGCTCGTGTCGGGGAGGGCTAGTCACTGGAGCGAGTCACTAGCCCCGCGGAGTATACGCCAACTAGACGCTATAAGAGTGCTATGTACGTCAACCATAGAGGATCTTCAAATAATGAAATATTTTTTTTTTTTTTTTTTTTTTATTGTTTAAACAAGAATACAACAGCATTGAATATAATTTTGTATACATATATAAGATATTTTTTACAATTCATGTCGCCTATTACTGTATTCTACAAATTAATATTTTAAATTACAAATCATGCCAGGTAAATAAATAAAAAGTAAAGAAAAACAAAAAGAAGCAGCATCCAAAACCAAAAAAAAAAGAAATACACAAATCAAAACAGAATAAAAATAAAAATAAAAAATAAATCTCGTCCTCATGATGGGATAAGGAAAGAAAGGTCAGGAGAAAGGAAAGGGAGTAGAAAAACAATGCGCACACCAAACACGTCAATGATGATTAATAAGCAATAAAAACAAAATAGGAATTGAGAATGATTAAAGAAATTAGAAATGAGATTCAAAAATGAAATTCAAATCCTGCTAGATTCAAAATCCTCTTTTTCAATGACTGTGCAGACAGAAAGAAAATGTCCAACTTAGGATCAGTCCTTTGGACACTATTTACTGCAACGCAGGCTCTACTTATAAAAGAATTTTGCTTATAATTTGTCCTGGCTGCACCCACATAAAATAAGGATTTGTCTCGATGAGTTCTGATTGGACAATGAAATGGAAGGAGGCTTGTGAGAGGTGCACTATCGATTTTGTTATTAACTATCTTATATATGAAGCTGATGTCAAGCATATTTCTCCTTGCCTCCAAAGATCGTATACCATAATGCTCCAATGCTTGGGAATAACTATTGAAATGTTGTCTATTGCGAAAGTTCAGTTGCTTGATAAGTTTTTTTTGGACCATTTCAATAGCATTAATATGGACAACATAATTGGGGTTCCAAACAGTCGAACAAAACTCAAGTACACTTCTAATATATGAATTGAACAAGAAGGGCAATACTTGGGGATTCCTGAAAAGTTTAGTATTCCTAACAATAAAATATAACGTCTTCATCGCTCTTTCAGTAATATGCTCATAATGGTTGATAAAACTCAGTCTCTCGTCCAACAATACACCCAAATCATTGACCACTGACTTTCTTCTGAGGCCATCAACACCAAAACTGTAGTCAAAAAGAATTTTACTACGATTTCTAGTGTAAGTAATGACATTACATTTGTCAATATTAAGATATAACTGGTTGGCATTAGAGTAAGAAAGAATCGAGTTAAGATCAGACTGCAATTCTATACAATCCTCGATGGTATTAATTTGTTTAAATATTTTAGCATCGTCGGCAAACAACAGAATATTAGAGTACTTTATTGAGTGAATAATATCATTAATGTAAACAGTAAATAAAAGAGGCCCCAGGTGGGATCCCTGAGGTACACCAGAGTAAATACATCTATATACTGACTCATAGCCGTGAAGTGCCACTGCTTGGGATCTATTTTTAAGATAAGATACAAACCACCTTAAGAGATCCCCCCTTATACCGATGTGCCAGAGCTTACTCAACAATATATTATGACTTATCTTGTCAAACGCCTTAGAGAAATCACTATAAACAGTGTCTACCTGATAGCCACTATGAATGGAATTGGTTACAACCTGAGTAAATTCTAATAAATTTGTGTCTACAGATTTCTTTTGGCGAAAGCCATGCTGGCTAGGAATAATTATTGTGTTTAGAATAGGGTTTATTTGGTCCATTATTATCTTTTCAAATATTTTGCCCAGAATAGGAAGCTTTGCGATAGGCCGATAATTATCTATACAGCATTTATCACCACTTTTAAAAATTGGACATATCTGGGTTTTTTTCCACAGTAATGGAAAACAACCTTCCCTAATTGATCGACTATATATGATGGCCAACGGCTTACACAACACTGAGGAGCATTTCTTTATAAATAATCCAGGCAGCTGGTCAGAACCAGGACCCTTGTTCACATCTATATACTCAAGGTATTTTTCCACCAATGCATCATTTATCTCTATACCGCTAATCATTATGCCATTGGCAAGAGATATATCGCCTTCATCTTCATCTTCAACCGAAAACTCTTCAACGACATAATATAAAATATTGTTTATATACTAATAATAATAATAATTGGACAATTTGTATACAGCGCCGTTTAGTGGCACCAGCCAACCCAAGGGCGCTTTTATGTGTTGAAGCTTCTAAAGTATGTATATCCAAGACATTCCATAAAAAATGGCTCACTTTGTGAATGCAACTTCTGCTTCAGAGAAGGTCGGCCAAAGTTGCAACGTTTATGTTCATTTCAGGTTTGGCTTTTAATTTGTTAGTACTTATACCGAATTTGTAAGCGCAAACATACACCTGCAGTACGGCCGGCCATTGGCCCAGTCGGTTACGCAGACTTTGTTTTGCTACAAATTCGTCCGCTTTTGAGTAGTTTTGCCAAGCTGCATCTGCAGCGGATTCACAGTAATCCTGTCTAGATTTACATTATTATTATTATCATTATTATTTCGTGTCTGTGGGATGCATTTTATAGGGATTTTAAATGATAATATGTTTTTGCAACTTAGATTGTATATTATGATATATTTCCTAGCGTAAAAAGTGTGTACAAATCCATTTCACTGACGGTGATGTTTTTTTTTGAAAAAAAAAACATCACCGTCAGTTGTCAAAATTAGTCCAACAGAAGGGAATATTTTTTTAACGCTATTTGAAATTTACACTGATATGTTTTTTGCAACGCGTTCCTTGACTTATAGGTTGGTATGCGGCTGACCACCCATGCTGTAAAAATGGTTCACTTTGCCAATGTCACCCCTGTTACAGGGAAGGACGGCAAGAGTTGCAGAGTGTATGTCCATTTGAGATTTGGTTTGTATGTTGTAGTCTCACATGAGGCATGTGCAAGCGCGAACTTGTACATGTCTGGTTGTGGGGATGCATGTAATGTGAATCTCCAATGTAACATATCTTTGCAACTTAGATTAGATTAGATTAGAACGCGGTGTCTTTGTTGTCTAATATCGCAGACAGCTACGAGTAGCTAAGGTTGTAACCGAGAGTTGAATAATTAATTTGTAATTGCCGTAGAAGGATCAGATAATTATTATCTGATACTGTCACCGTATGAAGTTTATTATCTTGTATAGAAAGACTGAGTATCTATACATCTTAACTGTGATTTTTTATCAGATCCTAAATACTCGATAGTGTCTCTGCGCCTTAGCTATAGGCAATATTTTTATTTATTTTTGAATCACGAATCGCATGGTCTTGTATGTTTCTCCCAAAAATATATTGTATTTTTAGGCAAGGGTAGGTACGATGGATTTCAATATTTTGCTTTTAAAAAAATTAGATCAAGGGGCCATACGCCATTGGGTCTTGCTTGAGAATTGGCGCATTTTTAGCGATAACCAAGCTCGTAAAATGTTCGGTGAATACCTCAGTTAGTAGAATGCTTGCGAGATAGGTTTGCATCCCCGTCGAGGATGTAAGAGATGATTTCTGGTTTCGTTGTTTATTTCAATCACAAAATAAATATCGGCAAGGCTTACTCAGCCTACACTAGAAATGACAATCAGCTCCCTCTTGAGCTGGGAAACCCTCACGTCAACTGAAGTGATTAGCATGAGGCCGGTAAAAATAAATTGGTTCCACTTCAGGGATAACGCAGGCAAGAAGTTACATTATATACAAATAAAGCTTAATTGCGTTTTTATGCAAATTACAAAAAACTATGAACCATGAATATCAAATTGCATAGTTAACAGCCAATAATCAAAATGATTTTCCAAATAAAGCTTATCTTAGTTTGAAACTTAGAAGCGCTCGTAAGACTTAGAATTTTAAATTGCGTATTAGCCGACTGGGATAGCTGCGCGCTTAGTAGTTAAGCAGTTAAGCACTCGAGATAAGTCGCTCAAACACCAACAACTGTTCTCAGTCCATTTCCAGTGCAACAATCACAGAGTTCAGGATTTACTGGAAACTTAATGGATTTTGTTGGAGATGCACTTGGGTTGTGTTTAAACCAGGGAGGTAACTTAGTGTGGGAAAGATCTCGCAAGATCTCGCATTTATTTAGTAATGTTTATCTTTTAATGATAAATTATCAAAAAATCACAATCAACAGAGTTTGATTATCACAAGTTGAGTATTTAATTCCATTGGAGTACTTTCGACTGGTTTACGTCATTCTCAAGAGGACACTGTTACAAAATTGATAAGACAAAAATCATAGAGAAATGAGAAGGATGAGATTTGACAAACAGACACAATTAGCTAATAACAAAAAGTCTGAGCAGCGAGAATTTAAACATTTAAATTTTTTCTTTTTTCTTAAATAACACAAGATTTAATGAGATGAATGAGGATCACTTTCTACAATTTTATTTGTTTAGTGTTTGCTTATTCATAGAGTGAAGATTCATTCTAATTAAGATTGAGCTAATAAAATTAACATAAAAAACTAAACTTTTTAAAGTCCTTTTCAGAATTTTCAGAATCCAAATAAACGCTTTATCTAGTATCTATAATCTAAGTTGCAAAGATAAATTCACATTCAAAACATTTGTCAAATGCACGCCCACTAACAGACACGTGTAGGTTCGCGCTTAAAAATACTGAATGTGTACTTATGAATTAGAACCAACCCTGAGTTGAACATAAGCCCTGCAACTTTTGCCAACCTTCCCTGAAACAAGGGTGACATTGGCAAAGTGAACCATTTTTTAAACTACGGTTGGCAAGCCTCATACCAACCTATAAGTCAAGCAGCCCATAGCTAATCAAATGAAAGTAGAAATAAAACTGTCATTTGGAAAGATATTTTATTAGGACAACTATTTAAAGCTCCAAAAAAAAACCCAAAAAAAAGAGATCTGGCGAGATTTTTTTTTATCAAGATGAGATCTCACGAGATTATGATCAAGATGACATCTCGCGAGATTTTGATCAAGATTAGATCTCACGAGATTATGATCAAGATGACATCTCGCGAGATTTTGGTTAAGATGAGATCTCGCGAAATTATGATCAAGATGAGATCTCGCGAGATTTTGATCAAGATGAGATCTCGCGAGATTTTGATCAATATGAGATCTCGCATGCCCTAGTTGCCACCACCTTAGCAAGTAAGCTCGCCGGGAGACCGTATCTCGGTGGCATCCAGTTATATTAGCTGCTTAATATAAAACGGATGTCTAGCGCCACGTCGGATGCCATTAGGCAAGGAAGAGGAAGTCTGGAATATCCAGGCGACATGCCAGACGGATCTGCGAGGGAAGACGGCGGTGAATCTGCAAATGGCGACCGATCTGCAATGTGAATGGAAGTGTGGTGGCTCTGAGAATAGCGACACATTTGGAAGGAGTAAAATTGACGAAGAATCTGTAATTTGGGAAACTGTATTGTAATATAAAAATTAATTCAATTTTATCAATGAAGTATTTACCTATTCATGGCCAACTTTTATCTACTAAAATCATTACAGTGTTGACTTTTATGTTTATAAGTATTGCCCAGACGTTTGATACGATTTTGAGTGGTCTGTAGTCTAGTAGTAACGCTTTGGACGCGTAAATGGAAGGTCGTGTGTGCAAATCCCGGTGGAGCACAAAAAATAGATCATTTATATTTTCAAGTAGGCTCATTGTTAGGTTGAAAAATTAATAAACCTTTATAAAAGATCAATCACCAAAGGTCTATGAAGCCTTACAGCAATTGGGTCTTCGTTGAGAATTGGCGTTTTCTAAAACGACGACCAAGATTGCAGAGGGCTCTTGAGGTGTGATTCACCCAAAAACAGCGCACGATTTATACAATTATTGTGATGGTGGGACATTGAGGCAATTTTGACCCATCCATGGAAGGCATTTCTAAGTAAGAGAAAATGGAAAATATGTTTTATTCTCAAATTGTTTTCATACGATGTGTCTTCGCCGACAACGATCTATGCAAACTTTGAACCTTGAGAAGATGAGACAGTACGAATTTTTGACACATCTATGCACAATGGCATATTGGTACCGACATTGATGTATGGAAGTGAGACGTGGACTGTTAACGAATGTTAGTTGAGTAAAGTATGTACGGTTGAAATGGCTTACCTGAGAGCAATAACTGAAAAGAACCTGAATGATAGAAGAATAGTCCGCAATGATTGGGTGATGAACGAGTGTGGTATAAAAGAGAATTCAAGAGCGAAAGTACAAAAAAGCACAAAAAGATGGTTCGGACATCTTGAAAGAATGGATAATAAACGAATAACAAAGAAAGTGTACAGAGGAACTGTCAGAGGAAAGCGTGGAAGGGGAAGACCGAGGAAGGAATGGATAGACCACATAGGTGTGATTGCGAAAGAATGGAACCTGCAGAGAAGAGTATGTATGAAGAAAGTGATGAATGTTGAAGAAATGAAAGAGGTATGCAAGGACAGAAAAAAGTGGAGACGCATCTGCGGAGGTAACGGCCACCCCTAGTGGAACGGTGACAGGATACTGTACAGTACAGTATGCAAGACAGTTCCAGACTATGAGCAGATGAAAGAGATGCTGTAGCCTCAGAATGCTGCCAGACGATGTGTCTTCGTAGACCACTTGGAGCTTTCCTCGGACATTGATTGGTTGCAAGTTGTCTGCTTGAAGTCATCTGTTTGGTTTCAGGAAGATGCCAGCACTGACAGTAAATAAGCATTATTTGGAAATTTGTACTACAAATGGAAATGAAGACAAATAAGTATTGACCTATTAATTTAATTCAGATTTTTTGCAATAAATGAGTAGTCTCCTTGTAAGCTAGGAAACCTCCACTGCAACTGAAGTGGTTGGCCCGGTTAGGTATCTGTTAAAATAAATATATTCCACTTGCCTTTTAACGTAGGACAACGCGGAAAAAAGCTACACTATTTGTGTTGCTTAGAATAACAAAAATATTTCGATATTCTATTACTTTGAAAAGTACATGAAGTGTGATTGCGCTAACAGCAATGTTCTTTTTTCAATTTCGCCTCAAAGCTTACTTCAAAGTATACACCACTCAACCACAGCATTAGCACAAAAATGTGTGGGCATTGAAAAAGAGTCTCTAGTGAGCGTCTCAGATTCCATACGTTTTCTAACAAAACTATATGACTGAGTTAGAAACTTAAAAATATACTTTGAGTACTTACTCGTACTACATACGCTAAAGTTTCGGAGGCCGCCTAAGCCTTGGGTGTTAGACTTGAGGTGGTAATGCCTTCAAGTAACAAACTCAATAATCCCGTTTTTAATCAAAATGTATTGAAACTTAATCAGCGCCTCCAGAGAGTGTTAAAGTTTTCTTGTATTTTTTGAGAAAACGCTGAGGTTGTGTTTTGAGAATGTTTTATACTCGTGGTATACAGAAGGATCGTGTTATCTTAAGCAAGACCCAAACATGAGGATGAAAGGAAGGAAAGAGGAAGTCCCGGGAGAGTAGGGAAAACATTGTGAGAAAAACAATGATAACAAGTACAAAAACAATAAAGTGATTCCTTGTGAAGTGGAATTCTTGAAAAGGCCGTATGTGACATTTTGATTTTTTATGTCTTCTTATTTGTTTATCCCAGAATCGATTGAGTTATTTATACTTCTTTATACATTATTTATAAGTAAAGTAATACAAACCGGTTCGTAGCCTAGTGGTTAAAGCTACAGACTTGTAACAGGAAGGAGTAAGACGCGATTTCTGTTGAAGAAATTAGATTTACTCTTTGAAGATCCTTCACGAAACCAGAGGTCACTCAAAACATCTGAAATAAAAACGCTACGTGCTATTTCTGCAAAAACACTAACGGGGCTATTCTTAGTCATTTTAGTCGTTGGTTGATCCCATGCTTTGACAAACTAAAGATGCCTGACCTGAAAATCTCATCACCACGAACATTCTTACCTACCGAAGATCGGTAATATTTGTATGAAAACTAATCAGCTGTTCACTTGCGGCCATTTTTGATTGACAGGTCTTTATACAAATGCATCATTAGTTTGTCAAAACGTGGGTTCAACGTACGACTAAAATGTCTTAGAATAGCACCGTGAGGGACCAATTGAGGAACTCGGAATCAAAAACATTTACAACGCTGAGATCGTCTTCAGATAGAAAAGGAAATTCGGATACAGAGCCACTTTACGCTTATACAACACAACGGTCAGTTGATTTCTCGGGCTACAGAGGGTTATGGCCCTTAATTTATGGTAATAATAAAGATAATTCTCGAAACAATAAGAATCGTTACATTTGTACGACATCTGTTTACTATGTATTAGGTCGGGGAAAAATTCTTTTCGCATATAGTATGTCAAAACTTGTAATAAAATATCTTTGGCTGTACTATTTGTATCTGGCTGGTTTTCATCACATTAAAAAGCGCACATTTCAAGAAAATAATCAAATTGGGAAAACTTTGTTTCCCGATATTCTTCATTTGTTTTTCTTTCTGTCAAAATGAGCGAATCGAATGAAGAAATTAGATACCTACATTTTAAAATTTTATTACAAAAAAGGGGAAAATGCAACGCAAGCCGTACTTTTTTGTGTGACGTTCATGGACCTAATGCAGTATCAGTAGAGTAGCGCAAAGTTGGTTTAAGCGTTTTCGATCCGGGAATTTTGATGTCAAAGATGCACCTCGCTCTGGTCGCCAAAACCAATTTTCATATCAAATGCGAAGAAACTTTTTTCCCGACCTATTATATAACTATGGAGTATTTTACCACCTATCTTTGCTCTTTCGCACTGTGAGACATGTACGGAAGAAAGTAAACAAGAAGTCTCCGTTATTTTAAATCTTCCATAATATTTGGCAAGTATAAAACAGGGCAGTGAGTTTTTCGGGTCACTTGTGAGCTAGGGGAGTGAGTCGAGATTTAAGCTGGTCGAATCAACGTTAATGTGGCTATAAATCGGGACCGACTCCGGTCCCTACAGAGTCCAGAGGGTGCTATCAAATGCTTTAGGTCACACCGATGGACTACACTCAACTAGCGATGTTATTCAGAATCAGACATGGACTAACCAGGGATTGTTGACTCGAAAATAACTGTGAATATATTTTTTTAAATTTTATTTCTCCTTACAACTTATTTTCTTCAATTCTCAAACATTCCGATAAACAAATAATATAAGATAATATTTTATTCAGGATTATAATATTACAAGCTTTATCACCTCAAAAACTTTTCAAGTACAGTCATGTAGAAGGGTTTTGCTTTTTTTTTGTTTTTTAGTAAAAAAAAACCATAGATTTATTAACCGCAGTTCTCAGTAATGCAAAAAACAACCCGAGGAGAAATTTACAAAAATTGAAAATGGCAAAATTTCTACCCTCTGTCTTGCAGTAGTACGGTAGGTGTAAAATACTGTTACGAACTATGAGTTTGTGTTTATGTATCTAGGTGCGTGTGCCTAAGCACGATGGTGCGTGCGAACAATCTGGAATAGTTTCGAAAAATCCACTACAGAAGTATGAGGAATAATCTAGAACATGCAAGAATCGTCTCTTTTGTGCCTATATATACGAGCCGCAATGATGCGGAGGGTCAGCTTGAAACGTTGTGTCGTGAAATTGATAGAGATAGAGTAGTACTGTGTAACCGTATTTTGTGCAAAATAAATGCTGTTAAATAAATAAATCGTAATTTAATTAAAAATAACCAAATTAAAATTATAGCAATGCTTTAATGATGACAAATCTTCACTTAAGAGGACACAATATTATTGTGTCCTTATTCTCTTATTAAGAGAATAAGTTAAATAATTTATTTAACAAAAATATTTGAGATCCTAGAAGTACCCAGAGTTTCAGTTCTCAGTAATACGAGAAACGACCCGAGAAGAAATTTACAAAAATTCAAAATTGCAAGACTTTTAAACAAAGCTACGCACAACCGTTTTTTTTCGGCGAAATGAGTCTATTAAAGCAAAGAGGAAACGTTAAACAAAGAAAACGTTATTTCAGACAGCTTCAGTTGGACCGTTACGATGCAAGGAGTGAGAGAATTCTGGAGATTCAGGCAATCTGTTAGGGTTTTCTTTCCCGACCCCCATGGGACGCGCCTGCCTGAGAGCGGGGCGAACTTTGCATTCGCAAATTGGTAGGCACCGATCTTATTTTTGTACGGAAATACATGCGTGAGTAAGGGAGAGTTTACAACGGCGCTCAAATCTCTGGAAAAATCTAGAATTTTCCCAGATGTGCAAAATAGTATTTATTTTATATTTTTTATTATATACCTACTGTTAAGAATGTACAAGTTTACGTCTGTGTTGTTTTTTTCTTTACTTACTAACGATTGTATGTCTGCGTATTTACATAGGTACTTGTATATGTGTGTCTAGCAGTGGCAAAGGGTGCCATACAAGCCGATTCCCATCGGTTTCCTGTTTAAAATGAGGCAAAAATGATAATAAAGTAGACGGCATGGTTTCAATGGGGAATAAATACATATTGTTTCTTTGGTTTTAAATGTTTTTTTATACTTTGTGCCTATATTTTTTAACTACTTTGTTACATCATTTAAAAGGAAAGCTGATGGGAACCGGCGGAGCACAAAAAATATGCCATTTAAATTTTCAAATATGCATTTCGCTGAGTGAAAAATTCATATGCTTTTCCCAATGAAACGCTATAGAAAGCACCAATTCTCAAGTAAGACCCAGATACTGTAAGACTGAATGGACCTTTGGTGACCGGTCTTCGGAAAAGGCATGTGAATTTTTATACCCAGCGAAGAGCGTATTCTACAATATAAATAGTATACTTTTTGTGTTTAATCAGAATTCGAACCTAAGACCTTCCATTTAAGAGTCCAAAACGTTACCACTAGACTACAAACCCATGGAGATATAATTCTTAATTTAATTATTATATATATTTATTATATATCGGTGTATGCAACGGAAAACATTAACAGATTTTCAAATAGTCATTTGCGAATTGTCCTTTACACAGAATACGCGTCAACCTACATCTGCCGACAGAAGAGGCGAATACATTCTTATTGGTGAACGAGCATACCAAGATAACTCAGGGCGGGAAAACCTCCCCTAGGAGAGAAGCGAGGTGAAGCGCTCCCAGAGAAAGGAGAGCGGACTAGAGTGCAAATTATTTTTATTGTGCACACTTTCTGCGTAAACGGCGGATACTCCAGCTTCCTTCCAAGTTAAGAAGAAAATTTCACATTTAAATTCAACAATAACTTCTTCTCTGGTTTCAATCCAGGGATTGGCTTGCAGCAATTTATTTCAGTCTTCTCCTACATTCTTTCCTGTCTTGTGCGGTTCTTTTAAGGTCTGCATATGATGAGCAGCGCACGTCCACCAACAGGTCCTCCAGGTGTTATTAATGAACGCAACTAAGCTGCACATGTAGTATACTCACACCCTCCTCATACCTGTATTGTAGATGTTTTTTTTAAGGAATCCTGTGCGGGAGGCTCCCCAATTTTTGAGAGCCTTGGGGATCTATGTCACCCTGGAAGGGTGCCGCAGAGGTGTTGCTTGTGTCGTTGCTTCTGTCGTGAGGCGTTGCAAGGAAGTGGCGATTTATGTATGTAATAATAATCAGTAATCTAAGTTGCAAAGATTTATTAACATTTAAGCCTCATATCAAATGCATGCCCACTAACAAACACGTGTAGTTGGCACTTACAAATGCTGAATGTGTACTTACAATTAAAATCCAAACGTCAAATGAACATAAACCCTACAACTTTTGCCGGCATTCCCTGACACAGGGGTGACATTGGCAAAGTGAAACATTTTTTAAAGTATGGGTGGTCAGCCTCATACCAACCTATAAGTTATATTTGTTAGGTTTGGTGGTTCACACTGTGAAAGTTCATTGTATTTATTTAAAAAAAAACACAGTTTTAATTCACTATTTTATTTTATTTTATGCTCCAATATTTTCAACTTAAAAGGCATCATCAGGAGCAGTGACCTAAAAGGCATCATCAGGAGCATAAAATAAAATAATAAATAAAAACAACCTATAAATCAAGGAATTAAAGAACAACGATAGAAAAAAATGGAGGCACCTCTGCATAGGCTTTGGCCACCCCTAGCGGAATGGCGACAGAGTAAGTAAGCCAATGTGTACTAGGGTTAACGGTGGATACTCGAGTTCCCTTTTCGTTTGGTACAAAATTCGTTAAAATTCAACCATACATTTCACCAAAAAAGTATAGAAATTAAAAAGCTATCTAGAAGCTCTGCGCTATTTTAATATCTTGTATTAGATTTGTGAAGAGGAATGCAATTCACCAACCCATTCTGCCTGGCCAGAAGCAGGTATTAATATCATCAATTAATAATTCATTATTGTTTATTTTAATGAATTGCATTCCTTGACTGATAGGTTGGTATGAGGTTGACCACCCATACTGTAAAAAATGGTTTACTTTGCCAATGTCATCCCTGTTTCAGGGAAGGTCGGCAAGAGTTGCAGGGCTTATGTTCATTTGAGATTGGATTTTTATATTGTAGGTCCACATGCGGCATGTGTGAGCGCGAAATTATGCTTGTCTGCTTGTAAGAATGCATTCAATATGAATCTCAAATGATACATATCTTTGCTGCTTAGATTTAGATTTAGAATTTTTAATTAATAATTACCCAATAATATCTGTTTAACCAGGGTCAAAGTTATTGTCAAATGACCCAGGCGGGGATCGAACCAACGTTACTCTATTCCAAGCGCGCTAGAAAGATCAACCCGCTTGCGTCCCATCGGCCATAACACCGACGTTAGTTTAGTTTAAAGGTAAGGTTTTTATATTATAAATATACTTGAGTACAAATATTTTTCTCGAGTTTTCATGCAGCGAAATGCTTGAAACACTTTTCGGAAGAGGTATTGCTGGTATCACTTTGATAAAGTATTATGAAATCCTTTTTATTTCTAAAGTACCACTTGATGGTGTTATTTTCTTTGTTTGTTTTTGTTATGAAAGTGCCATTTTTATCATCCATTATCGTCTTCATCATTTTCAGGGAAACCTGGAAGTTTTGATATTCCTTATAAAGCAAAAGCGCATTTAACTCTTTCTTTCTTTCAGTCCGTCAGTTTAAAAAAGTATGAGATTTTTTAACGATTATGTAGCAGTTGTAAAATTTCGCAACCAGCTAAGATGCATATATAGAGCAATTTTTTACTATTGCTACGAATATGTCAACGACGTTACCATGTTGAAAGCACCAGTTCCCATAGATCACCGAAGTTAAGCAACATTGGGCGCGGACAGTACTTGGATGGGTAACCGCTCAGGTACACCGCGTGTCGTTGGCATCTTGGACCGGTTCGTAACGATTCGTCTTATATCCGAGTAATAAATTTCAATAGTTTAGTTATTATTATTGCGAATACGCATACATAGTTTAAAATTGAATATTTTGACCGGTCCGTAGTTCAGTGGCAACACTTCGGACTCGTAAATGGAAGGTTGTGGATTCGGATCCCGGCGGAGCACAAAAATATACCATTTATATTTCGAATGTGCTCTTCGCTGTGTTGAAAAATTCATAAACCTTTACCAAAGACCGGTCACTGAAAGGTCCATCCAACCTTACAACAACTGGGTCTTGCTTGAGAATTGGCGCTTTCTACAGCGACGACCAAGCTCGCAGAGGACTCTTGAGGTGTGACACACACAAAAACAGCGCTCACCAAATAAATCATTCTATTATTATTATTATTATGTTATATTTTGTGCTCCTTGACTGATAGGTTGGTACGAGGCTGACCACCCGTGCTGTAAAAATCGATTCACTTTTGCCAATGCCACCCCGGTTCAGGGAACGGCGGCAGGAGTTGCAAGGTTTATGTCCATGTGAGGTTTTCTTTATTTGTATGCACACATGCAGAATGTGTAGGCGCGAACCTACATGTGCCTGTCTGTGGGCATGCATTTCATATGAGCCTTAAATGCTTACATATCCTTGCAGCTTAGATTATAGATTATAGATAGATTATGTAATTGTGTGCTTTGTTTGTATGTTTGATATTAGAGTGACTTTACTGGTTGCTAGGTTTCCTCAACGCGCCCAGTTTAAACTTGGCCTTGTCACCTACAAAGCTCTCCATGATGCAGCTCCTCTCTACATCCAAGCGTTGATTGTTCCAAAAGTCCTGGGCTCAGGGGAACAAACACTGAGATCAGCAGAGGACGGAGCGGAAACCCTGCTAAATGAAGCTATAAGGAAAATTGCCACTGTTTTCGGAGACCGTGCTTTTGCGGTGGCCGGCACTGTGACCTGGGATCAACTGCCACCAGAAATTTGGAGGTCCAGAACGATTGAAGAGCACAACGATTGAGACATACTTTTTCGCCCAGTAAACTACTAAGCGTCCTTGGAGTGACATTGAGTCACGAAACGGCGCTGATAAAGAAAACATCATCAGCATAATCATGATCATTGATAGTAAAGTATGTGAAGTCTCTATAGAAATAAATATAGTTAAGCTACATACTTATGTATTTTGCATTTTTCGAGATTGCGTGAGTGTTTGATGGGATGTTTTAATAAAGTCTCGCATGTAACGACTCTCAAAGATTCGAGAATGATCTTTATTCTTGCTATAAAAAGAGTACCAAAACTCGGTAGCTTTTGAAATGTCAATCGACCGTCGCGCTGTATTAGTGTAAAGTCACTTGGGAACCGAATCTGAAATAAGTCGTAAAAAAATAAATAACTAATATTTTGATTGATTGTTGTACAATATCACGCAGAGCAATTACTGGAATTTCGAGTTTCTGAATCGTTGCGTCTGGAAGTAAGGGTGCTTCATTCCGCACAACCAGCAAGACGAACAATAATATTATTATTAGTGATCAAGTGGAGTACTAGGGGGTTGTGAAGGTTGCTAGGGCCGCGGGCAATCTGCTGAGGGAGCTTGTTGTGCCATGGGGTGATCCCAAACTTGAGACGTCTACATCTCGCTAAGATGGGGTGGTAATCATTTGAGAATGTCTCAAAATTTGGTGTTTAATCATCTCGTTTTAAACTTTTCTTGTTTAAACAATAATAATATTGGGGTGTTTGATAGCTCAACTAACAGAATGCTTACTTTTTAAGTAGCCTAGGGTTCGTTTCCAAATTTGAGACGTCTACATCTCGCTAAGATGGGGTGCTCCTTATTTGAGTATGTCTCAAAATTTGGTGTAAGCCATATTGTTTTTTATATTTTCTTGTTCAAAATGTAATAATATTAGTGTGTTTGGTAGCTCAATTAACAGAATGCTTGCTTTTTAAGAAGGCTAAGGTTTGATCCCAAATTTGAGACGTCTACATCCCGCTAAGATGGGGTGGTAATCATTTCAGAATGTCTCATAATTCAGTGCTTAATCATCTCATTTGGAATTTTCGTTTTATAACAAATATTTCAAAAAGGGTCGTCAACAGCTCAGTTGGCATACTGCTTGTTTTTATCCCCAGGGGCTACGGTTTCATTACCCTTTGAAATCCTTAAACTTGAGACATCATCGGTCGGAAAGTATTCAATCGTGAATATCTCATATTGTCGTGTTAAATAGTCTCGCTTTGTATTTGCTTGAATTGCGCAAAGAATAGTTGAAAAAAGGTGATCCATAGCTTAATTGGTAGAACGCTTGCTTTCCATGCCAGAGAGATGATGATGATGGATGATTTATTTCCGGTGGCGCCATTTAATGATCACAGACCATCTCAAGGGCGCCGTGGCTCTTCGAAAACAGGATTTTGTCAAGTCCTCTTCTGAAGGCGATGGTGGGCTGGTCAGAGCGAAGGTCGACAGGCAGCTTATTCCAGGCAACTGGCCCGGCTACCCAAAAGCTCCTGTCCGCAAAGTTGGATGTGTTTGCTCTCATTGGTTCTTCTTCTTCTTCGTGTCAGCTTCAAACCGTATTGGCCCAGTAACGAGCAATGCCTACAGCTCTTTGGTTTCCCGCAAAGAGATCGTCCATGAAGCAGCTTGTTGGAGAGGAGGGACAACACCGCAGGTGCTCCATAGTTTGCTGAGCTCCACACTCACATAGTGTAGAGTCCCAGAAATCCCCAGGTCAACATGTTGGCTCGGGCTCTTCCAACACTGGTCCTCAATCTGTTCATAGATTTCCACACGGGCCACTCGAGGTTCTTTCCTGGAGGTATTGGTTATTTGATCCTGTAGACAGCAGTAGAGACAGAGCGCAGTGGTTGCCTTGAGAGCTAGGTTTCGATCCCAAAACTTTACACCTTGCTAAGATGGGGTGGTAGTCATTTGAGAATGTCTCATAATTGGTGTTAATCCCCTCGTTTTAATTCTTTCTTGTCAACCTTGCCGGTATTTTATTTAACGGGAAATCACTTGCAACACCCTCGGGGAAATTAGAACCCGAGTTCTTGACATGGAATGCAAGCACTCTAACAACCGAGCTATCGACCGAACCATATTATTTATTTGACCTAAAATTATTTGACAATCACCCTATCTCTGACTAATTTAATGCGATGTACCGAACCATATTGTGTTTTGCATGCAAAAGGTTTCCTTGGAATATTGTTTGATGATATCCCAAGTATAAAACAATTAGTTAACACTCAACCATCGCGTAAATTGAATTCTCTATGCAAAAAATAAAAGCGCTTCTAGTGAGTGTTTTACTTTACACGTATTTTTTCTGTTTACTCGATGGCTGCGTATTTGCACAATAGTTACTCGGAGTAAAGTACATCCTAATGTCACATACATGTAAATGTGGGTTCAGAAGAAAATCAAAGCTCTAATTTATGGGAGAACGACAAACTTTATCGTAAATTCTCCATACAAAGCAACCATATGTACATACAAAGGTAGAAAATTGGAATTCAATTTATATAGTTCAATACGTTACTCGTACTTAAACCAAATAAATAAATATTTACTGTCCGGTCGATAGCTCATTTGGTGCATAGCTTGCATTCCATACCGAGAGCTCGGATTTGAACCCCACTGAGTGTGTCAGACATGGTTGTTTCGTTTCAGTGTTTATTTCAAACCCGAAATAAAATAACGGCAATGCTTACTAAGTCCTCACCAGAAATGAGTACCAGTCCCAGCCAGGTCCATCAAGCCTTACAGCAACAGGGTTTTGCTTGAGAATTGGTGCTTTTTATAGCGACCAACAAGCTCGCAGGGGACTCTTGAGGTGTGATTCACACAAAAACAGCACTCATCAAACTAATATTATAGATAAAAAATTAAGATTAAAAAAACTACCCACATGATTGACATAACTGCGTCATTTTCTTTCAGTATTTTTTTTAAGAAATCCTGTGCGGGAGACTCCCAAGATTCTCGAGACTCTAGGGGTCTATGACACTTGTTGTGGTGCCGCAGAAGTGTACGAGCTTGGTCGTCGCTACAAAACGCCAATACTCAAGCAAGACCCAGTTGCTGTAAGGCTGGATGGACCTTTTTGGTGACCGGTCATTGGTAAAGGTTTTATAAATTTTTCAACCCAGCGAAGAGCAAGTTTGTAAAATATAAATGGTATATTTTTGTGCTCCTCCGGGATTTGAACTCACAACTTTCCCATTCAGAGTCTGTAGTGCTACCACTGAGCTACGGACCGGTCCCAAAATTGCTATGCTAACGTTGACAAAACCAAGATCTGAAAGTAAAAAAAATTGCAAGTATACAAAGTGTATAGTAACTTTCAATTATCCATCACTTAATATCCCCCTTATGTTCACTCATACCTCCCGTTTCTCTCCACATCCCATCTCGTAGATTTTCCCTCCTGATTGCTCCATTAAAGCAATCAACGTAACGCAGTTTTTAAACGCTGAATATTTAAATCTACAGCCTCGTTTAAAACGCTTGCTAACGATCTCTCACACCTTGTTACGTGGTTACGTTATTTTCCATAAGTTTATTATTATTATATATTTTTTAATAAAATAGATTTGTGAAGAGGAATGCAATTAACCAACCTATTCTGCCCGGCCAGAAACAGGTATTCTAAATCTAAATCTAAGCTGCAAAGATATGTATCATTTAAGAGTCATATTAAACTCATTCCCATAAGCAGACATGTATAAGTTTGTGCTAACACATGCCGCATGTAGGTCTACAATATTAAAACCCATTCTCAAATGAACATAAGCCCTGCAACTCTTGCCGACCTTCCCTGAAACAGGGGTGACATTGGCAAAGTGAACTTTTTTTTACAGTATGGTTGGTCAGCCCTATACCAACAAATAAGTCAAGAAATACAAACAATTAATTACATTTAAGTATCATATCAAATAATAATTCATTATTGTGTATTTTTATAATTAATTCATTAATTAATAAATACCCAAAAAAATTCCATTCCTTGACTTATAGGTTAGTATGAGGCTGACCATCCACACTGCAAAAAAGTGGTTCACTTTGGCAATGCCCCCCGTTTTTCAGGGATATTCGGCAAGATATGCAGTGCCTGTGTTCATTTAAGATTAGGTTTTTATGTTGTTAGTCCACATGCGGCATGTGTAAGCGCCAACTTATACATGTATGCTTTTAAGAATGCATTTAATAAGAATTTTAAATCTAAAATATTATTATAGATTATAGATTACAGACCTAGCGCAAAGGGCGTCAAGTCCACACGTCCCACACCGCTCCCCGAGAGGTAAAGTTTGTTGGGCCGCGCGTTTAGAAGTTGCCTGACAGGCGCGCCGCCCGAGGTAAGCCGGGAACATTTGTTTCACATAAATAAACCTTTCGTGTTCCCAGACTCTTCTGCCGGCAGGGAAGACAAGCCTGATCCACAGTATTACACTCACTACACTGTCCTTGTGGTGTGTGAAACCTGCTTACTTTTACAGGTAAGATCCGTGCACCAACTCGCTCCCCCAGTTCTTGTTTGCCGTATAGATCAATTTTGTCAAATATGACTTTTTAATGCAGTCGAAACGAAGACTAGAAGCTTTCGAGATGTGGTCGTATAAAAGGCTTCTAGAAATTTCCTGGAGAGACCACACCACAAATGAGGTGGTTCTCCAGAGAATCGAAGGAGGAAGGCACCTGCTCAGGACTTTGTCCGAAAGGCGAGCAAGATGGATCGGCCATGTAATGCGACAAGAAGGTCTCTTGCATGCCATAATGGAGGGGATGACCGAGGGGACCAACTCTAGGTGACGGCCACGCCAAGAGTACCTGGAGGACCTGCTGGTGGACGTGCGCTGCTCAACATATGCAGACCTAAAAAGAGCCGCACAAGACAGGGAGGAATGGAGAACAAGAATAAAAGATATTGCTGCAAACCAATCCTAGGATTGAAACAGAAGAAAAATAATGCAGTTGTCTTGAGAATCAAATTTTACACAATCAGAGCTAAGATAAAACGTTAAACTCGATAATGTGAGAGTTGCTTTAAATATTTTTTAAATCAATTTCCTGTTTTCATAAGACACATTGGTCCAGTACACATGCAAACATTGCTCATGTAAAATTAGCTTAATAGTCTATACGGCAAACAAGAACTAAGGCAGCAAACTATCTCAGTTGAGGTAGTAATTTTCCAGCTCGCTAGAGGCCTTGTATTAATTTCAAGTGAAGGTTGAGTACTACCTACGAAGAGAGAGACTACCTACCGACGCTGACAAGCTGACGGTAGAAGCTCTCTGTAAATAAAAAAAGATTTTGACTGGTGGTTCTTGCGTGTTTCATAGTTTATATAGTTTAAAGTGTCGGCCAATATATGCCACAACATCTGTATCAAATTGAAGCTGGACTGTTTTGGTGTTCATGTGTTTTTTGTGAATCGTAAATTTTGATAAAATTATCTATTATATCATTGTGCAGAGGTGGGTACTTGCGGCGGCGAATATTATTGTGAGAGAATATTTATATTGCCGCTGCATCTACAAGAGGTACCTACGTCCGATTGACAACTGTGTCGGCATGCGTCGAACGTTTGTGTGTGTGTAAGTGTGTGTCTGGTACCTGTGCATGTCGCTACAAAACACGTTGGTACATACAGTGCGCGTCTACTCAGTGAAACAACTCACTGACATTTTTGCGGAATTAAAGCCGAACTCTACCAAATTCAACACATCATCATGGCCACGTTTAATACTCCGACGACGCAGAAGAAGACCGGGGAAGAGAGGTGGACAAAGGTTGTGCTACTCAGCACGGCCAGCGCCGCTTCTTTTGCCAGCGCAGTTGTGCAATGATGAGGAGCGTGCTACCAATGACCAGCCTTCGGTGGGACCTCCACCCTCGAACTCCCTGCCGACTGGCAGCGGAGGAAGACATCGGGAAGCATTGGAGAAGACAGTGAAACTGGGTTGCTGGAATGCGCGCTCTATTGCAAATAAGATTGTTGAAATTGACGACTTTTGTAAGAGCCATGATCTTGACATCCTCGCCCTAACAGAGACATGGCATGAGAGTCACGACTCTGCATCACTGAGAGCATTGCGCGCTTTAGGATACACGACGCTTGAGGAAGCACGGGCAAGGCCGCGCCGTGGTAAAGGAACAGAGAGCATCTCTTGGTACAATCACGGCGGTGTGGCCTTGCTGGTACGTTCGGGATTTCGTGTGGAGAAGATCAAAATTTTCCCCACGACGTCTTTTGAGTGCCTTGTGTGTCGAGTGTCTTCGAGTGCGGCTCTCACTGTTGCTGTAGTTTATCGTCCGGGCTCCAAGCCTGTAACGGCTGAATTTTTTAGGGAGTTCCGGGAACTATTTGAGACTCTTGTGACGCGCAACGAGATGTTTCTGGTGGTCGGGGATGTCAACGTCAGGCTTGAGCGTGGAGACGACACTAACAGTGTGGCTCTCACCGCCTTGTTAGCGGACTATGGCTGCAGACAGTGGGTTGGCGCACCAACTCATGATGCGGGTGGCCTACTGGATGTAGTTATAGCCAGAGAGGAGGACGCACCTTCAGAGACGAAGGTAGTAGATATAGGTTTGTCGGACCACAGATTGGTGACATCTAGCCTTAATGTGGGACGGCCTGTTCCTGTTTATAAGAGCATAACCTCTAGGTGCTGGAACGGGTTCGATCTCGAGATCTTTAAAAAAGATCTTTCTGTTTCACCAGTCTGCTGTCCGGAAACCTATGTCTCAATGCAACCGGACGAGTTAGTAGACTTGTATAATAAATCCTTGGGCGATTTGATTGGGCTGCATGCTCCAATCAAATGTAAAGTAGTCAAAGAGCGAAACAGTGCTATCTGGTTTGACAATGAATGCCGTACGCTGAAACGCAATATGCGAAAACTAGAGCGAAATTTTAAAAACGGTAAGCCAGGTAGCACTAGGCAATCATGGATTGACGCTCAAGGTGTGTACAGGTCTGCTATTCTCCAGAAGAAATCCGATTTTTATTGTGGAAAGATTGCTGAGGCAAAATCCCCTCAGCAGGTGTGGAAGCTTCTGGAGAACTTGTCTGGGAGTGCTCGGGCTGGTGTAGGTTTGACGTCGACTGCTTGCGATTTTGCCACGTATTTTGAAAACAAAATACCTCAATTGCACTTTACTTGGGTTGCAGGTACTTCTGTCTCAAGGATTGGAAGTGCTTCGCGACTCGAAGTATTTGATTTAACTGACATAGATGAGGTGTGTCAGATCGTGGTAGGATCGCCAAACAAGCAGTGTGGCCTTGACCCTGTACCAGTCTGGGTACTCAAAGAATGCATCTTACAGCTGGCTCCATTTATTGTTAAGGTAATCAATGGATGCCTAATGGATGCCACTGTTCCTCCGTCTTTGAAGGTAGCACACATCACGCCAATCCTTAAAAAGCCACAATTGGATCCCGGTGATCCCTCAAATTATAGACCTGTGTCAAATCTGCCATTCTTGTCGAAGGTGCTGGAGCGGATTGTCTCGCGGCGGTTGGTATCCTATCTGGATGCAAGCGGCTTAATGCCTAAGAGGCAGTCTGCATACCGGAAATATCACTCAACAGAAACCGGTATGCTCATGCTTGTATCGGATATGATATCAGCTGTGGAGTGTGGTAATCTAGCCTTACTGGCGCTTCTTGATATGAGTGCGGCCTTTGACACAGTAAGTCACCCAATTCTTATTGAGAGATTGGAGGTGTCATTTGGTTTGACCGGAGGGGCTTTGGCGTGGTTTTCTTCCTATCTGGTGGAGCGCAGACAGGCGGTGCGTATTTGTGATAGTGTTTCACCTACCTACTCGCTGTCTTCCGGGGTCCCACAGGGCTCTGTGCTGGGTCCGATCCTTTTCATATTGTATACTGCTGAGATTGAGAGTATTGTTGAAAAATGGGGCCTCATCGCACACTCATATGCAGATGACTGGCAAATATACTCTCATTCTCGGCCAGACATGGCTGAGGACCTCAGTTGCAGGGTCTCTGGGTGTATCGCGGAGGTCGGTGGGTGGATGAGTAACAATGGCCTAATCTTAAACATGGATAAGACGGAGATACTCTGGGCAGCCACATCGAGGCGTGACCACCTTCTGGTGAATAGAGTACCACTCTCCATAGGAGGTAAGCTAATCCAGCCTTCTGATTCGGTAAGACTTCTAGGAGTCTTACTGGATCGTAACCTGACACTGGATAGGCAAATAGATGCCACAATAGCTTCTTCTTTTTTTTCGCTTCGCCAAATAAAGGCAATAAGAAAATGTCTGCCGTCAGATGCGGTTAAGACCCTGGTGAGTGCGTTTGTGATGTCTCGGATTGACTATTGCTCGACGCTTTATAGTGGTCAGCCGAAGAAACAGTTTAATCGCTTTCAATCTGTGTTGAATTCGGCAGCAAGACTCATATTCGGGATTCCCAAATTCGCTCACATCACCCCGCTGTTAAAAAAACTTCATTGGCTTCGTTTCCCGGAGAGGGTGGTCTTCCGTGTTTGTTTAATGGTATATAAAGCCATCAATGGCTTGGCCCCACCTTATCTGGCTGATATGATTTCACCTGTTGAAATGGGTGTTAGGAGGCAGACACTCAGATCTGCGGGTGATGGAGTAGTCAATTTGGTTCAGCCGCGCCGTCAGATTCGTACAAACTTCGGAGACCGCGCTTTCAGTGTTGCGGGGCCGGTGGAGTGGAACAGACTGCCACCCGGAGTGAAGAACTCCAAATCTGTGGGTGTATTTCGAGGAGCACTCAAGGCACACTTGTTTAGAAAGTCTTATCCATGATCGGAGAGGGCCCTTGAGGTGTGACACACACAAAAACGGCGCTCTCTTATCATGTGTAATTTAAAATAAATCAGCCTGTTATTATTATTATTATTATTAAACCTTGCAATAAGTAGGTAACGAAAAATTAAAACATTTCTGACTCTCTTGATGAGATTCAAGCCCGAGCTATCGGCATAAAATGCAAGCATTCTACCACTGAACTATCTAGCCCGTATTCAACGCGCTACAGGAATTAGTAAAAATATAAAGTTTTTTTCAGCTTCTACGCGAGAGGTGCAATATGTACTGTACTGTATCCTGCCGCCGTTCCACTAGGGGTGGCCGGTACCTCCGCAGATGCGCCTCCACTTTTTTCTGTCCTTACAAACCACTTTCATTTCCTCAATATTCATCACCTTTTTCATACATACTCGCTTCTCTTATTCTCACTCTGCAGGTTCCATTCTTTCGCAATCTCACCTATTTGGTCTGACCATTCTTTCCTCGGCCTTCCCTTTCCGCGCTTTCCTCCTATATGTGACCAGCCATATTAAATATAAACAAGACGTTGTAATTAACATTCTTCAAAGCCCAGTCGATAGCTCAGTTGATAGAATGCTTGCTTTCCGTACCGAGAGCTGGGGTTCGATCCACACCGAGGGCGTGAGAAATGATTTTCGGTTTCGGTGTTGATTTCAAACACAAAAAAATACCAGCAAGGTGTACTCAGCCCTCACAAGAAATGAGAACCGGCCCCTTCGGGAGCTGGGAAGCCTCCTATTCAACTGAAGGGGTTAGCGTGAGGCCGGCCCGCTTACGAGTAAAAATAAATAGGTTCTACTCGCCACATGCGAAGCACTTCGGCGATAACGCGGCAAGAAGTAACACTATATGTGTAGCTAAGTGGCGTTGCGCTTACTCTTTTTTTTTTTTAAGAAATCCTGTGCGGGAGACTCCCTAGATTCTAGAGACTCTAGGGGTCTATGACACTTATTGTAGTGCCGCAGAGGTGTACGAGCTTGGTCGTCGCTACAAAGAGCCAATACTCAAGCAAGACCCAGTTGCTGTAAAGCTGGATGGACCTTTGGTGACCGGTCATCGGTAAAGGTTTATGATTTTTTCAACCCAGCGAAGAGCAAATTTGAAAATATAAATGGTATATTTTTTGTGCTCCGCCGGGATTCGAGCCCATAGCCTTCCCTTCCGCATACCACTGAGCTACGGACCGGTCAATTTGTCGTTCTCAAATTAAACATTGCCTCTTTCATTTGATTCTTTAATTGATATTTATTCTTTCTCACTTTATTCTTTCATATTTTATTCTTCATGCATCTAGCAATATGTAAAGGAACTCTTCCAATGGCAGACAAAACAGACTCACCTAAACGTCGGTCTTTAAACACGAGCATTAAGGTGGATCGAAATCGTTTTTTTGGGAATTTCGATTTCGCGTTATTGACAAAAGCTGCTCTATATCAATACAAACAATAAATTGTACTACCATTAGGTCGAAATATTTGATCTTATACTGCCCCAAAGACTTGAAAAGTTAATAAAAATCATAAAAACTGCTATATACTTAACTTTTTTTTTTGTTTATTAAAAAAAAAAAATTGAAGTATAATGAAGTTCAAATTTAAGCACAAAGCATGATTTTCTATAAATGATAGAAAAAAGACCCTTTTATGGCAAAAAAATTAAGAAATGGCAATCAACAGAAGTCTAGAAAAAAGTGATTTTAAGAGAATTGGTAATCTTTCTTTAAATTGAAAAAAGGCATTATTTGTCGTGATTCCAGGTTTGTTTTAATGAATCCATCTCTTCTGATAAGACCGCAAACAGCAACTGAAGTTTCTGTTACAATTTTTACTAATTTTTCAGTGGCTAACGTGTAGCAAGGAAAACCCAAATGGCTTGAGATTAGTTCGTCAACAAGCAGTGAATTTTCTTAACAACGTGATGTTAATTCACCGTTAATAAATTTTGTGACAGAGGGCTTGGTGACATTATTTTCGTGCCAGTTTGTAAGGTTTTTTATAATTGTTTGCATCAAAATCAAGTTTTGGCCGATCGTAGTTCGAATTCTCAAAATTGTTTCCTGTCGCGTTTCAATATTCTTCACAAGGCTAGAACTCATAAAAAGACAAAGCAAGCAAGATGTTTTTTGGATGATTAAAATATACATTTCTCTGTATAACAGGATGTAGTATCTGCTTTAAATTATCTGTCAAATATCGCGACAGCTAGATTGTCTTGTGTAAGTGTCTAGCACCATTAATGCAATGTGGTTAGTTTTGATGTAAGACCACATAAGAGCATCCACTTTCATTATATAATTGATAATATTAACAGCTCGTCAGATGGTTAAAAAAAAAGAACATAAAGCCGTAGTATTCTGTGAGCCATCTTGAATGCACTAGTTTTCCAGGGTTTCTTTTTAATAAGCTTTGAGAACAATATCCAGACTTTATCGTTATTCTCCGTCCAATAGGTAGATCACATTGGATAGTTAGAAACGAGACTATTGGAAGCTCTTCACAACTTTTTAATACCTTTTCTATGGGTTCAGAGTAACTTCTTGGTCCACTTGTACAACCATCAATATATTCAAATAATTGGCGCGGCAGTTCGTTGGCATGGAGTTGACAAATACACCACTGCAGCGGTTTTACTAGATATTTTAATTTTTTTGAAATAAATTTACCAATTCCATATGTATTAACAATAGTTCTATCACGTCTGATTACAGCAAAAAAGATGACATTGATATCTTTACTCATTAAAATATCCATAATTTTTCTTGTTATTATTGCTGCTTTTTCAGTGCTTAAAGAAATATGACCAATGTACTGTGACCTTGAGCAGAACAAGAACAGCTACAGCCTTATTGGAAATGTCTAATTTATCCACAGGTTTTTCCAGTATGCCAAGGTCAATATTTTTTAATGAATATGAATACGAAGTTTGAGGTAGCGTTCTCTGAAGTGCTAGTTTTTCTATTACTGTTGAAACTGGTTGTTGAGAGACATCAGTTGATAGGTCAGACAGATTGGGCAATAAACTTGTAGCTTTTTCTTCGCATGGTTCATATTTCTGTTTCCGGTTCAGCTTATTTTTAATTTCCCGCAGCAGTTTTCAAATCAACACTCCTTATGATCATTCATCTTTTGGTTCTTTGATCAATCAGAATATTTTTCAGTTATCGGTACTTTAAGATGTTTGGCATAGTTAAATGAAGCCAATCTGTTGCATTAACACGCTGATATATTAAAAATACACTTAGGATCTCTCGTAAATTTGTATGTGCAAAAAATATGAGTAGCGTACAACTATAGTTACATCTCTGAGAGCACCGAATTGGTGACGCGCATCTGCGCGGAGTAACAAAGTTAGGGGGTGCCTCCACCCACCCCTCTCAAATTACAAGATACCAAACACGTAATGATAACTTTTTCATTAATTTTAAAGAAAAAAAATTATATTTCGTTTGATTTTATCTAATACTTGATTTTTAAACACAGGGGTAAAAATGAATAGTTTTATGTATTTTTGTAATTTTTCTGATGACTTGGGGCAGTATAAATAATTAATATTTTGATAAGATTTTTTTTTATATTAGATACTCACCCCATAGAGCAACTGTTCTGCACAACGCAATTACGAAAAAAATATTTTTAATTTTTTCCATACATACAGCGATCCACCTTAACGAGCATTCATATAATATTATTATTAGCACTTTGTGTGTTGCCGCACTGCACAATCCGCTCGGTTTGCCAAAAACGTCAACTTCGCAAATTTAATTTTATGCTATTGTTGATATTTTAAATGCACCATAGAGTTGGGTTTTCAAAGTGGCAACGTTAACATCCAAAACAACATAATTTAAAACCTAATTTCATTGTTTTTTTTTTGTGCAACAACACAATATTTATTTACTTTTTTTTAATGGAAATTATTGAATTTTAATAATGCGAATCTATTTAAAACATTTTATTACACTTTTAACTTTTCACGCTATCTTTTAGTTCATGAATAATTGCTCTAGTTATCATGTAAATTTACGAGATTATGTATAAATACATACCAATCGTATATTTCTTGACTCAAAGGTTCCTTGACTTATAGGTTGGTATGCGGCTGACCATCCAAGCTGTAAAAAATGGTTCACTTGCCAATGTAGCCCTTGTTTCAGGGAAGGGCGGCAAGAGTTGCAGGGTTATGTCATTTGAGAACTGGGTCTTAATGTTGTAGGTTTACATACATCATGTGCAACCGCAAACTTATACGTGTCTGTTTGTGAAAGTGGATATAATGTGAATGTGGATATAATGTGAAATGTTACATATATTTTGCAACTTATATTAGATTAGATTAGATGTGAATCCCCAATGTGACATATCTTTGCAACCTAGATAACATAGATTAGATTTTTTTTTTTTTTAAGAAATCCTGTGCGGGAGACTCCCTACATTCTAAAGACTCTAGGGGTCTATGACACTTGTTGTAGTGCCGCAGAGGTGTACGAGCTTGGTCGTCGCTACAAAGCGCCAATACTCAAGCAAGACCCAGTTGCTGTAAGGCTGGATGGACCTTTGGTGACCATTGGTAAAGGTTTTATGAATTTTTCAACCCAGCGAAGAGCACATTCGAAATATAAATGGGATATTTTTTATGCTCCGCCGGGATCCGAATCCACAACCTTCCATTTACGAGACCGAAGTGTTGCCACTACGGACTACGGACCGGTCCAAGATTAGTTACCTATGGTCTATTTATTTGATTACATTGTACGTAACGATTATGAAAAATCTACGTTTGAACCAAATCTGGATTCCCTTCTAACTTTTGATTCACACACACACACCACGACACACACATCATCGACCCGGATGACAAAATTTGTCTGTTCCATAAATCCGACGACCTGACAGGCACATCGACGCGGCGAGCAAAAAAGAGTCGGGACTGCACGCGCGTCGGTCGCAAAGTTCCGCTAACGGTCGCCAAGATTAATGCACGATTAAGTTAAGCCCTATTCCCGCGATAAATCCCGGCGCCCTTGTGGTTATGACATTTATACATTCGGGTCGTAAGGGAGTTGGCAAAACGATTGCTGCGCTACGCACCCGTACGGACTTGCTCCCCCTCGAAAACTTGCGGTGAATGTTTTACCTATGTTAATGTTATCTGTAATCTGAGTCTCAATCTGTAAGTTAAAGTTAAACAAAGCTACACGTGTATAGTAACTATTTGCTTGCGTTATCCCCGAAGGAGTCGCATGTGGTGATTTGGTACCGATTTACTTTCAGTTGAATTGGGAGTTTCTGAGATCCCGGGGTGCTGGTTCTCATTTCTTGTGAAGATTGACCTTGTCGGTATTTATTTTAGGTTTGAAATAATAAACACCGAAATGAGAAATCATTTCTGAAACCCAGCGAAGAATAAGACCCAGTTGCTATAAGGATGAATGGCCCTTTGTCGACCGGTCTTTGGTAAAGGTTTATCATTTTATTTAACCCAGCGAAGAGCATATTTGAAAAATTTTAAAAATGGTATATTTTTGTGCTCCGCCGGGATTCGAACTCACAACTTTCCATTTACAAATCTGAAGTGCTACCACTAGACTACAAACCGGTCATTAATAATAGTAATAATAATTTTTGTTTCTTCATCTTAGCAGACTTTCACAGTCCATTCTTGGACCTAGGCCTTCCCTAATCATGCCCATTCTTATCTAGCAGCTGCTGTGTTCAGCCATTCTCTGCCTGCAGTTCTCTTGATGCCATCCAGCCACCTCAGTTTGGATTTTCCCACTCCCCAGTTGGGCATCCTGAGTCACCACTGGATAATTCTTTTCGGCCACCTATCATGGACCAGCCCAGCGCAACTTTAAGCAGGCCACTCACTGTATGACATCAGCGACACCAGTGCGTTTGCGGATCTCCTGGTTTGGAACCCTGTCTCTGAGAATGATTCCCAGCATATTTCTTTCAATAGCTCTTTGGCACATCCTCAGTACGTTGACGCTTTTATTAGTAAGCATTTACAATACACAAGGAAACCTTCCCCGTAGCAACCTGACCGTAAGACGCCAGAACATTCTTGTCCGTATCAACCTGCTCGACTGAACATCATAAAATATATCGAATTATAGCATTTCAATAATATTATATATTATCCTCAACAAATAATTTGGTATCAGGTCGACCGCTAATACGGTATAATTGGATAAATCAGAGGTATTTGTTATTTCCAAAGGTAAAAATATTATACCAAAAAAAACTTCCATTAATGTACAGGCCGCACGTATTTTGGCAAAGCAAATATTTGTTCGCATTGATTACGGTTATCTCGTTTTGTAACCTATATTCCATTCTCCGTATAGCCCATATAAAATTTGATAGCGTATGTATTGCATAGTACTATATTGGTGTGTTTTCACATACAATAGTTTTGTTTGTTTGTACCGAAAAATCTGCGTGCAAAACAATTACCTATTGGTTTCGAGCGGATTTTTAAATTTTGTCCTATTTCTGTATAAAGATATAATAAAATTTATAGTCATGTTATGTTTCAATATTCGACTGAATTGTTGTGCTTAAACTAACCCGATATTAACCAGATTTTTTATACAAACCGTTAGTTAGAAAATTTAAGCGTTAATCTAACCTATATTCGGTTGTGTCTTGGTTTTGGTAATGTGTGTAATGACAGAAGAATAACCAGACAATCCTATAGTAAGTCCAAGAAAACGTGTTCTCTCAACAGAGAGTGCTTAAATATTTACAAGACTATCAACATATCTATCAAGTTTTAAAAAACTTGTATTATACCTACGAGCTTTTCGAAAATTGTTAAAAAAATTGGTGTCTCTGCGATTAGTAGTTTCGACTGGGTCATACAATACATACGGATGGACGGACGGACAGGTTCGGCTAATTAGGTTTTTTGACATGTTTTGGTGCAAGACCACTAATTTCCGTCGAGAATTACTTATTTTGGCCTGTGAATACAAGACTTCTCACAGACTGCTATAAAGTAAAAAAAAAAAAATGTTTACTTCATGTTAAGAATTAAATATACCTTCCAATGATACAGTTGTATTTTTGTTTATGGTGTTTTTTGCTACCAACTTCATGTCAATGTTTGACAGCTGTATCCTACTTCCGTCTTCTCTCTCGAACTCTCACAACAGCAACATGCCGCTTGCTCTCATCCATTATAGTTTTTGTAATCTGGTGTAAATTTGTGAACAAATTAATTTAAAAAAACATTCTTAACAATCTTCCACAAGCAGTGCAGCAATTATTTGGGTCAATTCCACACCAGTGCCTAACCAAACCAACGGCTAAATCCAGCCACTTAGATTGCAACCAGAAAAAAAAACCTACAATTTCTCATAACGTTATTCTTGGATGCATTGATTATTATATGTTAACATTAAAATCTAAATAAAGGCAATATTTTCAGGCTGTTTCTTTGCACTCTTTCAGTACAAATAAAACAATTTTCTGATTCCATAATCGAATGACATTGTTCATTGATGATGATAATAATTTAATATAGCGCGATTTAATGAAGATTTTCACTCCAAGGGCGTTTTCTGTGCTATCGCGGCAAAATAGTGTGTCTTGAGGGATGTTTTGAGGTTTTCCCTGGATTTCGATGCTCAAACTTTCGGTAGCAGCTGGTTCCACGAAGAGGGACCCGCAACAGCAAATGCACGATTGCCGAACACAATGGTTAATCTCCTGGTTGGCTCGTTCACCAACTTTTTGGAGCCCCTCTCTGCCGAGCGCAGCGTCAGTCCTCTCTCCTGTATATCCTTTGGGTGCACTAGTTCCTGCAAGTACTTCGGCGCCATTCCTTGCAGAGCGTTGAACACCATGAGGTTCAGTTTAAAGTAAATTCTCTGAGGAATTTTCAGCCAGTGGAGTCCTTGTAGAAGTGGCGTGATGTGGCAGTACCTGTTTTGCCCGAATATCAGGCGTGCACCGGCACTCAGTACTGACTGCAGTCTCTTCAGCTGACATAGTGGTTGTGCAGCATAGATGGCATTGCAGTCGTCCACCTCAACAACAAAGGTATTGACAAGCGATTTCATAGCCTCAAGTGGGAGGCAACTCTTGACTTGCTTGAGCTGCCTGAGCTGCTTGAGCACTGACGGTTTTACTTATTTGTTTACTCAGAGTGGGACTGCTATTCAGTTGGACACCTAACAACTTGACACACTTTGATGGAAGAATGTCAGTTCCAGAGATGTGCACTGGAGAGTTGTCAATCATGTGTGCTGGTTTTTGAGTGGAGCTTGTTCATTGCATTTATAACGAATATTGAGGTTGTATTCCGTATGTAAATCCCTGGACTGTGATTGGTCGCATCTGCCGGCGCTCACAATCGCTTCATTAGTATTATGACAGATAACATGGCGGGTCAGTGAACTGCATATTCGTACACCGCACTCCATCACAGGTGGATTATTATGTGGGCGTTGACTGTAATTTACGTATATTGGAGTTATTATCGAGTATGGCAGCCATCTCTGGTGTGGTATGTCCAAGAAGTTGAGTGACCAACTTGATTCCGTGCAAAGGAGGGCAGTGAGGTTGATCAATGATCCTTCTCTGACATCCGATCTGCAGCCGCTCCAGCACAGAAGAAAAGTTGGAATGCTGAGTCTTTTTTATCGATATTACCACGGAGCTTGTTCTAATGAGCTCCATTCATTAATCCCTCCCCCTCGCATTTCAGAAAGGGAAACTCGTAGTACGACTCTCATTCATCCCTTTGCAGTCGATCTCAAAACTATGAGAACTTGGCGTTTTCATGACTCATTCCTTTGCCAAACTGCCCGTTTATGGAATGGTCTACCAGTATCTGTGTTCCCTTCCCAATTTAATCCGGTTTCATTCAAAACCAACATCAATCACCACTTCCGTGCAGCGCCTCACGACAGAACCAAGAACTCAAGCAACACCTCTGCGGCACCCTTCCAGGGTGACATAGACCCCCAAGACTCTCAAGAATTGGGGAGCCTCCCGCACAGGATTCCTTAAAAAAAAAAAAAAAATATGTGAATGTGTGAAATCAATACGCAATGGTTTGCATGGTTTTATTTTTTATTTTTTAAGAAATCCTGTGTTAGAGACTCCCTAGATTTCAGAGACTCTAGGGGTCTATGACACTTTATGTAGGGCCACACAGGTGTTTACGAGATTGGTCGTCGCTATATAGCACCAATACTCAAACAAGACCCAGTTGCTGTGAGGCTGGATGGACCTTTTAGTGACCGGTCTTTGGTAAAGATTTATGAATTTTTCAACTAAGCGAAGAGCGAATTTTAAATTGTAAATGTTCATTTGAGGTTTGATTTTTGAATTGTAAGCGCACATGCAGCATTTGAAAGCGAGAACATACAAGTGCCTGTTTGTGGGCATGCATTTCATATGAACTTTAAATGTCTTGATATGTCTTATCAACTTACATTGGATTATATTAGATATGGATAGATCATAATTTATTTGTAAAAAAATATATATATATCACAAACTCATTGTATGCTTGAATTTGTTTTTGAAACCAGATATACGTCAATAAAGTGTATTTATCTTATAACCCTTTAACAAACGCAACTAAGCTACACATATAGTGTAACTTCTTGCCTGCGTTATCCCGAATTGCATGTGGAAATTCTATTTATTTTTACGTGATAGGGGGCTGGCCTCACATCAACCGTTTTCAGTTGAAGTGGGGGTTGGTGTGAACTCCTCCCGGGGGGGGGGGGGGCTGGTTCTCATTTCTTGTGAAGGCTGAGTAAACTTTGAGATCGAACCCTTGCTCTAGGCATGGAATGCAAGCATTCCATCAATTGAGCTATCGACCTTTTTACGAGCTTGGCCGTCGTCACTACAAAGCGCCAATTCTCAAGCAAGACCCAGCTGCTGTAAGGCTGGATGGACCTTTTGTGATGGACTTTTTTTGGACCATTTAAAAGGTGTAGTTATTTTTTCAGATTTTTTTCACAGCGTGCAAAATTCACAGTGACCATAGGGTCAGAGACATTGATAAGACTTTTCATAAGCAACCCTGGCATGTGATGCTACATTTTTTTGTATCGGACCCATTCTTATGTCACATATATCACACCACAATATATTTATAAATAAAACTTTGTATAATAGTCACATTGTGGAAGCTTAAAAGCTTCTAGGGAGCTTTATCTAATCTATCTAATCTAATCTAAGTTACAAATATATGTTACATTGGGGATTCACTTCATATGAATTCTCACCAGCAGACACCTTGCACATACCGCAAGTGAACCTACAACATAAAAACCCAAATCTCAAATGGTCATACACCCTGCAACTCTCGCCGTCCTTATGATGGACTGACAAAGTATGTATACAAAGAAAGTGTGAAAGGAAAAAGAGGGAAGGGACGACTGAGAAAAGTATGGAGTGATCAAATTGAGGAGATTGTGAAAGAATGGGATATACAAAGTGAGCGTAAAAGAAGAAAATGTATGAAAAAGGTGATGGATATGAAGGAATTGAAAGAGGTATGTCAGGATAGGAAAAAATGGAGGCAACTCTGCAGAGGCTCTTTCCACCCCTAGCGGAATGGTGACAGAGTTACAGTTACAGTTACAGTTACAGTATCGAGGAAATAATAAAAATATGTGACAATAAAAACCTGATACTAATTTTGACTTTCTTTGTAACACAATAAGAGCCCTCTGACACATCATTTGTCATCGTTTGTCACATATACAGCCTAGAGCGACTGGACCAAAGATTAGGGTAAATCCAGACTAACTATACAAGCAGGATTAAAGATAAACCAGGCTTAGATAGTTTCATATACACTTGGTAACTTTCATATTGTGTTATAAAAGTGTCTATAATAATAATATTAGGATGATTTATTTGGTGAGCGCTGTTTTTGTGTGTATCACACCTCAAGAGCCCTCTGCAAGCTTGGTCGTCGCTGTAGAAAGCGCCAATTCTCAAGCAATACCCAGTTGTTGTAAGGTTGGATGGACCTTTCAGTGGCAAGTCTTTGGTAGAGGTTTATGAATTTTTCAACCCAGCGCAGAGCACATTTGGAAATATAAATGGTATATTTTTGTGCTCCGCCGGGATTCGAATCCACAACCTTCCATTTACGAGTCCAAAGTTTTGCCACTGGACTACGGACCGGTCCAAAAGTATCCTTATCTATCAACTGAACTAAGATAGGTCAATTAAAAATAAAGCAACACCTCTGTTAACTAAAACTGTTTGGTTGTAAACAATTGGAATGAGTAGGCGTAATTTATTTACTCTGGGTTAGTCGTGCGATCATCCTTAGATCGTCTGCGAGTTACCGCTAGTTTGTTGTTTTGTTTAATTGAAATAAATCTCTCTCGGGGTGAAGCTGGGCTTGTTTATTTGCCAACGGGCTATGTAAGTACTACCTACCTAGCAAAGATTGATACAATATCATTGAATACGCAGATTTGGTAAAACTCAAGGTATTATAATATATTTGAATTCTGTAAGGTTTAAATTGAGTTCATTCTCAGTCCTTGTGCAGAAAGGGTGTCTCCTGAAGACGTAAGCCACGTCGCTATCGAAACGTCTATGCAGCACAACTAAGCTACACATATAGTGTAACTTCTTGCCTGCGTTATCCCCGAAGGGGTCGCATGTGGCATTTCGGGACCTATTTTTTTACGGGTAAGGGGGCCGGCCTCACACAAACCACTTTCAGTGGAAGTGGGGGTTTCCCAGCTACCGGGGGCTGGTCCTCATTTCTTGCCAATTCTCAAGCAAGACCCAGTTGCTGTAAGGCTGGATGGACCTTTGGTGACCGGTCATTGGTAAAGGTTTATGAATTTTTCAACCCAGCGAATTAGAGCACATTTGAAAATATAAATGTTATATTTTTTTGTGCTCCGCCGGGATTCAAACTCACAACCTTCCATTCAGAGTCCAAAGTGTTACCACTGAACTACGGACCGGTCTAATGTTAATTATCTTATAACTGCAACTTGTTTCTTATTTTCTACTTGATAAAGCACTAAAAAGTGCGAAAATCCTGACTGAATGCTAGTTCCCTGATTTGACAAATCGTATATTTTTATGTTTATTGGGTGAAACTTCTCGAAGTAAGTGAACTTATTATAAAGAAGTGCTCATAAAAAAATACTACACTACAGGATTTTCACACTTTTTTAGTGTTTTCTCTCGTACCAAAAAGGAAAAAAAGGTGCTGAGACACCCATGTCAGTTATGTGTGTAACTTATTCAGTTTTGCTGCAAAAATATAAATCATTCCTTGACTTATAGGTTGGTATGAGGCTGACCACCCATACTGTAAAAAATGGTTCACTTCACCAGTGTCACCCCTGTTTCAGGGAAGGTCGGCAAAAGTTGTGGGGCTTATGTTCATTTGAGGTTTGAATTTTATTTGTAAGTACACAATCAGCATTTGTAAGCGCGAACTACACGTGTTTGTTTGTGGGCATACATCTGAGAGCTTTGAATGAGTATATCCTTGCAACTTAGATTGATTGATTGATTTAAGATGCATATTTAACGCATTCGCACAAGTAGACATGTATAAATTCACGCTAACAAATGCCACATGTGGACCTACAATATAAAAACCCAATCTCAAATGAACATAAGCCGTGCAACTCTTGCCGACATTCCCTGAAACAGGGGTGACATTGGCATAGGGAACCATTTTTTACAGTATGGGTGGTCAGTCTCATACCAACCTATAAGTCAAGGGTATATTGTGCAAATTAATGCATGAATCATTTCCAGCCTTTGACTTTATTGTTATGTCGATAGCTTAGTTGGTAGAGTGCTTGCATTCCATGCCGTGAGCTCGGGTTCGAATCCCACCGAGGGTGTAAGAAATGATTTCCCGTTTCGGTGCTTATTTCAAACCCCAAAATAAAATACTGGCAAGGTTTACTCAGCCTGCACAAGAAATGAGTACCAGCCCTCTCGGGAGCTGGGAAGCCCCCACTTCAATTGAAGTTGTTGGTGTAAGGCCAGCCCAATAAAAAATAAAAATAAAAAGGTTCATCTCGCCACATGCGACCCCTTCGGGGATAACGCGGCAAGAAGTTACACTATATGTGTAGCTTAGTTGCGTCGCCTTTAGGTACAGTATTCTTGTCTTTCTTGTCTCAGTCTTCTCTATGATAATTCAATCTCACTTTAATATACCTGTTAAATACAAAACAGCGGAAACTATTAATTTTCCTTCACGTCTGTGTTAGATGTTTGTATTTCAAAAACAATAATATTATTGGGAATGATTGAGCTGAGAGAATTTGAGGTCAAATTGTTAATAGATGTAGAATAATAGTTGGCTGTCCTAAAAGGCCAAAAATTCAAAATTTACACGGGTATAGTGTTATGTAAATAGTCAAAGTACAAATATTTTAGGTAGGTAGATAGGTATAGGAAATAATTATGTTGGTACTAGTAGTTTTTTAAATCTTCTGGATCATAATAAATATCTGTCAACGACGTTAGCCATGTTGAAAGCACCGGTTCCCATAGATCACCGAAGTTAAGCAACATTGGGCGTGGTCAGTGCTTGGATGGGTAGCCGCTCAAGTACACTGCGTGTCGTTGGCATCTTGGACCGGTCCGTAGTCCGTAGTGGCAACACTTCGGACTCGTAAATGGAAGGTTGTGGATTCGGATCCCGGCGGAGCACAAAAATATACCATTTATATTTCGAATGTGCTCTTCGCTGGGTTGAAAAATTCATAATCCTTTACCAATGACCGGTCACCAAAGGTCCATCCAGCCTTACAGCAACTGGGTCTTGCTTGAGTATTGGCGCTTTGTAGCGACGACCATGCTCGTACATTTCTGCGGCACTACAACAAGTGTCATAGACTCCTAGAGTCTTTAGAATCTAGGGAGTCTCCCGCACAGGATTTCTTAAAAATATATATATATATATCTACCGGGTAAAAATATCTACTAGGTCATAGAACAGTCTAGCAAAAATGTGTTCTACCTTCTCAGTATAAAAGGGCGCAAGTTGTTTGCACCGGAGTAGTGTCATCAAATTAGATCAGTGAACCTAAACCAGTAAAAATAAATCAAAGTGTAATGAAATTAATGAAAGTGTAAAAATAAATCTAGTTGTGTAAAAGAAATAAGTAAAAGGAAGAATAGAGTTTCATTTGTAAAGTTTCCGAACCCCAAAAATTGTAACAATAGTTTGATAATGACCGGTCGATAGCTCAGTTGGTAGAGTGTTTGCATTCTATGCCGTGAGCTCGGGTTCGAATCCCACCGAGGGTGTCAGAAATTATTTCCTGTTTCGGTGTTGATTTCAAGCGCCAAAAGAAAATACACACAAAGCCTACTCAGCCTTCACAAGAAATGAGTACCAGCCTCCTCGCGAGCTGGAAAATTTTAACTGAAGTGGTTGGCGTATGGCCGACCCACTTAACTGTGAAAAAATAGAAAAAAAAATAGTTCGACACATTCGAAACCCTTCAGGGTAACGCGACAAGGGGTTACTATATATGTGTAGATTAGTTGCGTTGAATTGCGTTTATTTTCCCAAATCCACTAATCCATAATTATTCACTACACATTTAATCCATAGCTGTGCCACGGGTCATCGTTTTTATGTAAACAAAAATTCACGTTAGGTTCTATGGATTTACTGTGTGTAAATAAACCGATAGGTTTATATAAAAATAAAATTTATTCACATTTGATCCAGGGAATTCAGAAACCATGGAGCCAGGAACGTCGTTTTTCTGTATGAAAAATTCACGTTATGTGGCGGTTGAGCCGTAGATTTGCTGTGTGTGAATAACACCGACCGATTTTTATGCAAATAAAATTTAATTTAAATGAAATTACCTTTCAGAAATTAAAAAAATTGTTGTAGGAGGACTTATAATATTCTCAAAGTCTTGCTATCGTTGCAGCCAATGTCTTCAGGAGACGTAATATGGAAGGCGTTACCAACCTGAAACAAAGAAAATGCGAAATTAATATAAATAAATTATAAAATCAATCGTGTATAAGAATAAACTTCTTCTTGGACCGGTCCGTAGTCTAGTGGCAAGTCTTCGGACTCGTATACAAGGTTGTGGATTCGGATCCCGGCGGAGCACAAAAATATACAATTTATATTTCCAAATATGCTTTTCGCTGGGTTGAACAAAATCATAAAACCTTTACCAAAGACCGGTCACTAAAAAGGACCATACAGCCTTACAGCACCTGGGTCTTGCTTGAGTATTGGCGCTTTGTAGCGACGACCAAGCTCGTACACCTCTGCGGCACTACAACAAGTGTCGTAGACCCCTAAAGTCTCTAGAATCTAGGGAGTCTCCCGCACAGGATTTCTAAAAAAAAAACATAACAACATTAGATACACATGTTGGTGGTAACCATGGAAAAAATAATATTATTTAGTAACGGCAATCTTACAAAATCAACGATCAATGATTGGTCAAAACAGTGAATAAAAACCGATTATATTTGAAAATATTTTGCTTGGTAACCATAGCAACAAGATATGTACTTATACACCAATCTTAAAAAAATTAAGCACGGCCATCTTTAAAGACCCTCGATCATTGATTGGTCCTAAAAATGAATAATAACAAATTATTATTGAAAATATTGTACTTTGTAACCATGGAAACGAATTATTATAACCAATCATAAATAACATACTGCCATCTTAACAGAACAACGATGGATGATTGGATTAAAATAAATTGTTTTTAAAAATATTTCATTTGGTAACCATGACAACTAATAATTTTAACCAATCAAAATTGCAAACGGCCATCTTGACTGACCAGCAATCGTTGATTGAAGAGAACAGGCACTTTACCCACCTCCACTCACCAAGTTCATACAACTCATGCGGAGTCGCTTCACTTGGTGATACTTCACTTGCAATGTTTTTTTGGCGGCGGAAGGCCTTCCCGTTGAAGTTAATCAGCTAAAGTTACTCTACTCAAGAAAAAAAAAAGAGGATCCTCAAATCAGGGGCTAACGCATGACTCTAAGAAGTCCCACCCTCCCTAGAACGTCGAAGTTACTGAAGCTAATGTGCCTGACGGGAGCCCTTCATTGACGTGTATCGAACGAGCTGCCATCCGCGCTGAGCGCAGTAAGTTATGGGTGTACATACGTCAATATGTATGGGTGTCGCGAGGACTGACTGAGGGCTAATGGTCACCTCTGCCCAGTCTTGAGTCCGCGGCTGCGAACTCGTACCAGGACTGGCAGAAGCGGCGGAATGCAAGGTAGTTGGCTCTACTTGCAACGAGGTCCGCGTAGCCGACCGGTCCGGAACCGGCCGGCCGGACTGCGTCGATGAGGATCTCTCGTTGAGAGTGCAGCAGAGGGCAATCCCACAGGACGTGCCGCACGTCCTGGGCAATGGGTCCGCACAAATACTCCCCTCCACCCTGAGAGATGACGCCCCGTTCTAAAAGGTAGTGCGCAAATTTCCCGTGACCAGTGAGGAACTGGCTGGTGAAGTGGTCCGGGACGAGCCACCGCGCAGCCATGCGCTCCCTGATCGACGGAAAAAAAGAGTAGATGACCTTGTCACACGATGTGACGTCCCAGTACCTTTGCCACTGTGCGTATATAGCGTCGCGAACCGAGTCCCTGACACGCTGCGTCAGGCGTCCATCCGGCGGCGGCGGGATCACCTGATGTTCAAGCTTGGCCGGGAGGCCTCGCCTGAGAGAACCGATAGCGGCGCGGTACTGGAGCTCGAGGTCGAGGGGGAGCACCCCGGCTAGGGCCGGGAGCGAGTCCGTCGCGGTGGATCGGTACGCTTTTGTCAGGAGGAGCAACGAATTCCTCTGACCGGAAAGCGCCGCGCGTCGTGCATTTCCACGCCAACACTTGTCCGCCCAGCATGACGCCGCATAAGCGGCGGTGCCGAGGAAGACCGAGTCATAGAGAATGCGGAGTGCACGACCCCGCAGGCCCCACGACGTGTTCGATAGTCGAGCCATCTTCCCGAATGCGCTATTCGCCTTCTGGGTGATGGCTTTCGCGTGCTCAACGAAGGGGAAGTTGGCGTTCAGGGAAACGCCCAGGTATACTACGGTCCGCGAGAATTTTACGCGTATCTAGGAACATTATGTTTGGGGGTCTACCGACGTCTAGCTTACCCTTGAGGAGGATAGCTTCGGTCTTGTGGAGAGCAAAGGAGAGCTTATTATTAACCCCCCAGTCTGCTATGGCGCGGAGGGCTGACTGAGATAGAGATTCCATCTCAGCACGTGATCCCGCCTCCACAGTGAGAAGCGCATCGTCCGCGTAAGCACGCACCTCGCAGCCCTGGGGGAGAGGGAGAGAGAGGAGATCATCAAACAGGATGTTCCAGAGGAGGGGCCCGAGGACTGAGTCCTGGGGGCATCCCCTGGATACATCCCTCTCAAAAAGGGTGGGGCCCGCGTCCATCGTAACGCGTCGCGCGGAGAAGTACGAAGCTATGCAGTCGTATATATTAGCCGGAATATTACGACGCCTGAGCTTCGCCAAGATCATGGGCCACCAGGCGCTATCGAAAGCGCCTGAAATGTCCAGGAGAACCGCCAGTACGTACTTGGAAGTCGATTCCCTGACCGCCTCCATGGCCGACCGGATGGCGTCCTCCGTAGAGAGGCCAGGCCGGAAGCCATACTGGCGGGCGGAAATTGACATTCCGGAAGTGGTGAGGTGGGATTCAACTCGATTAGCGATGAGCTTTTCGAGTATCTTCCCAAGGACTGGGAGAAGGGTTATGGGGCGATATGCTTTAGGGTCCGTCGGTGGTTTCGCGGTGGTTTTGCGGAGTACCTTGAGGAGGCCGACCTTCCAACAGCGCGGGAAGACTCCTTGCTGGATGCACGCGGCGAAAATGGCTTTAATGTCGTGTGGGGCTACGGCCCACGCCACCTTGACCATATAAAACCAGATTATTATTGGACATACTTTGGTTGGTAACCATGACAACCAGTTGGTTTAGCTAATCAAAAATAAAGAACCGCCATCTTTAAAGATACTGGATCGTTGAGATGTAGTTTACAAAATTAATAATATTAATATTATTTCAAAGAAAAAACAATTTTGTCGGGGTTATGGCCGCGGGGGCCAAGAGGGCTGATCTTTCTAGCGTGTTTCGAGTGGAACACGTTGGCTCGATCCCCGCTTGGGTCACTTGACTTTAACTTTGACCCTGGTTCAACAGATGTTATTGGGTAATTATTATTTAGTAATTCATTAAAAATAAACAATAATGAATTATTAAATGATGATATTAATACCTACCTGTTTCTGGCCAGGCAGAATAGGTTGGTGAATTGCATTCCTCTTCACAAATCTATTTTTTTTAATTTAAAAAGAAAAAGAAAAAAAAAAGAGAATGATATCTGCTGTGGGTATAAGTAACGCTTCTCCTGATAATTTAATAAACAGTGGGTTTTTTTCATCATTGAGTTGTACAAAGTTTAACTTGATTGTATTTTTTGTATGTACTAGAGCATTTTTTTTTTTCAATCTCTTTGAAATAATATAATGATTTTGCACAATTCGAATACCGAGATCTAAATTTAAATCTAAATCTAATCTGCAAAGATATGTATCATTTGAGATACATATTAAATGCATTCCCACAAGCAGACACGCATAATTTTGCGCTCACACATGCCGCATGTGGATCTACAATATAAAAACCCAATCTGAAATGAACATAAGCCCTGCAACTCTTGCCGACCTTCCCTCATTCGAATACTGAGATCATTAAACATTTAAATAAAAACATATTTTTCTCGTTTATATTTGAAACTTCAATTATTGTGCATACTCGTAGATATAATACTACCACTTCGAGTAGACACATAAAGGTTAATCAATATGTAAATGGCAAAATGATATTCCGCTGTAAATGTCACATTATCTTTGTGAAATTTACACGGTAATATGGTCGGCGTGGGCTGTCATTGTTAATATGCCCGTATTTCATTAAAAGATAACCACATTCTAGTGCATCGAATGGTGCAAGAGCTCTCCATGATGGCAAAACCATATACCTTCACTAGTCATGGATAGTGTTTGAACTAGGAGTCAATTAAAATTGTATTTTGCCACTCTGATTACTAGTTCCCAACGAGAATCGGTAGTTTTGTAAACAAACATACCTGAATTATCGATACCTTAAAGGTAAAACTGAATGAGGGACATATGAAGGTAACATGGGTTTCTCAGAGAAATGTTCCATTTTTCCTATTTTCTACGAGAAAAAAAACAAAAAAATGTTTGAAAATCTTGTCGTTTAGAAGAGAAAGTAGAATGTTTTCATGAGCACTTCTTTATGATTTGTATAATGACTATTAGAAGTTACACCCAATACAACGTTTTTAATCTACGATTTATCAAATCAGTGAATCAGTACTAATTTAGTTCTACCTTTGAGGTGTTGATATTTGACATCTTCTTAATTATTTTCAATATAAGAAGTATTCTTTATCTTGTTCCTCATCGCTGAAGGTTGTGACTCTTGTGGAAGCTCCAGTTCTCTCTTGACTGTGCTGCCCGTAGCTCTCCAACCAGCGAGGTGCATGATGATGATGAGTTGATGATTTCTTTATAGCGCCGTTTCGTGATGTAGTCACTCCAAGGGCGCTGGTGCAAACGATGCCAGAAACTTGCTTGTCTTCAGTGCATTCCGGAACTTTCCATGGTCCTCTAGCTCTCTCACATGATGTGGCAGGTGGTTCCAGGCCAGAGGGCCAGCAACTGCAAATACACGCTCTCCAAACATTGTGTTAACTTTTCTTATAGGTACTTTAATTCTTGATTTGGCTCCAGTCTCAGCCAAGCGCAGTGTTAGGCTTTTTTTGCCGAGGGTGACTGGTTTGATTAAATCTGCGTGTTGCTGTCTTCGCTTGATCGGTCTATCGTGTGGGGAATCTTGCTCTTCCTCTCTTTTCCTCTAAGCCACCGATCACAACCAGTTGTTTCAGGCTATCCTTATTGCCACGGATAACATGACAAAGAACTGAAGAATACATATTGGCCAAAGTCAAGCCATCCAAATGCAGCTCCCGAGGAAAAGACCCGTTGGACCCGCTTTTTGCATAACAAAAGCAGTGCTGGGTAATTTTCAATCTCTCAAGATGAACGGTTACAAAGTAAAATCGCCAACAATCGATTGAAAAGAGATGATTCAATTTGAACTATTTCGTGCTTAAAATGTACTAGTTCGTTGTTACCTCATTAGTGTGCTGGCGGAGCATATCGCACACCCCTCGCGTCATTATTTGCACTCGTATGTGAGGCACTGCATGTCGTGTTAACACAGACGGCAAGCGCGATACGGCTCGTGCGATAATTGAAAGCGATAATGTCGGTTTAAGCTGGAAGCTGTTCACCTTCCGATAATAACCGTAGCTGGAATAAACCTATGCTATATGAAGGCTCCCCTTTTGCGTATCAAATTAAGATACATTATGATGGTTTGGACATATGGAGAGAATGAAAGATAGAAGACTGACGAAGAAAGTAAACGTTGCAAGAATAGATGGATGTCGTGGTAGGGAAAGACCGAAAGAGGTATAGATGGATCAAATTTCTGAAATAGCGAATGAATGGGATATCCAGAGTCACAATAAAAAGAGAGCTTGTATGAAAAATGTTATGTCTCTGGATGAAAGGAAAGAAGTATGTAAGGACGGGAAAAAAGGGCGGCTAATCTGTAATGTTGGTGGCTTATTCATTAATAATTTTATGTTATATTTTTTGTATAGGTACCTACTTACTGACTATTTTTGTATAGATTTCTTTTGAAAGTTTTGTTTTTTTATATACTTACCTAATTTTATTTACTATTTGTATTCCTTGATTTATAGGTAGGTAGGTTGGTGGGAGGCTAACCACCCATACTGTAAAGAAATGGTTCTAATTGCCAATGTCCCTCCTTTTTCAGAGAAGGTCGGCAGAAGTTTGAGGCTTGGATTTTGATATGCTATGACAAATGCAGCATTTGTGAGCGCGGACTTACACGTGTCTGTTTGAAGGCATGCAATTTTTTTTTTATTAAAAATAGATTTGTGGAAAGGAATGCAATCCACCAACCTATTTTGCCTGGCCAGTTGTCTTCATGCGAAAGCAGAAGCTTGTGTGCATGCAACGGCATCTGTTGAACCAGGGTCGAAGTTATCGTCGCGGGATTCGAACCAGCGTTATCCGGTTCCAAATAACCTGTCTTGATCCCCGCGGCCATAAGACCGATAATGATATGAGTTTTGAATGTGTTGTATATCTTTGCAGCTTATATTATAGATTATTATAGTTTGATAAATTCATTGTACTCACTGTCTACGTATTAAGGGAGCAAAGTATTCACCAAAAAAACAGTGAAAACGAAACGAGCATCTCTAGTGAGCGATCCAGTTTCCATATACTTTTATTAAAACGCTTGTTAAAGTTGTTTTATACTTTGGTTAAATTTGTCTTTGTTAGAAGCGCGACGATCTGTCATATTTCATTGTTCTAACTGTGAATTGTTATGACGTTTCTATAAAAGCCCTTGCATAAAAACAGCCGTCATGCATTTCTATTCTTTGCAATTTGGAGTCAATTAATTAAAGCTCTACTTTTGTTTTTGACACAGTCGTAGTCTAGCGGTTAACGCTATTCACTCGAAATTGAAAGGCCGTAAATTCTTAAGGGAGCACCAAAAAATATTCGTGTAAAATAAAGTTCAATCAGTCTTCATCCTAAAAAAAACTGGGTTTCAGTTTAACAATGTTGTTTTTTATTGCAACAATCAAGCTCACGGAGGGCTCCTGAGGTGTGATTCATCCAACACAGTGCTCACCATGTTTATACGAGTAGTTTGTGTCACATCAGCTATTGTTTAAAATCGTTTATAATGATCTATGGGAGCTGGAGCTTCCGAACGTTTCGCCCATTTCTACGATGGGCTTCTTCAGCGTGATGTATGATGATGAAGATGATCTTGATGAGAACTGTGATTATTTCTTATTTAACTACATATATAGGGTCAAGTCGTTGATCTTTCGGCTGGCATTTTTGAAGTAAAACAACGCTGGTTCGATTCCCATCGGGTCCCTTGCCTGTATCTTTGGAACTGGTTCAATAGATGTCATTGGGTAGTTAAACATTCATAATTTTTATTTGTTTTTGAATTTCGTTAACATAAAAGTATCCTAAGGACTGAGAGCGTTTCTCATATACATATAATCAATACAAAGCAAGTGAAAAAAAAGTATTTTAATGTTAAAAATGTTTTTATTTGCTCATTTCTCAAAGTCACTGGTCCGCAGTCGAGTAGTAGCACTTTGGACTCGTAAATTTAAGGTTGTGGGTTCGAATCCCGGCGAAGCACAAAAATATACCATTTATATTTCCAACTGTGCTCTTCGCTGGGTTGAAAAATTCATAAACCTTTACCAAAGACCGGTCACTGAAAGGTCAATCCAACCTTACAACAACTGGGTCTTGCTTGAGAATTGCCGCTTTCTACAGCGACAACTAAGCTCGCAGAGGGCTCTTGAGGTGTGATACACACAAAAACAGCGCTCACCAAACAAATCAGCTTAATTTTTTTTGTGAATTAATGCTTCAATATAAAACTGGATAATTATTAATGAGGTTCAAAACGAATGTAATCATCCTACAAAATATTATCGTATCAATACAAAATCTTTGTTTGCCTTTTCTGTAGCGACCCGGCTGGGGGACGACACAATATTGTATATGCAAATCCACGTGCATTAATACCTGTTTCCGTCCAGGCAAAAATACGTTAGTGAATCGCATTTCTCTTCAAAAATTTATGAAAAAAAAAACATTGTAGACAAAATTGATTTAAACACAATTGTCAAATATTATGAAACGAATGCAATTTTCTCGTTTCATCCGAGAGATTTTCAAATTTTAATCCCTTTACAAATTACATCCCTCCCATTGTCGTTTGTTCGCCGCAAAAATAAAGCATACAAAGAGCAGACAAGTCAAGTGGGGTCTGCTTTGTTTGGTCGCTTTGTAATTGTATTTGCATTCCCATGCAACTAAGGCATTATAAGGAATATAACGTATTATATGCAATTTTGTACTAGAATGTGATATATTTGTTGGTTTTATACATCAAAGGAATACAATTCTAATTTTAGTCTATTTAGTTTTTCTTGTGAAACGTCTAGACAGTAAATTCTATAGCCATTTTGCTATCTTTATTTGAGATTTGGATGTTTGTTTGTGTAAGTGCAACTTTACACGGGTTTACTTTACGGGAAGGCCTTCCGCCACTTAAATATATAGCTTTGTATGAGCGTCCATGTGCTGTGGGTCCTTCTGTCACATTAAGTCTAAATCTAAGTTGCAAAGATATGTATCATTTAAGATTAATATAAAATGCATTCCCACAAGCAGACACGCATAATTTCGCACTCACACATGCCGCATGTGGACCTACAATATAATAAACGCAATCTCAAATTAACATAAGCCCTGGAATTCTTGCCGACCTTCCCTGAAACAGGGGTGACATTGGCAAAGTGAAACATTTTTTACAGTATGGGTGGTCAGCCTCATACCAACCTATTAGGCAAGGAAAACATAATAATAATAATAAAAGGATGATTAATTTGGTGAGAGCTGTTTTTGTGTGTATCACACCTCAAGAGCCCTCTGCAAGCTTGGTCGTCGCTGTAAATAGCGCCAGTTCTCAAGCAAGACCCAGTTGCTGTAAGGCTGGATGGACCTATAGTGACCGGTCTTTGGTAAAGGTATATGAATTTATCACCCAGCGAAGAGCATACTTAGTTGTAAATATAAATTGTATATTTTTTCGTGCTCCGCCGGGATTCGAACCCACAACCTTCCATTTACGAGTCAGAAGTGTTAACCTGTGGACTACGGACCGGTGGGATGATGAAATTGTTCGGGCATTTTGAAACGATTAAGGAAGTTGTGAAAGGCTGTCGCACTAAATCTGTTAGCTAGCAAATCTGACCTGCCAAGCCAAAGTTCATGTACATTATTAGCCTTTGCTGAGCTTTTGCTTAGCCTTTGCTTTGCTATGGCCCCCAGTTCCTGGCTGAGCCTTCACAAAGGAAATATGTCTAACCTCAAACTTTAAACTGGCCTTTGCGTCTAACATGGCCTTTCAATAAAGCCAGGAAGCAAGCCGTTATAAAATAAAAACGCAATAACTTTAAATGTCTATATACTAATATTATAAATAATCTAAATTTACAAGATGTATTGGTATTTAATGCTCATATTTAATGCATGCCTACAAGCAGTGCTGCATGAAAACGTACAAAATACGGCAGTTGTAATGGATTTGTTTATACAATTTAATAAGTTGTATTGGGATTCTTGCGTAATTAAAGACAACCACTAGGCAAGGAGGGAGGAGGCTTGTAGTTATTCATAGAAAAATATACAACCTGCAATGTGTGCCACCCTTCCCTGAAAGCGGATGGTGTGGTTGACAAAAATCAATAAAATTTTACACTTTAGGTGGTTGGTCACCAGTCGTCTTAGTCCAGGAAAAAAATCTGAAATAGATAAAGAGTTTAATAAAAACAGACAAGAAATTTTTAAAAAACCTTCAAATATAAAATAACAAAATGAATCAATAGCCTATAAATATAATCTAAGCAGCAAAGATGTGTTAACATTTAAGGCTCATATTAAATGCATGCCCACAGACAGGCACATGTAGATTCGCGCCTACGCATTCTGCATGCGTGCATACAAATAAACAAAACCTCACATAAACATAAACCTTGCAAGTCTTGCCGCTTTTCCCTGAAACCGGAGTGGCATTGGCAAAAGTGTACCGATTTATATAGCACGGGGGGTCAGCCTCATACCAACTCATCAGTCAAGGAGTCTTTGTAAAAGAAAAAATAATGAACCTGGATGGAGTGCTGCAGAAATTTAATTTTTGAAAAAACTCAAATTAGGGACGAAAGTATTGATTTTTGAAAGAGATGATGAAAGTATGAATTATGAATTTAAAATTAATGGAATGAATGTTGATGTCGTAAATGAGTTTGTATACCTGGGAAGTAAGTTTGAAAAAGATGGAAGAATGACCGGTGAATTTGAAAGAAGAATAATGAAAGGCAGGTGCGTACTGGGTGCTACCGCTAGCATCGCCAGGAACCAGAATCTCTCAAAAAATGTTAGATTGGCGGTGCACGGTGGTATACTAGTGCCAACCTTGATGTATGGAAGTGAAGCCTGGACGGTGAGTGAAAGGGAAATTAGTAAAGTCCATACAGTAGAAATGGACTATCTAAGAAGTATGATTGGGAAAAAACGAAGTGACAGAGTGAGGAATGATTTAGTAAGAGAAGAATGTGGTGTAAGGGAAAGTGTGAAAGTGAAGATTAAAAGAAGTATGTTAAGATGGTTCGGGCATATGGAGAGAATGAGTGATGAAAGATTGACGAAGAAAGTATATGTTGCTAAAATAGATGGATGTCGTGGTAGAGGAAGACCGAGAAAAGTATGGCTAATCTGCAATGGTGATTTCTAATGTTGGTGTATTAATTTGCTACATTTTTTGCATAGGAAATTTCTGACTTTTTTTGTATAGATTTCTTTGTAAGGTTTTGTTCTTTTATATATTTAAATGTAATTTTTTATTCATATTCCTTGACTTATAGGTTGGTATGAGGCTGACCACCCATACTGTAAAAAATGGTTCACTTTGCCAATGTTACCCCTGTTTCAGGGAAGGTCGGCAAAAGTTGTGGGGCTTATGTTCATTTGAGGTTTGGATTTTATTTGTAAGTACACATTCAGCATTTGTAAGCGCGAACTACACTTGTTGGTTTGTGGGCTTACATCTGAGAGCTTTAAATGAATATATCCTTGCAACTTAGATTATAGATTATAGATTATAGGGCATTAGAAACAAAAACGCAAGTGTCCTATAGACTATCTATGGGACACTGTGTGTTATAGACTAGTGTCCTATGGAATAATTTCCTATACACTATCTATGGGACACTTGCCTTTTTGTTTCTAATGCCCTCAAATTCAACATGAATATTATATGAGAGAGCATATGGGGGAAATTTTTCACACGAAGACTTATTGAAAAATTTCGATTCCCCGTTGCATTTCTTTCTTTTCTCGGCCCGAATGGGAGAATTGCATACGAATAAAAGGCACTCGCTTCTTGCAGCTGAAGGGGATGATAACTTTCTTTGTGCGGAGCCGCAACGTGTCATAAAATGTAACAAGTTTCTTTACTTAAAACTTTACGTAGCGCTGCGGCCTGGAAATGATGTTGAAAGCAACAAGATAACGTTTTCTAAATCAGCTAAGTTCATATAAAGTGTACAAAAATACATTAATCGTGACCGGTCTGTAGTTCTGTGGTAACACTTCGGACTCTAAATGGGAAGGTTGTGGGTTCGATTCCCGGCGGAGCACAAAAAATATGCAATTTGTACTTTTAACAATTCATAAACCTTTACCAATGATCGGTCACCAAAACGTCTATCCAGCCTTACAGCAACAGGGTCTTGCTCGAGAATTGGCGCTTTGAAGCGACGACGATTAAGCTCGTAAAAAGGTCGATAGTTCAATTGGCAGAGTGCTCGCATTCCATGCCGAAAGCTCGGGTTCGAATCCCACCGAGGGTGTCAGAAATGATTTCCCGTTTCGGTGTTTATTTCAAACCCTAAAATAAAATACCGGCAAGGTTTACTCAACCTTCACAAAAAATGAGTACCAGCACTTTCGGGAGCTGGGAAACCTCCACTTCAACTGAAGTGGTTGGCGTAAGGCCGGCCCCCTTACCTGTAAAAATAAATATGTTCAACTCGCCACATGCGATCTCTTCGGGGATAACGCGGCAAGAAGTTACACTATATGTGTAGCTTAGTAAAAACGGCACTATAAAAAAATCACCAACTCAGCATCATCATCATTGATGTCGGTGTTATGGCCGCGGGGATCAAGACAGGTTATTTGGAACCGGATAACGCTGGTTCGAATCCCGCGACGATAACTTCGACCCTGGTTCAACAGATGCCGTTGCATGCACACAAGCTTCTGCTTTCGCATGAAGACAACTGGCCAGGCAAAATAGGTTGGTTAATTGCATTCCTTTCCACAAATCTATTTAAAAAAAAAAAAAAAAATTGAACGGACTACGTTATTATAGACTCAATGTGCTACGGCGTAGACAGTCAGAATGCTCACAGGGCGCGCGTAGCCCCCCGTAGACCAGGCGAGGCGGAAACACATTCTCATCGTGGCACAGTAACGAGATAATCATTTCCTCTACGACAACGCCGCTCTTTGGCGTAGCTTGTAAGTTGTGCGATGTGGCAGACTGATAAACGCATTGTTCTACGCTGGGTGCGCTACTTGAAAACAATTCAATGGCCGTTCTGAATTTGTCCGCACCTTTATTCCACAATTATTTCAACCGACGCGATGCGACGTTGGGTTGAAATATCTGAGAAATGGTTGTCTCATTGGAATTGCATTTACGTTCGAGTGTTTCGAAGCTACATTGTTACAATGAAAAGTTCCAGATGTAAAAAGTGATAAAATAAATATTTCAACATGGACTCGACAATCTATAATCTATAATCTAAGTTGCAAGGATATATTCATTTAAAGCTCTCACATGTATGCCCACAAACAAACACGTGTAGTTCGCGCTTACAAATGCTGATTGTGCACTTACAAATAAAATCCAAACCTCAAATGAACATAAGCCTTGCAACTCTTGCCGACATTCCCTGAAACAGGGGTGACATTGGCAAAGTGAACCATTTTTTACAGTATGGGTGGTCAGCCTCATACCAACCTATAAGTCAAGGAATACGAGTAATAAATAACATTCAAGTATAAAAAAAAACAACAAAACCTTAAAAAGAAATCTATACAAAAAAAGTCAAAAATTTCTTATGCAAAAAATCAACATTACAAATCAGCATTGCAGATTAGCCGCCACTTCTATAATTCTGTAATATACTTACATACATACATGCTCATTATCTTATGTTCATTTGAGATTGGGTTTTTATATTGTAGTTCCACATGCGGCATGTCTGAGCTCGAAATTAGGAGTGTCTGCTTGTGGGAATGCATTTAATATGAACCTCAAATGATACAATATATCTTTGCAACTTAGACTTAGATTAAGATAATCTAAGTTGCGTGGATATATTAACATTAAAAACTCATATCAAATTCATGCCCATAAACAAACATGTGTAAGTTTACACTTACAAATGCTGAATGTGTACTGTAAAGTTCCCCCCCTGCGAAGTAATGGGAGAGGACTGGATAAGGGTATTATTGGTGGTATTCTGGTACAGGCGAGCCAAAGGCCGTGCTCCTGCCTCCATAACATTTAAATGATGAGGTCTCCATAGTTCTCCAAATGGTGAGATCTTCCCTCTCGGAGAGATTGTTGAAGACCTTAGTCCTTGGTCCATGATGAAGGTGAAGGTAGATCAGAAATCTACGAACGCTGGTAGATGCTGGTACTGCTCGTACTAAAACTGGTAATGCTGATGCTGGTAATCCCTCGCTGATGAGGAAAGATCAGAGATCTTGGAATCCTTGTGGAAGTTCCCTCGTTGATGGAGAAGATCCCTCGCTGCCTCCTCAGGTGATCGTAGTTTTGGCCATTTGTGTGATCGTCTAGCTAAGGGTAGGACTCCTCGTCGTGTGGAAGATTATGAAACAGAACGTTGTGTAATTTTTTGTTTTACCGTTTCAAAATCTACTTTAGTGGCAAACCCAAATTCGTTATCGTTTGGTGTGGAACAAACGCATTTTCTAACTAAATTGTAAATTCAAAATTATAATTAAAAAAACTTACGAGATTTAAGTTACGTGTAATGCAAAATGACTATATGATATTAAAACCGATTTTAAAACAAGTGACTTTCATTTTGAATGGGATTTTGTTTTCTGTGAAATTACTAGAACCCGCTCTAGTAAGGTCACGGCGTATAGAAAAAAAACACGGCAGTCAACGTATTCAAAGGCGTATACAAAATGAGGAACAAGGAAAAGGGGGGACGCAGATCGCGAAAAGTTAATTGATGTGTTAATTTTGTTAGTCTTTTTATTTGACAGATTACATAAATTTACAAAATAACATTATAATAACAATATGAATAAATTACATGGCGTCTAAATGTATTACGTATAAAATATTTATAATAATATGAAAAATCTACCTCCACCCACCCCATAATTATTTTAATTAAAATCCCACCTCTAAGTAGAAAATCTGCCTGCTAGCTCCAATGGAGAAGTCGGGGACTTGCGACCCCGAAGTGAGATTAACCGATCGGTTTACAAGCTCGACGCTCTCTCTCTTCTACCAAAGAATCGTCACAGGACTTCAGCACGCTAATTCTTGGCAAAAGGAAAGGAAGTCTTGTCACCAGCTTCGACTAAGTGTTACCCCACTGGGTCGGATATTTCAGCATTCCCGTTACCAAAACTTAACGCGCGCCTACTCCATACTCTATTCCAAGCTGCTTTTGTTAGAGAAGACAGCTTCTAATTTACCCCATCATTCTACCAAAATTTGCAATACCATGGCACCGTCTGATACTCAGCAAGTCCGGCCAAGTAGACCCGAGACAGATGCCAAAATAAAGAAAACCTGGCAAAACAATATTTGTGGAAATATCTACTCCATAACCTGTTCCTGGTACACCTCAATATCGGGAAAACCCGATATGGGTGGAAGACCCGAAGCACAGACTACAAAAGACCTTTCCACATTCCCATAAATAATGCCTTAACCAATCGAAATTCGAATGGTAGAAAAAATAATTGTGCAAACCGCTTTACTCACGGACAGGAACACGCCACTGGTTTTAAGTTTGTATTAATGTCGCGACATTAGTTATTTTTAATGCAATCAGCCTAATTATTTTCTCCCGGCAGCATCTCAGGTCCATTTTCAGCTCCATCTCCACACAAACACCCACAAATCAAATATTAAACAGCAATTTTCAGGATTTTATCTAATGATTTTACACAGAAGAGACACGTCACCCACGGATTCAGAACGAAACTGAATTCAACCCAGCAATGAAGTTGTCAAGGACAGCTCAAGGGTTTTTTATAAGGGTACCTTTTTTTGTTCCAAGTTTTTAAGTGCCATAGAAAGATATATTATACTTTGTATAGAATTACGGATGTATAAACGAATATAGATGGAGTCAGATCTTTACAGTACTTACAAATTAAAATGCAAACTTTAAATTTACATAAACCCTGCAACTTTGGCAAACCTTTTCTGAAACAGGGGTGACATTTGCAAAGTGAGCCACTTTATACAGTATAGGTGGATAAAAAAATTATGGATAAAAAAGTAGTGACGGCAAATTTCACAAAAATATTTTGTTATTGGTTGCCACGGACCCTACATATGCGACATCTGCCGGCTAAGTTTTTTTCTATAGAATTTTCTTTCAAATTCATTTAAATTATCCCAAGTGATTTTATATCAGCAAATAGGTTGCAGTTTTATTGATATTACTATTGTATGGTAAGACTTGTATAAAAACAAAGGCGTTGTTCCAGGACATTTTTGAAAATATATGGAAACAAAGTAAAGTCTAACTTATCATTTACATAAATTTGTATCATTTTAGTAATAAATCTTAGATTACTACTATTGATTCTATATGATGCGAATTTGACTCTAAGAACCGTTTTTTATGCAACATATTAGATCAAGTTTTAATGTCTCTAGACGATTGTTCCTTCTAATCTAATCAAAGTTACAAAGATATGTAACATTGGGGATTCACATTACATGCATTCTCACAAGCAGACACGTAGGTACAAGTTAACGCTTGCGCATGCCGGATGTGAACCTACAACCCTGCAAGTTCTGCCGACTTTCCCTGAAACAAGGGTGACATTGGCAAAGTGAACCATTTTCTACAGCATGAGTGATCAGCCGCATACCAACCTATAAGTCAAGGAGTGTGCAATATTTGTTTTTTAATTTATCTGAATTACGAATCGTTCATTCATAGATATTTTTAATGTTTATCAATGTAAACAATATTTTTGAGTAATGACGCAGAACGAGTGGCAGCGAATTTTGCTTTGACGCTGCACTCTCCAGACTTGAGTGTTAAAATGAAAGGTAAGAGGAGATAGTGAATGACTGTGTGAAAGAAAAAGTGAACGAGGGTTCCAATGACTGAGATGACGCAATGGGAAAAGTGAAGTTAAAACTCGTGCTCGAAATTTACTTTTGAATGAATTGTGAGTGAATCTCACTTGAGGGAATTGTTAGTGAATCATTAAAGAGTGAAAAAGTTCACTCAACTTGGTTTTGTGTGTGGGTAGTGGTGTATTTGCTCTTAAGTTTTGTAAAACGAAACCTTATTCAGTTAAAAGGATGTTTAAATAATTTAATGAAAGTGCTTATTTTGATTTTGAAAGGTTTTCATTTAAAATAGATTAAAAATGCTTAATAATAAAACAGCATAATTATGTTTGTTTTTTTTGACAGAAATATACAAGGGATTACACTTTTTTTATTTAGGTATGGTAAACGGCTGACCAGCCATGCTGAAGAAATGTTTCACTTTAACAATGTCACCCCTGTTTCAGGGAAGTACGTCAAGATGACGATCAAGTGTATGTCCATTTGAGATTGGGTTTTTATATTTAAGGCTCACATGCGGCATGTGTAAGCGCGAACTTGTACGTGTATGTTTGTGAGAATGCATGTAATGTGAATACCTAATGTACAATATATTTGCGACTTAGATTAGATTTGATTAACTCTCACATAAACGATTTTTTGTTTTTTTTTCTTAGCTCAAATTGTGTAGAATGGAAGTCCTTAGACAATTTCAATTTAAAGTCATCTTTGAAAGAAATGCTACATAAGCCAAACAAGCACTGGGAGTCAATATATACTGCTTATTTAACTAGAGAGTTGTAAAATTCGTGCACTGTGTTCGGTGACCTACCAGTATTATGCTTCTAATTGTCATTCACTTGGCGTAGTTAGAATATTCAAACTAATTGATAAACTTTGGTTCATTACAAAACAACTGCCTAAATGCAAAGCCTGCGAATGATGGTTGCGAGTTTTAAATTCGGCAATTCTTTCACTGGTCACACAGCGCTTTACCTCCATCACACTCGTTCCACCTATACTAGAATGAGAAGGAATAAAGGAACGGCTAAAAGAGCATCGTTATTCTCATCTGGCGGGGGAAAGCAATGGCTTTATAATGGGTGTGGACAAGGAAGAAGCTTTTTTTGGGGTAAAATAATGAAATACCTTCATGTGATTCATTGTAGCATTATGGTAAGCGCTTTGGTAAATGGAAGGTTGTGGATCTGGATCCCAGTAGAGCGCAAAAAAAAAAATGAAATATTGAGAGTTTGTGTTTTACACAGATTTTTTTTGTTGTTTATAAATACTTAGTTTTATTCTCACAAGTTGAGCATTTATATTACCTCGAGTACTTTCGACTTGCTTAGTTCATTTTGATTTTGGTCCTTTGATTTAGTGTCCTCTTGAGGTATCCTGAGACTTTGTCACTTCAGGGGTGTCCCAAAATATTTGGTGAACAGTACCCTTAGTACGAGTTGCAAAACTTGAGTAATGTAAAGTTTACGGCAATTATTAAAGAGTGATTTCCCCCAAAATCTGCCGTTTTTGTTTGTTTGAACTTGATTTACTTCATCACTGTAACTCTTTTGCTAAGACCATAAAGGGTAAGAAAAAAAACCGCAGATTTTAGGAGAAATAACTCTTTAATATTTTTCGTATACTTTAGGTACTTTTCTCAAGTTTTGTTCAACTCGTACTAAGGGTACAGATCGTCTTGAGACGTCTTTAAAAGTAGCTACTGTAAGCAGTATCTGGGACGCCAGATACTATTCATTTACATACCTTTGGAGCCGCCACTGTAAAAGCACGCTCACCAAGCCTTGTTGCTTTCTTGCAAAAAAGCTCATTGGCCAATGTATAAGGTCTACGCAAAAAAAAACTTTTGTTGTTATTATATTTTAGACTGGTCTGTAGTCAAGTGCTTATGGCTAAGTGCTCGTATTCAAAGGTCGTGACTTTGATTCCCAACGGAGGGCAAAAAAAAAATTAAGTGTTCAAATTTGCTCTTCGTTGAGTTGAAAGATTCATCTACCTTTAAAAAAAACCGGTCAACAAGTTTTCATTCAGCCTCACAGAAAATGAGTTGGGCTTGAGAATTAGCGCTTTGTAGCGACAACCAAGCTCGCAGAGGGCTCTTATCAAGGAAATCATCCATTTCGACAGTTAAAAGGCAGTAGAGCCTAAGCGACGTTTTGGTCACAAAACAGTAATGAATGCTATCCTACTTGAAATTTTCCGTTTTTTCTAATGCGCTACCTTCCATAGCTCTACGACGATTTTTGTGTTGTTTATGCCCAAGAAAACAATTGCGTTTTTAAAGTATGGTTTTGGTGTAACCGACAAGATTTTGGTCCTAAAGGCGCTTGTGACATAAAATAATCGTAAAACCACATTAATAGGAATGCCAATAAATACCTTTATTTTTTTTAATTTTAGAGCTGTTTTGATTTTAACGATATGATCTATAATCTATAATCTAAGTTGCAAGGATATATTCATTCAAAGCTCTCAGATGTATGCCCACAAACAAACACGTGTAGTTCGCGCTTACAAATGCTGATTGTGTACTTACAAATAAAATCCAAACTCAAATGAACATAAGCCCTGCAACTCTTGCCGACATTCCCTGAAACAGGGGTGACATTGGCAAAGTGAACCATTTTTTACAGTATGGGTGGTCAGCCTCATACCAACCTATAAGTCAAGGAAAAGTGATAAAAATTAAAAAAAGCTATTTTTCTGCAATCTCAAACTTTAAACTGCTCTCCTGAACAATTTAGTTAAACGTCATATATATTATAATTGCAGTTTTTGGGGCACAATGTAGTAAGTCTCTATACTGCAGGTTGTAGGGGTGTTTTCACGGCCAAAAGGAGGTTATGGGTCCCTCATTACGACCCCACCATTCATAAAATAAGGAACAAGGGCTCCACGCACGCCTAATGTGGTGCACGCACATGCACACTCAAAAAGCAACATTCTTACATCGAGTTCATCCTCAATCGTCGTGCAGAGAGAGTGTCTCCTGAAGATGTTGGCTACGTCGCTGACGAAAAGTCGAAAATAATGTACGTTCTCTTACAATGGTTCGTCTTATACCCAAATATTTCTATCGACGACCGGTCGATTACTCAGTTGGTAGAGTGCTTGCATTCCATGCCGAGAGCTTGGGTTTGAATCCCACCGAGGGTGTCAGTAATGATTTTGGTGTTTATTTCAAACCTAAAATTGAATAACAGCAAGCTTTACTCAGCTTTCACAAGAAATGAGAACAAGCCTCCTCTGACAAACTTTTTTTTCAACTGAAATGGTTAGCGTAAGGCTGGCTCTCTTGCCTGAAAAATAAAATAAGTTCCATTCGCCACATGCAAAACCCTTCGGGGATAAAGCGGGATGAAGTTGCACTATATGTGTAGCACTTTGATATTACAAAAAAATTTCAATTTCAGGATTGCTTAATCTTCTAGAATGTTTTATACGAGTGAACATGCATGATTGTCGAGTGTTCAGAAATCATCTATATAAATTATTTTAACACACACACACACACACACACACACACACACACACACACACACACACACACACACACACGCACACACACACACACACGCACACACACACACGCACACACACACACACACACACACACACACACACCCTCACACACACACGCACACACACACACGCACACACACACACGTACATTTCTACCCTTTACACAGCAGATGAAAGAAAATTCCTCCCCATTGTTCTATGCATTTGTGCCGGGGTGAATTTTAAATAAACGTTTTTTTGAAATTTCATCTAACTTGGTGCATACAAAATGGAGAATTAGCAATGAAGCGAAAAAATGCGTTTTACATATTACTTTTTTGTAAAGAATAAACAGTAACTGTGTCGCTGTTCCGCTAGGAGACGCCAGAGCCTCTGCACAATTAACTTTACTTCTCATCCTAGCACACCTCGACTTGGGTCTCATAGTGTATTTGAACAGTGCACCTTTTCGTTAAAATACCCGAGCTTTAACCATTAAATATTATTATTATTTTATTTAGTATACATCGACTGCTCTAAGGAAGATAGCACTAAGTCAAAAAAGAGAGCTTTGCAGGAAAGCCAATTGAATGTTATTTATTCCATGGAGTACGGTGCAAAACTTTTTTTTACATTAATTTATTAACGAATTTAAAAGAGATAGAGACACGGCTGTCATCTTGGAATGAAGATAATAATTTGTTACTTTCAGAAATGGAAATAAGTCAAAAACCTAAATTTCGGAGCTACTTCCTTGGAGCAGTCGATATAGTTCTTTATCATGAATTATGTGTTGATTTAGTCCGAACAATGGTCTGACATCTGGCGACAGCCGTGTTAACCTTCTTATTAATAAGCTGAGATACCAACCACAATGAATGCGATGCTCTTTCCAAGAATAGATTTTCTAACAGTAGCCTTTCAAAGAAGAAAAACAAATTATATGTAGTAATGTCATTTTCTTAGTATTATTAAAACTTGCCATGCTTGTATTCCTTTACTTATACCCTTAATTACTTACTTCCCTGTATCAGGGAAGGTCGGCAAGAGTTGCAAGGTTCATGTACATTTGAGATTGGGTTTTTATATTGTAGGTCCACTGCGGCATGTGTGGAAATAAGCTAAATTAAGCGTGTCTGCTTGTGGAAACGCATTTAATATGAATCTCAAATGATACATATATTTGCAACTTAGATTTAGATTAGATTGTCTCTGTTACCAAGCGTTGTACGAGTATAACATTACATATTCTGTTCATATTATATTTGTGCTGAATTTTTTTTTTAAATAAAAACAAGAAGTATTCAAAATGTAATGTGGCATGTATTTGATATGAGTTTTGAATGTTAATATATCTTTGCATATTAAATTATTGATTAAAATGTTTTAAATGAAAACATTATTGCCATGTATGTACTAGAAAAGTCAGTCCACGAAAACATAAAAAAAATTGACTAATGAGTACAATTATTAAAAAATTGAGTTTTAAATTGAATTAAATGACACTGAGTTAGGTACACAGTAACATGAAAACATAACTAAAATTATGAAATGCGAAATTTTCATTCGAGTTTCCGTCTCATGAATTATACGTTGTAAATAACGTGTGGAAAAGTTTCAGCTTTTGCATTGAAATGAAAAATCTTTTTAAAACTCGTAAACGCGAGTTCTAGTCGAGGGCAAACACAAGCCAAACTTTTCTTCGGAAAACTCGCGAGCTTGTACGCGAAATAATAAGTGAAAAACGTTAACAAGTGATCAGGTAGGTACGTGAGAGATTGCGCTGGCTTCACTTCACTCGCATTCACTTGCGTTCACTTGTGATCACTTGCATTCACTTGGCGGCCCCTCCAAAGTAGAGTATCGTGTGTGTAAAAAGGCAGTTTTAAATTTCAGGAAAACTTTTTGAAGGAAAATATATTCCGGTTGATAGAACCATAAACGGACAAGATTTTCTTAACCTTCAATATATATATATAAAAAAAAAAAAAAACGCAACTAAGCTACACATATAGTGTAACTTCTTGCCGCGTTTTCCCCGAAGGGGTCGCATGTGGCGAGTTGAACCTATTTATTTTTACAGGTAAGGGGGCCGGCCTTACGCCAACCACTTCAGTTGAAGTGGGGGTTTCCCAGCTCCCGAGGGGGCTGGTACTCATTTCTTGTGAAGGCTGAGTAAACCTTGCCGGTATTTTTATTATGGGGTTTGAAATAAACACCGAAGTAGGAAATCATTTCTGACACCCTCCTCGGTGGGATTCGAACCCGAGCTCACGGGGTAGAGTGCAAGCACTCTACCAACTGAGCTATCGACCGGACTGAATATATATTTTTTTTATTTTGACCGTTGCAACTACGCAACTAAGCTACACATATACTGTAACTTCTTGCCTGCGTTATCCCCAAAGGGGTCGCATGTGGCGATTCGGGACCTTTTTATTTTTCGGGTAAGGGGGCCGGCCTCATACCAACCACTTTCAGTTTCCCAGCTCCCGGGGAGGCTGGTTCTAATTTTTTATGAAGGCTGATTACACCTTGAGATCGAACCTTTGCTCTCGGCTCTTTGCTACCGTTTGACATTTTTACGAACGTGGTCGTCGTCACTACAAATTGCCATTTCTCAAGCAAGACCCAGTTGCTGTAAGGCTGGATGGACCATTGGTGACCGGTCATTGGTACATGTTTTGAATTTTTCAACCCAGCAAAGAGCAAATTTGAAAACATAAATGGTATTTTTTTTTTGCTCCGCTGGGATTCGAACCAACAACCTTTCAGTCAGAGTCCGAAGTGTTGCCACTAAACTACAGACCGGTTGGAAAAAAGGAAAACCAATAATGGAGCTCTTAGTATGTGGGTATTGCTGATGTGATCTTGGAATGTTCTACCTGTGACCATTCTTAGTACTTTCGTTTCAGATTTTCTGAATATTCAAGTTGTTTTTCTTTTCTCCGCTCTTGTTTTCACACTGTAGGTCATAATAGGTCTATCACAGAAAAACAAAAATGAAAAAGTAGTGATGATTTAAAGGAAAACTGAAATCAAGAGAAAATTGTTGCTATATACTTATTACGAAAGTATACGTTGGTAGAATAGATGGATATCGTGGTAGAGGAAGACCGAGAAAGGTATGGATGGACCAAATATCCGAAATTGCGAATGAATGGAATATCCAGAGTCATAATAAAGGAAGAGCTTGTATGAAGAAGGTTATGACTCTGGAGGAAATGAAAGAAGTATGTAAGGATAGAAGAAAATGGCGGTTAATCTGTGATGTTGGCGGCTGGGGTTTGTTGAAGTAAAAAAAAATGGTTTTATGATTTAGTTTTTTATGTCCATGTATATATAGCTATTTATTGATTTTAAAAAAATGTAATTTGTCATGTATGTTCCTTGACTTATAGGTTGTTATGCGGCTGACCACCCATACTGTAAAAAAAAAATTGGTTCACTTTGCCAATGTCACCCCTGTTTCAGGGAAGGACGGCAAGAGTTGCAAGGCTTATGTTCATTTGAGATTGGGTTTTTATATTGTTGGTCCACATGCGGCATGTGCTAGCGCGAAATTATACATATCTGCTTGTGGGAATGCATTTAATATAAATCTTAAATGATATATATCTTTGCAGCTTAGATTAGATACTTACATATTGTGAGACGCAGCTTCAACATTTTAAAATCATTCAGCAGAAAGGTCTTACCTGAAACAACAGAAAGCATAGTTTTAGTGGCGATGTTTAATATATTGACTTATTTCAAGGGATTTATTTAAAAAAAAAAGAAGACAACAGGTAATAATAATACAAGGGTGATTTAAAATATTAAAATTAAAAATCAAAAACAATTTGTATGTGGTTACTGGGCGAGTAAAATTTATTTTGTACCTGATGATCGAAACGTTGTTTCCGAAACCGGTCGTAAATTAGTAAATTTTACTCGCCCCGTAACTATATACAAATTCAATCAATTAATGCTAGGGTGATTTATTTGGTGAGCCCTGTTTTTGTGCAGCTGTCGAGCTTGAGAACGTCAACCCAGCAAAGACCATATTTAAAAATATAAGTGATTTTTGGTTTGTGTTCTACCTATATTCAAACCCATATCCTCACATTTACGAGTCAGAAGCATTACCACTGAACTACGGACTGGGAAAAGTTGTTAAGGCGTAGCATAATTTTTTTGATATTTTAATGATTCAATGAACAAGTTGATTATCAAACCAAATACACAAAATTTTCTACTTGTGGTCTACGATACTGTTCTTTCGAGCTGCCATTGTACTCACTTGTCGCAAGCACTTCTTTCCACACGATTTTACTTCGACAATGGCATTCGCGGCCCATTACATGCAGTAATTTATCAAGTGCCGGGTGGAGGTAAGTTTTGTGAAGACGCGAGAGAAAAACTATTGCACTACTCTCAAGAAAGAGTCTTTTCAGCGATACATCTTCGATTCCAGCAAGGATGATTTAACAAATGTCATCCCAGGACGGAACTTCAGACACTTGTAAAGAAATAAACGTAAAAAGTTTGGAAACTTACACTATACTAGTAAAGCGAGATAGTCTTGTATGTTTTTTTTTGCCATTTTTAAGATGTGAAACAAAATTTAATGATTGAACGATACAGTGACAAAATAACACATGTTTTTTTTTTTTTTTAAGAAATCCTGTCCGGTAGACTTCCTAGTTTCTAGAGACTCAAGGGGTCTATGACACTTGTTGTAGTGCCGCAGAGGTATGCGAGCTTGGTCGTCGCTACAAAGCGCCAATACTCAAACACATGATACTACATCTTATGACAGAACAACGCAATGACGCAACATAACATTAAAGAACATCACAAAAAAACACTTGACAAAACAACACATATCCAAAGCAGAGCATACCACAAAAGGCACATGAAAAAACATCACATGGCAAAAACATCACATAACACAAAATAGAAAATACCAAAAATGGCAAAAGGAATAAAAGAGAATGGAATGCATGCATTTATTTTGGATAAATTTTACAACTTGTGCATAGATATAATATAGATTTCGTCTTAAACTTCAATCAGGGGTGGCAACGGCAGAGCATGAATTAATTTTTGCTGGCTCGATAGCCAACTCTACGCTTATCTTTAATCCATGGGCTCATAAAAGCCAAAATAATTGTTTATTGAATTCTATTAAACTTTAAAGAATTATAATAAAACACTGTTTTATTTTCCCCATTTAATTTATTAAATTTGAATCAATAATTACAAACGTTTTCTATCACGTCGATCACCTTCAGGTAAAATTAAAAAATTTTTTTTTGCTGTTCGTGATTTTTTGTCATATCGCTGCCTTAGTTCTTGTTTACCGTATACGCCATTAAGAAAATTTTACATGAGCAATGTTTGCATGTGTACTGGGCCAATGCGTCTTATGAAAACAAGAAATTTATTTTAAAAATATTTAAAAGAACTCTCAAATTATCGAGTCATACGGTTTTTCTTAGCTCAGATTGTGTAGACTTTGATTCATAAGATAACTGCATGAAAAAGTCATATTTGAAAAGATTGGCGTATACGGCTATCATCACGGCTATTTTGACTTTGGATGCTGCGGCTCGAAACAGGAACTTGGTTGACAGGGACGAGGTAGACGTCCATACATTTTTAAATGTGTAGTTGTTAACTCTAAACACACACAAGAACAATGTTTGTGCAATAAAAACAGTGTAACTTAGCATCGACTTAGTTATGCACAGTTTACAGTCAACTAATTCCTAAAAACGCAATTCATTAAGGTGGAAAATTTACACAAGGGAGCTTTCTTAGAACTATGCGAAGCTGCCTGCTCTCGTCTCGCGAAGCCACCTCGCCGAGTGCATGTTTGAAACTTAAACTTTTTCACGGAGCTGTTGTAACAAGGAAAGCTCACGAAAGTTTTCTTTGACGTGGGATACGGGACGCTCTGAACTGCGCTCAGCACGTCTCATGTAAACGCTGCATAAAAACTGTTCACACTGTGTTTTAATTTTTACTAAGAAATTTGCTAAGATGGTTTGTATATAATATGGAGAGAATGAATGATAAAAAACTGACGCAGAAAGTATGTTTTGCATGAATAGATGGATGTCGAGGTAGAGGAAGACCGAGGAAGGTATGGATGGACGAAATTCATGAAATAGCGAACGCATGGGATATCCAGAGTCATAATAAGAGGAGAGCTTGTATGAAAAAGGTTATGACTCTGGATGAAATGAAAGAAGTATGCAAGGATCGAAAAAAATAGCGGGTGATCTGTAATGCTCGCGGTTTAAGCTAAAGCTTTCAAAATTTTAATTCTCATTTTTTTAATAAGACTTTTTGTAGGTTTTTTAGTTTTGATTGTTTAATGATTGTTTGTTTTATATACATAACTGTAATTAATTATTTGTTCCTTGACTTAAAGGTTGGTATGCGGCTGACCACCCATACTGTAAAATATGGTTCGTTTCGCCAATGTCACCCCTGTTTCGGGGAAGGTCGGCAAGAGATGCAAGAGTTTGGTTTTAATTTGTAAGTACACATTCAGCATTTGTAAGCGCTAACTTACACGTGCCTGTTTGTGGGCATGCATTTGATATGAGGTTTGATTGCTAATTAATTTAAACAACTGCTGATACTCATTGTAATCGAAAACAAAGTTGTTTTTCTTTTTATCTTTTAAGATGAACGATTACAAAGTTAATGCCTCAACAATCAATAAAAAATAATTCAATTTATAAACTTTTACTTTATGAAAGCTTGCCACTTGCAAGTTCTAATAACCACTTACTACTTGGAACATTTACTAATCACTGACAACTAAACACTAACCACTGATGCAGCTTTGAGACTGGCAAAACTTAAACGTAGAATGTATCTCGTTATTTGAAACACGGTTGAAATAAAGTGCAATGCAATTAATGGCGTCAGCAGGTTAGCAAGGCGAGTGCATTGGGTAATAACATAGAGGAGCAGAAGCTTCCTTATTGCATTGATACATAATATCGACGCCATAGGGCATAAGTGACAAAAACTAAATTGTTCAGGAGAGCAGTTTAAATTTTGAGATTGAACAAAAATAGCATAACTTTTTTATTGTTTATCATATCGTTAAAATCAAAACAGCTCTAAAATTAAAAGATTAAAGGCATTTATTGGCATTCCTTTTAATGTAGTTTTACGATTTTTTGATGTCACAAATATTTTTAGGACAAAAAAGTCCAAAATCTTGTCGGTTACACCAAAAACATACTTCGAAAACGCAGCTGTTTGCTTTGGCATAAACGACAAAAAAACATCGTAGAGCTTTGGGAGTTAGCGCATTACAAAGAGCGGAAGATTTTAAGTAGGATAGCATTCATAACTAATTTTTAACCAAAACGTCGCTTTTATTGCTCTTTTTAACGGTCGATATAAACCAAATTTCTCTCAGTCCTGTCAAACTTTGCCGAGGTATAGTCACACAAAACATGTTCTTACGAGTCAAATTCTATGTTGTATTGCTTTTTTCATTTTAAGTGTTCGACACCCTATCATAACACATGCCATGTCTTAAAATCATGCCTTTTTCCTTTAAAATTCGTCAATTTTATCGATCACAACATTTCTAACGCGCGCGTGCTATGTAGTGCTATGTTTGGACTGGTTATGGCAGCCATTGTATTCGCAATGCTGCCAACTTTCTAGAAACATTTTTACATTCGCCCGAATTTTTTTGTACCCATGGAAATGCAACTGTGAAATTCTTTGTTCTCTATCTTACTAAGGACTATTTTCGTAAGTAAGTTGCAACAGATACATATATAATGTATGTTTTCGTTTAAATAATTTCTAGTCCACAGATATCATAAGTCATAAGGTTAGAGCGTACAGTGCACACGGCACCTAACTAAGACATTGCGTAACCCCACCTCGATCGAGTAAATCTAAAAAATGCATGAAAACTTGATCACTCGCTAGGAGTGCCGTATTATGTTACATGCATATTTTATTTACGCGATCGAGGTGAGAATATCGCCAATTTTTAATACTCGGGGTTAAAAATGTACTGCAGTAATCGTATCCCGTGATACGTCACTTCAACATGAAAAACTTTCTTGTTCGAGAATTTTAAAAGTATTTCCAAACAAACTGTAGATACAATTACTTGTTTTTTTTTTTTTTATTGTTGAAGAGGAATGCTAGCTATCGACTTATTTCATTTCATTTCATAAGTTGGTATAAGGCTGACCTAGGTTGGTATGAGGCTGACCACCCATACTGTAAAAAATGGTTCACTTTGCCAATGTCACCCCTGTGTCAGGGAAGGTCGGAGAAAGTTGTAGGGCTTATGTTCATTTGAGGTTGGGATTTTATTTGTAAGTACACATTCAGCATTTTTAAGCGCGAACTAAACGTGTTTGTTTGTGGGCATGCATCTAAGAGCTTTAAATGAATATATCCTTGCAAATTAGATTATTATTATTATTAGTTGATGACTAACAAAGTAAGTGTACAGAGGAAATGTCAGAGGAAAGCGTGGAAGAGGAAAACCGAGGAAGGAACGGATGTAGCAAATATGTAAGATTGCCAAAGAATGGAACCTGAAGAGTGAGAATAGGAAAGGAGTATGTATGAGGAAAGTGATGGATGTTGAAGAGATGAAAGAGATATGCAAGGACAGAAAAAGTGGAGATGCAGCTGTTGAGGTACCGTCCACCCCTAGTAGGACGGCGGCAGAATACAGTAACAGTAACAGTAAAGTGGATTTATAAATTTGAGATTTGAGAATTATATTTTTTGGTGAGCGATGTTTTTGTGTGAATCACGCCTCAAGAGCTCACTGCGAGCTTGTTGATGATGATGATGACATCTTTATCAGCGCCGTTTCGTAACTCAATGTCACTCCAAGGGCGCTTAGTAGTTTACTGGGCGAAAAAATATGTCTTCTTCCTTTTCTTTAGCTCCTCAATCGTCCTGGACCTCCGGATTTCTGGTGGCAGTTGATTCCAGGTCGCAGGGCCGGCCACCGCAAAAGGACAGTCTCCGAAAACAGTGAAATCTTTTCTGACACCCTCGGCGGGATTCGAGCCCAAGCTCACGGAATGGAATGCAAGCACTTTACCAACTGAGCTAACGACCGGACAGAAAACAAATATAGAAAATATAGATATTATCATTGTGGATTTATATCTACGTATAAGTACATAGCTGATTGCTTTCATACTGAATCCATACAAGATAATTTACTTTGAAATTTGATGTCTGCCTTTGGTTCCCCCCACAGCCCTTCTGCTTAGGAATTTTAATCTCAAACAAAAGAGCTGCTTAAGAATTTAATTAAGGGCCAAATTTTCTTCCCTATACCCATATCCCTTTCGTCACTCCAGTGCTCGTTTGGCTTATATGCCATTTGATTCAAAGATGACCTTTCAATGAAATTGTCTTAAGAATCACATTCTACGCAATATGAGCTTAGAAAAAAACGTTAAACACGATACTGTGAGATTTTTTTTTAGATATTTTTAAAATCAGTTTCTAGTTTTTATTATACACATTGGTCGAGTACACACACAAACATTACTGGTTAAATTTTTGACCACCCATGCTGTAAAAAATGGTTCACTTTGCCAATGTCACCCCTGTTTCAGGCAAGGTCGGCAAAATTTCAGGGTGTATTTTCATTTGAGACTACATTCAGCATTTGTAAGCGCGAACTTACACGTGTCTGTTTGTGGGCATGCATTTCATATGAGTTTTGAATGTCAATATATTTATTTGCAACTTAGATTGTAGACTTTACATGTGAAATATTTTATCATAATATGTTAACATGAAAACATTGACATCTATGTATAATATTCTTAATAACCTTTTTGTTTACATTCGAATTGGGTAGGTATAAAACTAAAAAATTATATTACAATTTGATTTCTCCAAGTTGGTAATATTGACCTTATAATTTTTATTAAGTTTTAACACCTTTTTTCACTATTTCCTTTCTGATTGTCAAACACACAGCAGTGTTCCTGCTTCTGTACAATTTACATCGAAAAAAATCATCGGAATCACAAGTATTCAAGGTTTTATTATTTCAAGAACCAGTGCTGGGATCCCAAAATCAAAATTGCCAAAACACCATTCTAGATTGGAATGGTGTTTTCAGGAACCCAAGACAATCTTTGCCAATACATGTACATAAGAGCAACAAGCACTAAGGGGACGCTTTGCCTATGTATCAGCCTATATATTTCTTAGCCTATGCGTATTGCCTACGCCTTAGGCGAGTCGGGTCATTTAATTAACGACTATCTTAACGAAGACTTTACAAATGATGATGCTAAAAACCCTCCTAATACCCGTCCTGTATGCATGTGTCAGAAGGACCCACAGCACGTGGACGCTCATACAAAGCTATATATTTTTGTAATTGGCGGAAGGACTTCCCGTGAAGTCAAAGCAACGGCACGACAAAATATTTTCAATGAAATTATACAATTTGTTAATAAATATAATGCTGATGCACTTCGGTCACGTTATGAGAAATAAATAATACCGCCTCCTCCATCTTATCATGCAGGGTAATATTGCGGAGAGAAGAACTCAGGGACGCCGAAGGATGTAATCTATAATCTAAATTGCAATAATATTATTTATCTAATCTAACGTAATCTAAGTTGCAAAGACATGTTACATTTGGGATTCACATTATGTGCGTTCTCACAAGCAGACTCGTACACGTATACGTACATCGCGCTTGCACATGCAGAATGTGAACCTATACAACATAAAAAACCCAAATCTCAAATGGTCATAAACCCTACAACTTTTGGCGACCTTCCCTGGCACAGGGGTGACATTGGCAAAGTGAACCATTTTTAACAGTCTGGGTGGTCAAAAACCTTCTCTCAGGGTCAGTCTCCCCACCACTGACCCACGCCCTGTATATCCATCCCATCCGGGGATGTGTCACAGGACTCGCATGCAAAAGTTATGTGAGATACGAGTGGCAGAAGGCCCTCCCGTGAAGCTACACTTTCCCAAGTGTTTACACAAAGCAAAGGAGGCTCAGAAATCACTGAAATAATATAGCCGCATACCAACCTATAAGTCAAGGAACGAAATTTAATATTCATATTCCATGCATTCCCATAAGCAGAGACGTATAAGTTTGCGCTAACACATGTAAGGCTGACTACCCATATTGTAGAAAAAATGTTCACTGTGCCAATGTCGACCCCGTTTCAGGGAAGTTGTGTAAAAGTTGCAGGGATTATGTTCATTTAAAGTTTGGATTTTAATTCGCGAGTGCACATGCAGCATTTATAACACGTTTTTTTTTATGGACACGCATTTATAATATATAAATTTGAAATGTTCATACTTCTTTGCATTTTTCTTTGTATTCTTCAGTTTTTTGGACACATTGAGGATAGCCTGCAACGACTGGTTGTCATCGGTGGCTTCGAGAGGAAGAGAGAAAGAGGAAGATCCCCCAAGATGGACCGATCATGTGAACACAGCAGCAGACACCTCGGTGGTTGGAGCGCTACAGGCAGCGCAGTCAAGAGAGAACTGGAGAAGAGTGGTTGCTTACATAAGTGCCACAACAAGGCCAGCACAAGATTGAGAAGAAATATTTGCAACTTAGGTTATAGATTAAAGATATACTAATTATTGTTATGTAAATAGCAAATGCTTATAGGTATTTAGGTAGGTAGGTGTGTCATTTATAGCTGATAAGAGTGTACATATGTAGGATTAATTATTTTAAGTGCCTACCTAGGGTAAAGTGATATTCAAATTTATGTACTGGCAGCTTTTAGAAGACCGTGCTTCTGGAAGGCTCCAGCAAAATTGGCTTCTAGCAACTACTATCTTTGGAGTATAAAGGGCTGCAAGCGGCTTGCAGGAGTCAGTCTATATACGACGCTCTGCTTTTGAACAAGAAAGACATTGTAAGTGAACACCAACCAACTGTTAAATAAATGTAAATTGCTAAACCATAAATTGGTTAATAAATCTAAGTGTAAAATAAAGTATCCTGTAAAGAAGACCAGTTTTTTTTTAATTTGAAGACTATTTGAACCCTAAAAACAAAACTTTATAATGTCAAAAAATATGGCAAACAATTCACATGTTATAAGCATGCCTTGTACAACCATTCAAGTTATAATAATTATATTAAGATGGTTTCTCAAGCGCTGCAGTTGCGTTCGCTTTGGGACAGTCTATTAACAGTAATTACTACAGCTCCAGAGAAACGCTGCTTCTAGAACATTCCATGTAACCAAACTACGTGATGTACACTTGTGTGAGATAGTCAGCACTGAAGGAAAACACCAAATAATTTGAATATTATATTGAAGTGAGGCACTCATTATCGAAATATTGACTCTTTAACGAAGTATGCAGTTTTATACTCGAATATTTGTATTTTTGCTGTTTTATTTATGTTGTTTAGTGTGAATATTTGCTTGGTTTTCTTGTTTTACCAGAAATTTCAATTATCTTTTTGTTTCTTCTTTTCTGCTTGTATAAAAATCCATACATGTTTATATTATTTTTCACTCAGTTTAACTGTGATTTTCATTTTTTAATTTTGTTTTTTTTTTATTTGGTACCTACCCAAGATATCGCACGCTTAATAATAAAAACTCAAAAAATTAGAATGTTGGGAAATCACGTTTGAAGTTCAGACAACTAGTACAACTTGTATGGGATGGAAAAGGCGACCGATGTTTTATCTCGGTCATATTCGTTCAAATTGAACGGCTGTCGCATTCTACCTATTCTTCTCGCATTGTTCTTGCGTTTTATTACAAAATCTCGATTTTATCAATTTTTGAGTTATTTCTCTTTTTTATTAAACGTGCGATATGATTTTATTTATTCCTAAATAAATGAAAAAAAAAAAAATTATGATTACGGTCGTTAGACATTTTAAAGAATGAAAAAAACGGATTTTACTGACCGTGCAGAAGAGAGGAATACCTACTTTGGCCTTGATCAAACAACAATAATTCAACAGTTCGTGGTTCCTCCTTATAGAGGACACACGTCTCCTGAAGCCGTCGGATATGACTCCGACGAAACGTAGAGAAAAATTGGTCTTCTCTTTTGCACGGTGAGTAAAATCCGTTTTTTTCATTCTTTAAATAAAAACAGTTTGAGTTTTTTTAATTAACCCTATTTTCATTAAGGTTTTTAGTATTGTAATTGGGAAGATTAATTTTAAATTATAAAGCAAAAACAAATACAAAGTTTTTCTTCACGAGTTTATTCCAATGTCACCCCTGCTTCAGGAAAGGTCGTCAAGAGTTGCAGGGCTTATGTTCATTTGAGAGTTGGGTTTTTTATATTGTAGGTCTACATGCGGCATGTGTAAGCGCGAAATTATGCATGTCAGCTTGTGGGAATGCATTTAGTATGAATCTCAAATGATACATATCTTTGCAGCTTAGATTTAGATTTAGATTTAGATTATTGCTACCCCAAACGATAAACGACAGTTTAAACAAAAATATAAGATAGAAATGAGTGCGTCATCTGAGGTGCACACTCTTTTTTAGTCTTCCCACTACGGTACGTTTAGTCTTTTTTACCATTAATTCAAATTGTAAACATTTCTATTTATTCAAACTTCTTACCGTGTTTCATTTCTCATAGCACGTATTTGTCTCATACAACTTTCAAATTTTCTCTAAAGAAAAACATTTCATTTAATTATTATTTGTCTCGGAGCGAAAAGTTTGTCAAAGAAACAATTTCCAAGGAGAGCATTCCTAACAGCGTGTATTGAAATAAAAATACCAACTCTTGTGTTTGTTCTGCACAAATTCCCGTAAGCGTTTCCATACATTCGCAATGCATCATATTACTGGTCTATTTATTTAGTCAAAGATAAATATGGTTAACTTAGTTGACAGTTGTGCTCTGTTCTAACGGAGATAGTGCGCAAGTTTTTTTTAAGACAGTTGGTAAGTGGTTAGACATTTTTGGAATGAAAAAAAACGGATGTTACTGATCGTGGAAAGAGAAAAACGATTTTCTCTACGTTTGGTCAGAGTCATATCCGACGTCTTCAAAAGGCGTGTGTCTTCTACAGAGAAGAAACACGAACTTTCGACCTCGATCAAACAATAATAATTCAACAGTTCGTCTTTCTTCTCTGTAGAAGACACACGCCTCCGAAGACGTCGGATATGACTCTGACGAAACGTAGGGAAAATCGTCCTTCTCTTTCCACGGTCAGTAACACCCGTTTGTATTTTTGTTTGTCTATTTCGCTGTAGGCTTTGACTACGTCGCCAACGAAACGTCATGAATGATGTAAGTTCTCCCATAACGGTTCGTCTAATATCCGAAAATTGAATCACCTAACATTGTAGTCATAAAAATTTTAATTTAAATTTTTTCCCATATTTTATGTTGTGCACAAAATGCAGTGCACAGAACTTTGTAAAGAACTCTTCTTTTAAATAAGTTATTAAACTCTATTGCAATGTCACAGATGTTTGTTTTAGATTTATTTTAGAAATTTATACTTCCAGTCATAAGTTATTGCGCGAAATCAATACGGGTTTTTCATGTACTACTTGCCTTTGGCAGTAGTCGTCAGGCACATACAACCTGTAGTTGTTCAACAGGGTGTGACTGTCAATTGAGCCGTTGATGACCTTATGAGAGAGCACCATAAGGGACCCGTTGCGCCTCGTTTCCAAGCATCTGAAACTCTAGGTGTAATGCAACTTTATCAGTTTTATGGCCGAGACATCAAGTCGCTATTCTTGACTGGCGCATTTGGAACAGAATAGCGTCGGTTTGAATGACGTCAAGCTCAGCTTCGACCCTGGTTCAATAGATGCCATTGCATGCACACAAGCTTCTACTTTCACATGAAGACAACTGGCCAGGCAAAATATGTAAGCTGGTGAATTGTATTCCTACTTGACTACTGCAATGCTATATATGCTAGTCAGCCCAATAATCAGCTCAATAGGCTTCAATCGCTGCAGAATGCCGCAGCTAGACTCATATATGGTGCCGCAAAGTCCTACCACATCACTCCTCATCTTCAAGCTCTGCATTGGCTGAAAATCCCTGAGAGGATCACTTTTAAAGTCGGTTTGCTCATCTTCAAAGCACTGCGTGGGAGTGCTCCGGGGTACCTGATGGAGCTGGTCTCCAGCAACTACAACCTCGCGCGGACAAACACTGAGGTCAGCTGCATCAAGAAGCAGCTGCCTGGACATCCCTGCAAGAAGGCCCCGCACTGTTTTAGGAGACAGAGCATTCAAGGCAGCCGCTCCAATGACTTGGAACGCTATTCCCGCCTCACTGAGAGAACTGGATATGGAGAGACCATTTAAAAGAGGTCTCAAGACTCACCTCTTCGTCCAATCATACGGACAAGCGCCTCTGTAGTGACACACTATCATAAAAGGCGCTATACAAATATTTTCTTATCTATCTATCTATTATATATCTTCACTGAAGGAGTATGAAAAGTTGTCCAAAATTTAAAAATACCCAAGAGCATTCAAGGCAGCCGCTCCAGTGACTTGGAACGCTATTCCCGCCTCACTGAGGGAACTGGATATGGAGAGACCATTTAAAAGAGGTCTCAAGACTCACCTCTTCGTCCAATCATACGGACAAGCGCCTTTGCAGTGACACACTGTCATAAAAGGCGCTATCCAAATTTTGTCTTATCTATATACATATCTTCGTCACAAATATATTTACAAAAAAAAATCAAAAAGCTCTATTCCTCACCTGACAATTTTGGTTGTCAATTTTTTTATCTGCACTATTCTCGTCTGATCACATCACGTGTCAGCAGCAAATTGCAGCGAATGTTTGTCCGTTTGTGCGGAGGCCTAAATTTGCAACGATTAGTTGGGACAAACACAGTGACACCCTGACGGATCAGTCCGAGGTTTATTCTGTATGACAAACAGACCTATTAATAATAATTATAATATAGAGGGATCAGCTGACGGCCAACTGCAAACAGACGGGTCACATAAATAATTACTTTGGGTCATCGTGTCAAATGGAATGACTCCATTGCAATTACCTTTAAATGTCAGCAAAGATATTTGAAATAAAATATGAATAATTTAATGGACTCCCAGCATTTTAAATATAATGTTTTTAGCTGGTTTTATTTTATTTAACAATTTATTTCCTCACTTTTGGTTTTGACAGAGTTTCTTCACTTGAACAGTACGACGGTTGATTTATGTCTGCTCTACAGTGAATTTTGGTCCCAATTTATACAGATTATTAAGATCATTTTCGAAACATGGAGAATCGTTACATTCCACCATGCTGGATTTCACCAGAATATTCAACACTTAATTTAATTAAAAACGACGGTATAGGTTGGTATGAGGTTGACCACCCATACTGTAAAAAATGTTGCACTTTGCCAATGTCACCCCTGTTTCAGGAAAGGTCAGCAAGAGTCGCAGGGTTTATGTTCATTTGAGATTGGGTTTTTTATATTGTAGGTCCACATGCGGCATGTGTGAACGCGAACTTATGCGTGTCTGCTTGTGGGAATGCATTTAATATGACTCTCAAATGATACATATCTTTGTAGCTTAGATTTAAATTTAGATTTTGCATGTCTTTGCCAGTATTTACTGGAAGTTTTGCAATACTCGCACACACACACTCACATACATTTGTTTTTTTTTATAATTTTGCATTGTTAAAACTCATATTTCGAAAGATAAGAACTGTTTATGGTTAAACGTTAACTTTGCAAGCTTCAAGAAAATATTGTTTCAAAAATCAGTGAAAAATTCATTATCGTTAAGTCACAGCAGTATCTTGCGGGTCCCAAAATAATTTCCCCGGATACACACCTAAAATAATTACCCAACCATAAACCGGGCTTTGGGCAGGCCATAAAATTTGCATTGCCTCCCGATGCGTTTATAAGCGGGCCATAATTAGGATTGCGAAATTAAAACAGACCTGCAATAATTATAAAGTGAGTGCTCGTTAGGGAACACTGACCCCTTGTTTGTGTTGGATTCTCGCCCTCTTTTTGCGTCCGTTTTGTGCCGGCTCTGGCCCCCCCTTAGCCGCCTGCCTTTCCGAGAGCAAACGAGAGAGCCAAGTTCGCGGCCGAGGGCTCATTAAATACATATTTGTCAAATTGTTAATGCCTTATTAATGAATTTTCGTTCTGTACCCTTAGTACGAGTTGCAAAACTTGAGGAAAGTAAAGTTTACGGAAAATATTAAAGCGTGATTTCTCCCAAAATCTGCCATCTTTGTTTCTTACACTGTGTGGTCTTAGCAAAAGAGTTGCAGTGATGAAGAAAATCAAGTTCAAACAAACAAAAACGGCAGATTTTGGGGGAAATCACTCTTTAATAATTGCCGTCAACTTTACATTACTCAAGTTTTGCAACTCGTACTAAGGGTACTGGCTCCGGATTGCCGACGTAAATATGTAATACTAGCACTTCTCGAGTTTCATATTTTAACCAAAAAAAAGAACTGTTGTACATAAATAGTTTTATGATTTTACAGGGTTTTATTTATTAAAAAACCCCCTGCACCTGTCGCTTGACTTATCTCACTGTTAAGAGATTAGGCCCTTAATTTGTAGGAAGAATAAAGATTATTCTTGAATCATTAAGAATTGGCTCATGCGAGACTTTACTAGAACACTCAAGCACTTTGGTCCATTGTCCCAGTCGGTTACGCAGACTTTGTTGCTACCAAATCAAAATTTTCCGTTTTTCAGTGATTTTACGCTTCCTTTTGCCAAGCTGTATTTGCAACGGATTTACAGTAATCCTATCCTTAGACTTCTTATTTTTATTGATTGTAGAGGCATTAACTTTGTAATCGTTTATCATTAAGGATAAAAGAAAAACAGCACATACTCAAGTAGTCGAAAACAAAGCTTTTTTTTCTTTTCTCTTTCTTATTTTTATTATATTCTTCACTCTACCCGTGATATAGCAATAATCCGACAAACAGTGCCACCCGAGGTATGCTATTAGCATCATTTATACCGTACCGCTTATTTTTAAAGTCACGGGCATGCCTCTGACCAAAAGGTTCTTGTTTTGTCGTGCCGTTGTTTTTAATTCATGAGAAGGCTTTCCGCCATTTGAGAAAATATAAAGTTTTGCATGAGCACCCATGTGCGGTGTCGGTTCTTTTGACTCAAACATAGCACGGGTTCGGGGAGGGTATGAGCATCCAGTGACTAAATTTTTTTTTTAAATCGGAATCTATATTATATAATCTAATTCACAAATTTTAAATAACATTTAAGATTCACTTTAAATGCATTCCCACAAGCAGACACGTATAAATTTCACTTGCACATGCCGCATGTGGCAATTCGATGTAAAACCCCAATCTCAAATGAACATAAGCCCTGCATCTCTTGCCGACCTTCTCTAGAACATGGATGACATCGGCAAAGTGAACTATTCGTTACATTATAGATGGTCAGCCTCATACCAACCTATAAGTCAAAGAGCAAAGAAAATAATTACACGATATTTCCTTATTTGCCTTCATTTGGGTCAACAGGAAAAAAAAATTAAACAAAAAACGTTCCCAATCAGCTTCCGGCTTTGCAGCGTAGAGCTTTTCTAACTTGGTGCAGAACCGAGACTGTGATTTTATACTTACTCGAGCTACAGCTGCACACAAACCTTGCCGGTCACGCGCCCTAAACAAATTGTTAAACAATGGCGCCACTTGCCTGAAATCTAAATGAGCTGTGCTGGGAGTTGTGGAGCTAGCACGAGTGTGAAGCCGGGCTTGGTGTTGGGACTTACGTACAATTCTGTGCATTATAAACTGTTAGGGTAGGAATTTCATTATTTACGTTGAAAAAGCATGCAGAGGACTTTTGAGGCGTGATGGTCCGGTCGATAGCTCAGTTGGAAGAGTGCTTGCATTCCGTGCCAAGAGCTCAGGTTCGAATCTCACTGAGGATGACAGAAATGATTTCATGTATCGGTGATTATTTCAAATAAATTAGAAAATAGATTATACTCAAGCTTCGTAAGAAATGAGAACTAGCCTCCTCAGGAGCTGGGAAACCCCCAGTTCAACTGAAGTGGTTGGCATAAGACTGGCCCCCTTACCTTTCATTATAAATAGCTTCGGGGATAACGCGGCAAGAAGTTACAATATACATGTAGCATAGTTGCAAAAAAAAGCATGGAAATGAGTTTTAATGTGTTTTTGACACAAACATTAACCGAATTGTTAATTCTTCTAATCATTTTATCTGCCCTGTCGGATCACCCCCGATTCTGTGCCTGTCCAGCGCCGTTCTAATGGGGCTTCCACACGCTTGCCAACCCATCTCAAGTCAAGCGCACAGTGTGTCGTCTAGAACATGCTAGCTGGACAAAATTTTGTCTAATGGACTCATTTTGTCCAGCTAGCATGTTCTAGACGACACACTGTGCGCTTGACTTGAGATGGGTTGGCAAGCGTGTGGAAGCCCCATAAGCATTTCCTCAACTCTTTGAAAACCGGCCGACTTCCTTATACACCTGTCCCCTTCCCTGACATCGGTTATGTTACTATCGGATACTTGTCATCTCTCATTTTTTCCCATCAAATTTAGTTGAATGACTGATAATAAACCAACATAATGAAAAAACTTTAATTTCATATTTGATATTTTACTGATGTTTTCAATGTTTTCGAGTTGTTAACTTAAGAAAATGATGGACCAAATCCAACCGTTTCATATCACCTTTACAAAACCAACTTATGACAAATCCATTTAAACACTGAGTAGGCAGAACCAGCGACAGACAGCAATGTAAGTACTAAGTGAAATAGAGGAGTGTTCTGACGGCGCTGTCGAGACTGCGGGAGATAGGGGAGATGAGGGGAGATTGGGGAGAAGTGGGAAGATACTGCCAAGGAGAGCAGGGCGGGGAGAGATGCCAGGCTTCCTTGCCAAAAACCGCGGGGCTTCCACGAAATCATGATTATCTATGGCCGGGGAAATCTAGCGTTAACATATGTGTAATTTATCATGCAGTTCCAGTGCGCTCCACTCCATGTAGACTGTTGCAGCAGGGTGATGCAAGCTCGAGAGACATTGGATAATCTGAGATCTCGCGAGATTTTGAAAATGATGAGATCTTGTGAGATTTTTTCGAATCAGGAGTGAATTTGCAATGTCATTCCTGTTTCAGGGAAGGTCTGCAGGGTGTATGTTTATTCATTCTTATTCATTCTTATTCATTCTTTAACGGCACATTGTGCCTTTTACATGTATACAAAAATAGAAATAAAAATACATTACAGACATAACAGTATCAAAATAAAACAGATTACTACAAAATAAAGCTTACAATAAGATTACTACAGAATAAAAGTAGAAGATATTTATGCAAAAAGTAAGAAGATGAAGAGAAAAACATAAGAGAGAAAAGAAAGAAGAAAAACATAAGAGCAATGAGCATATTATAGCATATAGAGCAATAAGAGCATGATCAAGTAATAATATTAAACTTAGGTAAAATAAAAGAACGCACAGATGAGGGTAAACAAAAATTGAAATACATTGCAAAAAAGTTAACAAAATAAGTAGAAAATAAAAAATAAAAACAAAGATAAAACAAAAAACAAAAAAGAAAAAGAAAAAGCAAGGTCTTATATTAAAGTAACAAAAATAAACTAGAAATTTGATAAAACTAGAGTAAACAATAGTACAGTACAATATTATATGAGATGCAACTCTACAATAATTATTATGTACTTATTATGTACCATGGGAGTTGAAGTACTTAATTAAATTATATTTGTATGTTTTAGGATTTGTATGAGTGTCAGAATCTATTTCATTGTATATATTACCCAAACGTTGAATACGTATTAGTGGGCTGTAGAAGTGTGTAGATGTATGTGTGGATACAGTGCGATAATGTTCATTTGACATTGAGGTTTTTATATTGTAGGTTCACATGCGGCATGCGCAAACGCAAACTGATACGTCTGCTTGTGAGAATGCGTGTAATTTGAATCCTCAAGGTTACATATCTTTGCAACTTATATCAGATTAGATAAGAGAAGATTTTGGCCATGTTGAGATTATGTCAATGTTGATCAAGCTGAAATGTCGATGGAGTCTTGCTTAGTAGAGAGCATCTGGGATTTTAATCAAGATAAGATTGAGAAATTTCAATTCTTGCTAAAACATTGATGACTGATAGGCAAGAATTGGTTCATATACAAGAAAATGAAATCATTTACACTTACATCTCATAATGAAAAGAAGAATTGAGTGACGACGGACAGGTCAAAGGAGAAAACCTTGGCGAAAATTGAACCCTTGCTCTCGGCATGAAATACAAGCATTCTACTAACTGAGCTATTGACCAGACTTTTTATGAGCTTGGTCCTCACTACAAAAATCCAATTCTCCAACAAGACCCAGTTCCTGTTAGGCTGGATGGACCTTTAGTGTGTATGAACTTTTCAATCCAGCGAAGAGCATATTTGAAAATGCAAATAGTATTTTTTTGTGCTACGCCGAGATTCGATCCCACAACCTTCCATTTATTTTGATTATTATGTATTTATGAACAAAATTACTTAGGTACCCAATATTTACGAGATCTCGTGAATCTGAGATTTCAACCCTAGCTGCACCCCAACAACGCAAGATTTTTTTTCTCGCCTCGTGTATCATTATTTTGGCAAAAGTTCGCCTTGAAAACTTTGCTCAGAGTCTTGTCAAGCGAGAATAATAAAAAATAATATTGCTTACAACCCTTCTCTCCCCTATTTGCTTGTCTGTATAATCGAAGCGTACATCTTCATTTTGCGAGAAAGACTTAAGAGTGGAAACGCACTATTATGTTGTGTATATGCAATATTGTTGTAAGATTAAAGTAGACACTTTTTTTATCGGAAAAATATCAAAATCGATTTTTTATCATTACTGCAGCATTTGTAAGACGTCAAGCAACCAATAAAATAAACAAAATGAAAAAAAAATTGAAAGCAAATGTGAGAATGATTGAATGTAATAATTGCTTGTATTCCTTGACTGATAGGTTGGTATGCGGCTGACCACCCATACTGTAAAAAATTGTTCACTTTGCCAATGTCACCCTGCTTCAGGGAAGGTCGGCAAGAGTTGCAGGGCTTATGTTCATTTAAGAGTTGGGTTTTTTTATATTGTAGGTCCACATGCGGCATGTGTAAGCGCGAAATTACGCATGTCTGCTTGTGGGAATGCATTTAATATGAATCTCAAATGATACATGTCTTTGCAGCTTAGATTTAGATCTCAAAAATCATAAAATTTGGAGATGACGGCGTTTGCAGTTATACGACTGACATAAAATAATTTCGTAGTGCCTTTGTAGATATTGTTTGTGATCGGTGAAACTCTGCAAGCAGCGTCGCTATGAAAAAGCGAACGCAAAGGGATTAGTTAGGTGGTCCCCTCTAAAACGTTAATGTGGAAAGTCTGCCCGCCTGGCGCCGCAGCCATTTCCTTTAATTTCTGGATTTATGTGGCGGATTCAGCCCAAACTTTCTGGCCGTCTATGAAATTGTTTACACGGCCGCAGATCCGAATTTGCATGTGAATTGCTCAGTCCCCTTATCCATTTTTAGCGGCTGAAATAAAAAATGACGTCAAAATTTCCACGTAAAAATATATTATTTTTAATTAGACTTTTTAAAGTTTGTGTATTCACACAGTGAAAATTCATTTTTATAAATAATTATAAAAAAATATAAAAAACACAGAGTTTTATTTTCACAAATTGAGTATTTATTTCCCTCAAGTACTTTCGACTTATTCACGTCATTATCAAGAGGATACTAAATTACAAAAATTGACAAGACAAAAACCATAGAGAAATAAAATAAAAATAATGATTTAGGTACGACAAATAGGTACAATAAGGAAATGACACATAATATAATTACAATATTATATAATGATATAACAAATTGACAAAACAAAAAACCATAGAGAAATCTAAATAAAAATAATAATTTATGACAAATAGGTACAATAATGAGATGACACATATTATAATTACAATATTAAAAAATTGACAAAACAAAAACCGTAGAGAAATCAAATTAATAAGTCACGATAAAGGAGCACAATTAGTTAATAACAAAGGTGAGGCAGCAGGAATTTGGACATTGACCAAATTGTAAGAATTAGAATTTTTATGTTTGTGGATTTCTAAAGTTTCTAGGGCAATTAGTTGTCTGCCCTTGCATCCGGAATGGAGAACCCTGACACCGTCATTATTGAACGAGTGGTCATTTTCGATACAGTGGTCCGCCATCTCCGAATAACCAGACAAACCCCTAAAAGCCCTCTTATGTTCTTTCAACCTTACATTTATAGATCTGGAAGTTTGTCCAACATATACGGAATTGCAGTCATTACAAGATAATCGATATACACCCCCACCATCCATACGTTCAATCTTATCCTTATTGTGGAATAATATTTAACCTATACTCGTATTACACGGAGATCTACCTACCGCCGCTGACAAGCAGGCGGTAGAATCTCCGTAATATTTTTTGTTTCATTGTGTCAAATAATAAGTGCTTCAGTACGAAAAGTACGTAAAAGTTACCGGCAGTCGTTCTTTGTGGGACTAATAGATTACGTGCGTACGTGGAATTGTAAATTTATCAAAATCATCGAAATTTTAAAACTTTGACAGCTGCAAACATCGCGGTGTGTACCTACTTGCAGTGTGTAGTGTAGGTGCGTGACAAGTACATACATGACGCAGACGAATGCGCGTCCAGTGCTAAGGTACCCGCTGCAAGTACTTCATCATATAATAAATACATTGCCGCTGCAGCGAATTTCAAATAAAAAATTTAAATCATGGCCCAACATCATGCTGAGGAGGCGCGTAAGGCGCAGGAAACGAGGAGGGCGGCGGCTGAGTTACTCGGCTACGTCGGTGACAACTCCTGTTTCTCCAGCATGGTGTGAGGATCCCGCTTCCACATCCAGACCTTCAGTGGCACCTCCATCGTCGCGCTCCCTGCTGACCAGCGGGAGGCATCAACAAAACGTGGAGAAGAAGATGAATATTGGATGCTGGAATGCGAGATCTATTGCTAATAAGGTAGATGATATTGACGAATTTTGTAAAAGCCATGACCTTGGCATCCTTGCGCTGACGGAGACGTGGCATGAGAGCTACCACTCAACTGCCATGAAGAGACTGCGCGCTCTGGGGTTCGCGACACTTGAGGAAGCACGGGCAAGGCCGCGTCATGGAAAAGGGACAGATAATATTTCCTGGACCAACCATGGCGGAGTTGCGTTGCTAGTGCGCCCGGGATGTCGTGTGGAGAGGATTAATATGTCCTCTTTCACGACATTTGAGTGCCTTGTGTGTCGGGTATCTTCCAGTGCAGCGCTCAATATAGCTATAGTATATCGGCCCGGCTCTAAGCCTGTAACTGCGGAGTTTTTTCGCGAATTTCGGGAGCTGTTTGAATTTTTGGTAACTCGTAATGAGATGTTTCTGTTGGTGGGGGATGTCAACGTCAGGCTTGAGCGCAGAGATGACACTAATTGTGTTAATCTCACTGCCTTGCTTGCGGACTATGGCTGCAGACAGTGGGTAGATGCTCCCACTCATGATGCGGGTGGCCTACTGGATGTAGTCATCACCAGAGAGGAGGATGCTCCTTCAAAAACAGAGGTGAGAGATGTGGGTTTATCGGACCACAGGTTGGTGATAACTCAATTAAATCTCGGACGACCGGTTCCAGTGTACAGGAAGATTATCTCCAGGTGCTGGAACGGACTTAATATGGACTCCTTTAAAAATGACTTATTACTTTCACCGATCTGTTGTCCGGAAACCTACATCTCAATGCACCCAGACAGGTGAGTTGAGCTGTACAATGTCACCCTGAAAAATTTAATAAATTTGCATGCTCCCATTTCAACTAAATGTGTTAGGGAGCGGAATAGTGCTATCTGGTTTGATAACGAATGTAGTGCTCTTAAACGAAAAATGCGGCAAGCGGAGCGTAATTTCAGGAGCGATAAACCAGGTAGCACTAGAGAAATGTGGATAGGTGCACAGGGTCTGTACAGGTCAACTATTCTCCAGAAAAAGTCTCAATATTTTTGTACAATGATAGCTAGGGAAAAATGTCCACAGCGTTTATGGAGACTTCTGGAGAACGTGTCTGGTAGTGCTCGGGCTGGTACGGGTTCAATGTCGACTGCTGATGAGTTCGCGGCATACTTTCAGGATAAAATACCACGTAGAGACTCTCCTCTGGAGATTGGTCCGGGTTCTCCTGAATCTATGTGCAACTCGCAACTTGGAATACTTGAGCTGACCTCTATTGAGGAGGTAACGCGAGTCGTAACGGGATCACCAAATAAGCAGTGTGATCTTGATCCTGTGCCAGCGTGGGTACTAAAAGAGTGCATTTTACAAGTGGCTCCATTTATTGTAAGGCTTATTAATGGATGCCTTGTGGAATCCACTGTTCCCTCTTTTTTGAAGGAAGCGCAGATAACGCCGATATTAAAGAAACCAAATCTCGATCCTAATGATCCCTCCAATTTCAGGCCGGTGTCAAATTTGCCGTTTTTGTCCAAGGTGCTGGAGCGTATTGTCTCTAACCGGCTGGTATCTTATCTGAGTGATAACAACCTGATGCCGAGAAGGCAATCAGCCTATAGGAAATATCATTCAACTGAAACAGGTTTGTTGACCGTAGTCTCAGATCTGATATCGGCAGTGGATTGCGGGAATCTTGCGCTCCTAGCTCTTCTGGACATGAGTGCGGCTTTTGACACCGTATGTCATGATATCTTAATAAAGAGGTTGGAGGATGCGTACGGCTTGAGAGATAAGGCTCTGGCGTGGTTCACCTCCTATTTGGCGGATCGCAAGCAGGTTGTGCGTACTTGTGACTGTGTCTCACCTTCCTATTCGCTGATCTCCGGGGTGCCGCAGGGGTCTGTGCTGGGACCGATCCTGTTCATTTTATACACGGCCGACATTGAGAGCATAGTCGAGAAATGGAGCCTAACTACACATGCATATGCAGATGACTGGCAGATTTACTCTCAGTGTCGACCACACATGGCAGGAGCTCTCAGTAACAGGGTGGCAGCTTGCATTGCGGAGATCGGTGAATGGATGACAAACAATGGCCTGATCCTTAACATGGGTAAGACTGAAATTATGTGGGCGGCTACGTCCAGGCGTGATCATCTCCTGACAACACGCGCACCACTCTCCATTGGGGGACAGCTGATTCAGCCGTCGGATTCAGTGAGACTTCTAGGAGTCACACTGGATCGGAACCTCACAATGGGAGAACAGTTGAATAACACGGTATCCTCCTCGTTTTTTGAACTTCGCCAGATAAAGGCAATCAGGAGATGTTTACCATCAGGGGCGGTCAAAACCCTGGTTAACGCTTTTGTGATGTCTCGGGTTGACTATTGCTCAACGCTGTATATAGGTCAGCCGAAAAAACAGTTCAGCCGGCTTCAATCTGTGCTGAACTCTGCAGCAAGACTCATATTCGGGATGTCTAAATTTAACCATATTACTCCATTGTTGAAAAAACTGCATTGGCTTCGTTTTCCGGAGAGGGTGGTCTACCGTGTTTGTCTGATGGTTTACAAAGCTGTCAATGGTATGGCTCCTTCATACTTGTCTGACATGTTCTCACGTGTTGAGATAGATTTGAGACGCCAAACTCTCAGATCTGCGGAGTGTGGGGTGGTTGACTTAGTCCAGCCGTCACGTCAGACACGCACTAATTTTGGAGTCCGTGCTTTCCGGTTTGCGGGCCCAATGGAGTGGAACAGACTACCACCTAATGTGAGGAAGGCAGAAATTGTTGGTGTCTTTAAAGGAGCACTAAAGACGCATCTTTACAAAAAGTCTTATCCGTGATTCGAGATGGCCCTTGAGGTGTGACACACACAAAAACGGCGCTCTTTTATTATGTGTACCTTATAAATAAATTATTGTTATGTTATTTTAAATAACATATTATAAAAAAACAATCCCGAAGTGTGCAGTGTGTGTTTGTGGGCCGAGCGGAGCCGAACGGTCACGGAAGCGGCCGAACTGCACCGTATGAACTAATCAGGCCGTCGTTCGTTAGTTCCCGGCGAGATGTGAAGTGAGTCAGACGTTAGCGACCAAGCACCAAGCGGTGCAAGAGGGGGCACTACGATGGAGCTCCCCCCCCCCCCCCCATCTACATGGATTTCCTGCCAGCAAGGCACCCGCCTTGTGGACCAGAGGCATAGGAGCGCCCACCCAGGGGCTCCAACGTGTGGAGGCGTCCGCCTTGTGAACCGCCGCTAGCCTGGGGCGCTGCCCCAGGCCTTCCATTTAGAACTCCAGCCAACGGAATAGGGAGTGTTCTAGTGACAACCTGTAGGTCTGGCCAATCCCTTATTTCCCCTTTTCCCCCATATTAGTACAGTAATAAACCCTTATTTGTTCATGTTAACTTTATCTTTTCATTATAAAACCCTTCCCAAGATACAAGTAAGCAATGCCAAAGAAAGAACCCCACGCCCTGAGAGTGATGCTGATGAGAGCTAGCCGGATGTAAGTATCCTGAAGATACCTTTGAATCAGAACATAACACTGGCGCATCCAACTGGGATTCTTTCGATATTGCGAACTTTTATTTTGGGAATTGTTTTGTGAAGCTCTGTTTTTTAGTGTATTTTTTTTGCTTTCATTATGACGTCATATGTTTTCTTGCCTTGATTTTGGAGTGAATTGTTTTTGTTTTGATTGCTTTTGCATTTTGCTGTAATGTCCTTTTGACGATTAAAAATTATGATAGAATTTTTATATCAATATAAATTGACATGCAATTTTTGAGAAGCCTGAAAAATAGATCATTAAATCTTTTATCATTTGCTAAGAAACCTCGTCATATTTTGATTTTTTATGCCAAATTTCATTTTTTCTTCAACATTTAGTATTTCTGTCTATTTTGATTCTAACACTATTTTGGTCGCTTCCTTTTTGTTTTTTGCATTTGCGTAAATGTGCTTTGACGATTTAAAATTCTGTGAAATTTTAATATCAATAAAATGTACATGCATTTTTGAGCATTCATTTGAGAAAGCATCATTATTTTGTTTTATTTTTTTTCACAGAAATCTAGCTTTGTTTATTTTACATAAGTACCTACCTTGAAATTGATGCATTATTTGTTGCTAGGCAAATAAACTTTCACTTTATGTTTTTTTTCATAAAAGCTTTTAACAAACTTTTTTCCACATTAAAGGATTCTCAGAAGTATTTTATTTAATGTAAGGATTAAGTGTTTGGTAATTCATGATGTTTTTTCCCCCATTTGGTTTTTTTAATGTGCTATTCTCAAAAACATTTTTCAATATTTATTTTTTCGGGGTAAACTGGTGATTAGGTCCTTTCGGAAATTTACTACGAACTATGGCTATTCTGTTGGCTGCCATTTGTAAATAATTTTATAGATTAGCTTTAGGTACTTTTGTGTGTTGTCAGGGAACATTGAAATCGTTCCAAGAACCCTCAAAAAACGATAGAGGATTGTAATTTTTGTAAAAAGGTAGCTTAGGATTCATTTTAGTTTAATATTTACGATGGTTTTATTTCTTGCAAGCCAATAGCATATCACTTTTGTGCGATGTTTGACTGATATCCGGGTCACTTGGAGAAATGTAAACTTGATCGGTTCTCAAAAAACATCGGAGAAATTTTGTTTTATAGTGTACAAATAGGTAATTTAGTTAGAATTAGGATTTCTTGACTACATTTGTTTTTATGTATGTAAATATCTTCTACAGTTTTTTTTTGTAAAATTTCAATGGTTTTCCGAATTAACCCTTTGGAAAAAGATCGAATAATGAAGTTTCTTTATTCTTCTAAAAAATGAAGTGGCGCCACCGAGAAAGAGTGGGAAAATGTGGTCCTTTGGGCAAGGGAAGCCGTTTTCCGGGATTCTACTTTCGTAGGTCCGTGTGTGGATTTTCCACGGTATGTTGATGTAGGGATGAAATTATCACTGCTTTGAGTGGAAATTGATGTAAGGGGAAGAAATGCTGGCCTTTTTCTTGGAAAAGGGAGCGCATTTTCTTGAGATTTTACGTTTCGTAAATCTGGGATCTGATATGCACTTTTGTGTATAAGATGACACTTAAAGCCTTGTTCATTTTGTCGAAGGAGGAAAATGTCTGTGAGTACAGACGTGTTTGAGGCTCGAAAGAGTATTTGTAATATTTTGTTTGTGTTTTCCATATTCACTTCAAGATGTTTTATATGGAATGTTCCACTCTTTTTCGAGTGAGTTCGTAGTGGATTTTACGCACTAACATATTAAATATTTTGAGCGAGCTTGGATGTTGTCTCTATTTGTATTTTTTTTGTATTCAGCTCAGAACTTATTGTTATATAATAGTCGACTCCTGTAACGAGTTATGACTTGGTTAATATAAGTACCAGTGTAAAATATGTTTTGATTGCTGTGATTATTATTTATTGTTTAGAGTTTTCGACATGTTTTGGTGAAGAAAAAAGGCCTTGTTACAAGATCGCTTTTAATCCGCGTCTTGTCGGTTATTGGAACCACCTTGAAATTTCCCAAACCAAATCGATAATTCTCACAGCCACCAGTTTTCTTCTTCCTTCTTTCTGGTGTGTTGATAGGACAGAAGGATGTTCCTGTAAATCCCCTTTTCCTTTTTGTGTTCCCATAAAATTTTCAATTTTCTTAATGGCCAAAGACCTGGTGTTGTGTGTGAAGACTGTTGTGTTGCTCCTGGTTTACTTTCTTTATTTTTGTGAGAAAGGGGAATGTTATGTTATTTTAAATAACATATTATAAAAAAACAATCCCGAAGTGTGCAGTGTGTGTTTGTGGGCCGAGCGGAGCCGAACGGTCACGGAAGCGGCCGAACTGCACCGTATGAACTAATCAGGCCGTCGTTCGTTAGTTCCCGGCGAGATGTGAAGTGAGTCAGACGTTAGCGACCAAGCACCAAGCGGTGCAAGAGGGGGCACTACGATGGAGCTCCCCCCCCCCCCCCCATCTACATGGATTTCCTGCCAGCAAGGCACCCGCCTTGTGGACCAGAGGCATAGGAGCGCCCACCCAGGGGCTCCAACGTGTGGAGGCGTCCGCCTTGTGAACCGCCGCTAGCCTGGGGCGCTGCCCCAGGCCTTCCATTTAGAACTCCAGCCAACGGAATAGGGAGTGTTCTAGTGACAACCTGTAGGTCTGGCCAATCCCTTATTTCCCCTTTTCCCCCATATTAGTACAGTAATAAACCCTTATTTGTTCATGTTAACTTTATCTTTTCATTATAAAACCCTTCCCAAGATACAAGTAAGCAATGCCAAAGAAAGAACCCCACGCCCTGAGAGTGATGCTGATGAGAGCTAGCCGGATGTAAGTATCCTGAAGATACCTTTGAATCAGAACATAACATTATCCTTGTATATATATATACTGTTGGTATAATAGGCGCAACTAAAGGTATTTTTTACTAAGTGACCAAGGTTGGTACTCACTTGCCCTACATATAATATTCTTCTCCATTTCTGATCCTTACCATTATCCCAACAATGAGGGTAAATATATTTTTGGTACATGAGTTTTTTTTGTTTAGATAGTAAAAAGTCATTAATAATGGCCTCTTTATACCCATTATTTGACGCTATAGTCTTTATCGTATTCAATTCCAGGTTAAAAGCCTCCCTCTCGAGGGGTTAGTTAATCAGCCTATGAATTAAGGAATGAAAGACAGCCATTTTTTGCGATATAGGATGGTTAGACGTTGCATGAATAATTGCGTCCGTGTATGTTGGTTTTCTATATACACTGAATTTAAATTTATTGTTCACAATTTTAATACTGAGGTCTAGGAAGTTTAAGGTATTATTTATCCCTATTTCCATGGTAAATTTTAAATTTTTGTTTAATGAATTCAGATAATTAAGAAATAAGTCCAATTGTCTCATACTTCCTGACCATATTTTTAATTATTTAAAAATTGAAATGGGTACAACATAGTTTTAATTTGCTGATTTATTTCTTTTTTTGTGCTCGAACATTTTCGCCTAATGAGGCATATCTTCATGAGCAGAATGGTTACAAATATATTTTATAAAATAATTTTCAAAACCATGTTGATTGATATTACTTTTCATTCCTTGACTTATAGGTTGTTGGTATGAGGCTGACCACCCATACTGTACAGAATGGTTCACTTTGCCAATGTGACCCCTGTTTCAGGGAAACATAGAATTAGGAAATCATTTCTGCCCGTCCAGAAAAAGGTATTAATATCATCAATTAATAATTCATTTTTGTTTATTTTAATTAATTATTAATAAATAATTACCCAATGACATCTGTTGAACCAGGGCAAAGTAATGGTCAAATGACCCAAGCGGAGATCGAACCAACGTTATTATTTGTATATTTTATTGACACAAACGCTGATTCCAACCCCACCTGCGTCATGTCTCATCGAAAATAACTTCGACCCGGGTTCAACGATGTCATTGGGTAGTTATTTCTTAATAATTCATGAAAAATATTAAATGATGAATTATTAATTGATAACATCAATACCTGTTTCTGGCCAGGCCAAAAAGATCGGTGAATTGCATACCTCTTTACAAATTTATTTAAAAACAAAAAATCTTCAAGTAACTGACTTCGACAATTTTCAATCAACAAAATCCTGTAGTTGGTGTTTTCTCGAGTATTTTAATCGTCTTTCTTTGAGGTCAACTGTCTTGCCAAGTCTCTGGTCTCCGCCCCTCCAGATTTACGGTCCACCCATCTTCTTCCATGCTTCTCCTTCTCGTCCCCTTAGTGCTTGTTTGACTTATGTCCATCAGAGGTCATTTCGCATGAGCAATGTTTGGACGTGCACTGAACCAGTGTGTCTTATGAAAACTGGAGATTGATTTTGAAACTGTTAAAAACAACTCTCATATTATCGTGTTTTGCGTTTTTTTTCTTAGCTCAGATTGTACAGAATGTAATTTTTAAGACAATTTCATTGAAAGGCCATCTTTTAATGTAAAATATAAGTTGCAAAAAAAATTTACGTTTAAGATTAATGTTAAATGCATTTCCAAAAGCAGACACGTATAAGTTCGCGCTTAAACATGCTAATTGTGAACCTACAATATGAAAAACCCAAATCTCGAATGAACATACTCCCTGCAACTCTTGCCGACCTTCCCTGAAACAGGGTTGACATTAGAAAAGTGAACCATTTTCTACAGCATGGGTTATCAGCCTCATACAAACCTATAAAATAAGGAATACAAAACATTCATTACAGTTAAGTATATAAAACAAACAATCAAAAAACAATAACTTTCAAATCTAAAAAAAAACATTTATAAATTCTGAGAATTAAGGTTTTGAAAGCCTAGCCTTAACCGCCAGCATAACTGATCAACCGCCATTTTTTCGGTCATTACATTCTTCTTTAATTTAATTCAGAGTCATATCTAATCTAATCTAATCTAATCTAAGCAGCAAAGATATATGTCATTTAAGATTTATATTAAATGCATTCCCACAAGCAGATATGTATAATTTCGCGCTAACACAATATGCCGCATGTGGACCTACAATATAAAAACCCAATCTCAAATGAACATAAGCCTTGCAACTCTTGCCGTCCTTCCCTGAAACAGGGGTGACATTGTCAAAGTGAACAAATTTTTTATATTATGAGTGGTCAGCCGCATAACAACCTATAAGTCAAGGAACATACATGACAAATTACATTTTTTTAAATCAATAAATAACAATATATACATGGACATAAAAAACTAAATCATAAAACCAATTTCACTTTAACAAACCCTAGCCGCCAACATCACAGATCAACCGCCATTTCTTTCTTTCCTTGCATACTTCTTTCATTTCCTCCAGAGTCATAACCTTCTTCATACAAGCTCTTCTTTTATTATGACTCTGGATATTCCATTCATTCGCAATTTCGGATATTTGGTCCATCCATACCTTTCTCGGTCTTCCTCTACCACGACATCCATCTATTCAACCAACATATACTTTCTTCGTCAGTCTTTCCTCATTCATTCTCTCCATATGCCCAAACCATCTTAACAAACTTCTTTTAATCTTCACTTTCACACTTTCTTTTGCACCACATTCTTTTCTTACAAAATCATTCCTCACCTTGTCACTCCGTTTTTTCCCAATCATACTTCTTAGAAAGTCCATTTCAACAGTATGGACCTTACTAATTTCACTTTCATTCACCGTCCAGGCCTCGCTTCCATACATCAAGGTGGGTAAAAGTATGCCACTGCGTACCGCCAATCGAGCATTTTTAGATATGTTTACCTTTTTTATTCGAGCTCTCCTTTAGAATCAAATGGTATAAATTATAAAATATGTATTTTTAAGGAACCCTGAGCGGGATACTCCTTAGATTTAAGAGACTCTAGGGGTCTATGCACTTGTTGTAGTGCCGCAGAGGTGTTGGTGATGCGGCAGTTGATGTCCTGATCAAGTTGCAGTGTGTTGCGTTGCGTTGTCTTTATTTTGAGACACTGAAACGAATATAAGCCAAACAAGCACTGGGGGGAATGTTCTGGCACGTAGCTGCGCCTAATTTATGTGAGGACGTGGTTATGGTCCGAGGAGGAATGCTTAATCCAGAATGCTCTTATTCCTTGACAAGGAACTGCATAGCGCTCTTCGATTGCAATGCAGTTGGCGTACGCTTTGTACACCCCACTGCAATTATTAACTAAGATTGCAAGTAATTGTAACTATCTATCATTATAACAGACCGGTCTGTAGTTCAGTGGTAACACTTGGGCCTATGAATGGAAAGTTGTGGGTTCGAATCCCGGCGGAGCACAAAAATATACCATTTATATTTTCAAATTTGCTCTTCGCTGGATTGAAAAATTTATAATCCTTTACCAATGACCGGCCACCAAAAGTCCTACCACTCTTACAGCAACTGGATCTTGCTTGAGAATTAGCGCTTTGTAGCGACGACGACCAAGCTCGTAAAAAGGTCGATAGCTCAATTGGTAGAATGCCGAGAGAAAAATTTCGATCGCAAGATGTACTCAGCCTTCACAAGAAATAATAACCAGCCCCCACGAGAGCTGGAAAACCCCAAATTCAATTGAAAGTGGTTGATGTGAGGCCAGCCCCCTGACCCGTAAAAATAAATAGGTCCCAGATCGCAAAATGTGACCCCTTCGGGGATAATGCAGACAAGAAGGTACACTATAGTGTAGCTTAGTTGCGTTGCGTTGCACATTTTTTTTTAAGATACGATTCGAACTCAGGGCTGCCTTTGAACTGTAGAGCTTGACGGCTCAGATACAAGTTTGGCTGCAGAGCATTTCGGTCTCTTTTTATAAGCGAGAAGAAGAGCTGTTGTCTTTGAAACGTTGGAAACTGGCACATGTGAGACCTCGCCAGATTAATCTACTTAGAATATTTGAGTTAATACTCACATAATGTCAACGACAATACCATGTTCTCATCAGCACCGGTTCTCATCAGATCACCGAAGTTAAGCAAAATTCGGCGTGGATGCCACCTAGATGGATGACCGCTCAGGTACACCGCGTGTCGTTGAACCATTTTTTACAGTATGAGATATCACCCTCATACCAACCTATAAGTCAAGTAATTACGAAATTTTTCATAAAAAAAATTGAGCTTGCATTCTGTACGATTTTAAGGCTCATTTGCGAGGGCCATATTATAAACCATTGTGGATTTAATATCACTTTACTTGGGGTGGTTGACACTGCCCTACGTGTTTGTTCATAGTAGAATGTTTCCCGTTTAATATGATATTACATAGAAAAGCAAACGGTTTGTTATACTAATCAATTTGTATGCGTGTAATAACATTGTTTAAATTCGGTCGTGAATTTAATGTAATGTATATTTGATAAGGTTTACGACCTTTTTGCAGTATTTATAAATGTAGGTATGATTTGACTTGGGGCTCCTTTAATTAAATTACAAATTTATTTTATTTCTCAAGATTTATATGTCACTATAAAGGTTACAATGTACTGTTCACTCTTCACTCTCAGCTTACAGGTCTTCGTGTTACAATGGTTAAAGCAACTCTTCTTTCCCACAGAATCTTTGCTCGTATTTATATGAACGGCAGACCCGTTTCTTGCATGCTCTTGAACATGGTAGATACTTTCACTAGGATTGTTTGACACTTTACCAGAGATATCATACGCACACAAGTCATTGTGCCTAGGCTCACGCCCACACGAACTCAAACGTTCGTAACGATATTCAACGTCTTCCGGATATTACATCCGGAAATAGGAAATAATTTTTGAAACCCTCGTTGTGGATCGACCCCTTGCTCTTGGCATGGAATGCAAGCATTCTACCAACTGAGCTATCGACTGGACTTTTTACGAGCTTGATCATTGCTACAAAAAGCCAATTCTCAAGCAAGACCCAATAGCTGTGAGGTTGGATGGACCTTTTGTGATTGGCTCTTTCAGCAGGGGCGTGCATTCCATACAGGCACATGCGCCTAAGACGTAGTGTTATGTTATTTTAAAATAAAAAACAATCTCAAAGTGTACAGTATGTGTCGTGGGCCGAACAGAGCCGAACGGTCACGGAAGCAGCCGGACTGCGCCGTGGGATCTGATCGGGCTGTCGATTATCGCTCGGCAGTCCTGGGCCAGACGTCGGCGACAAAGCACCAAGCCCCCAAGCAACGGAGCTCCCTCCCCTTCTACTTGGAGCATCCGCCATCCAAGGCGCCCGCCTTGTAGACCAGAGACGGGTGCATAGGAGCGCCCACCCAGGGGCTCCAACGTGTGGAGGCGTCCGCTTCGTGAACCACCGCTAGCCTGGGGCTCTGCCCCAGGCCTTCAGTTCGTAACTCCAGTTTTAGTGACAAAGAGCAGGTCAGGCCATTCCCTTATTTCCTCTTTTTCCCCCATATTATTAAAATAAATAAACCCTTATTTGTTCATGTTAAACTTATCTTTTACTACACAACCTTCCCAAAATACAAGTGAGCAATGCCAAAGAAAGAACCCCACGCCCTGAGAGTGATGCTGATGAGAGCTAGCCGGATGTAAGTATCCTGGAGATACCTTTCAATCTTAACATAACAGTAGGCAATTTATGGTAAAAAAAAAACGCATTTAAGCTTGATATTGAGATTTACGATTCCAAATTAAAGTTCGATTGGAGCCATCGTTATCACTCGATTTCAAATGAGTTATTTAAAAGGAGTGGGAGAAAATATTTACTCTGAATGTATTTGCTTATACCCTATGCACGCGCTTGTCTATGATAAAGACAAGAAGTTTTCCAACCCAGCGAAGAGCATTTTTGAAATCATTTTTTGTGCTCCACCGGAATTTGAACCCACGACCTTCCATTGTCGAGTCCAAAGCGTTACCGATAGACAACAGGTCATCATATTATGTACATATTTTTTTAAAGACATGCACCAGATTGGAGGAAACTTACGTCCATGAGTGAGCTGAGAAACGATAAGGAAAATCAAAATCATAAAAGAAAAACATGATAAATTTGAGCTACATTCTACAAACTAACAAATAGTTATTAATATCACGAAAAATAAGCCACTTAGTTTCAACCCTCAAGCGACTATAACGTTATTTATTACCGTGCGAAAAATTTAATTAAAATCAATTTATACTTCTTCTTTTATCCTGGGCACTATCAATTTTGCGCTCGAGCCGTTGTTTACCGGCTCTTTCACTACTTGTGTTATTTTAGCCTTGGAGAAGCTTCTCCCCTTGATTTCAAAAGTGAACACGGTCATAGATCAAAGTACCACGCCCAAACCGAATACCGCTTCCTAGAGTATACCAGCTTCCGTACAGGGTGTTTTACTAAAGACGTGTGGAAACGTTGGTTTTATGTTAGAACGACACAGTGAACAGAACGAAACATGATAGAACACCACAATGACATTACATCTTATGATAAAACATCACAGGAAAGTACATCACAATGACACAATGTCACATACCATAAACGGCACATGAAAAAATATCACATGAGAAAACGAAACTCATCCATATCGACGGTTAGAGTTATGAATGCTATCCTACTTGAAATTTTTCGTTCTTTCTAATGCGCTAACTTTCATAGCTCGACGATGATTTTTTCGTAGTTTATGCTCAAGCAAACAACTGCGTTTTTTAAGTATGGTTTTGGTGTAACCGACAAGATTTTGGCCTTTTTTGTCCTAAAGGCGCTTGTGACATAAAAAAATCGTAAAACATCGTAAAACCACATTAATAGGAATGCCAATGAATGCCTTTATTTTAAAATTTCAGCGCCGTTTTGGTTTTAACGATAGGTATGATAAAAAATAAAAAAAATTATGCCATTTTTCTGCAATCACAAACTTTAAACTGCTCCCCTGAACAATAAATTTAGCTTATGTCGCTTATACCCTACTGCCTTTAAACCGTCGATATGTTATCTCCGGTAAAGCTTTTAAAAAAAATTAACACTCCCGATTATCATTATAAGATAAAACAGAAACCTAACTAAGCTGCATATAAACGGCAACTTCTTACCGCGATATCAACTAAGTAGTCGCATATGGCATGTGGAACCAAAATAAATATTTGTGATATTTTTCATGTGCAATTTCTGGTATGTTCTGTTTAAGGTATGTGATATTTAGTCATGTGATGTTTTGTCCTAGTGTTGTTTTGTCATTATAATGTTCTGTTATGTATCGTTTTGTCACTATGCCGTCCTAACCTGTCACCGGGAACTTTAGCATTCATATAGAAGTGCTGTTTTAGTTTTGATAGATTTTGTAGAATACTCTGTATTTGAGTTATATATTTAAGGTTCATACTTGTGTAAAGGCTCTTTCTTTCACCCGAAACATGGTGCAAGCTAAAAAAAAATTCCAAGAAAACTACGCAGTTTATGGAGTGTGTATATCAGTGGCGAAGGGTGCCATATACAAGCCGGTTCCCATCGGCTTCTCTTTAAAAATGATGTAACAAAGTATTTAAAAAATATAGGCACAAAGTAAAAAAAAATACATTTAAAATCAAAGAAACAATACGTTTTTTTTGCCCCATGGAAACCATGCAGTCTACTTTCTTATCATTTTTGCATCATTTTAAACGGGAAACCGATGGGAATCGGCTTGTATAGCACCCTTCGTCACTGGTGTATATATATTTGAGTGAATACTTTAGTATACGAGTCGTATAGAATCAAAAACGGTAATGAAGGGTATTTCTTGAAAAATAAAATAAATTTTACTTGTAAGCAAAGAAAATGATAATTTCTTATTTTTGGAAAATTCTGGAACAAGACGTCCCCCTAGTGCTAGTTTGGCTTATCTACCATTTGTGGTGGTCAGCCGCATACCAATCTATCAGTCAAGGATCTGTAAATGAAAGAAATAAAAGGAAAGCATAATAAATTAACTAACAATAAGATTTTTTAAGCAATTATTTGAAAGTTGAATCATCACAGGATCTTAATTTTTCAATAAAGAGCAGAGGGAAAACAATGAAAGTATTAAGTGAGAAAGAATGCTCCGAGAGATAAACTTGAAAATGGAGGAAGTTAGATTGTTTCCACTTTGTACTCCGCTAAGAGGGTTTAACGATGTAATTTGGAGGAATTCCTAAGGAATGAGAAGTACTTAACTAAGTATGAGATGATTAAAAGATTCCACTTTGAGGTTTCGGTGGTCTAAACTCCAAGCATACAACTTAAGGCTTAAGCTCTACCATTAAGTTGAAGCATTTTTTTTTATTAAAACTTAAACGTACGCTTGAGGTGCTGTAGGTTATTTTCATGTATTTTTTTTGTAAATTCTAATGGTATTGTTAAGCGTAAATTTTTAAACTAGAGAAACTGCTTTGATATGCTATAATAGTGTGTTAAAAGATTTGAGTATTGAGGTTTTCAAAGTTTGGTATGAGGTCTACCACAGATGCTTTAAAAAATGATTCACTTTCGTTTTTATCACGTATGTTGCAGGGAAAGTAGGCAAAAGTTGCTGGGTTTATAATTTTTCGTATTTATTAAATAGCAGTACAGATGCAGCAATTGTAAGAGTGAACAAACACGTGTTTGTTTGTGGGCGTGCATTAAATATGCGTCTTCAATCTTTATATGTTTTTGCAATTTACACAGTAATTATGTAGATATTGTTATACATATAAAAAAAAACCAAGCTGGATGTTGTTTCTTCTTGTGAATATAACTCTCTGTCGACAAATAGTTACAGAGTCAAGAGCTCACTATAGCGTGTCTGGACTCTTTTTGAAGATAGATGCCTCGTCTGATTTTGCTTCTAAAGTATAACAAAAGAAATCAGGCATTGCTGGATCGTGTTTCTTCTGGTGAACATAACTCTCTGGCAACATATAGTTACAGAGTCGTGAGATCACTATAGCGTGTCTGGACTCTTTTTGAAGATGGATGCCTCGTCTGACTTGCTTCCACAGTATAAAAAAATATAAGAAGCATTGCTGAATCATGTTTCTTCTGGTGAACATAACTTTCTGGCGACAGATAGTTACAGAGTCGAGAGCTCACTATAGCGTGTCTGGACTCTTTTTGAAGATGGATGCCTCGTTCAATTTTGCTTCTAAAGTATAAATAAAGAAATCAAGTATTGCTGGATCGTGTTTCTTCTTGTGAACATACCAGCAGACAAGACAAAGGGCTGAAATTCTTCTTTGATGATAATGGTGCATCGAATGGTGTTTTTTTGCGCTTCTCTTGCAATGCCAGCAATATATATCGTTTGTTATTCCTTTAAAGTCAAAGGATATAATGACTTCCCTTGCAGACGATTTATTTATGGACGCTACAAAGAGCCGTCTCGTATAATATTTGCTACATCGAGAGAGCGATTCCTATTAAATGTGTGAATGAAAAGCTGCGAGTGTGGACGTTGTAGAAGGTTTTACGACCTAACAAAGTCATCGAGTTTTGCATGCATGTCGTGGAGTGAAATCAGAACGAAATATTATTGAAATACATTAAATGGCACGCCTCTAACCTAGAAGATAATCTTGCAATAAAAACAATTATGAAATGATGTTTTTGTATGAATTACGCCTCAAGAGCTCTCTTTGAGCTTGGCAGTCGTTATAGAAAGCTCAAATTCTCTAGCAAAACCTGGCATCTGAAAGGTTGGATGGACTTTTGGCGGCCGGTCTTCGACAAAAAGGTTTATGAATTTATCAAACCAGCGAAGAGCACATTTGAAAATTAATTGTACATATTTTTTGTGGTACATCGGGATCACCACTACCTCCGAGTCCGAAGCGTTACCACTAGACTACGGACAGGTCGTTTTTCCGCCAATCAATGAACTTGAAATGTCAGCTTCTTGTCACGCAAATAAACAGATTCTAATTTCATGTGAAGGCTGAGCAAACCGTCTCGGTAATATGATTTGAATTAGAATAAGACATGTATATATTTTTATATATGTCATATTCTATATATAGATTTTGATTTGTCATTGTCATTGTCCTGAGGATGCCTTTTTAGGCGAAATCTGTTAGACATATTTAAAATAATATAATAAAAAAGTGAATTAAAACAGTATATTTATTTGATTAATTAGAATAAGACAGTTCAATTGGACATAATTATCTCCTTAGTGCTTGTTTATCTTAAGTCCATCAGCGTAATTTTACATGAGCAATGTCTGTGTATGTACTGGACTAATGTGCCTTATGAAAATTGGAAATTGATTAAAAAAATATTTATAACAACTCTCACATTATTATTTTTTTAATTTGTACGTGTTCTTCTTAGCTGAGATTGTGAAGAATGTTTCATTGAAAGGTCATCTTTGAATTAAATGGTGGATAACCTTAACAAAAACTGGGCGGACGTTATGTCTGACTTTATTCATTTCTTTAATTTATTTTATTGATTATAAACGCTCTCAAAGCTTTTGTATAGAAATAACACTAAATCTATCACTACAATAAAAATATCTCATACCAAAAATACCACGAACGGATTCGAACTAAATCCCTTTAATTTTAAACCAACTCAATTGACCAAACTAATGCATAAAATAGATAATAAATTTAAAAATAAATAGACAGTCTTTGTAATCTTAGAACAAACTTGTAAATATTCGATGACTAGTTTTGTTAGTAAAATTTTTTACATTTCTTACTTCGGATTTTCTGGTAAACAAACAATATTCCACACAGTCATGATAAACGGTGTCAGGTTTCCATATCGTTGGACATTCATTTCTAAATTATACAAATCTATTTCGTATGAAAAAACAAAAACAACAAAAAAAAACCAAATTTTTTTCCATTTTCGAGCGGGGGTAAAAACGGGTATCTGATACAAAATATAATAAAAACAATGGCAGAGTACAACAGCACAGTGATGAAACGACACGTGACATAATGACTCATGACATAATAACACATGATAAAAATCACATACCTAAAACAGAACATACCATAAATACCACATGCAAGAAACAACACAAACATCAAAGTTGTGATGTTCTGTCATATTTCGTTCTGTCATGAGTTTTTTTTTCACTGTGCCGTTCTATCATGTGTCGTTATGTCATGTGTCGTTATGTTATGCGCTGTTCTAACATGTGTCATTCTGTCATCTGTCGTTCTATCATGTGTCGTTCTATCATGTGTCGTTATGACGTCATGTGTCGTTATGTTATGCGCTGTTCTAACATGTGTCATTCTGTCATCTGTCGTTCTATCATGTGTCGTTATGTCATGTGTTGTTATGTTATGCGCTGTTCTAACATGTGTCATTCTGTCATCTGTCGTTCTATCATGTGTCGTTCTATCATGTGTCGTTCAATCATGTGTTATTTTGTCACGTGTCGTTCTGTCACTGTGTCGATATGTCATGTGTCAGTTCGTAGTATACTTCTTTGAGAAGACACACGTCTCCTGGGGACGTCGGATATGACTCCGACGAAACGTAGAGAAAATCGTTCTTCTCTTTTGCACGGTCAGTAAATCCATTTTTTTCATTCTATAAAATGTCATGTGTCGTTCTGTCACTGAGCCATTCTGTCATGTGTCGTTCTGTCAATGTTTCACTATGTCATGTGTCGTTATATCACGTGTTGATCTGTCATGTGTTCTTCTGTCGCGCATAGTTGTTTCATGTGTCGTTATGTCACTGTGTCGTTCTGACATAGAATTAAAAAAAACACACGTTCCGGAAGTGGAAAGAAATAATGCCGGCACTGCCTTTGCAGGAAATGAAATTTGTTAGGTAGCGCTGCGGGGGGGGGGGAAGGTACGATGGGGTAGTTGTGTAGACTGAGGGGAAATATTAATTAATTTGGAATCTCGGCCGCCTTTCCCTTTGCAGCGGTTTGCGGCGACTCAAGAAATTGATTCGTTTATTTGAGCTACTTATCATGTGCTTAAAGGCTAAACTTACCACGTGCTTAAACTATAGATCTGAGAGGAATTTCTTTCAGTTTTTTTTAATTTTTAAATTTTTAAATTTTTTCAAACAATAATGTTTTATATTCGCATTATCAAGTCTGATAAATAATCAAGTTTGATATTCGGAATATGTAGTTTGATATTCGGAATATAAAATATTATGTGATAAAAAAAACGCAGCTTAGCTTTACGTATAGTGTAACTCCTTGCCACGTTCTCCCCAAAGTAGTCGCATGTAGTGAGTGAACCTAAAACTAAAATTAAAAAAAATTACAAGTAAAGGGGGCTGGCCTTACGCCAACCACTTCTGATTAATAAGGGTTTTCCACCACTGATACTCGAACGGCAAATCATTTCTGACAACCTCAACGGGATTCAAACCATATTTTCGGCATGAAATGCAAGCACTCTACCGACTGAGCTTTCGAGCAGACCGAATAGTTGCAACAATTGCGTCTCAACTCTCAATAGAGTTTTTCTTTGTTTTGTACGAGCTTATAACTTTATTTTTATTTTTACGCAAAGCCCTTTCATCTAGAATCTAAGATGCAAAGATGTAATCAAAATTAAGATCCATATTTACATAATTCACGACCATAAGCAAGCACGTGTAAGTTTGCGCTTATACTTGTGCTTACTAACAAAATTAGGCCCACATCTCTGAAATGAACATCAAACCTGCAACTCTTGCCGACTTTCCCTGGCAAAAAAAAAAACAATACCTGTGAGCATGCACTAAATATCAGCCTTAAGCTTCAATATATATATTTGCAATTTAGATTTTGGGTAGGTTTATCTAATGTTTTCAGATATGCTTTCTTGGAAATATATACGTGGTAAATTTTTGGTGAAAATTGCACTTACATATTTCAGCTCTACACAAACTAAATATTATATAACTTACAGCACTGCCAGTATTCACTTTGATAGATAGAGAAAAGCAGCAAGAAGCCGCCGATTTGTGGTAGTTCCCTCACCCGCCTCCCTAACCCAATCCCCCCTTCCTGATGGTGACAGGTTAGAACGGCACAGTGACAAAACGACTCATGACAGAATGACATAAGACTAAACGACACATTCCAGAACAACACATGACATAACGACACAATGACAGTACATTACGTGTCAGGGCACATGAAAAAACATCATCAAAAGAACAAACAATATCAAAAGTCATTGACTTATAGATTAGCTTAGGGGCTGTCCATATATTACGTCATTCGCATTAAGGGGGGGGGGGGTCTGGTCTGCGGATGATGGTAAATTATGTACGAGTACCAAAAGTGACGTCTATAATCTATAATCTATAATCTAAGTTGCAAAGATATATTCATTTAAAGCTCTCAGATGTATGCCCACAAACCAACAAGTGTAGTTCGCGCTTACAAATGCTGAATGTGTACTTACAAATAAAATCCAAACCTCAAATGAACATAAGCCCCACAACTTTTGCCGACCTTCCCTGAAACAGGGGTGACATTGGCAAAGTGAACCATTTTTTACAGTATGGGTGGTCAGCCTCATACCAACCTATAAGTCAAGGAATCGTTCTTGTAAATACCAATTTCTACAAAATATACAAAATATTATGTAAGTAATATAACATTATTAACTATTAAGCTCATCCATTATTACAGCAAGAGGGGGAGGGTCATTAGATAATGACTAAAGGATGATTGTAAGGGGGGGGGGGTCGAAAATCGGCCAAAATCGATGACGTAATTAATGGACGGCCCCTTAGGGCTACCTACCTCACCTCTAAAAATGAATACATACTTTGCCGTTGCCATCCCTAGTTGTAGGTGTAACAAAAAAGTCGGGGGTGCTATTTTTTTATAAGCTTTATCAAATAATGTATGAATAAGTTCATTTTCTCATTTCTCACTTTTTGTCATTCCGTTTATGGTGTTTTTTTTATGTTTTGTGATGTTTTGTCATGTGATGTTTTGTTATCGTGATGTTTTGTCAGAGTGATGTTTTTTCATGTGATGTACTGTCATTGTAATGTTCATTTTCATGTGCCATTCTGTCATATTAAAAAAAAAAAAATTAGGCTGATTTATTTGGTGAGCGCTGTTGTTGTGTGTATCACACCTCAAGAGCCCTCTGCAAGAGTCGTCACTGCAGAAAGCGCCTATTTTCTAGCAAGACCCAGTTGTTGTAAGGTTGGATGGACTTTTCAGTGACCGGTCTTTGGTAAAGGTGTAAGCACATTTGGAAATATAAATGGTATATTTTGTGCTCCGCCGGGATTTGAATCCACAACCTTCCATTAACGAGTCCAAAGTGTTGCCACTGGACTACGAACCGGCCAATATGTATTATATTTACAGTCATATATATTACAGGATAATTTATTTCGTTGTACACATAAAAGAAGAGTGCCGTTTTGGTGTGTGTAATACCTCAAGCGCCCTCTCCGATCACGGATAAGACTTATTCAAAGGGTAAGTTTTCAGTGCTCCCCGAAATACACCTATACACTCAGACCATCTCACCCTGGGCGGCTGTCTGTTCCACTCCACCAGACCCGCAATCCGGAATGCTGTTCTGTTATGTGACGTACTGTCATGTTTTTTTCTGGCATGTGTTGTTATGTCATGTGTCGTTTTGCCACTGTGTCGTTCTAACATGGAACCCATCCTGTTATACCAGCGAGCAAGACCGTGTATCTAGCTCTTCCTGTGTGTTACCATGTAACGAAAACAAAGACCCGACCGTTGTGTTTGTAGCAAATGAGAACATAATTTGATTGGAGAACAAATTCATAAAGGAAATGAAAACTCATTCGCACAGCAAGCGAGCGGCGCTAATGAAAAATTCCCGAACATTATCTTTACGCCAGATATAAAGGATTTTATTGTGCGGCCTGCGTTATTTGAAAAGTTGATTTCCTTTAAACAAAATAACGATTTCAGATTTTAAAGTAATTAAAAATATTGTTTGATTTACTTATCACTCAGTGAATTGAAAACCTAACCTAATTATAAGTTGGAAATATATATAAATATTTAATTATTTAAAAATTGAGATGGGTAGAACATAGTTTAAATTCACTTATTTATTTCTTTTTTGTGCTCGAACATTTTCGTCTAATGAGGCATCTTCAGGAGCAGGGGCTACAAATATTTTTATAAAAATAATGTTTAGACGGCGAGGTTTACTCAGCCTTCACAAGAAATGAGTACCAGCCCCCTCGGGAGCTGGGAAATTCCCACTTCAACTGAAGTGGTTGGCGTAAGGCCGGCCCCCTTACCTGTAAAAATAAATAGGTTCAACTCGCCACATGCGACCCCTTCGGGGATAACGCGGCAAGAAGTTACACTATATGTGTAGCTTAGTTGCGTTGCGTATGTTTAAAATTCATGTTAAAAGCATGCCCACAAACAGACACGTCGTCACCTTCAGTTTGTTTGGATTATCTAATATTTGATTAAAAAATGTCCTTTAGATGAAAATATCCTCAAAATCACAGTTCACACAATCTGAGATAGGAAATAAACGTAAAACACGATAATCTGAGGGTAGTTTTAAATATTTTCAAAATCCTTTTCCAGCATTCATAAATACATAGGTCCAGTATACGTAAAAGCATTGATCATGTGAAATTACTTCTTTTGGACATAAGATAAACAAGCACTAAGGGGATGAGTTGACAAACAATGGTTGACATGATAATGATAAAAAAAAAAAAAAAAAATTCACCAACAGATTTTCTTCTGTTAGACCATTGTTTTTTTTTGTATAAAACATAATTAAATTAATAATTTGAAAGACTTTTTCTGAAAATTCGTATTGAACAGATAAAAAAAAACCTTAATTTGATTCATACATTATTAACACTGTGGAAACAAAGTACAAAAAGGTCATTAAGAGAGAACAGGTAAAAATGTAGTCTTATTTTGTTGCTGGATCCTCATTCCTCGACTGACCTACTTTCAGTTTTAACCTGATGACGTCAGATTAGCATTTAGTTAGTTGTTTAGCGTACCTACGTGCCTTCCATGTTCATTACCCTAATGGATTTATATTTGTTTTATCGATTAATGAGTACAAACTGGCTAGCCTGCCGAAGGAAATGTAAAACTTTTAATTATATCCGCTAGAGAGCCAAGGCAGCAGTGAAACCGAAAACAGTGCCGGCCGGACTTGCCTCCTTCCCCTCAGTTCGTTCAAACAAAATAATATTCTTTTGTGAAAGTTGGCAATTTCAATCTGCAAATATTTATTGAAAAACGATTTTTCGCGTTAAAGCAAAAAATATCTTAATTATTCAAGCAAACTTATCTCGGCATCGGAGAAAACTTGCTTTAATTTTCAAGACAGGAATTTTAAAGGCTTCGCAACTTAAGGCTTAAAAGGGTTCATTGTAAAATAAATAAAATTTTATCGTTGTATGGACTAAAAAAATGTATTGTTCTCTATGACAAAAACTTGGAATAAGGCTTATTTAGTACCACTCCATGCTGTAAAAAAATGGAACATTTCTGTGTATTCCAACCCTGTTTCAGTAAAATCAGCATAAGTTGCAGAGCTGTTAATCCTAGTTTGCGAAATTTAAATTTCCATATTTAAAACTTATTGTCCCCTTAATAATTGTTTGTTGTATTTTGATCGGAGGGAATTCCACATGAGCAATGTTTTTATGTGCACTGGACAAATACAAATAACAACTGGCATTTGATTTTAAAAATGTGTAAGTCAACTCTCACATTATTGTTTTTTTCTTATCTCACATTGCGTAGAATGTGATTTTTAAGACAATTTTATTGAAAAATTGCCTTTAAATCAAATGATAGATAAACCAAACAAGCACTTAGGGACGATTGATCAAAATCTCTTTCATCGTTCAACTCATTTTTATCCAAAAATACCAACAAAGCAAAAAATATGGATTACTCGTATGTTGAAGGGACGTGATTTAATATAAAATTGATATTTTATTATTCATACTATTATTTGTATTTAAAATATTTGGGAGCACGACTCTTGCAAAAAAAAAAAAGAAATCCTTTTGATATTTGAATATTCATGCTTACTCGCACATTTACTTTACGGCCTTGCTTTGGAGAGGAGTTTTCCAACTGGGATTTTTTTCTTCGGGTTTTACACACGACGTGTCATTTTGTTGGAAACACTCCAAGACAAACAAATTTCATTCCCTTTGACGACACTTAACAAAAAAAAAACAAAGCGGAGTAGTTTTTTCTCGAATCATAAAAAAATACGAAGTTTTTGAAAAATATTTAGAGATCGAAAAAATTGAAGCATTTTTGACTCACGAACAATGTTCTTTTTTATTAAATCAACAATCAGATTTTAAATGTGGTATTTTTTCATTATTATTTATTAACTTAACAAAATGAAAATTTCAACTTAAATCAAAAAATAAATATGTATCGTTACAATATGATTTTTTTAATGAATTTTTATTATTTTAACATTCGTTAGAAATGCCTTAAATACTCATTTGTTAACGGAAAAGAGTTATAAAAATAAATAAATATTAGAATAATTTATTTGGTAAGTGCTGTTTTGTGTGTATCACACCTCAAGAGCCCTCTGCGAGCTTGTTCGTCGCTGTAAAAAGCGCCGATTCTCAAGCAAGATCCAGTTGTTGTAAGGTTGGATGGACTTTCAGTGACCGGTCTTTGGTAAAGGTGTATGAATTTTTCAACCCAGCGAAGAGCACATTTGGAAATATAAATTATGTATTTTTGTGCTCCGCCGTGATTCGAATCCATAACCTTCCATTTACGAGTCCGAAGAGTTGCCACTGGCCTACGGACCGGTCCAAGAAATACCAATAATACGTGGTGTACCTAGCGGTCATCCATCCAAGTAGTATCCACGCCTTCGGTGATTTGATGAGAACCGGTGCTTTCAACATGGTATTGTCGTTAATAATGGTTATGTTAGTTTAAAATGTTGGTATTTTGTTAAACGCACATAAAAAAATATATGATTTTGAAATCTGTTACTCCTGCATTTTTTTCCACAATAGCATGTAAAACAATGATGTTGCAACATCCAAGCTATTACTCTTGCATTCCTATCTTATGTAAGTATAACAAACTTCAGCATTCCGTCACATCAATAATTTACAATGGTGCCGTGACCAGGATTACCGACCCTAGTTCCTCTACCCACCCTACTCCCTTATTTAGTCTGCTCTTCAGTCGCCATCCACTAATGACTTTTCGGGCCTATTAGCCACGGCTCAGCCCATCACTCGCCGTCACTTTTAGGGGTAGAAATGGGGAAGATATTCCGTCTCGGGGCAGATAATGGGGAAGATATCCTGTCTTGGAACAGATAATGACTCAGGATCAAGGGCAACGCTCTGCAAGTGCGCAAGCCCCTTCTTCAATTAAGATGTTAGTGTTTGAGATAACTGTTGAATTCATAAGTCAATAATCCATGTAAGTAATAATTATGTAACTTATGATTTAGCTCTCAAGAATAGAACAAGTAATACAAGTTATTGGATGGAACAGAAAAAATATGTAAAAAAGACAAAACAAGCCGATTTCAATCTGTAAACTAAGTTTGTGCCAGGCGCGTGCATAGGGTATAGGCAAATACAGTTCATGTTGTTCATATCATAAAGCAAATATTTTCTCCCATTCCTTTAAATTTTAAAATAACTCATTCGAAATTGACTGAAATGCTAACGATGGCTCTCAAACTTAAATTTTGAATTTTAAATCTGAATATCTTAAATGTTTTTTACCATATATTGCCTACCTATTAGGAGCATGTGCATGTATGGGATGCACGCCCCTGGTTCATGCCTACGTATGCTGCACGTGTGCTTAAAACATACCCAAACCTACAATTCAAATGAACATACACCTTCCCGATTTTGATGACTTTCCCTGAAACGGGAATGGTATAGTTGAAAACAAATATTTTTTATAGAATAAATCAGCTCTATAACAATTTGATTACAAAAAACAGACAAGCGAAAAAAGTTAATTATTTATTGCTGTAAAAATGGGCTACAAAAAACATTTCAGACTAAAACTAAGCGTAAGCATAAAAAAATGAGCCAATACGTTTTTTTTTTTAAATTAATTTGTGAAAACTACTGCTACTAATTAACGTTTTTTTCGTGTTCATCATTAATGAGTGGGGAATCACAACTTAATAAATGATTAAGCGAATGATTTATGTTACTTCTGAATTAAAGCTATCGTCAAGAATAAAGTGAAGTACCGCCAAGAAAGAAAGACGCGGTTAGTCTTCCAAAAACACAAAAGCCTAATTGACAACGCGGCTAATTGAAAAGTGGCGGCTGATCTGTAATGTAGGCGGCTAAGGCCAAGAATAAATTTACATTTCTATAGATGTTTTGTAGATTTTTTAGTGTTTGTTTGTTTGTATAACTGGATGTAATTAACTGCTTGTATTCCTTGACTTATAGGTTCGTATGAGGCTGATACTGAAAAAATGATTCACTTTGCCAATGTCACCCCTGATTCAGGGAAGGTCGGCAAGAGTTGCAGTGCTTATGTTCATTTGAGATTAGGTTTTTCATAATGTAGGTCCACATGCGGCATGTGTTAGCGCGAAATTATGCGTGTCTGCTTGTGGGAATGCATTTAATATCAATCTCAAATGATACATATCTTTGGAACTCAGATTTAGATTAAAATTTTAGACAACGCCATGTCCGCTCCACAATTGCGTTTTTCCTTTTTTATTCAGTGTGAATTTGCTAATCCATTGTTCAAACTACACGCTTTTATCTACGTAAGTAAAACGGAAACGCAATGAAATATATTTTAGTTTCAAAACATAAATTATTATGTTATTCATACTTTATGCAATTAACCTATTTCAGGCGAATTCCAACGGCTGAATACAAGTTTCCTCAATAATTCCCGAATTCATTCTAGAAATGGCGGCAAACGCGAATGGACGTTTTAATCATCAAATTAGCCCAATTTAATCTGGTAATGCTGCGAATGGGTTCCATAAATTTTCATGTTTTTAAGTTTCAGCCTCGGCATATTTTACTTTAACTCAAAGCGCCCAGTAAATGTGGATACCACTTAAGCAATATCCTGTGCCTGAATAAAACATCAAAGAATTTTATTTCCCAAGTGATGTTTTATTTTTAAAAAGGTACTCTAAACTTCAAGTACTTGGAAACTAAATATAGCTTGAGAAAATTTAGGAAACGACCATCAGAAAAAAACCCCTTATAATATGACAGATACTTATCTAATATACTTTAATCTAAGTTGCAGACATATGTGACATTAGGGATTCTAATAATGTATATTCTCACAAGCAGATACGTATAATCTCGCGCTTGCACATGCCGCATGCGAGCCTACGACATAAAAACCCAAATCTCAAATGAACATACACCCTGAAACTCTTGCTGACCTTCCCTGAAACAGGGGTGATCCTAGCAAAGTGAAATATTTTCTACAGCATGGGTGGTCAGCCGCATACCAATTTATAAGTTAAGGAGCATAATTCACAAATAATAATAATCAATATAAATACTTTAATTAATACCAAAAGTTACGTAGGTAATTTGCTTTTCCAGCCCAAATAGATTACACACAACTTTGTTGAACTATCGTTTTCTAAGTACCAGTGCCTCTGTGAAACAAGCATTTCCCTCAATACAACCCTTCTTTGAAGTAACATTTTCTTTCAGACACACCCTTCGTCGAACTACAATTTTCTTCAAGACAAGCGGGTAGTTCCTTTGCTAAACGTCTGAAATTAATGCAGATTCATCCTCCGTCTCCTACAGGCTACATTCCTAGGATATTGACACACCCCGCACCCTTCCCGAGTGTCACTCACCACTTGACTAATTGCCATTTCAGGTTTAAAGCCCGTTAGTTTTTGCGAGGCCTTCTCTCCCCTTGAAACCGAGGTCTTATGTAACATGGAACGACTATTAGGCAAACTAACAGAGCATGACCCAACCAATATAGTATTTGTAGAATGTATTTGAAGATAAAGGAAAAAATTCCATTTATATGCACAATTGTGCTCCTGAAGATGCCTCATTAGGCGAAAATGTTTGAGCAAAAAAAAGAGATAAATAAGTGAATTAAAACTCTGTTTTTAGCCAATTGAATTTGTAAATAATATCCATTTAAATGTTTTTTTAAATTTTATCGTGTCTGTATGGAAGGTTGTTAGGTTCAAATCCCGGCGGAGTACAAAAATATACTATTCGCTAGGTTGAAAAATTCATTAAACTTTTAACAGAATACCTATCACTAAAGGTCCATCCAGCCTTACAGCAACTGGGTCTTAATTTAGTATTGGCGCTTTGTAGCGATAGTCTAATCTTATCTTATTTAAGTTGCAAAGATATCTTGCATTGGAGGTTCACATTACATGCATTTTCACAAGCAGACACGTACAAGTTCGCGCTTGCACATGCCGCATGTGAACCTACAACATAAAAAAACAAATCTCAAATGGATATTACAAAATGCAACTCTTGCCGTCTAACAGGGGTGACATTGGCCAAGTGAACCATTTGTACAGCATGGGTGGTCAGCCGCATACCAACCTATAAGTCAAGGAACATACTCGACACATCATGGTCAAGCTCGTAAATACCTCTGCGGCATTACAACAAGTGTCATAGACCCTTAAAGTCTCTGAAATGTAGGAAGTCTCCGGCACAGGATTTCTTAAAAAAAAAACGTAAAATATTGTTCACAAGAAGTAATATAAAGCAATTCTTTCATAAAACTAAAACTACGTAATCATCTCACACACCTGCAATGTGTTATGTGTTCCATAACATTTTGAATTAAAGTCCAGATAAATGTAATTTACGGTTTTGTTCGCAATGCAGGCAGCAAGCATTCTCATGACACCTTAACGACAACAATCTAGTTCACCAACTATAAAACATTACGTTTAAACCCAACAAGTGCGTTTAACCAAAAGTTCCTAAAAATTTAAACATCCACTGGAGGCGCTGTTTTAGTTTTTAAACATATTTCGTAAACGCTGTGTTGGAGTTGAATATAAAATTTAATACTTGCGGAACAGGTAATGTTTCATCGTAAAAATTGTCCGTAAACAACACGAGCGATATGAGGGGGAATAGTGGTTGAAGGAAACCATTCCCCCAAGGAAGATATTAGTGGGAATGCTACTTGCGTACTGGCGACACAGTTTGCACAGAAATATTGCACTCAGGTATTGTGAACGTACCTGGAAAATTAAAATAAATTCATGTAAGTATGTTTTTTAAGTAACTGAATGTGAAAATTTTGTCGGTGTTATGGCCGAGGGGGCCAAGTGGGCTGATCTTTCTAGCGTGTTTGCAATAGAGCAACGTTGGTTCGATCCCCGCCTGGGTCATTTGACCATAGCTTTGACCCTGGTTCAACTGATGTTATTGGGTAGTTATTAATGAATAATTCATTAAAAAATAAACAGTAATTAATTATTAATTGATGATATTTGTACCTGTTTCTGGCCAGGCAGAATAGGTTGGTGAATTGCATTTTTCTTCACCAATCTATTAATTTTTTAAAAAAAAAAATGGATCAGAGCTACGTTTATGAAGTTGATAAAAAAATGCTTTAAGAAATTTGCAGCTAGACAAATTTATGAGTTTTTTTTATTTATGTTAATTTATGGGAATCCGAGTGCCTAGGATGACGTCAAGAAACACCAAAATCCAGCTCTATATTCCGTCTCACAGAACAAATTCATACGGAAACTCATTCCTCTTGAGAGCTTCGCGGTTGTTCAATGAAACGTTTAGTGAACTGGACATTTTTTACCAATCGACCAATACCTTGAAAAAGTTAACGACGGCCATACTTTGCCCTTAATTCTTGATTAATGATGTAAAATAATAATAATAATAATTGTAATTGTAATAATAATAGAAACGTGTTCATGAAATATAATGAATTTTGACTAGAATTTTAGTGTGTAGGTATTAGTGAGTGGGAAAAATTAAAATTGTAATTAAAAATATTTGCATGTTCAAGTGAATGTAAGGCTGATTTGATATATGTAATTCTGTTTTTATCTCTTATTGTTTGGTGTCATTACGGTTATCATGATTATTTTAATAGGTTTTTATATTTTATATTTTGTGTTTGAAAAAAAAAAAAATATCTTACTATCATTAGTACTTATATTTATATTCTTTTTTATATTTTTTTTTATTTTTAATACTTATATTTAATGTCAACATTGTAATTGGGAAGGTACAACATCAATTGTTTATATTTTTATTATTATTTTATATATTTTAATGTATTTTCCTGTTTTGTTGAATAAATTATTAAAAAAAAAAAAAAAAAAAAAAAAAAATGTGGAAAATTCGAAATTTAAAATTAGACTCTTAATACGGCGCACGGTAAATGACAGTTTATCCGAATGTTTATGATGGGGAAAGGTAGTCGTGTGATTTCCATGACGAATACTCTGACTTAGTACACAAATTTGTCTTCGTTTATTCTCAATTTCTAGATCTGACTTTTTTTGACTTACGGACCACTCATTCTACAAAAATTGGTTCACTTATTCAATATCATCATTGTATCATGGAAAATCGGTAAAAGTAACAATGTTGATTTTCTATTAAGGTAGGGTTTTTTTTTTATTTTGTAAGCAACTTCACTTTGCCAATGTCACCCCTGTTTCAGGGAAGGACGGCAAGAGTTGCAGGGTGTATGTCCATTTGAGATTTGGTTTTTATGTTGTAGGTTCACACGCGGCATGTGCAAGCGCGAACTTGTACATGTCTGCTTGTGAAAATGCATGTAATGTGGATCTCCAATGTAACATATCTTTGCAACTTAGATAAGATTAGAACTAGCAATTCTTTGTTTTATAGATTGGTGTGAGGCTCACCATCCATACGGTAAAAAACGGTTCACTTTGCCAATTCCACCCCTGTTTCTCGGTAAAAGTCGTAAGGCTTATGTTCATTTGATGCTTGGATTTTAATTTGTAAGTACCCATGCAGCATTTGTAAGCGCGAACTTACACGTGCCTGCTTATGGTTGGCATTTATTTCGAATACATAAGATTTATAAGTTACTTAACTCTTTGCAACTAAGATTATAGATTATATAGACAAGTAAAAGAGGTACACCGTGTCTACATACATATCGTAAAACTGAATTAGATCTCATTTCTCTTTCTAAGAAAAGCGTCCTAGGTTTGTATTTGTGCCTGATTGCTTTCGAGGGTTTATCTCGGATCCCCTATGGTCCTTCAGATATATCCTGGGTCAATGAGGACCCTTGAAGATGACTGAGCCATTATGAGGTCCATTTCTAAGCAAGCCAATACACCATAATTACTTTAATCATTTGTTTTTTTATCAAGATCTTTGTGCTAGTTGAAAGTATTAATTTATAATTTCTTATTCATATAATTTATAATTTAAGTTTTATAGAATAATAATCTAAGGATAGTTTATTTGGTGAGCGTTGTTTTTGTGTGAATCACACCTCAAGAGGACAGCGCATGCTTGGTCATCGTTATAGAATGCGCCAATTCTCAAGTAAGATTCAGTTGCAGTAAGGCTTGATTGATTTTTGGTAATGGTGTGGGAATTCTTCAACCCAGCAAAAAGCATATTTGAAAATTTAAATCATATCCTTTTTGTGCTCCGCCAGGATTCGAACCCACGACCTTTCATTCATTTACGAGTCCGAAGCGTCGCCACTAGACTACTGACCGGTCGGTCGACGAACAAAAATAAGTAAGCACATTATAAACCGTATAAAAACTAAAGTTAGCAAATAAAATACGAAACATACACAAGAACAATCAGAAGATTAAAGAAAAATAATACAAAAAAAATATTTATGGATATATTTTGTTGGAATATATTCTTGTATTATTGAAAATGAAAAATATAATTTACGGTTTACAAGTTGGTTATTTCAAGTAAAAGGAAACCCTTCCATTTTAAATCTGATATCTCTCACTGCAAATAAACTAGAGAAATAAACTGCTCTCGATAATATTTTTCCAGATAAGAGTGGACAGATAGAGAGGATACTCATTCTTCTCGCTCCAATCTCTCTCGGCTCAGGTGTCACTCGAGAAGATATCAATATTTCCTCACTCGAGCATTCAATAAGGGTGGCCAGGGGGTCGTGAAACAGACACGGTAGAAAGAAGGGGAAGAGACCAATAGAGGAAGCGAGCTTAAAAAATAAGGGGTTTTAGGGAAACGGTCTGATGGAAAATGCTTTAGTGTTAGAAAGTTACAAAAATTATTAATTTTGGAATAGTTTTTTTTTTAAGAAATCCTGTGCGGAAGAATCCCTAGATTCTAGAGACTCTAGGGGTCTATGACACTTGTTGTAGTGCCACAGAGGTGTACGAGCTTGGTCGTCGCTACAAAGCGCCAATACTCAAGCAAGACCCAGTTGCTGTAAGGCTGGATGGACCTTTGGTGACCGGTCATTGGTAAAGGTTTATAATTTTTCAACCCAGTGAAGAGCAAATTTGAAAATATAAATGGTATATTTTTTGTGCTCCGCCGGGATTCGAACCCACAACCTTCCCATTTAGAGTCCGCAGTGTTACCACTGAGCTACGGACCGGTAGCAACTCTTTTAATATCATTTAACCATCGTGTAAGAGGCCTTCCTCTAGTTCTTACAAAGTATCTTGATAGAGACTATGGTTTAAGAGAGTCTTAAAAATAACATGACTGTGAGATGGTATTAAAAAAGGTCATTGTTGAGAGACAGTTATGAAAAAGATAATTGGTGGGAAAAAGTAATGAAAAAGATCACGGTTGATGAAAAAAGAATGGTAAAGGTGTCGAAAAAAATTATGGTATGTTAGACTACCACAAATGACCTGAAACAGAGAGACGAAAGCAATGAAAAGTCACGGTAGCATCATGATTGGAAAGAGATCATTGATGAGACCACAGCTAGTAAAAGGACAATTAAAAATAACGTGGTTGAAAAAGAATCTTGACAGAGACTATGGTTTAAGAGAGTAATTCAAAAGACCTTGGTTGTATTGTTTTTCTGAAATGACCCATTTGGTGGGTATTGTGTTTGTGTGAGTCAACTTAAAGATCCCTCTGTGAGATGAGTCGTCACTAGTCAGCGCCAACTCTCAAGCAAGATCCAGTCCAGTTACTGTTTTGTTGGATAAAACATTTCTGACCGATCTTTAATAATTAATAAGCCCAGATAAGTTTATTTTGTACTCCATCGAAAACTGAATAAATATTTTTCCGATTACAAGTTCAAAGTGTTAACCATTAAATTATAGACTTATTCATCATGGTCGGAAAATTAAAAGATACTTCCATGTTTGGAAAAGATGCAAATCTATATAAGGTAGATGCAGTTGTTCAGAGGTCATCCAAAAGGCCAAGATTGGTAGGAGGGATCAAGAACAGCCAGTCTTGGGTGTGGATTGCAAGAGGCTTCACAGGCCAAGCGAGGGGTCAGGACCTTTGAAATTTGATATTTTGTGGAATATATTTATGTACAACTGCATCATGCACCTACTGCAACCTATAGTCCAACTATTGTTTAAAATATTAGGAGTATCAAATTTCTTAATCTTTTGTTGTTTTATACATGAACAATCTTTGTTTTTAAATAATTATAAGAGGTCATTATTTTCAATCGTCGTACAAAAGTCCTGTCGATAGCTCAGTTGGTAGAGTGGTTGCATTCCATGCTGAGAGCTCGGGTTTAAGTGGTACTTTAAGTTAAGTACTTTTGGAACTTTTTACGCAATAAAATTATTTTATGATCTATTACGCAAAAGGCTGTATAATTTTTTAATGTATTTATAATTTTAATATACAATAGCAATTGCTACTGCATATAAGTTTTTATAACAAAGGGATAATAAAGAATATTATTGTTACCTCTCAATGGTCATATCATTTTCCTAATTTTTAAAATTGTCTAGAGACTAGTCAACGATATTTTAGGTAATACGTTTATATTATTTTTATATTGTTGGCACTCCCAAAAAGTCGTCTGTGGAGCCATAAGACCATCCTTTTTATAATTGTTATAAAAATATTATTTTTCACACAAGTAGATACCAGTAAAAAAAACCCTCTCGCATGTCTGACTGACATTTTAACTTTCAATTTCAGTCACTTGTTGAAGCTGTGGCTATTTAGCTATTAAGTAAAAAACACACTTTGACAAAACTATAATGTTTGTTAACAAAGATGATAAAATGAAATAAAAAAACAAGTCGGATTGAAAGATACACGATGGTTGAAAATTTACTCTAAAAAAAAAGAGTCGAACGAAATTTTCAGGATTTGTAAACTAACTTAAAATTTCAATTTATAATTTTTGGATGAAATTTTTCAAGCAAAACACTGTTTATTTTCACTATAGACTTTATTTAAAAGATCAAAATCTTTAAAACAAAATTACGAACGTTTTCGACCTAGAAGGTCATCATCAGGTATCATATATATATAACTTAAAATTGATTGAAAAGAATATAGGTACATTTTTCATGAAAAACACATTTCAGTTCTTTTAAAAGTAGATAAATCGACAAGAAAAATGTTGGAATTACCTTTAAACATGATCTTATTTAACTACAAAACAAAGTTTATTTTTAATATGTACTAATTTTGTTTTAAAACAATTTTAGTTTTTTTGTTTCGCTACAAGTAACAGTGGCAGAGTACAGGAATGAATGTGGCAAGACACAAAAATGCTAATAACATTATTTGTGGAATAAACATTGTTGGAAAAACCTCACCTCAACAAAGGTACGGACGAGTTTTCACGACTACGCCTTGTGCCAGAACCGCGAGGTCTTGTCCACTGCCTGCTCGGACTTCGACAGCTGTTAAACGGCGCGTATTTTGGATGTGGACAAAACTGAGTAAGGTTTGAAAGATAAAAAGTAAAAACCACTGTTTTTACGATTACTTTGAGTATATTTTATTTTAATTCCACAACCGGTTTTGCAAACATCTGTTCGCATCATCAGGTAGTTAAATTAATGCTAAATGGTTAAGATACGAAATCAAATAGACTACTGCAATAGCTTATATGCAGGCCAACCAAAATGTCAATTAAATAGGCTACAATTGGTTGTAAATGCGTGCGCTCGCATGATTGCTGGTCAGTCGAAATTTACACACATTACTCCTCTTCTCCACAAGCTTCACTGGCTCCGTATACCGGAGCGCATCGAGTTCAAAGTGTGCACGATGGTCCACAAAGCTTTATTTGGAAAAACACCCAAATATCTCGCTGATTTAATCAAACCAGTCACCCTCGGCAAAAAAAGCCTAACACTGCGCTCAGCTGAGACTGGAGCCAAATCAAGGATTGAAGAACCTATAAGAAGAGTTAACACAGTGTTTGGAGAGCGTGCATTTGCAGTTGCTGGCCCTCTGGCCTGGAACCACCTGCCACATCATGTGAGAGAGCTAGAGGACCATGGAAAGTTCCGGAATGCACTGAAGACAAGCAAATTTCTGGCATCGTTTGCACCAGCGCCCTTGGAGTGACTACATCACGAAACGGCGCTATAAAGAAATCATCAACTCATCATCATCATAGAAGGTGTCATTGTGTGAGGGTATGAAGGAGAGAGGGGTTGCAGGACGGCCATGTGTGTCAATAAAATTGTCCATGGACGGCCATGTGCATCAATAAAGATGAATCAGGTTTATTCACAGCACATTTAATTTATATCCTTTACATGGAGCTCTCTAGGATGGGCAGCCTATGTCAATCTTAAGAAGTTCTTCACCAGCAACACCCCCAATGCCTGAAACGGAAAATGTACGACCAGTGTGTCCTGTTAGTTATGACTTACGGAGCAGAGACACTAACTCTCATCAAATTGACTATCAGGAAACTCCGTGTAGCACAACGAAAGCACGAAAGAGCTATGCTACACATAAGACTGTCAGATCAGATACGAAATACCGAAATACGTAGAAGATCGGGAGTTACTGATATAGTCAAAAGAGTGGTAAAGCAGAAGTGGTCGTGGGCAGGGCATGTAGCCAGATTGAGCGAGCAAAGATCGACGAAAAGAGTGGTAGAATGAAGACCTCGTGAAGACAAAAAACTAAAGGAAGGCCTTTTACACGATGGTCAGATGATATTAAAAGAGTTGCTGGTGACTGGATGCAGAAAGCCTAGGACAGAGACGCCTGGAGAACAATGGGAGTTAACGCATTAGAAAGAACGGAAAATTTTAAGTAGGATAGCATTCATAACTCATTTTTGACCAAAACGTCGCTTATTAACTTTATACTTCCTTTTAACCGTCGATACATGTATTGTTAATCCCTAATGTCACATATCTTTGCAACTTATATAAGATTAGATTTGACACCTTATTTTTGGACACAAATCGCCATAACGTCGCTTTAAGTTCTTAAGGAATTCAGCAGAATAGTGCTTCTGACCCACGCTTGCTCTCACACAAACAGGTCCCTAACCACGTTGACTCACAGATGAGCAGAACCGGGACACCCCCGCGTATTCCCACGGGCAGGTCCTGCCGCAACACTAATTACCGGCGGGTTGTTGAGCACACCCAAATTGTTAACCTACACGTGTATTACAAATGTATGAGAGCCGCGCCTTAAGTATAAACATGACTACAACATTCCCTAACAATGTATGCAAGATCAAACGCTCGCCAGAAGTGCTGACATATGATAAACGCAACTAAGCTTCACATATAGTGTAACTCGTTGCCGCGTTTTCCCGAAGGGTTCCGGTCGATAGCTCAGTTGGTAGAGTGCTTGCATTCCATGCCGTGAGCTCGGGTTCGAATCCCACCGAGCGCGAGGGTGTCAGAAGTGATTTCACGTTTCGGTGTTTATTTCAAACCCCAAAATAATAATACCGGCAAGGTTTACTCAGCCTTCACAAGAAATGAGTACCAGCTCTCTCGGGAGCTGGGAAACCCCCACTTCAACTGAAGTGGTTGGCGTAAGTCCGGCCCCCTTACCTGTAAAAATAAATAGGTTCAACTCGCCACATGCGACCCCTTCGGGGATAACGCGGCAAGAAGTTACACTATATGTGTAGCTTAGTTGCGTTTTTTTTTTGCGTTCGCATGTGGCTAGTGAAACCTATTTATTTTTACAGGTAAGGGAGCCGGCCATACGCCAACCACTTTAGTTGAAGTAGAGGTTTCTCACCTCTCGAGGGGGGCGGAACTCATTTCTTGTAAAGGCTGAGTATACCGTGTCGGTATTTATATTTTGGGTTTCAAATAAACACCAAAGCAGGAAATCATTTCTGACGCCCTCGGTGGGATTCGATCCCGAGCTCTCGGCATGGAATGCAAGCACTCTACTAACTGAGCAGCTATGGACCGGAGCCCAGAAGTGCTGTTATATGATGATGATGATGAGTTGGTGATTTCTTTATAGCGCCGTTTCGTGATGTAGACCAGATGATACCAGATTTTTGTTAATAAATTCTGTGCAGGAGACTTGATTACAGCGACTCTAGGGATCTATGGCACTTGTTGTAGTACCGCAGAGGGATTGATGATGTGGCGGCTGATGTCCTGATCCATTGTAGCAGGTCTGTTAGCTGTGTAGTGCTGTGTGTTGCATTGGCTTTGTTTGTTGAGTAACACTGAAAGAAAGTATCGATTGATATTGGTTTTGAAAAGGGCAATGTTAAATTTGGGTGCAAACGCAGATAGGTGGTAACTCGTTCCATAAGTACGCAGTTTGACAAAGAAATGAGTCGTGAAAACACTAAGGGCCTATTGCACCCAACTCCAATCAGACAAAAATCAAAATTAAGTGTGATTTCTCCCAACAAATCTAAAATTTGGTTGCATATACGTAGATCCGCTGATGTACATCATCTTTCGTGCTCAAATTTCATCATATTATTACTGCAGTGCTTACCAGAATTAAACAATCAAATTTGATGTGTCAATCAAACATTGATTGGAGGTTGGTGCAACAGGCCCCAAGTTTTCATAGTTTTGATGTCGACTGCAAAGAGAAGAATGTGAGCCATTCTACGAGTTACTCTTGTGACAAGAGATCTAGGAAGTCTCTTACAAAGAATTCCAAAAAAAAAAACTTACAATTCTGTGCCCTCTGGTTTAAACGCATTTTAGTTTTTCGGTGAAACGTTGCGGTTACGTTTTAACGTCCAGTTTTGTGTTTGGGGCATGGAGGAAGTATTAAATGGAGGGGTCGTACATGTAATTTAGTACGAATCAACATGATTCACCGTCTTTGACACCATACACTGTTTATAATGCTGTCTCGCTCACGACATATGCAATACTTTTCTTATTTTCTATGTAAGCAACGTGTCTCTACTCCGTCTTCAATCTATTTACAAATCACCAAGGAAACACATTAAATCACTATGGTAACGGATTTTTTAGTAGTGTAGTTGCAAGTATGAAGATATCTGATAAATTCCGAGTTCAAAAATGTTCCCACCTCATTGTGTACGGGATGATTTCCACAAGTATCTATTACCGCGAGCATAGAAGTTACATACTTGAAGAAGCAAGTACCTATATATTTGAACATCACTAGTTCTAGAAATGGCTGTCACTTTCGCGAACAAATTATTTCGACAAACGAAAAATAAATTTTATCAACGTAATCATATAGAATAGTGATTAAAGTGAAATATTATTCCACGTTCTATAACTCATTTACTCTCATTTGTTGGCACGTTTAGAAAATACCCAGTTTGGCATTTAGATGTATTTTTTTTCAAATTAAGTTACACACCTGTTTACAGTTGGAAGGTTACCGATAGACTGAATTTGGATTTTTGTGTGATGAGTGGGGTAGCGTATTTCTAATTCTCAAAGGATTGATTTCTTAGCCCATCCAGTTCTATGTATCCATGGTTTGGGGTACTAAACTCGACCTGACCTCCTGGTAAAAAATGAGACGAGTAACGTAATGTGAACCTTGTTTTATGTAAATTAGAGCAACCTTTTTATGGCGGGGAAGGGATGTTAAACTATTTTATTGCTGGACTACCTACAATGTGTGCTGGAATTACATGAAACAGTAAGGAGCGATGTAAAATGTGTAATTTGTACTGTGATTAACATCTTGTTTCTATAATCTATAATCTAAGTTGCAAGGATATATTCATTCAAAGCTCTCAGATGTATACCCACAAACAAACACGTGTAGTTCGCGCTTACAAATGCTGATTGTGTACTTACAAATAAAATCCAAACCTCAAATGAACATAAGCCCTGCAACTCTTGCTGACATTCCCTGAAACAGGGGTGACATTGGCAAAGTGAAACATTTTTTACAGTATGGGTGGTCAGCCTCATACCAACCTATAAATCAAGGAATCGTTTGTTTCAAATAGTACAAATGAAGTTTATACAACCTTAATAAATTAGGATGATTTCTTTGTAGGCGGTTCATTGTGTGAGTTCTATTTGTTTTTTTTTTAATAGATTTGTGAAGAAAAATGCAATTCACATGCGGCATGTCTAAGCGAGAACTGCTTGTGAGATGCATTCAATATACATAAATCTTTAATGTTATTATTATATTTGCGACTTAGATTATAAATTATAGTAGGTACATATCTATATTACATTATCTCTATTTAATTTTTCCGCTTCGTTACCAAATATATAAGTTTTGTTACATGGCTTATAATTAATGTTACACATTGTCCGGTTGATGGCTCAATCGGTAGAATGATTGCTTTCCATAATATGTTAAAAATATTTTTTAACGTGAGTTCATAATATCATAGATTGTTTCAGAAGGTAGCCACATCATGTACTTACAGACATCATTTTGTTACAATAATTCATTTATTGAATTAGTGAAATAATGCTTTGTCAGGAAGGAACGTGCCATTTGAATTAGACCTAGAATTTTTAATATAATTGTATTTGCTAAACAATGCATGGAAATTTCTAGATTTATATAATTAAATGACTCTGGATGAAATGAAAGAAGTATGCAAGGACAGAAAAAAGTGGCGGCTAATCTGCAATGCTGATTTGTAATGTTGGTTTATTAGTTTGCTACATTTTTTGCATAAGAAATTTTTGACTTTTTTTGTATAGATTTATTTTTAAGGTTTTGTTGTTTTTTTTTTTGTAAACTTAAATGTCATTTATTACTCATATTCCTCGACTTAAAGGTTGGTATGAGGCTGACCACTCATACTGTAAAAAATGGTTCACTTTGCCAATGTCACCCCTGTTTCAGGGAATGTCGGCAAGAGTTGCAGGGCTTATGTTCATTTGAGTTTGGATTTTATTTGTAAGTACACAATCAGCATTTGTAAGCGCGAACTACACGTGTTTGTTTGTGGGCATCCATCTGAGAGCTTTGAATGAATATATCCTTGCAACTTAGATTATAGATTATAGATTGTAATCTCCTAAAAAGAAAAAACTATATACCGTTTTTTACTGTAAAAGGAGGAAGCAATGACTCAATAAATGAGTAGCAACTGAGAACTGATCGTCGGAGTTTCATTCCCTTGAATCAGAGCTGGTGCTCTGTTGCACAACTGGATGAGTCTTGACTGAGCCCTGATCCTTAGAGGCATACTCCTTTGGACCACAATTGGTGCTCCGGCACACGACTAGGTTATTAGGTGTCGTCAAAAACATCATAAAAGAGAATATAGGTTGTAGATCTACAAACCTGTTCATGTAATAATATGGAATGTATGCTCGCAGGGTTGTAACTTTACGGTCCCACCATAAATCTGAACTAGTTCAGCGCGTGATAATGCCGTGCAGGTAATAAGAAATGCCGTGCCATAAATACCGCAAAATACAGACATTTGGAAACATATTATTATAATGTAATGTATACAATCTCGCACAAGTTCACCAAAGGAAATTGGCTCTCACACCTCTACTCTATTAGGCCATAGCGGGGATGCAAGCTACGAAATATGCGAGACAGGGGGAATGTTCAAAATTCCCGAATCTATATTTTCTTGAGAAATTCTTTTAGAATAATGGTTTAATTATTTGACCGGTCCGTAGTACCGTGGTTACACTTTGGACTCGTAAATCGAAGGTTGTGGGCTCCCACCCATGCTTTAAAAATGGTTCACTTTGCCAATGTCACCCCTGTCTCAGGGAAGGACGGCAAGAGTTGCAGGGTGTATGTCCATTTGAGATTTAGTTTTTATGTTGTAGGTTCACATGAGGCATGTGCAAGCGCGAACTTGTACGTGTCTGGTTGTGAGAATGCATGTAATGTGAATCTCCAATGTAACATATCTTTGCAACTAAGATTAGATTAGATTAGATTAGACATAACAATTTGATTAACCTTCTCTTTCAATCAAAATCGAAGCCGTTGAATAGAAACTTTATATTGTGAATAAGGATGTGAAATTTGGAGTAAGATCACAGATATCGTAGCCCTACTTTCTACCGGCGGGCGCTCCCACACAATATCATAAAGCAGCATAACGCAGTGTGTGTAAAGCTCACTGAAGAATCACCTAGTGCAGCGAAGCATGAAGAGTATGATAGTAATGCATGCTGGATGCCGCGAATATCTGCACATGGTGACAGAATAGAACGGACAAAACGACACATGACAAAACATCACAATAAAATAAATAATTACAAAATTTGTATAGCGCCTTTTATGACAGAGTGTCACTACAAAGGCGCTTGTACATATAATTGGACGAAGAGTTGAGTCTTAAATGATTTTTTCAACCCAACGAAGAGCATATTTGAAAACATAAATTCTGTATTTTTTATACTCTGCCGGGATACGAATCCACGACCTTCCATTGAAGCATTACCACTAGACTACGGGCCGATCATATATGTGTATAGATATCCGTCATACAACATGAATCATTTGAGGAGCGTCTAATGAGGTTTACTTACACCATTCCAATGGGATATTTTTTGTGATTCGAACCAATGGCATTTAAGAGTCCGAAGCGTTACTACTAGACTACGGGCCGATCAATAGATATACATAGATATCCGACATACCATATAAATCATTTGGAGAGCGACTATCAGGGTTACTATAACCATTCCAATGGGATATTTTTTGTGATTCGAACCAACGGCTTTACATTTATGAGTCTGAAGAATGCTTGTAGAATGCTTACATTCCATGCCGACAGCAAGGGTTTGATCTCAAGGTTTACTCAGCCTTCACAAGAAATGAAAACCAACCCCCCCGGAAGCTGAGAAACCCCCCCTTCAACTGAAAGTGGTTGGTGTGAGGCCGGCCCCGTTACCCGTAGTAATAAATAGGTCCCGAATCGCCACATGCGACCTCTTCGGGGATAACGCAGGCAAGAAATTACACAATTTATGTAGCTTAGTTGCGAAGCGTAACCACTAGACTACGGATCGATCAATAGATATAGATATCCCGCATATAACAGGAATCATTTGGGGAGCAACTAATGAGGGTTACTTACACCATTCCAATAGGATATTTTTTCATTACTCGCGATGATAACCGCTGATGGAGTGGCACGCACAATGCGATATGTATTGCCTTCATACAGACAAGTGTGACGCGTGCCCGGCATGCGAAGCGAGACCTGCCGATTGCAATTTGTCCTAACTACCCCCACAACTCACCCCCATGAATTGTTTGCCCTACAGACTTACCAAAGTGTCGGGATATTACAGAAGAAAAGTATTATTTTTAACAAGAAAACTCCTTTGATGTCTCCCAGACATAAACCATAGTATAGTCAGATCTAGGTCAAGATAAAGTTCTTATTTCGATAGCAAATGAGACCTTAAAAGTAGACTATATGTATATCTTGGACACAAAATTGAACTGGGTTAAGAAAATCAAGCAACAAAAATCACCAGAAGGGTAAGACTGACAGCGGTAGCTTTTGGAAATCTAGACTACATCCTGAACGACACAAAAATGCCTGTTAACCTGAAACGCATGGTCTATAAGGCATTCGTGCTTCCAGTATCCATTTAAAGCTTGAAAACAAACAAGCTCACTCAGTATGGCGCCAACTAAAGAGTCATTGAAAGGAGCAAGCTAGGAATCGGTCTCAGAGACAGGGTTCCAAACCAGGAGATCCGTAGACGCACTGGTGTCCCTGACGTCGTTCAAAACTAACAAGGTTTACTCAACTTACACAATAAATGGTAGCCACTCACCCCGAGAGATACAAAAAATCCCTACTACGACTGACTGAAGGGGTTGGCATAAGGTCAGCTCCTGTTACTGACACTGTACCCTGCCACCAGAGGTGGCCGATACCATATCTCTTTTATCCCTTCGACACTCATAGTTTTGGACACAACAGAGGCATTGACAAGTGCTTTCATAGTCTCTAGTGGGAGGCAACTCTTGACTTGCTTGAGCTGCCTGAGGCTGTAGAAACCAGCATTGACAGTTTTACTTATTTGTTTACTCAGAGTGAGATTGCTATCCAGCTGGACTCCTAACAATTTGACACACTTTGATAGAAGAATGTCAGTAGAGTTGTCTATCGTGTGTGCTCGTTTTTGAGTGGCAAGCTACATAAGCTCCGTTTTTCTTTGGTTTAGCATAATTTGATGGGACAGCATCCATTTGTTCACATCTTCGATGCATCTTTTCAAAGTGAACTTGAGGTCATTCATATCTGAAAGTCTACAGTAGGAGTAGATTTAGCAGTCGTCTACGTAGATGTGGGTCTTTAAACCCCATTTATGGATAATATTCTCCATCTCACTTGTGTACATTGTAAAAAGTAGAGGTCCTAGCACAGAGCCTTGAGGTACTCCACATGTCAATAATGTCTGCAACGAGAGTTCTCATTTTAACATATTTTTTAAGCATATTTCGTCTATCTTGTCCACCCTTTTCATCCATATCTGCCCCAAATAAGGGCGAGACAGGGTGTGTAGCACCGTGATGAACTATACGTCGGAAATACTCGCGCCCCTACGCGTGTGACGTGACGGGAATTCAATCAAGTTTTTCCAGTTATGTCAAAGCATTGTGTACGGTGAGGAGGTGACAGAGCTGCGTGTACGGGCTGAGAGGTGACACAGAAACGTCTTGCCTGTACTGTCTACAGATGTATTTCATAAACACTTATAGACATTCCTTAGCTTTGAGTAATAACATATCTAAGTTGGAAATATACGTTACAATTAAGAGTCTTATTACCAAAATTAAATGTTTACAATGTTAAATGGTTAAAAATGATCAAAATTAAAGGTTTAAAAAATAATGTTAGCTGAAAAAAGATGTGAAGTTAAGGTACAAAAGAATGTGGTGAGATGGTTTGGGCATGTAAAAAGAATGACTGATGATAGATTGACAAAGTATATATTATACAAAGGAAGTGTGAAAGGTTTATATACAAAGGAACGAACAGGTTTTGAAGAAAATATAAAAAGCCTTATCATTGTTCATGCAAATTTGATTATAATATAAAGTTTTACTCATAAAAAAGAATTGTAGCTTATAAAATGATAAACCTTGTTTTATTATTGTATACTGGAATATATCGCACTCAATATTTTCTTCATAAATTTGAAAAAATCTTTCAATCGAGTGCGCATCTTTGTCTGGCACATTTGTGCAAATTCTCATTTTCTCTGCATAGGCATGAATCTATATTATTCATTGTACGTCTGTCCTTGAAATCTCGGCACTCCAGCAAACAATGCAAGCGAACATATTGGCAAATCGAATCACTCGACGCGGGAAAATGAGTTTCCTATCTCGGTAGAGTGCTCGCGACACCAATAATCGCTTCATTCCATCCCCGAATGTGTGGGAGCGAACTGAAATATTTGTCTCTCACAAGATGGGATGAACTTTATGTGCTGTGGGTCCTTCTGACACATACATACAGAGCGGATATAACGAGGGTTTGAGCATACAAGTCTCTGTCATATAAAATGTAATATTACTTTCCAATTTGTAGTTTTATTGCCATAAAATCACTTTATCTTAGCAGAATACATAAGCCATGCAACTTTTGCCGACCTAGCCTGAAACAGGGTTGACATTGGTAAAGTGAACTCTTTTTTGTACAGTATGGGTAGTCAGACTCATACCTACCTATTTGTCAATAAATCTATCTATCGAAAATTATAAAATAAAAATGACAATTATCCGATAGATCGTCTTTCTTTGACTTATTGGTTGGTATGAGGCTTTTGCTTTTGTTTATTTATATGTTTACACGCAGAAGGTGTAGGCGAGAACCTACGTGTATCTGTCTGTGGAAATGCATTTAATATGAGCCTTAAATGCTAAGATATCTTTGCAGCTAAGATTATAAAACACTTAGTCAATCTTCGAAAAAAACGAATAATTATAAGATACCTACCTACACTTTCGTTTATTTCTAGAGATTTCATAGTCTTACTATTAAACTATCTTGCGTATTAGTTCCAATACATTTTTTTAACGTTATGGTGGAGTTAAAACGTCAAATTTTATATATTTTGCTGGGGAAGTATCGATTTGCGAAAACAAAGGGTGTCTTTCGCCATAAGTGTAGTCATGGTTTGTATTATTTGTAATGGCACACCCAAAGGGTGTTATGAAATCATCTACTCTTGCGTTTGTCCCTCGGGTTCACTAGGACGATATTCCGAACACATTTATGTATCAAATCTTTGAAATCAATTGGAGCTCAGTGTATCATTTTGATAGTTGAAAATAAGTTAACCTTAAAATAGAGTTACTTTAATAGTATTGCTTTGAATAAAAAAAAATGCAACTTGGCTACACATATAGTGAAACTTGTTACTTGTGTTATCCCCAAAGCGGTCGCATGTGGCGATTCGGGACCTATTAAGTTTATTTCAGTAAAGCTAAAACTAAAACATTCTGAATGGTGTTTTTAGGGTATCGATTTTTTTAATATATAGATGTGTAAGCATGTATTTACTTGATATAGTTTTCTTGGGAAAACCATGTTATACTTGTAGTTATTTTGTCTTCCAACGTTTCATTCCCTCGAGCCAGCCCCCCCGGGAGCTGGGAAACCCCCACTTTAACTGAAAGGGGTTGGTGTGAGGCCGGCCTACTTACCCGTAAAAATAAATAGGTCTTGAATCACCACATGCGACCCCTTCGAGAATAACGCAGGCAGGAAATTACACTAAGGCCCGGTATTTTGAAGTATCGTAAAGTTAACCAAAATGTAATTTTAGTTAAATCATCATAATATTTCACTCACCGAATTTCGGCAGTAAATATTTAGTAACTTTAACTTACGATTTTCAAGATGACGTCGCTTCACTGACAGCAGCTGTTCTTTTTTAATGTAAGGATACATCAAAATTGTTGCACACTGAACATTTTTTGTGTCGTTTTATAGCTGAAGGTTAGGTATATGATTTTTATGAATAGTTGTTTCTTTTGAAGCTTTTGAATAGCATTTTAAATATTTCCCAGATTTGGGGGCGTGGCTTCATATTTAGGTAATTTTCGGTTATAGTTAACTCGAACTTGAGTATTTTGAATGAAAGTTCAAGTAACAGTTAACTAAAATATTACTACACTTCAATATACCGGGCCTGAATGTGTAGCTAAGTTCATTTTTTTTTGTAATCCGATATAATTATTTTCGGTTCTTATCACACTCAAAAGTAAAACACTCAAATCTTGCGTATTCAAAAAGTTTTAAAATGAAAACAGGACATCAGAATTCACCATCAACTCTCACTGCCCTTTGGCGAAATCCTATATTTTTTTTTTATGGAAATGTGAGTCCCTTTTATATCACAGTATAAGAAAACACTACACGCAGCTTATCCAACGGTATCTGAACCACGATTCTGTGACTGACAAGAATAAAACGCTTTCCCTCCCTACTCCACTTCTTCCCTCTAACAAAACTCATCGTTTAAACTCAAATTTACAGTATACAAAAAAAAATCATACACTAAAACGCTCACAATGCGTGCTGTTTAAGTTTTAAAAACAATCCGTAAACGGTGTGGTTTAGTGAGGGGCTTAGATTTGGTATTTGGGGTACCTACATGCTCCACCTTTTGTTGAACAAGTTTGGTTTAAGATTTAAGTGATTCGGTTTCGACTGCCTACGGTGCCGCTGTAAGTTATTGCTTGCTATTTTTTTTCACATCACTACACCGAGTACACCAATACTCGTTTCTTTTTTTTGAGTGTGTGTTATAAATTTATATAGACCTGAATTTGTTTCGAGTCTCTTTAAATGAAATTAAACTACACATATAGTGAAACTTGTTGCCGCATTGTGCTATGAACATACACCGTGCAGCTCTTGCCGCGTTATCGAAATGGACATACACCCTGCAACGCATGCCGACCATCCCTGAAACAGGGGTGACATTGGCAAAGTGAACCATTTTCTACAGCATGGGTAGTCAGCGGCATACTTATCTATAAGTCAAGGAGCATACACAACAAACTACATTTTTAAAACTTCATAAGGTTTTTATATTTTGTTTCATTAAATTTAATTTTTGTTGTAACTTACCTTTGAATTGAAAACAAATGATGTTAAGTGTATATTTCTTACCTGAAACAAGTAAAAATTATTTTTTTTAGTCTCAATCAAAACAAAGATAATCTTATGTGCCTTTGTTGAACCCATAAAGAGATTTAAACCAGCATATCGCTGCCTTAGTTCTTGTTTATCGTATACGCCATTGAGAAAATTTTACATGAGCATTGTTTGCATGTGTACTGAACCAATGTGTCTAATGAAAACAAGAAATTTATTTACAAAATATTTAAAAAAAACTCTCACATTATCGAGTTTTACGGTTTTTCTTAGCTCAGATTGTGTAGAATTTGATTCATAAGACAACTGCATGAAAAAGTCATATTTGACAAGATTGGCGTATACGATAAACAAGAACTGGGGGAGCGATATTACTATGAAAAAGTCGACTTTTTACTCATTAAAAATATTAAACCTTTTGATGAATAAGGTAGATAATGTTCAAAATCGAAATAATAAACAATGGCGTGAATGAGTTTTGTATTTTTATACAAAATGTATTCAGATACTAACGATGTTTTTCACACAGGAAATCCATGGCTTTAACGCCACCTAATATGAATTTTACATACAAAACGATGCTCCATGGATCAGTTACGAATATTGTTAATGTGAATAACACTGTATATGGCTATTTTTTCAGTGTATTTAAAAGTAAACTGGATCTAAAATAAGTAAATTTATTTTTATTACGGAAGAATGAGACTTCTAGATTTGTTATAGGATAAATAAAAATAAAATTAAAATACACTTGCATTAAATAAAATCTTACATTGAGAAAGTGTCATAAAGTAAAAAACGATCATCCTTTCTTAAAGCGATTTCTTTGTTCTCTTAAACAAAAAAACTAACATCGTTTCGTCTTCGAAATGGAAAACAAAAAATACCAGTTTAAATCCGCTATTAAATATTAATATATTTTTACATTTTATACTTCATTTAATATGTATTGCAAAGCGCAAAACGAGTGATTAAAAATATTAAAATATAAATACAAGAGAGATACTTTATTCAAAATGAAAGAGATGAGGTTTTTCCAACACCTTTTACAAAGTAAAAACAACACGTAAAGCGTTTCACAAAAAATGCAAGAAAACAAAAACTCTCACTTGAGAGCGCTGTTTTAGATATAATATTTTTTGGGTAAAATCTGTTTTTGAGTTAAACTTGAAGGTGTATACTTGTAGTACTTGTCTCCGTGGCTAGACGGGCGAAAAGAATGGAAGTGGAAATGCAAAAGGGATGTTTTAAAATGATATGCAAATGAAATGTTCGTAGCAGTCGTAGCTGGGAAAGCTCGACGAAGGTGCTACGACAGCCGTAGAATACGTCACTAGACAGATAATTTAAGTAAATTTTTACAATCTCGTCTACACGGATTTTTTTAACATTGCAGCTGCATATACTTTTTTGTTTTTTGGTCTCTATGTTCTACGCTCCGTAGAGAGGAAATGACTTTACCATTTTTATAATAAAAAAATGTAAAACAATTTGCTTTATAAATATCATTATATACATACGTAAACGAAGCTATGCATACAGTGTTACTTCTTGCCACGTTCTCTCCAAAAATATCGCATGTGGTGAGTATGACCTATTTATTTTTACAAGTAACGAGGAAGGTCTAACGCCTTTAACTGAAATCGTGGTTTCTGTGAAGGCTGAGTTGGCTGAAGGAAACTATTACCGACAGCCTCGTAGGGATTCAAACTCAAGCATGATAAGTCAGAAATTACGTATACATTTAAGAACAAATATAAAGATCGATAGTTCAGTTGGTAAAGTGCCTGCATTCCATGCCGAGAGCCAGGGTTCGATCCCCACCAAAGGTATCAGAAATGAGTTCCCGTTTGGTGTTTATTTCAAAACCAAAATAAAATACCGGCAATGTTACCTAAGCAATTACTAGAAAGGATAACAAGCGCCCTCGAGAGCTGGGAAACCCTCACTTCAACTGAAGTGGTTGGCGCAAGGCCAGCCCTGTTACTACCTGTAAAAATGAAAAAGGTTCCACTCGCCGCATGCCACAATTTCAGTGAAAGCGCGGTAAGAAGTTACATTTATTGTGTAGCTTAGCTTACGTACCACACATGTTTTTTATTGTTCATAACCGTTAATGGTTAGATATGTACCAGAGTATACAACATTTTGCATAAACTCACGTCCATTACGTAAATCAAAAAAATATTAGTAAACTTAATCTCTCTCTAGAGATCGCCGTCGTGTATTTTTAGACATTTTCTATTCACGCGATAGAGGTGAGATTTACGCAAAGCCTTGTATTCGGGGTACATAATGATTGGAAAGTGCGCGTGAAATATATCGTCCCGCAAGTGCTTGTTTGGCGAATCTACCATTTGATTGAAAGATGACCTTACAATACAACTGTCTTAAGAATCACATTCTACACAATCTGAGTAAAGAAAATATGTAAAACACGATAATGCGAAAGTAGTTTTCAATATTTTCAAAATCAATGTCAATTTTTTATAAGACACATTGGTCCAGTACACGTACAAACATTGTTGATGTGAAATTACTTCTGTTTGAGATAAGACAAACAAGCACTAAGGGGACGATTTTATTAGTACGCGGTAAAGGCTTTCCCGCCAAAATACCACAATGAGGGATGATTCAAAATGGCTGTCAAAATTATAAAATGGCGGGCCCCTCTTTGCGTTTGCCCGAAATGATAAATGAGTACGCGTCGACATACAAGTCACCACGCATCCTGAAATGAGAAGATAGCGTTGGAGTCGGAACAAATATTAAATATCAAAATTTTATCTCCGTGTAATGACGTCATGATTTTAGGTGAAAAGGTTCCTTTCTCATCAGACACAATATGCAATTTCTATACAACATTGGCAAAGTGTACCATTTTTTACAGTGTGGGTGGTCAGCCTCACACCAATCTAAAAGTCAAGGAACTCGTATAATAAATTATATTAAAATATAAAAATAAATAAAACCTTCCAAAGAAATCTATACAAAAGAAGTACAAAATTCGTATGAAAAAAATGTAGCAAATTAATAAAGTGAGATTAATTAGTAAGGTGAGAAAAAGGGGAAAATGTATGTGAAATGGCTAGAAATATTTACTTGTGTGTGTGCAGCTCATACGACGCGGAAATATCAGCTATATATTTTTGGTACGAACAATCGTTTACCGTGCGTGGTGTCTAGTGCCTTTTACTACTAAACGCAAAACTAATATAACCCGTTCTGCTCCTGCCACTTTTCCGTCCGGTCAATAGCTCAGTTGTTAGAGTGCTTGCATTCCATGCCGTGAGCTCAGGTTGGAATCCCACCGAGGGTGTCAGAAATGATTTCCCTTTTCGGTGTTTATTTCAAATCCCTCGGGAGCTGGAAAACCCCACATCAACTGAAGTGGTTGGTGTAAGTCTGGCCCCCTTACGTGTAAAAATAAATAGGTTCCACTGGCCACATGCGAAACCCTTCGTGGATAAGGCGGCAAAAAGTTACACTATATGTGAAGCTCAGTTGCGTTTGCAGTCGCATAGGCAAAAAAAACTATTATTTAAACCATATTGCCTATTCCTTGACTTATAGGTTGGTATGAGGCTGACCACCCATACTGTAAAAAATGGTTCACTTTGCCAATGTCACCCCTGTTTCAGGGAATGTCGGCAAGAGTTGCAGGGCTTATGTTTATTTGAGGTTTGGATTTTATTTGTAAGTACACAATCAGCATTTGTAAGCGCGAACTACACGTGTTTGTTTGTGGGCATACATCTGAGAGCTTTGAATGAATACATCCTTGCAACTTAGATTATTATTATTATTATATGAGGTCATTCTCATACCAACATATTAGCCAAGGAATGGTCTTTGTTATTAACCATCGTTGCTAGTCACTTTCCTTCTATATGATTGTATTATAATTATTATTTAGCCTTGGCCACACACACTGTATGTGCAAAAGAAGCGCAAAAATATGTCGCTACGCTTTCCCTTGATTAATAGTAGGCTTCCCCGAAATGAGGCTGCTGATAGTTTTCTCGGAAGAATTACATTGCTTTGTGTATGACACATATTATGAATCAACCTTCGTGTGACTTTTTGATTTAAAAGCATTAAACACCCCCGCGTTCCCGTTTCTGTGTTTATTTCAAACCCAAAATAAAATACTGGCAAAGTTTACTCAGTCTACACAAGAAATGAGTACAAGCCCCTGAAGGAGCTGGGAAACATACACTTAAACTGAAGTAGTTGGCGTTAGGTCGGTCCAATTACCTTTAAAATTAAATAGGTTCACTTACCACATGCGATGTCTTCGAGGAGAATTCGTAGAAACATTTTAAGGGGCCTACGGTTGCATTTATGTTATTTAATAAGAAGAAATAATTGAAGGCATAAAATGCCAATATCTCTACAAAAATACGTGGAAAACTGGTTCATTATAACCTAACGGGGCTATTCTTAGATATTTTAGTCGTCGGTTGAGCCCACGCTTTGACAAACTAATTATGCATTTGTATGAAGACCTATAAATTCAAGATGGCCACAAGTGAACAGCTGATTTGTTTTCATACAAATATTACAAAATTCGGTAGATAACAGTGACCGTGGTGATGAAACTTCCAGACCGGCCACCATTTGTTTGTTAAAGCGTGGGCTCAACCGACGTCTACAATGTCTAAGAATAGCCCCGTTAGACTTTTAATTCTATTTATTGGCCTAAATTAAATAATATCACCATTGAAAATTCATAACTTCACGTAGAATAAGCTTTTCGTATTGATGCATACAATTTACGTGAGCTTATAACACATAGTCTGCTGCAGACATTTCAGCTGAAAAAAAAAACTGAATACGCTGCCCATTCAGAATTCAATTACAGAAGCGGCTATAAAGCAACCGTTCCCATAATTGCCAATAACAATAGAGGCCGGGAGGAAAAAATCACGCTGCACCCTTGATTGCGTTTACCCTCTCTGTATTTATTGCAACCCTAAAAACGCATTCGCGCCGGGAAAACACCGCACGTTTTTTTTAACCTTTTAATTTCCGACCAATTACCTTAATTAAGGCGTGATGTGAATAGATTTATGTGGTATGCTATGGTTTTAATATCGTGTGCTGTAGGTAAGGTTAGTAAGAGTAGATAAAGGTATGTTTTATATTAATTGACTTTCTATAATCTTTGTTGAAAGGATATATTCATTAAAGATTCATATAACATTTAGTCCCATTATCAGAGACGTATAATTTTACGCTTAAACATGCCACATGTGGACTTGCAACATTAAACCTATTTTTATTAATGTTGGCGGCTATGGGTTTATTATATTGGAATTTGTTTTCTGTTTGTTGTCCATAGATATTATTATTTAGTGATGTATAAAATATAATTTGTCGTGTATGTTCCTTGACTTATAGGTTGGTATGCGGCTGACCACCCATGCTGTAGAAAATGGTTCACTTTGTCAATATCACCCCTGTTTCAGGGAAGGTCGGCATAAGTTGCAGGGTGTATGTCCATTTGAGATTCGGTTTTTATATTGTAGGTTCACATGCGGCATGCGCAAGCGCGAACTTACACGTGTCTTCCTGTTAGAATGCATGTAATGTGAATCCCCTATGGTACATATCTTTGCAACTTAGATAAGATTAGATTAGACGTTCATCCGGTCGATTGAGGACGTCAATCACAAATTCCTTGTGATTAGCACGAAATATCAAGGAGCGCATCCCGATGCAGTTGCATCGAGTCAGTAACTTCGGATTTTGCCTTGTTTTCTTAAGTGGACGAAGAGGTAGATCTAGAATCACTGCTGGGTCGGGGCATGACCATCGGGAAGGCCTTCCGCCACAAAAAAATAAAGCATTGCATGAGTGTTCTGTGATAGCAATACAGTAAAAGAATTATCAAATATATATTGTTCAATTGATATTTTTAGCAACGTTAGAAAGCCATAACTGTAAACTAATGGTTTTTAAAATGTCAGAAAAATACTGAAAAAACATAAAACCCGTATTTAATTATCATTCCATATACGGTATAATACTTAATATTGAAAGCATAAATTTTCATTCTGAAAATTAATTGACTTAATGGATAAAGAAAAAAATAGGTCAACCGTGCATAAGCGAGCTTTATCTAGGTAAATATTATACTATTACTTACGTAGAAAATTTCTATTTCAAGAGCGCTCTATACCCTTTACATGTCGTTTTTTAAACATATTTCTTTAATTTTATAGTTTTAGTAAAATAATATTTTTCCTGGAAAGTTGGTCGGTCAATTTGATAAAAGCACAGATTCAATTAATATAAAATTAACCGACTGTTTTTCAGTGCACTGAAACAATAATTCATTATATTTAAATTATCCCACTCCGATTTCAGGGAAAGGCGGCAGGAGTTGCAAATTTTTTAGCTCATGTGAGGTTTGTTTTATTTTGTATATACACTCGCAGCATGTGTGAGCACAGACTAAAATATGCTTGCCTGTTAGTAGGTATGCATTAAATAAGAACTTTAAATATAAATTAAGCAAAGTTTAAATGTAAATTCATGAAAAAAATATTGTGAAAAGTGAAAAAAAATAATAATAATAACAAACATATATTTTGTTATGTTATTTTTTAAATAACATTTAAAATAAAGTAAATGTGTTCAGTACATGTATCGTGGGCCGAACAGAGCCGAACAGTCACGGAAGCAGCCGGACTGCGCCGTGCGATCTGATCGGGCTTTCGACTTTCGCTCGGCAGTTCTGGGCAAGACGTCGGCGACCAAGCACCAAACGGTGCAAGGGCATTTCAATGTAGCTCTCTCCCCTTCTACTTGGAGCATGCGCCATCCAAGGCACCCGCCTTTTGGACCGGAGCCTTCACCCTAGGGTTTCACGTGTTGAGGCATCCGCCTCATGGACTGCGGCTCTCGGGGGGCGAAGCTCCGAGCCGTGAACATCACCTCCCGAGCTTAATGTAAGCTCGCCTAGGACTCCAGCCTACAGATCAGTGCTTCGTGAAAGTGAGCCGCCAGAACTGTGATTGTGTTTGAGTGTGTTAATACAGGTCTGGCTATTTCCTTCTCCCCCCTTTCCCTTTTTATGGATTTAACTTTTATATTTCACTTTAACTGATTAAATCTCTTTTGTTAACATTAGCTCTTGTCTTATCAATATACAGCCCTTCCCAAAGTACAAAGTGAGCAACACAAAGAAAGAACCCCACGCGTTGAGAGTGATGCCGAAGAAGCTAGCCGGAGTGAGTATCCTGTAGGTACATCCTGAAAGTACTTTTCCATTTTAACATAACAATTTGTACAACATATGTTTACCGAAGTTTTTTATTGGTATACATCCAAAGTTCGCGTTTTCCAAAAATAACATGAAAATAAACTGTCGGCAAAGAGCTGTTCAATATTCCGTTGCGACATCAAAGAATTAAAATACTTGGAAAAATCGCGACGGAAAAAAAAACTTTTAAAAAATGTGTATAGGAAAGCGAAAAGGCTGATTGACAGTAATAAATCATGGGATATGACGTCACAGACCACAGCTGTGCGCGCTACCGCTACAAGAAGGTCTGGAGACACCCCCTCCCGTTAACTTTTCAGCTTTCGCGTCAAAATAATAATAATATTTCAATTTAACCAGAAAACTCGCATAAAGTTTTTATATGATCGTAAAATTGTCTGATTCTTTGCATGTTGTTTGAACAAGTTTTAAGGAAAATTATGTATTATTTGTGTTTCTTGATTTATAGCTTGGTGTACGGTTGACCGCCCACACTGTATTTAAATGATTCACTTTGCCAATTTTACCCCTATCTCAGAGAAGCTCAACAAGAGTTGCAGGGTTGGTGTTCATTTGAAATTTTGTATGTCAACTTGCGGTATGTTAAGCGCAAATTTACACGTGTCTGCTTGTGGGATTACATTTAAAAAAATTCAAAATGTTGATATTTCTCTGCAACTTATTTTCTAGTCATTCTGTCGCTATCCCACTGGGGCAGCCAGAGCCTCTGTAGTTTTGCTTCCATTTTGTATTATCCTTGCATACCTCTTTCAGTTCGTTCATATCCACCTTTTTCATTCTAAATCTAAATCTAGACGGCAAAGAAATACATCATTTAAGATTCATATTAAACGCATTCCCACAAGCAGACATGTATAATTTCGCGCTAACACATGCCGCATGTGGACCTACAATATAAAAACCCAATCTCAAATGAACATAAGCCCTGCAACTCTTGCCAAACTTCCCTGAAACAGGGGTGACATTGGCAAAGTGAACCATTTTTTACAGTACGGGTGGTCAACCGCATACCAACTTACAATTCCTTTTATATTCGCTTTGCATATTCCATTCACAATTTCACCAATTTGATCCAACCATAATATTTTCAGTCTTCCCTTTCCTCTTTTTTCTTTTCACATTTCCTCTGTACACACACTTTTTTTTATTTTATTATTTAACACAATGTACAGCTTAAGAGCTTTTTTTAAATTAAATGTAAAGCAAAAATATATAAAACGAATAATAAATAATATAGATATATACTTTGAAAGTGATTTGCTGTAAAAAGCATTGTTCTACCTTTATTTATAAAACAGTATAAAAATAAACACATTCTCTATCAAAAGATGAGCCTCGAAGAGCATGAAAAGCAAAATTTTTTTGTTCGATATTTTTTTTTCATAAATCATTCCTAAGCCCGGCTGATAAAATTTTTGCCCACAGATAATACCTGTCTTTGTTTTCACAGCCACACAGCCTTGCGTGACGCGCGAAGTAAGCCATCAATATTTTGTATTGTTTACTCTGAGCGACAATCCCCGAAGATACCGGCGCGTCACACGCAATGTCAGACCGTAGCCAGGCTTATCTTAAAGCATTAAATACTACGATACGTGAGAGAAAAAGAGGGATAAAATAGAGTATCGAGGAAATGTAGAGATTGTGGAAAGAAAATGTTTGAAAATGCTAAACAAACTACTTAGCAAAACATGTACGGAAAATTCTTGCCGCGTTTTCACCGAAGAGGTAGTAGGTAGCATGTGGCGATACCTATTTATTTTTACAGGCAAAGGGGTCGGCTGCCGAGGGAGCTTGTACACATTTCTTGTAAGAGCTGATTAAGCTTTGCTGGTATTTTATATGCTGGGTTTGAAATAAACGCCTAAATGGGAAATCATTTCTGACACCCTCGGTGGAATTTTAAACCTGAGCTCTTGGCAGGGAATACAAGCTGATACCAACTGATCTATGGAAAATAGAGGAAAAGGAATGATGTAAAAATTATGTAAGTATCGAGGAAATGTAGAGGTTGTGAAAATAAAATGTTTGAAAAGATGAACAAACTATTTTATATCGCTACTTAGCAGCACATTTGTCCTCGCTGAGATGGTCGAGGGGCTAAGGCGGTAGCACTCGAATTTGCGTTATTAACACTAACGCCGGTTCGAACCCGGCTTTGTCTTATCGACAATAACTTCGACCCTGTTCAACAGATGTCGTTGCATGCAGACAAGCTTCCGCTTTCACATGAAGAACAACTAGCCACGCAAAATTGGTTGGTGAATTTCATTTCACTTCACAAATCTATTTTGTACAATATTAACAATAATAAAGTGTAACTTCTTGCCACGTTTTCCGAGAACGGATCGCATGTGGCGAGTGGAACTTATTTATTTTTACAAGCTAGAGAGCCGGATTTAAGCAAACACTTCAGTTAAAGTGGAGATCTCCCAGCTCTCGAGGGCACTGGTACTCACTTCTTGTCAAGGCCGGTATTTTATATGCTGGGTTTGAAAGCTTAGTTGCTTGCATTCCATGCAGTGAGCTCAGGTTCAAATCCCACAGAGGGTGTCAGAAATGATTTCCCGTTTCGGTGTTTATTTCAAACTCAAAAAAAATACCAGCCAAGTGTACTCAGCCTTTACAAAAATGAGAACCAGCCCCTTCACGAGGTAAAAAAACCCCCATTTCAAAACTGAAGTTATTGGCGTAAGGACGTCCCTTCCCCTGTAAATAAAATAGCTTTCACTCACCACATGCGACACCTTCGGGGAAAACGCTGCCAGTAGTTGTGTAAACGCTGACACTATATGTGTAGCTAAGTAGCATGTAGCGTAACCCGACTCACACCCCACCCAAGTCACAATTTGATATTTGTCAATTCATGTTCAGACCTCATTGAATAATTTTTGGCGTAATGCATTCTAAATCTAAATCTTAATCTAAGCTGCAAAGATATGTATCATTTGAGATTCATATTAAATGCATTTCCACAAGCAGACATGCATAATTTCGCGCTCACACATGCAGCATGTGGACCTACAACATAAAAAACCCAAACTCAAATGAACATAAGCTCTGAAACTCTTGCCGACCTTCCCTGAAACAGGGGTGACATTGGCAAAGTGAACCATTTTTTACAGTATGGGTGGTCAACCTCATACTAACCTATTAGTCAAGGAATTCATTATTTCAATTTAATAGTTTACTCAAAAATAGACACAAACGGGGCTATTCTTAGACATTTTAGTCGTCAGTTAAGCCCACGCTTTGACAAACTAATGATACCTGTGCTGAAAGTCTCATCACCACGGTCGTTCTTACCTACCAAATTTTGGTAATATTTGTATGAAAACTAATCAGCTGTTTGCTTGCGGCCATCTTGGATTGTCAGGTCATCATACAAATGCATCATTAGCTTGTCAAAACTTGGGCTCAACCGACGACTAAAATGTCTAAGAATAGCCCCGAAAACGTCTAAGCACAAGGAGACAAGATAAAAATATTTTCAAGTGTTGAAATCTCTATTTGTGTTCAGTTTTACCACAGCCACCGCGCATTTAGGCCGAACCGTGACGCGGGGGAGGGCGGGGCGCGTTCTACCACACAATAAATACGTCACACAAGAAGAACTCTGTTGACAATCACTATTAATCACCTCTCCCACGCGCCGTCAGTGGCACGCAACGCGATCTCTCCCCAGCATCCCCTCTCTGCCCTTATAGCAGGGTGCTTCTTTCTTTTCCCAGAGATTCGGGCCACCCCTATCGGATTGTGGACTAGGCTGGCCAAGCGCACGTCCAACCCTCAATACAGTAATTCTCAAGTCAAGGCTGAAAAAAAATCTGACAAAATTTAATATATTTTCAGGACATATGTTTTTATTCCAGCAGGATTCTGGGCCAGCACACAAAGCCAAGACCACTCAAGCCTGATTTGACCGTCAAAAAATCGACTTTATAAGACACGAAGATTGGCCTTCCTCCAGTCCGGACCAAAATCCTTTGGACTACAAAATTTGCAGGTCTTAGAGGGGAAGGTCTGTGCTAAGCCCCATAAAAATTTGGAGAGCCTGAAGTCACTGAAATAGACATGAAAATGGTGCATGCTGCGATAGACGACTGGCCGCGCCGATTAAGGGCCTGTTTTAAAAACAAGGGAGGTCATTTTGTATAATTTTAAGTAATTTAATTTTTTTGTTAAATGTTCTTTAAATTGATATATAATTTATTAAAAACTGATCGATGTTTTTGTTTTTATCATTATTTCCATTTATGACTAAACTTTGGGACTTACTATCTTATATATAAAAAAGGAAGGGGTATTTGCGTCTGTTTTTTTCGAATTTGCAAAAATGTTTTTCTAAAAAGTGTTTCTCTTGACAAACTGAACTAACGCTCATATTCAGAATTTTTGGTGTTTGTTTGTTTGTTTGTTTGTTTGTTTGTTTGTTTGTTTGTTTGTGTGTTTGTATATTTGTACCATTATAGGCGCCCAGACCGTTGGCAGCACGATGCTGAAATTTTGCATACCCCCATAAAATGTTAGTGGCTAAACAACTGTCAGGATTTTAATGACGTCACGTGCATATTTCGCATACCTGCCATACAGACTGAAAATTGAAATCTTGCCGCTGGCGGCTATTTTGAATTAACAGACTTCATATTCGAAACAGTCATGTCTCTTAGTAATTTAAACAACTGTTGGAAGAAATTTTTTCTCAAAAAGTAAATCCTTCAAACAAAATTTGTAAATACCTACATAGAAAAAAATAAAAAATTCTAACTTTCAAGTGGCACAATGGGCGCATGTATCAAGTTGGAACATTGAAATTAAACATGCTACCTGAACATAAACAGACTTACATATTATCAAAAATACAACAAAATACATGAAGGATTAAGAGTAGCTGCCATACATTTTTTTTGTTTTTTTCAATATTTAACATTCTCCTGGCGTTTCTTTTAAAATTCTGAAGATTTTTTCTCAATGATTGGGTTTGTCTTGCTAAAACCAACATTTTTTGAAAGACAACTTTTTTCAATGACAATTTTTTTCAAACAAAATTTTGAAAAACCTGATTTTCACAAAAAAGTCAAATTTATAAGTAAAAAAATCAACTATTTAGACGATACATTTACAATTATAATTTAGCAAAATGTAATGATATGTAATAGGGCAATCACGCCAAGTATATATTTTGCATACTCGCCATACAAACTAAAAAAATATATTGCTCTGCAGGCGGCCATTTTGAATGTCTAGGCCTCATACTCGAATTTAAAATGCATTTTAGTAAACCCCATAAATGTTGGAAGAAACTTTTTTTCTACGGCAAATTTCTTTGAACAAATATTTAAAAAGTAAAATTTCATACAAAGTGTCTTATATATAAAAATAAAAAAAGTTATAAAGTTTATTTTTTTTTAATTTTCAAAAGTCATTTTTTCTTAGAGTTCTGTCGATGGGTCGAACGTTTTCCCATACTTAGATTTTTTGTAGATTGTGAGTTTAGGCATTTTAAGGTATCTTCAGGTACCAAGCAGTATCAGACACTAAAATATCGTGAAAAGTATCACAAGCAGTTTTAAGATGTCAAAAGATAATTCAGAGCAGGATGAGCAGTTTGAAGGCATTTCATGACAATAAGAGCAGCTGGAACAATCTAAAAACAAAAGCACCAGTACCAACAAAACAATGCAGTATGGCAAACGCAGTCATGTTTCATGCCACTATAAGACAATTGCAAGCAACACAGGTACGCTTAAGATACCATTACCAGCAAAACGAAAAAGAGCAAAAAAGACAAGTTATCCACTTAAATGATAATCAACGGGAAGAGCATCATTATAAACCATCACCAGAAAAATAAAGAGCAGAAATAAAAAGCAGGATAAAGACTTCAGCACCTGCACAACAATAGGAAGTAGCACAATCAGGCCTGGGATTCTACCATAAAACTGTCCACTTTTTTGTTGTTGTTGTTGGTCAGTTCTCATTTATCTTTTAAAAATCAAAGCAAGGGTAAAGTGTGCTGGCGAAGCCGGACTTTAAACTGCCCGTAGGGCCTAGCAGCCAACCGTGCGAGAGCGCGGTTTGGTCTGCTAGTCTTATATATAAAAAAGGACAGGGTATTTGCGTCTGTTTTATTCGAATTTGCAAAAATGTTTTTCCAACAAGTGTTTCTATTGACGGACTGGACTAAACCTCATATCCAGAATTTTTGGTGTTTGTTTGTCTGATTGTTTGTTTGTTTGTTTGTATATTTGTACCATTATAGGCGCCCAGACCGTTCGCAGCACGATGCTGAAATTTTGCACACCCCCATAAAATGCTCAAACTTAAACAACTGTCAGGGTTCGGATGACGTCACGTGCATATTTCGCATACCTGCCATACAGACTCAAAATTGAAATCTTGCCGCTGGCGGCCATTTTGAATTTACAGACTTGATATTCGAAATGGTCATGCCTCTTAGTAATTTTAACAACTTTTGGAAGAAACTTTTTCGCAAAAAGTAAATTCTTCAAACTAAATTTGTAAATACCTACATAGAAAAAAATAAAAAATAATAACTTTCAGGTAGCACAACGGGCGCATGCATAAAGTTGGAACATTGAAATTAGGCATGCTATCTGAACATAAACAGACTTAAATATTTTTAAAAGAACAACGAAATACATGAAGGATTAAGAGTAGCTGCCATACATTTTTTTTTGGTTTCGTCAATATTTAACACTCTTCTGGCGTTCATTTTAAAATTCTGGAAGTTCATTCTCAATGATCAAGTTTGTATTGCTAAAGTCAACATTTTTTGAAAGAAAACATTTTTCAATGACAAAGTTTTTCGAACAAAATTTTGAAAAACCTGATTTTTACAAAAAAGTCAAATTTATAAGTAAAAAAATCAACTATTTTGATGATACATTTACAATTCTAATTTTTTTAAATGTAAAGATATGTAATCAGACAATCACACCAAGTGTATATTTTGCATACCCGTCATACAAACTAAAAAAATATATTGCTCTGCAGGCGGCCATTTTGAGTGTCTAGGCTTCATACTCGAATTTAAAATGCATTTTAGTAAACCCCATAAATGTTGGAAGAAACTTTTTTTCTACGGCAAATTTCTTTGAACAAATATTTAAAAAGTAAAATTTGATACAAAGTGTCTTATATATAAAAATGAAAAAAGTTAAAAAGTTTTTTTTTTTTTAATTTTCAAAAGTCATTTTTTTCTTAGAGTTCTGTCGATAGTTCGAACGTTTTCCCATACTTAGATTTTTTGTATATTGTGAGTTTAGGCATTTTAAGGTATCTTCAGGTCCCAAGCAGTATCAGACACTAAAATATCGTGAAAAGTATCACAAGCAGTTTAAAGATGTCAAAAGATAATTCAGAGCAGGACGAGCAGTTTGAAGGCATTTCATGACAATAAGAGCAGCTGGAACTATCTAAAAACAAAAGCACCAGTACCAACAAAACAATGCCGTATGGCAAACGCAGTCATGTTTCATGCCACTATAAGACAATTGCAAGCAACACAGGTACGCTTAAGATACTATTACCAGCAAAACGAAAAAGAGCAGAAAATACAAGTTATACACTTAATTGATAATGATCGTGTCGAGCATCATTATAAACCATCACCAGAAAAATAAAGCGCAGAAATAAAAAGCAGGATAAAGACTTCAGCACCTGCACAACAATAGAAAATAGCACGATCAGGCCTGGGATTCTACCGTAAAACTGTCCACTTTTTGTTGTTGTTGTTGGTCAGTTCTCATGGATCTTTTAAAAATCAGAGCAGGGGTAAAGTGTGCTGGCGAAGCCGGACTTCAAACTGCCCGTAGGGCCTAGCAGCCAACCGTGCGAGAGCGCGGTTTGGTCTGCTAGTCTTATATATAAAAAAGGAGAGGGTATTTGCGTCTGTTTTTTTCGAATTTGCAAAAATGTTTTTCTAACAAGTGTTTCTATTGACAAACTGAACTAACGCTCTGTTCCAGAATTTTTGGTGTTTGTTTGTCTGATTGTTTGTTTGTTTGTTTGTATATTTGTACCATTATAGGCGCCCAGACCGTTCGCAGCACGATGCTGAAATTTTGCATACCCCCATAAAATGCTCAAACTTAAACAACTGTCAGGGTCCGGATGACGTCACGTGCATATTTCGTATACCTGGGATACAGACTGAAAATTGAAATCTTGCCGCTGGCGGCCATTTTGAATTTACAGGCTTGATGTTCGAAACAGTCATGTCTCTTAGTAATTTTAACAACTTTTGGAAGAAACTTTTTCGCAAAAAGTAAATTCTTCAAACAAAGTTTGTAAATACCTACATAGAAAAAAATACAAAACAATATCTTTCAGGTGGCACAACGGGCGCATGCATTAAGTTGGAACAGTGAAATTAAGCATGCCACCTAAACATAAACAGACTTACATATTTTCAAAAAAAAACAAAAAATACATGAAGGATTAAGAGTAGCTGCCATACGTTTTTTTTGGTTTCTCCAATATTAAACATTCTCCTGGCGTTCATTTTAAAAGTCTGAAGGTTTTTTCTCAATGATTGAGTTTGTTTGGCTAATACTAACATTTTTTGAAAGAAAACTTTTTTTAATGACAAATTTTTTCGAACAAAATTTTGAAAAACCCGATTTTCACAAAAAAGTCAAATTTATAAGTAAAAAAATCAACTGTTTTGATGCTACATTTACAACTTTAATTTTACAAAGTGTAAAGATATGTAATAGAACAATCACGCCAAGTGTAAATTTTCCATACCCGCGATAGCAACTAAAAAAGTACATGGCTCTGCACGCGGCCATTTTAAATGTATAGGCTTCATACTCGAATTTAAAATGTATTTTAGTAAACCCCATAAATGTTGGAAGAAACTTTTTTTCTACGGCAAACTTCTTTGAACAAATACTTAAAAAGCAAAATTTCATACAAAAATCCCTATTCAAAGTGCTAAAACGGGTTAAAACTCAAACATATCGTTTGCTAAAATGTATCGAAACTTTCTACTAGCGTTTCTTGCACTTGACTTTACACGCATTTTGTTCGACGTAATGTTTCATACTCGGAGTACAGGCCTGCGTTACGGGCGCATCACCAACCGACCACAAACGCATTAAAATAAACTTATTATTGTTAACGTTCAGCGCTATGATATTCGATTTCGTTTCTTCAAGGCTGTCAGACAAAATAAAAATTGAGTGGAAACAAGAGAAGAGCATGCATGAAAAGAGTGATGAAATTAGATGAGATGAAAGAAGTATGCAAGGACAGAGTCAAGTGGAGGCACTTGTGTGGAGGTACCGGCCACCCCTAAAGGAATGGCGGCAGGATACAAGACAAGACAAGACAAGGTTCACTTTTGCCAATTTGCCTGTTTCAGTGAAAAGCGGCACTACCATCCAGTTTTTCGTGTTTCAAATGGAACAACGTTGGTTCGATCCCCGCTTGAGCCATTAGACTATAACTTTGACCCTGGTTCAACAGATGTTATTGGGTAATTAGTATTTAATAATTCATTTACATAAAATAAACAATAATGAATTATTAAATGATGATATTAATACATGTTTCTGGCCAGGCAGAATAGGTTGGTGAATTGCATTTCTCTTCACAAATATTTTTTTTAAATAAAAGAAAATAATTAAAAATCAAGAGAGCCAACATTTCGTAATTATAAACAGCCGCTTGCTTTACTTTTTAATGGTGTCCGAAAATTTATCTTTCTCCAGGACCCTCGGCTGGTTTCAAATATGTAGATGACGCACCGGCAAGCCAAAGTGCACGAGCCAAGCTCCCAAGGCCATGCTAGAAAGAGAGATACTCTCTCTCTCTCTCTCTCTAGCATGACCTTGGCCGTCGCCTTAGTTACACGCACTCCGCCATTATATGTAAGCGAAAACATGCAGCTCGACTATAGAACGACACAGTAACAAAACGACACATGACATAAAGAGACATGACATAACACATGACAACACATGATATAAACACACATTAGATTGTGACACACGACAGAAAGACTCATGACAGAACGACACATGTTAGAATGACACATGACAGAACGACACATGACAGAACGACACATGACAGAACGACAGATGACAGATCGACACATGATTGAATGACACATGACAGAACGACACATAACAGAACAACACAAGGACACATAACATCACAAGTCGTTCTGTCATGTGATGTTTTTTTCGTGTGCCGGTTAGGTATGCTCTGTTTTCGATATGTTATGTTAAGTCATATGATGTTTTGTCCTGTGTTGTTTTGTCATAATGATTTATTTTCTGTGTCGTGTTGTCATAGTGATGTTCTGTCATTGTGACGTTCTGTCGTGTGTCGTTTTGTCACTTTTCCGTTCTACAGTGTCACACACCCATACATAATATTATACACATACATAGATAATAGATAATGCATTTACTTAAACACAATGGAGTGGGAGATGATCTCCAAAAGTTCTCCAAATGTTTTTATAAGCAAAAAGAACTTAATTTGGTGGTGTACACAATGCGAGTCCATTTTAAATACAAACTGAGAAAAAACCCTGTTTTAAACCACTTTCATTGCATACTTGAAAAAAAAAGATATTAAAATCAAATAAATATGAAAAGTTAATAAAAAAGTGTTTTTTTTTTAAATTTATTTATTATATGTATGTATTAATTAAACAACAAAATCTTTCAGTGTTTCTGATTATTGGTTTTTATTTTTTTGATAAATAATTTTTCAAGCCAAAAATATGAAGAATGAAATAAAACAAACCTTTAAAAAGAATTCAAATAGTGTACTTCGCATTAATATAATATCAATGATAAACCAATTTCCACAATATATTGGCATCTAAAAACTAACATTAAACCATATTTCATCTTTCATTTCCTTACAAAAATTCTGAAATTCCTTTTCCTAACTTAGGGGATATGGAAAATTATGGAATAACCTTACAAATAAGAAAATAAAAATAAGTTTATCGGTATTCTTTTAAAATAAATAAAAACATATTACGGTAGAGGCGGGTAGAGGTAAAAAAAAATCATCAGGAAGTTTAAGAATCACTGTTAAAAAACCGTTAAATTTAATTTACATAAACAAACAAGGTGGGTGGTCGCGTCCTGTGGTCGCGTCTCATGACCGACCAGTCCTGTGGACCAGTCTATGAGCTGCATTCGTAATGAGTGGACATAATTTATTCATCTCCAAATCTTTTTGGAGATCAATTTTTTTTTAAATAAAATCTGTGAATTTTCATGTAAGTACAAATGTGATAATTAAAACAATTATTGTAAGTCTTTTTAAGGTTTTGTTCTTTTTTATATTTAAAATGTAATTTATTATTCGTATTACTTGACTTATAGGTTGGTATGAGGCTGACCACCCATACAGTAAAAAATTGTTCACTTTGCCAATGTCACCCCTGTGTCAGGGAAGGTTGGCAAAAGTTGTGGGGCTTATGTTCATTTGAGGTTTGGATTTTATTTGTAATTACACATTCAGCATTTGTAAGCGCGAACTACACGTGTTGGTTTGTGGGCATACATCTGAGAGCTTTAAATGAATATATCCTTGCAACTTAGATTATAGATATAGATTGTAATCTATGCAAATACGCTAAAACGCGCTAAATAATCAAAATATAAAATATAAAGCGCTAAAACGCGCTTGTGTGCAAAAAAGGCGCGAACCCTGATCTCAAACCACCTTCCCTGAACCAGGGGTGACAGTGGCAAAACGAATACATTTTTATATTACGGGTGCTCAGCCTCATACAAATCTTATTTAATCAAGTAACAAATATTAGGTTGGTATGATACTCATCTACCATGTTTGAAAAATTGGTTCACTTTTACCAATGTCACCCCTGTTTCGAGGTCAGCAGGACTTGGATGGTTTAAATACATTCAATGTTTAATTTTTTTTGCTAACACACAAACAATATGTGTAAGCAAGGATTTACAATAAGTCCACATGTGGGTGTCTTTGCAACTTAAGATAGATCATAATTTGAAGAAATAGAAAAATGGTGAAAAATAAACTTAAATCCATGAATGTGAATTATGTTATAAAAAAAAAAAAAATTAGGCTGATTTTTTGGTGTGCGCTGTTTTTGTGTGTACCACAGCTCAAGAGCCTTCTGCGAGCTTGGTTGTCGCTGTAGAAAGCGCCAATTCTCAAGCAAGACCCAGTTGTAGTAAGGTTGAATGGACCTTTCAGTGACCGGTCTTTGGTAAAGGTTTATGAATTTTTCAACCCAGCGAAGAGCACAGTTGGAAATATTTTTGCGCTCCGCTGGGATTCGAACCCACAACCTTCCAGTTACGAGTCCGATGTGTTACCACTTGGACTACGGACCGGTCAAAGTATAGTGTAAAAATATTTTATTCTTGCTTACATCACAAAATGTCTACAAAAGTAAATGTATTTTACAATTCCCATTTTTAATGTTTCTTTAATTATCACATAAGTACAATATAATAACCATAATCTAATTTGCAAAGATATAGTACATTTAAGATTTATATTGAATGTATTTCCATAAGCAGACACGTATAAGTTCGCGCTTAAAAATGCCGCATGCGAACTTCCAATATAAAACACAATCTCAAATAAACATAAACCCTCTTAAGTAACTCTTCCCGACCTTCCCTGAAACAGGGGTGACATTGGCAAAGTGAACCTTTTTTTTGGGTGGTCAGCCGCATACCAACCTATAATGAACATACACAATAAATAACATTTTTACAATCAACAAATAATCCATATTATATTTTTTTCATAGAATATGTTTTGTAGGTTTTATTTTTTATCGTGTAATTGTGTGTTTGTTTGTTTCATATACTGAGATCGTTAAAGTGTTTGTTTTATATACTTAAATGAAATTAATTGTTTGTATTCCTTGTATAGGTTGATATCATTAATATAAATTTTAAATGATATTTATCTTTGCAGCTTAGATTAAGATTATAGATACCAAAACCAAATTGTATTTTTTTTTTTTAATTTAATAATTTTAGATGATGAAACTTGGTCATAATCTAAATCACCCGTGATCAACTTGCTATAAGGACTAGCAAAGAGAGCCTCTGAACCCACTGTTGAACTGTCTACTGTGGAGGTAAGGACTCGAATGCTTAGGCCTTAGGGGCTGTCCATATATTACGTCATTCGCATTAAGGGGGGGGGGGGGGGGGGGGGGAGTCTGGTCTGCGGATGGTGGCAAATGATGTACGAGTACCAAAAGTGTTGCGTTCTTGTAAATACCAATTTATGCAAAATATTATGAAAGTAATATAATCTAATCTAATCTAATCTAAGTTGCAAAGATATGTTACATTGGAGATTCACATTACATGCATTCTCACAACCAGACACGTACAAGTTCGCGCTTGCACATGCCTCATGTGAACCTACAACATAAAAACCAAATCTCAAATGGACATACACCCTGCAACTCTTGCCGTCCTTCCCTGAGACAGGGGTGACATTGGCAAAGTGAACCATTTTTACAGCATGGGTGGTCAGCCGCATACCAACCTATTAAGTCAAGGAAATATAACATTATTAATTATTAAGCTCATCCATTATTACAGCAAGAGGGGGGGGGGGGGTCGAGTTTTGGCTACATCGACTTTTTGGACATCTATTAAGAATGATGAATGCGACATATTATTTTATTGAAAAAAAAATTCTTGGCACTCAGTCTCAAAAAGGTTCGCCATCCAATGTCAAAAATACTTAGTATAAACCCCATTAATTTATACAAATAGAAATAACCAGTTCATCACTTTAATTTATAAGCAAAGATTTTTAACTTTTTTTAAATTCAAGATGGCTTCCGAAGAGCTAAAAAAATTAATTTCGATTTTCTCAAAAAGAGTTTTACCTTTTTTTTTTTTCATTTTCTCTGAATCCATTATATAAGATAGTGCTTTGGAACACATATATTCATTGCTTCATCATAATCTGGGTTTAGGGAGTTGCGATTCAAAATAAATAAATTGCACATAATCTGCACTCGACTTTCTTGCATAAATTAACCCACTGTATGACATATCGCACGTTTAATAATAAAGAGAAATAACTCGAAAATTGGGAAAATCGAGATTTTGTAATAAAACGCAAGAACAATGCGAGAAGAATAGGTAGAATGCGACAGCCGTTCAATTTGGACGAATATGACCGAGATAAAACATCGGTCGCCTTTTTCATCCCATACAAGTTGTACTGGGTGTCTGAACTTCAAACGCGTTTTCCCAACATTCATGTTTTTTGAGTTATTGCTCTTTATTATTAAACGTGCGATATGTAAAGCTAGAATCATCTACCAGCTTGTGCAGTTTCAATAAAAATATAATATATCAATTTTATTCCACCGCGGTGTGTACTTGCATACTCCTACAGTATGGAAATATATATTAACCATATAAATTCTTAAGTGAATATAAATATTTGGATGATTTATTTGGTGAGCGCCGTTTGAATCACACTTCAAGAGCCCTCTGTGAGGCTGGTCTTCTCTGGAAAAAGCGCCAATTACACAAGAAAGATCCTTATAGGTTGGTATAAAGCTGACCTCCTATAGTGTAAAAAATACTTCCCTTTGTCAATGTCACTCCTCTTTCAAGGAAGGTCGGCAAGAGTTGCAGGTTTTATGTTCATTTGAGATTTGGTTTTAATTTGTAAGTACTTCATATTCAGCATTTATAAGCGCGAACTTACACATGCCTATTTGTAGGCATGCATTTGATATGAGTTTGGAATGTTTATATTTCATTGCTGGTTAAATATTCGAACTTTACACAGAGTGGGTTAATTTATGCAAAGATGTCAGGTGCAGATTCTGTGCAATTTATTAAATACTTCAATTTTAGGGTAGGTACACTGCTGCTCTTAAGTTAATATTTTCATTATATTTTGAGTAAAACATTTTAATGAGTTCACATCCTACTCAGGTAGTTAAAAATCATTTCCTGATTTATTTCTAGCCATAAAATACTAGCATACTGTTCTCAGCCTTCATAAGTAATGAGACCACCCCCTCGAGTGCTGGAAAACCAGCACTTCAACTGAAGAAGTTGGCTTACTTATAAAAATAAATAAGTTTTACTCGCTTAATGCAACCAGTTTGGGGAGATCGCCGCAAAATTATTACGCTTTACGTACAGCTAAGGAGCATTTTTTTATATTGTTTTTGTAAAATTTACAACAATCACTTTTCAGATCTTAAAATGCCCCCCAAAAAGCGGCCTCGACTTGGACCCAGGAAAACACGAGCTGAAGAAGCAAGGAACAGACGAAGCGCCGAGACTCCGGAGCAGAGACAGGAGCGAGTGAACACAGAAAAACAAAGGCGTATCAATTCCTTATCATTAGAAAGTACTTCCCAAACTGCCCATAGATTATCAAATTTGAGGAATATAGCATCAACAAGCAGGCAGAGAGAGTTGAGTCCTGACCGACAGTTGAGACTTGAGGTTCAAAAAAATAGACAGGAAGTCCTTAGAGCGGCTGAGACACTAGAAGAGCGCCAAGACAGATTAGAGACACAAAACACAAGGCAGGCAGCGCTTAGAGCGGCTGAGACACTAGAAGAGCGCCAAGACAGATTAGAGACACAAAACACAAGCCAGGCAGCGCTTAGAGCGACTGAGACACTAGAAGAGCGCCAAGACAGATTAGAGACACAAAACACAAGGCAGGCAGCGCTTAGAGCGGCTGAGACACTAGAAGAGCGCCAAGACAGATTAGAGACACAAAACACAAGCCAGGCAGCGCTTAGAGCGGCTGGGACACTAGAAGAGCGCCAAGACATAATAAACACACAAAGCACCAAGCGGGCGGCTCTTAGAGCGGTTGAGACACTAGAAGAGCGCCAAGACAGATTAGAGACACAAAACACAAGGCAGGCAGCGCTTAGAGCGGCTGAGACACTAGAAGAGCGCCAAGACAGAATAGACACACAACTCATTAGACAGGAAACACACAGAAAAAACTTAGATGAGGAGCAATTAGAAAATATATTACACTCTAGGCGGACTCAACGCTCTCTGGATAGTCAGTTAGAACAGGAGCTCAGGGAACTAAATGTAAATAGACAGAATCAGAATAGACGATTAGAATCAGTTACTGCTGCTGATAATAGATTAGATGTAGATAGAACTAGGCACATATTGCAAAGAGAATTGGTTACTACACTAACTGTAAACTCAACACCAGAAACGGACTATAGACCTAGCAGATCATGGACTGTTTTAAAAAACTTTGGCTTAAATTATGATTGTAATTTAGATTACAATAACATTTGTCTAAATTTGGGTATCGGGGGAGCTACACACCTTTGCAAATTTTGTGGGGCTAAAAAATGGGTGGGTGAAACATTAGGTATGTGTTGCAGTGGTGGGAAGGTTTCTCTCATACCCTTGCAGGAACCTCCCCCGGTTTTGAAATTACTTATAGAAAATCAAAATTTTGTAAAAAACATTCGTAAATATAACTCAGCATTTCAAATGACATCTTTTGGAACAACTCGGCCGTCAGTTAGAGTAGACGGTTTTATGCCAACATTTCGGATACAGGGTCAAATTTATCACCGCCATGGATCTTTATAGAAGTAGATCGACGACACCAAATTTACCCGGATACTGATAGGCAAATTTTAGTAGATCTACAAGGCATGCTCCATGAATGCAACAATTTGATTCGTAGCTTTAAATATGCTCTTGAACGTCTGCCTGCAGATAACATGCGGGTTATCATACGGGCAGACAGAGCACCAGTGGGAGAGCATTCGGGTCGTTACAATACTCCTACTAACGATGAAGTTGCTGTCGTTGTAGAGGGCAATGAATTCGGAAGTAGAGATATTATAATTTGCAAAAAAAACAACACAATGCACAAAATTTTAGATACTCATCGATCGTATGATGCCTTGCAATATCCCATCATTTTCCCGTACGGGGAAGATGGGTATTGTTTTTCCAATATGCAAATTAATCCCAACACCAGATTACCTACCAATAAGAAAGTTTCTGCAATGGACTATTACGCGTTTAGACTAATGATGCGTTCAGAAAAAAACCATATTCTCCAGTGCGGCCAACTTTTTCATCAGTTTGTTGTTGACATGTACGTCAAAGTAGAGTCAGAACGTCTTCTGTTCATTAGGACCCATCAGGCTAACCTTCGCTCTGAGCAGTACATCCATCTCAGGGATGCGATTGTTAGTGATGGCAATGCTTCCAATCACGGCCAGTTAGTTATTTTGCCGTCATCTTTTGTAGGTAGTCCACGCTATATGCACGAACATAGTCAGGACGCGATGACGTATGTAAGGAACTTTGGCCGACCAGATTTTTTTATAACGTTTACCTGCAATCCCAAATGGTTAGAAATAGATAGAGAATTGTACGCCGGGCAGAAATCTGCAGATAGGAGTGATTTGGCTGCGAGAGTTTTCCGCGAGAAACTCAAAAAATTTATAGATTGCATCACAAAGGGAGAAATTTTTGGTGAGGTTAGGGCCTGGGTTTACTCCGTGGAATGGCAAAAAAGGGGGCTGCCTCACGTGCATATTTTAATTTGGCTTTTAAATAGATTAGCTTCCTCAGACATAGATTTGATCATTAGTGCAGAAATTCCTGATAGGCAAAGTGATAAGAAACTCTTTGATGTTGTTACAAAGACTTTGATACATGGCCCATGCGGAACCATCAATTTACATTCTCCTTGCATGAAGGATGGCAAATGTACGAAGCGGTATCCTAGATCTTTCATTAGTGAAACACAGACTGACAGAGACGGGTATCCAGTGTACCGAAGACGAGGACCTGGGGATGGGGGTAACGTGACCCGACTGAACATTAAAATCAACAACAGGTATGTAGAGACCGACATAGACAATAGATGGGTAGTCCCATACTCTCCCCTGCTTTGCAAGATCTTTGATGCTCATATTAACGTAGAATATTGTAATTCCGTTAAAGCTATCAAATACATTTGTAAATACATTTGCAAGGGAAGCGATCAGGCCGTTTTCGGATTGCAACCGGATGGCGAGTCGATAGATGAGATTGATGGTTTTCGCTCGGGCCGCTATGTAGGGACCAACGAAGCAGTTTGGAGACTTCTCAGATTTCCAATCCATCAGAGACACCCCACAGTTACTCACCTCCAAGTCCATTTGGAAAACGGGCAAAGAGTGTATTTCACTGAGGAAAATTTGACTGATAGGCTGACTGAACCCCAGAGAACAACATTGATGGGTTTTTTTGATCTTTGTAGCGTAGATTCATTTGCCAAAACTCTTTTATATCATCAGGTTCCAGTGTATTATACTTGGAACCTTTCATCACGCAAGTTCAACCGCAGAAAGCGAGGAACGCCCGTACCAGGTGTTCCTGATATTATGGCTTCTGACGCTCTAGGTCGTGTTTATGGGATCCATCCTAATAATCACGAATGCTATTTTTTACGCCTTCTCTTACATTCTGTAAGAGGACCAACATCATTTGTAGATCTTAAAACAGTCGACGGGATAGTTTATCATACATTTAGAGAAGCGTGTCTAAAGCGTGGACTCCTGGAAGATGATACTCACTATTTTGATGCACTAAGAGAAGCGGAAATTTCTGAATCTCCATCCAAAATTCGGCACTTATTTTCCATCATTATTTCGTTTTGCGAAATTTCTGATCCTAAGTTACTACTAGATACATTTAAAAACAGTATGTCTGATGACATTATTCACTCCCTGCATTTAGATCGCGAAAACATTTCACCGTCACATTCACTATTCATACACAACCACTTACTCATTATTTTAGAAACCCTTCTTTCAAAAATGACTGGTAAACACTTGCGCGACTTTGGCTTAGATTCACCCGACTACACCATCCCTACACAAACTAACCTTTCCCTTGATTCCACTCACGATGACACACCTAACATTCCCGAATTACTTCAACATGTCACACTGACTGAACCCACATTATTACCCGATCAGAAACACGCATACACAACTGTTTTAAATAGTATCAAAAGTAACTTGGCGGATGTCTTTTTTTTGGATGCACCAGGGGGTACTGGCAAAACATTTTTATTAAATTTACTTCTTTCAAAATTAAGGTCAAATGCCCAAATAGCCATTGCAGTTGCTTCTTCTGGAATAGCTGCCACTCTCTTAGATGGTGGCAGAACAGCTCATTCTACTTTACAGATCCCTCTGAATTTACATAGCACCGATTTTCCCACGTGTGCAATAGCCCGAGGAACATCAAAAGCACTTCTCTTACAGCAATGTAGCTTATTAGTTTGGGACGAATGTACTATGATACATTGACTTGGTTTAGAAGCTGTAGATAGAACATTACGCGATATCCGTGGCAGTGACAGCTTTATGGGAGGAATGGTAGTTGTTTTAGCTGGGGATTTTAGGCAGACATTGCCCATAGTTCCGAAAGGAACGATGGCTGATGAAATTAATGCATGCTTGAAAGCATCTGATCTGTGGAGACAAGTTAAGCACTTGAAACTGCAGACGAACATGCGTGCACAGTTGCAGTCTGATAGGGACGCAAGCCATTTTTCAGCTCAGTTGTTGACTCTTGGGAACGGAGAGTTTCCAGAAGACCCAACAACACATCACATCACTCTTCCTTCAGATTTTTGTATTTTTTCTAGAGACATTGATGATTTAATAGCACAGGTTTTTCCAAATCTTGCTCTAAATTATACTAACCAAGAATGGCTCTGCGAACGTGCCATTTTGGCAACGAAGAATGAAAGTGTAGATTTATTGAATAATACGATTCAAAGTAATATTCCAGGTCCTGCCACTGATTATTTTTCTATTGATACAGTCTTGGCTACCGACAGTGCGGTGGACTATCCTATTGAATTCTTGAATTCCCTTAACATAAGTGGACTGCCAACTCACAAGATTTCCTTGAAAGTTGGTTCTCCTATTATGCTTTTGAGGAACTTGAGTCCCCCTAGACTTTGCAACGGCACACGATTGTATGTTAGATCTTTAGGCTGCCATACAATCGAAGCCACCATCTTATCAGGCTGTGGAAAGGGAGAGACGATTTTCATTCCTCGAATTCCCCTTATTCCCGCTGAGAGTGTTTTTCCCTTCAGGAGATTGCAATTTCCTATCAGGCTTTCATTCTCTATGACCATCAATAAATCTCAGGGACAAACATTCGGCACCGTAGGCTTAGATCTACGTCAAGAATGTTTCAGTCATGGCCAGTTATATGTGGCAGCTTCGAGGGTGGGTTCTTCTAAAAATTTGTTTGTTTTAGTTAACGAAGGGAAAACACGTAATGTAGTTTATAAACGTGCCTTACAATCAGTATTCCAGATGTTGCTGTAAAGATTGGTTTTTGAGGTTCATCTCAATTCACATGTTGTATCATTATTTTATGTTTCCTATGTATAAATCAAGTCAATGGCGAAGTGCCCACATTCTGGAGGTCTGCATTTTTTTTTCTCTGTACATAGGTTTGCTGTTTATCACTGATGCTGTATTCATAAGTTAGGTATTTTTATGATTATATTGTTTTTATTATATTTTTTTTTAATATTCCTTGACTTATAGGTTGGTTTGAGGCTGACCACTCATACTGTAAAAAATGGTTCACTTTGCCAATGTCACCCCTGTTTCAAGGATGGTCGGCAAAAGTTGCAAGGCTTATGTTCATTTAAGGTTTGGATTTTAATTTGTAAGTACATATGCAGCATATGTAAGCGTGAACTTACACGTCTGTTTGTGGGTATGCATTTAATATGAATTTTAAATGTTAATATATCCTTGCAACTTAGATTATAGCTTATATTATAGAGATTTTAGGTCGATAGCTCGATGGCGAAGTGTTTTCTGAAGATTCGGAGCTGCTCGAAATCAGAACTGATTTCCTTTTTACATTTTTCCTACTTAATTTATGTTTCTATCTTAGCACAGTCAAGGTATACTCAGCCTTCCCTAAAAATGAGAATATTTTTTTCAGAGCATGCTTCTCCTGTGATGAAATGGTAAGTGTATGCTTTTAAATTTCCCCATTTAGATTAGGATTATGATTCCCATTACATCCTTTGTATTGAGCTGTGTGTTGGATCTGGTGTTGAGGTTTTTTTTGCATATTTCAAAGCCAAATATTTTCAAAAGATGTCATTTCAAAGTATTGCTGATAACTGTAGGTTTATTAATTGATGTATATTCTAATGCTGTTGTTGCTTATTCTTGAACAGCATTTTAACTGTTTTATTTGTTTCTAAATACATATTATGATTCTGTTCTTTATTTCCAGATGATGACTGATGAATGTCAACCCTATTCTTTTTACAGATCTGGCAGCGTCTTTTGATTGATATCTTTATATTTTAGGTTTGCTGATGCTCATTTGTGAGTGCTGATTGACGACCCTGTATATTTTGTACAGATCTTGCAGTACTGATATATTTATTTATATTCTAGGGTCTCTGGAGATGGCTGAATGATTGACAAGGGATGACCCTGTACTTACCTTAAAGATCTTCCAACACTGATTTATGTCGTTATATTTTAGGGCTGCTGGAAATGCCTAATGGACCATGTATATTTATTTCTTACAGGTCATCCAATGCTAATTTATGTTTTATATTTTAGGGCTGCTGGAGATGCCTAATGGACCATGTATATTTATTTCTTACAGGTCATCCAATGCCGATTTATGTTTTATATTTTAGGGCTGCTGGAGATGCCTAATGGACCATGTATATTTATTTCTTACAGGTCATCCAATGCCGATTTATGTTTTATATTTTAGGGCTGCTGGAGATGCCTAATGGACCATGTATATTTATTTCTTACAGGTCATCCAATGCTGATTTATGTTTTATATTTTAGGGCTGCTGGAGATGCATGATGACCAATTTCTTACAGACTTCCAATCCTACAGTGTTATTATTTATATTGCTACTTTTGTGGATTGCTACCCTTAACACACAGTATTATTATTTTTATTTTTCTAACGAGGTGTAACTTTATATCTTTATGTGGAAGGGCTCAACGTAACAAAATCGGTAATATTGTAATATAATCATTTAATTTCTTTTCAGCTGCTTGGTCCTTTGTTTCAGTGCTTATGCAATATGATACGATGCATTATTTTCTTCTTTTTGCTTCATTTCTCACATTCATATCATTTACATCTGTTGTATTATGAGACCATAGATCAAGCGTGGGTTTTAGTGGGTAGGCGTATGCAGTCCCACACACCGATTGATTAAAAAGTACTTGGCTATAAGTCACTTTATACTAAGTGCTCTTTATCAATTGACGGTCCGTAAACGATTTCCCATAGAACAAAAAAAAAAAACTGCTTTCACAGTGCGTATACAGCCAAAGAGGGCAATCAAGGTTTTTTCAAAAAGAAACTATACATGCTTATTTTATTTTCTCATTATAGATGTTTATTTAACTCATTTTAGAATTGGTCTTAAATTTTCGCTTTTGATTTCATATGACACAAATCATCCCAAATTTACTCTGTTGTTTATGTTTTCAGTGTGTTGCTGTAAGAGCTGATTGCTCTCATATAGCAGCCAACCTTCACATTCAGCATCTCCTTGCTCCCTCATTGAGATGCTTCTCAGGCCTTGCGCCATCAACGACACCTGTGATGACTTAGGACTGAAATTTTTTGAATTAACTAAATGTGTACTATTTAATTGCAATATCATGTTTTATTTTTAATGCATGCCTTGAAAATTATATTATCTTAAGAAATGTTACAGGTCTGAATTGTTTTAAAATAAAAATGTTTTTTTTTTACCAAAATAATAATGAAGTTCATTTTTTCTATTGAAATCAAACTATTCATAAAAAAACTTTTTCATTGTTGTGAAAAAAAATCAATTTGATACACACCAACACACAGATTCATGCCACTACTCTTAAGTAATGAGAAAAAGGTGTGTGAGCATATAATAAAAAATGTCATTTCATGAAAACAGAACGTCTTCATAATTTTCCTCCCTACAGTGGAACTTCTTACCCCATTTTTCCCAAAGGGGTCACATGTGTCAAGTGGATCCTATTTATTTTTAAAGGTAAGAAACTGGCCTTATGCCAACCACTTCAGTTGAAGTAGGAGTTTCCCAGCTTTCAGAGGGGCTGGTGCTCATTTCTTGTGAAGGCTGAGTAAACCTTGACTGTATTTAATTTTAGGCTCGAAATAAACACCAAAATGGGAAATTATTTCTGACAGCCTCGGTGGGTCTCATTTCCAAGCTCTCTGCATGAGTGCAAGCACTCGGCCATCAACCACAATTATGATTATTATTGAAATAAAATGACTACAAACAATCCAAGCAACACAACATGATTATTTTACATCACCCAGATACAACCTGATCTGATCCTTCCTACCTACTCGCCCACCTCAATCTTGCCCTAATCACACACTTACCTTACTGCATTGTACCCACATCACTCATGGCCTCTCACGCATCCACCTGACTCCTTTCTATCCACTTACTAATCTGCCTCCTGGCGTGTTTCATAAAAAAACTCACCCACCTGATTGAACCAGGAAAACACTCAAAAAGATAAGGGCGCAGTCTAAAGATTCTAGCACCAGTAGAACAATGAGGAGGAACAGGGTTAAGTCAATGGGGAGCAGCTCGAGCATGCTGGACATTCTGGTACTACTAGACTACGGACAGGTCTTCTTATTTTTTCTGTTTTTTTTCACACTTCTGACTTTTCTTTATTAGTAACATGAACCAATTTATGTATGGCATTATTCTGACTTTGCATTTATTCTGAAACTGCAAAGAATGTGGATGCGATGTACTTGTATGCATACCGTATGGCCGTACCGTATTTATTTATTTATTTTATTTATTTATTTATTCTTAAAGACACCAACAGAACAAAGGAGTAGCACATACACAAAAAAAACACAATAATACAAACACATAAGTATCTCCAATGCTCCAATAATAGGTGCCTATCGCATAATCCTATTTTAACAATAATTAATTAGCGGGAGTAGGTATTATGAGTATTTAACTGAAATACGTCCTCTATGGATTCAAGATACTTGGAATATGAAAAGAACTCCATTACTTTTTTATCACAAAATTAATTAAATTATATCTTAAAGCATTCAATGAAATAAAGTATATATGGGCAAACAATTATGGCGAAGCCATAGGCAGCTAGCAGCCTTCCGCGCGAGAGCGCGGATTGGTCTGCTAGTGTAGTTATAATTATTGTAAATATATCAAACGACCGTTGTTCCAACCTAAACCGAAGAAGAAGATTCCCACATGATGAACCGATCAAGTGAAGACAGCAGCAGGCACCTCAGGGCTTGGAGCGCTACGGGCATCGCAGTCAAAGAACAACTAGAGAAGATTGATTGCTTTGACAAGGGTCACAATCTCCATGTATGCGAAAAAGATGACAAAAAATATGAAATCACGGTTGCCTTCCGAGAAAGAAACACAAATTGGGAAAGTCCTGCAAGAAAACATTTGGAAACCATTTTTTAAGTTTTTTTTATTATTACGCGACACAAAGTTTGAGGGCACCTGTAACCTACCCCACTTGAGCACTTAACGCGTCGTTAGTTGCGATTCTTATTGTTTCTCGGGCTGAGTCTAAGTTGGAGCAAGAATCGCGCCCGGCAGTCAAAAACGTAATCGTGCCGTTTATTGTTATATTGCACTCGGCTGTGTGGCTTTGGCATTGTAATTTTTAGGTTTTACCAAAAAATGAAAAAGGTAACGCAACTAAGCTACACATATCGTGTAACTACTTGCCTGCGTTAATCCTTCGCAGATTTTAATTTTATTGTTTTATTGTAAAGTAAAAAAAAAACGCAACTAAGTTACACATATAGTGTAACTTCTTGCCTACGTTATCCCCGAAGGGATCGCATGTGACGATTCGGAACCTAACTATTTTTACGGGTAAGGGGGCCGGCCTCACACCAACCACTTTCAGTTGAAGTAGGGATTTCCCAACACCCGGGAGGGCTGGTTCTCATTTCTTGTGAAGGCTGAGTAAACCTTGAGATCGAACCCTGGCTCTCAGCATGGAATGCAAGCATTCTGCCAATTGAGCTATCGACCTTTTTACGAGCTTGGTCGTCGTCGCTACAAAGCGCCAATTCTCAAACAAGACCCAGTTTCTGTAAGACTGGATGGACCTTTGGTGACCAGTCATTGGTTAAGGTTTATGAATTTTTCAACCCAGCGAAGAGCAAATTTGAAAATATAAATGGTATATTTTTTGTGCTCCGCTCGATTTGAACCCATTTTTCTGCAATCTCAAACTTTTAACTGCTCTCTGAACAATTTTGTTTATGTCGTTTGTGCCCTATTGTCTTTTAACCGTCGATATTATCATAAGTTAAAAAAAACAGGTTCATTGTTAACTCATCTAATCTACCGCAAGCAGGCAATAAATAAATAATTTCCCCGAACGCGTGAAGCCAGATGAGGGAGAGATTTGAGCTTGTTCTACCTATCTACCGTCCCTCAGGGGCGGGAGAGCGAGGATCGCCTGTAATGAAGCGATATAGAAAACGGAAAAGAAAATAAAGAAACAAGGGTTGGAGATTAAAAGCAGATGACGCGTAAATTGCTCGAATAATATCCCCGGGAAGGTTCACGGCAGTCTAGAGAGGGGAGATGATGTTTCATCATCTGTAGATAAGATTATATCTTCTTACTTTTTGCTATTACGAATATAATAATGGAAATCACAAAAAAAATGTACCTACTTACGAATGCAATCACTGTGAATTTATGTTGTATTAAATATTCATTTATTTAATTTTATTATGTTATGTTTACACTTTTTATCATGCTGTTGTGAGTGGGTGAAAACGTTTTATCTACAGATGATGTGACAAAAAATGTAAAAACTTTTTAAAAAATATCTATTCACTTTGAAGTCATCATCTATAGATAAAATAGGTTTTTAGGATTTTTTTCACTGTTTTTGCATGAATCACACCTCAAAAGTTCTTTGCATTTTTGTTTGTCACTTTTCAGTGTCAATTTTGTTTGTTAGATCCAGGTGGTGTAAGACTGCATCTGTTTTTGTGGTAGATTTTTTTATGTTTAGATAAGATTTATCTACATAAGATGATAATGTCTATCAGTGCAATATTATTGAGATTAAATAGAATGACAGAAAATCATGCAAAGATAAACTAATAGAATCTCTTATTGCACATTGTATTTTATCTTGGAATAAGTTTTATCTAAGATTATGATTTCTAAGTGCACTATTAATTGAAAATGTGACATCATCAAATCATGAAAAGAAAATCATACATAATTTCGTTATCTTTAGATAAATAATATGTAAGACAACCTTTATCAGTGAAATATTTTCAAGATACAAATTACATCAGATAATCGTTTAAAGACAAATTAAACATCAGTTTTTATTTAAAATCAAATTATTTTTTTATATTTCACTGTGTGAATACACAAACCCTACAAAATCTATCAGTTATTATCTTTAGATAAGTTTTATCTAAGAGGATGACTTATATCAGTGAAACATTTAGAAGACAAAAAACATGCGAAAGGATCATGTCAAGATACACTTTCCGTACATTATATTTTATCTTGAGATGAAATAAAACGACCAAACTTCTCTACCAGAAGGCATGCTAGAAAGAAGGGATCCCTAGTGGAAGAAAATCTATGGAAGGCGAGCAAATAGCAGTGAGGAATTCAGCCGGCCTATCTGCTTTTGTGAAAGAGAAAATATTTCAAGGGTTCCCTTCAATGTTTACTTTAAATTTATAATGTATTTAAATAAAGTCACGAAAGAATGCGCTGGGATTGGGATAAATCAACGGATTATAATATGGTGACAAAGGAATATTGCATAAATTAAAAATTAATATTTTTTAATTCAAAAACTTTAGAAAACGTCTTTTTATGTTTCAATTTTTTTTATAGATGTTGAGAAAAGATAATGTTTTTTTTTTTAAATAGATCTGTAGAAAGGAATGCAATCCACCAACCTATTTTGCCTGGCCATTTGTCTTCATGCGAAAGCAGAAGCTTGTGTGCATGCAGCGGCATCTGTTGAACCAGGGTCGAAGTTATCGTCGCGGGATTCGAACCAGCGTTATCCGGTTCCAAATAACCTGTCTTGATCCCCGCGGCCATAACACCGACTTTGATAATATGTTAATTTAAATAAAATTATGACAACAGCTTTCATTGGAATATTTTAAAGGAAAATCTAGAGATAATTTCAGACGAAAGACGCTCAGACTTCTGGAGTAAGGGGTGGCCCATTTGGTCTAGCCTCACCGTCATAAACGCACTAATTTTGGAGACCGTGCTTTTCGGTTTGCGGGCTCGATAGAGTGGAAAAGACTACCGCATAATGTGAGGAAGGCAAAAACTGATGATGTCGCAAATGGAGCACACAAGACGCATCTTTCTAAAAATTGTATCCGTCATTTGAGAAGGCCGTTGAAGTTTGACGCACAAAACCATGCCCATGCCCACAAGCAGACACGTACAAGTTCGCGCTCACACATGCTGCATGTGAATTTACAAAGTCAAACCCTATATCCTGAATGACAATAAGCCCTGTAACTCTTATGTAGGTGACATTGGTAAAATGAACTATTTTTCACAAACCTATAAGTTAGGGAACGTAAAAAATTACAAAATATTATCAATCCCTTACCCTAACAACCCGTCTGAGTGACACTTACTTACTTTGTATTTTGAGTTCACTGCTTTAAATTGAATTCTCGTATTGCGTTTCTTGTTAAATTACACATAACTTAATATGTATGTTTACACATGTTGTATTTAAATTATTTTCTTCATTTTGTAGATTAGAATAAGTGATGGCCAACTTAGCACGACTATTATGGCAGAAAGTTGGTCCCGCCCGGCTATTCACAGCGTTGGAGGAAGAAGAAGAAAAGAAAGAAGAGAAGGATGAGGTGGAAAGGAAGGCCCAGGATAGGAGAGGTGGAGGGCGGCATCATAATACAAGAACAGCTTAACTCTACAAAGTTCTGGCGCTGCTCATTCAATAACGTGGTTATTAGATGCTTTGGATCTTCATTCATGTTGGTTTATGTCCACTTGATCATTATTGCAGGAAATTTATATGTGCATATTTAAAATAGCTGATGACCGGTCCGTAGTTCAGTGGTAACACTTCGGACTCTGAATGGAAGGTTGTTGGTTCTGATCCCGGCGGAGCACAAAAAATATACCATTTATATTTTCAAATTTACTCTTCGCTGGGTTGAAAAATACATACACCTTTCCCAATGATGGGTCACCAAAGGTCCATCCAGCCTTACAGCAAGTGGGTCTTGCTTGAGAATTGGCGCTTTGTAGCGACGACGATCAAGCTCGTAAAAAGGTCGATAGCTCAATTGGCAGAATGCTTGCATTCCATGCCAAGTGCAAGGGTTCGATCTCAAGGTTTACTCAGCCTTCACAAAAAATAAGAACCAGCCCCCCCGGGAGTTGAGAAACCCCCACTTTAACTGAAAGTGGTTAGTGTGAGGCCGGCCCCTTACCCATAAAAAAAAAAAGGTCCCGAATCGCCACATGCGATCCCTTCGGGGATAACGCAGACAAGAAGGTACACTATACGTGTAGCTTAGTTTAGTTGCGTTGCTTTTAAGGGCACCTTGATCTACTTATTTTTACAGGTAAGTGCCTTACGCCAACCACTTCACTTGAAGTGTGGGTTTCCCAGCTCCCAAGAGAGCTGGTACTCATTTCTTGTGAAGGCTGAATAAACATTGCCGGTATTTTATGTTGGGATTTGAAATAAACATCGAAACGGGAAATCATTTCTGACACCCTCGGTGGGATTCAAATCCGAACTCACGGCATGGAATGCAAGCACTCTACCAACTAAGCTATTAACCGGGTATTCTAAAAATCTGAATCTTAGTTGCAAAGATATACATAATTTAAGATTAATAATAAAGTTGGTGTTATGGCCGCGGGGATCAAGACAGGTTATTTGGAACCGGATAACGCTTGTTCGAATCCCGCGACGATAACTTCGACCTTGGTTCAACAGATGCCGTTGAATGCACACGAGCTTCTGCTTTTGCATAAAGACAACTGGCCAGGCAAAATAGGTTGGTGGATTGCATTCCTTTCCACAAATCTATTTAAAAAAAAAAAAAAAAAAAACGCATTCCCACAAGCAGACATATATAAGTTCGCGCTAACACATGCCACATGTAGACTTACAGTAAAAACCCAATCTTTAATTAACATAAGCCCTGCAACTCTTGCCAACCTTCCCTGAAACAGGAGTTACATTGGCAAAGTGAACCATTTTTTTTTAAATTCAAAAATCTATACAGACTCTCCCGAGCAACTGAGGGTTAAGCCCAGAACGATTTCCAACATCTCCGGCATCAAACGTCATTAAAAGCTCATTTCTTAGTCTGGGCGGCCGTTAGCCTCGGCTCCTTACATCTTCACTTTTCTGTTTTCACTCCATTTATTTTTTTCACACCACTCTCTCTCTCTCTCTTTTTTCCTGGCAGCCTCTAACAATGGACAAAACTAGATCGGATAACACATTTCGCGTATTGTGTTTCACATAGGGACCATTATGTGTACCTTGTGGAAAGACATCACGCGAGACCTTTCTATATGTATACAATAAAAATTCTGCTTACATAATATTATGAATCTACTTTTGCAAAAAAAAAACAACGGTTATGTACATAATTTTGCAAAAGGGACATTATGTGTACCTTGTGGAACGACATCACGCGAAACCTTTTTATATGTACAATCAAAATTCTGCTTACATAATATGAATCTACTTTTGCAAAAAACAACGGTTGTCTACAAAATTTTGCAAAGGTATGGAACGAAATATTATTAAACACGCACTGTAGACTACTCGTAGGAAAACGGAGCCAAAGCATCTCTTTGCAATCGCGCATTGAAACGCTGATCATGGGCAATTCTAACTTTTGTCAAATGGGCGATAACCCATTGTGGTTCTTGACCTCCTCAATCAACCGCAGCCCACGCTGTCTGTCCAACGCTTTCCTTTTCCAGTCCCATACTCCTACTGCACGGTGGTTTGCCACAACTCTGTCCAAACACCATAATTTGGGATTTCCCACTGTCCTGCGTTGCTTTGGGGCAGTCATAACAACCATTTTTTCTAATTTCTGATGGTTTATTTGTTGGTCAATGCAGTTTTATTTTGAAAATTCATGATATAGTGCTTTTATTCCATACCGAGAGCTGTCAGAGACGATTTCTCGTTTCGGTGTTATTTCAAGCCCAAAATTCAATAGCAGCAATCTTTATTCAGCCTTCACAAGAATTTCGTACCAAACCCCTCAGGCTATTAATGAAGTGGTTGAAGTAAGGCCGGCCCTCTTACCTGTAAAAAATAACAGATTTCACTCGCCACATATGTACGACCCCTTCAGTGAAAACATGGCAAAAGATATTTGTAGCTTTTAAGAACTCTGTCCAACCACCATAAACTGTCTGCGTCCCTCTGGGTCCGTCATCACAACCATCTTTTTTCCAAGCTCTGATGGTCCATTTGCTGAATGTGACCCTGCCAATGCAGTCTTATTTTGAAATTTCACGATTCATCAAATCACTGGACTCTCTATTATGGTTCAGATATTGTATTACATGAAGGGATAGAACACAAGTCTGTTAGCACAATGCTAACTGAAGTAATTAAAATAATACATGCCGGCTCTATGAGGAACTCTAAACAAATATTGGTTTAGTAATGAGGGGGAGTTGTGTTATGGTTCAATCATCAATTGATGCTAAAATAATGATCTGGTGAACGTTTCATCCGATCCGACAATTATATTATACACCTACTGCTATATTTTTTTGTATACCTAAAAAAAATAGTTTTTTTTAAATAATGTATTTGACAATTCGTCCCCAGTTTGGCTTATCCACCACTTGATTCAAAGATGTCAGAAAAATGTCTTAAGAATCACATTCTACACAATCTGAGCCAAGAAAAACTTAAAACACGATAGTGTGACTCTGGATGAAATGAAAGAAGTATTTAAGAACAAAGAAGTGTCGGCTAATCTGCAATATTGATTTGTAATGTTGGCTTATTCATTTATGTTACATTTTTTGTAAAGGAAAGTGTTGAATTTTTTTTGTATACTTTTTTACGTAAAGTTTTGTTGTTTTGATATACTTAAATGTTATTTATTATTTGTATTCCTTGACTTATAGGTTGGTATGAGGCTGACCACCCATACTGTAAAAAAATGGTTCACTTTGCCGATGTCACCCCTGTTTCAGGGAAGGTCGGCAAGAGTTGCAGGGCTTATGTTCACTTGAGATTGCGTTTTTATATTATAAGTTCACATGCGGCACGTGTGAGCGCGAAATTATGCGTGTCTGCTTGTGGAAATGCATTTAATATGAACCTCAAATGATACATATCTTTGCTACTGAGATTTAGATTTAGATTATCTACTTACAAAAGTATCATTAAAATACAAAATAAGACACCGAAAAATGGTTAAGTTTGTTTTATATTATTTATTTTACTATATTATTATACTTTTTTTTTGTAATGTCTAAAGATGTTTCGATTTTCGTTATTGAATACATTTTCTCGCGTCAGCTAAAGCACAATGCCCCCTTAGCGGGGATAAGCTTAGCTCTGTATTTAATATGTTCTCATAAAAGTTTGCAATATGAGGACATGAGGAAGAGATTGGCCGGAAAATGAGCCAGGCTTCGGGGGGAGAAATGCCATTGCTTAATGTTTTGTTAAAATGTTTAAAGAGCTCTACGATACGTAAAAGATTTTGGTGACAACAAAAAATGTACATGAAATTTGCTTCTTTTCAAATCTAAAATCTATAGTCTAGTCGAAAAATTATTATATTTAAGATTCATATTTCATTTATTTCTATAGTTCCGACTTCGCGCTTACACTTGGGACTTACAACATAAAAACCCAAATCTCAACTGCACATAAGCCCTGCAACTCTAACGGACCTTTCCTGAAACAGGAGAACAGTAAATAAAAATAATTATATAAATATTTAAAAATATAAATGGTAAAACATTGTTTTAATTCACTTTATTTTATTTGTTTATGCTCGAATATTTTATTTTTATTTTTGTTTTGAAAATTATTTTATAAAAATATATTTGTAACCATTCTGCTCTTGAAGATGCCTCATTAGGCGAAAATATTCGAGCATAAACAAATAAAATAAAGTGAATTAAAACAATGTTTTACCATTTATATTTTTAAATATTTATAAAAATGGACTTTAACTGTGTTAACAGATCAACACTAAAAAATATTAAAAATAATTATATTTTTCCTTGTATTGATTTACGAGTAGATCTTTTGATCCGTGATTCACAAAAAAAAAAAAAACCTCAATCAAAGTAACAGAACACTTGCAAACGCAACTAAGCTACACACACAGTACCTATAACTACTTGCGCCGTTCTCCCCGAAGGGTCGCATGTGAATGTGAACGTATTTATTTTTACAGGTAAGGGGGCTGGCCTTGCGCCAACAACTTCACTTGAACACAAAGCACTGCGTGGGAGTGCTCCGGGGTACCTGATGGAGCTGGTGTCTCCAGCTACTACAACCTCGCGCGGACAAACACTGAGGTCAGCTGCATCAAAAAGCAGCTGCCTGGACATCCCTGCAAGAAGGCCCCGCACTGTTTTTGGTGACAGGGCATTCAAGGCGGCCGCTCCATGACTTGGAACGCGATTCCCGCCTCACTGAGGGAACTGGATATGGAGAGACCATTTAAAAGAAGTCTCAAGACTCACCTCTTCGTCCAATCATACGGACAAGCGCCTTTGTAGTGACACACTGTCATAAAAGGCGCTATACAAATTCTGTCTTATTATTATCCTTCCTCATTTCATCCTTCCATCTCAGTCACTCCCCCACTTCACTGAAGTGGTTGGCGTAAGGCCGGCCCCCTTACCTGTAAATATAAATAGGTTCACTCGCCATATGCGACTCCTTCGGGGATAACGCGGCAAGAAGTTACACTATATGTGTAGCTTAGTTGCGAGTTGTGAGATCTCAGTCATATTTTTCTTCCTGCTGGATGAATCTTTTAATTCGTATCAAGATTTATTTTCCATTGTATTTTTTTTTTCGTCAATCTTAGATGCGCCGTTGCTCCTTAAAAGAAAGTCATCATTTTCTATTGATTCTCCGGATTACTGAGTTTTATTTTGACTCCTTCCGCATTTATTTCACGTGGAAAACTAAACAGACGTTTTATTTTATAAAGGAACCCGTATTATTTCTTTTTTTTCGTTTAGCTTTCACTTTTTCCAATTCATTTAGGCTCACGTTACTCTTTATTTCATATATCATGAATTCAAAAAAGCATTGCTGAATTTGTGGTAATGGAATATCCATAGTTTTGACAGTGTCACTACCATAGTTTTTACAGTTATCTAACTAAATTTGATATTTAAAAACGAGGCTTGTATTTGTTCTCGTGTTTAAGTGCTACTATGAGGATTTCTTTATTGCTGTGTATGATATATGAGTATTTAATAGTTTAAACACGTAGTATGATGTGTGGATGTATGGAAGTGTGTATGTATGTGTGCCTGTATGTTGTTGTTTTTATTTATCTATCTATAATCTATAATCTATAATCTAAGCTGCAAGGATATGTAAGCATTTAAGGCTCATATGAAATGCATGCCTACAGACAGGCACATGTAGGTTCGCGCCTACACATTCTGCATGTGTGCATACAAATAAAGAAAACCTCACATGGACATAAACCTTGCAACTCCTGCCGCCGTTCCCTGAACCGGGGTGGCATTGGCAAAAGTGAACCGATTTTTACAGCACGGGTGGTCAGCCTCGTACCAACCTATCAGTCAAGGAGCAAGTATGAAAGTGTCAATTGCTTTTTGAAGATTCAAAGATTTTGTTATTGTTATTATAATTATTAATATTATTGTTATTAACGGAAAATGTATAGACAATTTTTTCAATTATTAATAAATCTACTGATGTTATTGTAATTATCCGAAGTTTGTTGTTTTTTTCCTGAATAAAATAACATACAATAAAATATCTTTCTCCTAAAGCAGTTTTTGGTTTCCCATCTATTTATCTATACATTGCCAATGTCACCCCATGTTTCAGCGAAGGTCGGCAAGAGTTGCAGGACTTATGTTCATTTGAGATTGTGTTTTTTTATATTGTAGGTCCACATGCGGCATGTGTGAGCGCGAAATTATGCGTGTCTGCTTGTGGAACATTTAATATGAATCTCAACTGATACATATTATCTTTGCTGCTTTGATTTAGATTTAGATCTATAATCTAAGTTGCAAAGACATATTAATGTTAAAAATATAGATTAAATGTATGCGCTCTGATCTGGTCTGTAGTCTAGTAACACTTTGACTCATGATTGGAAGTTATTGGGTTTGAATCCCGGCAGAGAACCAAAAAAAAAATCATTTTTTATATTTGCTCTTCGCTGGGTTAAAAAATTAATCTGCCTTTAGCAACAACCGACCACCATCCAGCCTTACACTAACTGGGTCTCACTTGAGAATTGCCACTTTCTACAGCGACGACCAAGCTCGCAGAGGGCTCTTGAAGTGTGATTTATACAAAAAACAGCACTCACCAAATAAATCATCCACATGTAATTTATTGCCTTTGTTCCTTAACTTATAGGTAGGTATGCGGCTGACCACCCATGATTTAGAAAATGGTTCACTTTGCCAATGTTACCCCTGCTTCAGGAAAGGTCGGCAAGAGTTGCAGGGTGAATGTTCATTTGAGATTTGGGTTTTTATGTTATAGGTTCACATGCAGCATGTGCAAGCGCGAACTTATACGTGGTTTCTTGTGAGAATGCATATAATGTGAATCAACAATGTTACATAAATTTGCAACTTAAATTCGATTGTTATTATTTTGTCCAGAAACAGACACGCGCTTAATAATAATAATATTAGGATGATTTATTTGGCGAGCGCTGTTTTTGTGTGTATCACACCTCAAGAGCCCTCTGCGAGCTTGGTCGTCGCTGTAGAAAACGCCAATTCTCAAGCAAGACCCAGTTGTTGTAAGGTTGGATGGACCTTTCAGTGACCGGTCTTTGGTAAAGGTTTATGAATTTTTCAACTCAGCGAAGAGCACATTCTAAATAACAATGGTATATTTTTTGTGCTCCGCCGGGATCCGAATCCACAACCTTCCATTTACGAGTCCGAAGCCGCGCCCAGCGCGGATGGCACTAGATCGTTACCCACCGATGAAGGGCTCCCGTCAGGCACATTAGCTTCAGTAACCTCACGCTTTTGGGAGGGTGGATTCCTAGATTCATGCGCTAGCCTCTGTTTTTGAGGATTTTCTTTTCCTTTCCTGAAGTAGAGTAACTCTAGCTGATTTAACTTCAACGGAAAGGCCTTCCGCCGCCAAAAAAAACATTGCAAGTGAACGATCACCGGGTGAAGCGACTCCGCATGAGTTGCATGAACCGGGGGGGTCGAGGTGGGAGAGTGCCTGTTGCCACTGGACTACGGACCGGTCCAAGATGGGCATGCTTAAATCCGCGCTTCCAAATGCTGCATGTGTCTTTACTTCACAGGGCTACTAACCAATGACGTCATTCGGCCGAGGAAAATTTAGAATGTTCCAGCTCCATTGAGCAATAAATAACGCATTGATTGGTGATTTTTGATTCGCCATTCTTCTCCACAATGGGAATCAGTGTGACGAGCACACAATGCACGTGTTGTACGTTTGCCCGCCGCTCCCTCACCATCAACTCGGCACGTCCACGATCTGAATGCGTCCCGCGATGCATTCAATAACAGGGGATGGCCAAACCCTCTGCAGATTGTCACTCCACATTCAGCATTCTTGCATGTTATTTTTTTACGCGATTGTCGAGAGATTTTAAATATTTGATTGCATTCCAAAATACATTTTTGGAATTGTCAACGACGATACCATGTTGAAAGCAAAAAGAAAAAAACTTATTTTTCAATAAAAAGAAAATATCGTTTTTTTGTGTAACTTCGCATTAGGTTTAACCTATACTAGGTTATTTTTCGGTGAGTTCACCAATCAATGAATCTGGAGGAAATGAAAGAAAATGTGTGTGAAGACAGAAAGAAATGGCGGTTAATCTGTGATGTTGGCGGCTAGGGTTTTTTAAATTAAAATTTGTTTTCTGTTAGTTTTTGATGTCCATACATATTTTAATTTAGTGATTTTTAAAATGTAATTTGTCATTATGTTCCTTGACTTATAGGTTGGTATGCGGCTGACCAACCAAACTGTGAAAAAATGGTTCACTTTGCCAATGTCACCCCTGTCTCAGGGAAGGACGGCTAGAGTTGCAGGGCTTATGTTCATTTGAGATGGGTTTTTATAATGTAGGTCCACATGCGGCATGTGTTAGCGCAAAATTATACATGTCTGCTTGTGGGAATGCATTTAATATAAATCTTAAATGATATATATCTTTGAAGCTTAGATAAGATTATATTAGATTAGCTCTCTTTCAATAATTTCTCAAGATCCCTCTGTTGGCATTGTTAACGCAATATAAAGTATCAACTCTTTATCAAAATCCAACTTCTGTTAAGTTGGATGAACTTTTGATGACTAGTCATAGATTCAAGCAGATGAATTGAATTATTTCGTTTTTTCTCTACCGTACGAGTTTGTTGCGCTAACCACTAGACTACAGTCCATTCCAATGAAATTCTTTCCCACTGAGGATAAAGCAATGAACAATTTTCACATACATTTTTAAGTCACTTATATTTCAGATCTTTAATGTGGTATACACGCAAAAATGTCACGTATAAGGCATCGCTTATAGAAGCGTTACACAAAAATTCATAGACAATAGAGGGACGTCAATTTTTTAACGCCCCATCGGATTTTCGACGCTCGTTCAACAAAGCTGGCATAGGGAAAATATTACACATTGCAAGAGGAGAAATTGTATTAAAAAATACGTTCTATTGACCGAAAGACTGACTGAATCCGAAAGCATTTATATTTGTCCGAAATCGTTAAAAATAAACCAAAATGTAACCACATTTAAGTATGTAATAATCGTATATCAACGGTTAAAAGGTAATAGGGCATAAACAACAAAAACTAAATATTTTGTACCTGACGATGGAAACATTGGTTCCGAAACCGGTCGTACATTATTAAATTTTACTCGCCCTGTAACCTATACAATTTGTTTTTTTATTTTTTATTTTAATTTTTTAAAACTAAATTGTTCAGGAGAGCAGTTTAATGTTTGAGATTGCAGAAAAATGGCACAACTTTTTTATTTTTTTTAACATATCTTTAAAATCAAAACATCTCAAAAATTTAATTAAATTAATGTCACTCTTGTTTGAGGGAAAGTCGTCCAAAATGGCAGAGCTTATGTTCAATTGAGGTTTGTTATTTAATTTGTAAGTACGCATTCAGCATTTCTAAGCGCGAAATTAAACGCGTCTCTTTGTATCATTTAATACGAATTGTAAGTATTAATATATTATTTTTGCAACTAAGATTATGTAACATTATGAGAAAATAAAATCAGACATAATTGTCTTTGGAGAGTTAGTTTCCAAGATCTCTTGTCAATATAATGGAGCTAACTTCCGAAAGTTTCACCCATATCTGCGATGTCCTTCTTCAGTGCGATGTTGATCAAACTGTTTACTGATGGTTATATTTTGGTTTTACATATTCTGCTAAAAATCAACGTTCACTTGTTTTTTCTTCAAAAACTAACAATATTTTTACTCACGCAACTTTTATCTAAAAATCATCTGAATAAATTAACGTACTGTGATAATTTTGGGTTCACTAAGTCTCTAAATTAAAACATACTGATCTTCTTTCTGAATATTTATGTTCACTTAATTTATTTCAAAATTTACATTTATTTGTAACACTTGGATTTATTTCATTACACTGGTTTTAGTTCACTGGTCGAATTTGTTTATTGTATTGGTGGAGCTCGAAGATAAGACTGGTCAGTGCAAACAACTTGCACCCTTTTATACTGAGAGAGTAGAACACTCCGGAACACGTTTTTGCTCGAAGCTTCTCGAAGTACTTAGTCTAGAGACTTCTCTATTTACACACAATTATCAATCCTACCCACCGATACAATAAAGAATTCCTATAACTAATACCTATACCTATTTCAATATTTACATAACAGTACAGTCAAATAATCATAAGCGTAGCAAAAAATAAGCATCCGTAGTCCTGAAATATCAGCGTAGCATTTCAGGCAAACCACTGGCCGAGTTGAATTTTTTTAGGCTCTACGCGAACGTTTTGTGGGTAGAATTTCACGTTAGGATAAATAGGGGTGAGTTCGTGGTAGGTAGAGTGCACTGATGTTTTAATTTTTAATGGTCGTTCACGTCATGGCTTAGAGAGGCAAAGGATATTTTTTAACGTATATAACTTCATGTCTTGATTTTGAAACGTAAAAATGTTTCAGTGGGAGATCTGACTTTATTTCTGTGTTTGATTTGTGGAAATATATTTTTATTAATGGTTTGATCTTTGAAAGCATAATTTTCCGATTTAGAATTATCTATAATCTATAATCTTAGCTGCAAAGATATGTTAATATTTAAGGCTCATATTAAATGCATGCTAACTGACAGGCACATGTAGGTTCGCGCCTACACATTCTGCGTGTGTGCGTACAAATAAGCAAAACCTCACGTGAACATAAACCTTGCAACTCCTGCCGCCGTTCCCTGAACCGGGGTGGCATTGGCAAAAGTTAACTGATTTTTACAGAACGGGTGAATGAAAGAAGTATGCAAGGATAGAAAGAAATGGCGGTTGATCTGTGATGTTGGCGGCTAGTGTTTGTTAAAGTGAAATTGGTTTTATGATTTAGTTTTTTATGTCCATGTATATATTGTTATTTTTATTCTTTGATTTAAAAAAATGTAATTTGTCATGTATGTTCCTTGACTTATAGGTTGTTATGCGGCTGACCACCCATAATATAAAAATTGGTTCACTTTGCCAATGTCACCCCTGTTTCAGGGAAGGACGGCAAGAGTTGCAAGGCTTATGTTCATTTGAGATTGGGTTTTTATATTGTAGGTCCACATGCGGCATGTGTTAGCGCGAAATTATACATATCTGCTTGTGGGAATGCATTTAGTATAAGTCTTGAATGATATATATCTTTGCAGCTTAGATTAGATTAGATTAGATTAGGGTGGTCAGCCTCATACCAACCTATCAGTCACTTAGCAAATTAAATTAACTCAACAAAGCTGCACATATAGTGTAACATTATGCCGCGTTATATAACCTAAGTGCTTTTACAAGTAAAGGAGATCGCCTCTACGCCAACTTATTCAGTGACGTAGGGATTTCCCAACTTCCAAGTGGGCTGGTTGAAGGCTGAGTAAACCTTGCCGGTATTTTATTTTTGGGTGTAAAATTAGCAACGAAACGGGAATCATTTCTGACACCTTTGGTGGGATTCGAACCTAAGCTCTCGGCATATAATGCTAACACTTTACCAACAGAGCTGCTATTGACCGACCATTTTTACATTTTCATTTTTCCATTTTTGTTTTTGTTTTAAAGGCTCTCTATTCTTATATAATAACAACCTGTATGTTCGGTATTGAAAAAATAAAATAAAACATTAAATACCCCGCACGGTAAACGACAGTTTTTACTTAAATGCATTGCGGAGATGAAAGCGTCATACATGTGAGCTGAATAAAAAAATAACGCTGTGAACACATTAATACAAATATCTGATAAATATTTTATTTTATTTTTTCAAATATATTTTCTAATTTTTCTCAACTTGACCAATATTTGGTGGCAATTTTTTTATCAAAAAAAAAAACAAAATTATTTCATTTAGATACTTTTTCAACAAACGAATTCAACAAAATCAAAAGTTTTTCAATCACAACGATTTTTGTCGCAAAAAAAAAACACACACATTGGTCCACATTTTCCTTCCCGCCAAACATCACCTACATACATTTCATCCCTCCCATTGTTATGCAGAAACTCAATGGAAATCTTGTTTTTGTTATCAAATAAAATAAGGAAAAATAAAATGGTCCGTCGACCGAAATATAAAAAAAAAAAAGCTTTGATCCCCAACACTCACAATTTTATTTCCAATAGAAAAATCTTTCCCTTTTCCATTTGTCGGAATTGAAAAAAGAAATGAAGATAATCCGAATCGAAACAAAGTTTGTCCCCTTGTTCAACATATCCCTTAGTGTTTGTTTGTCTTATGTCGATCAGAGGTAATTTAACATAAGCAATGTTTGTGTATGTACTGGACCAGTGTGTCTTATGAACACTTGAAATTGATTTTAAAAATATAATATAAATTCACTCTCACAGTATGGTGTTTTAAGTTTTTTTCTTAGCTCAGATTGTGTAGAATATTGAAAGAATCTTTCCACGCGATTTCAATCTTCTCGAAAAAAAATCGCGCCCCCCAATTTGAAAAAACCGCTACCTTAAATAAATGAACATATTGCGCAATAACTGGATGTCGTCGCGGGCCGGATGACAGGCTTACGCGGGCCACAAGCCTGGACTAGACAATGTGTAACATAAACCATGTTAACATAACTTATATTTGGTTAGGTTTAATTTTATATTTGGTACCTACCTAATCTAATCTTATCTAATCTAAGTTGCAAAGATATGTTACATTGGAGATTCACATTCGGTTCATGCATTTCACAACTAGACACGTACAAGCTCGCGCTTGCACATGCCGCATGTGAACCTTCAACATAAAAACCAAATCTCAAATGGACATACACCCTGCAACTCTTGCCGTCCTTCCCTGAGACAGGGGTGACATTGTCAAAGTGAACCATTTTTACAGCATGAGTGGTCAGCCGCATACCAACCTATAAGTCCTACCTACAACAACCTACAACATAAAAACCAAATCTGAAATGGACATACACCCTGCAACTCTTGCCTTCCTTCCCTGAAAGAGAGGTGACATTGGCAAAGTGAACCATTTTTACAGCATGGATGGTCAGCCGCATACCAACCTACCTATAAGTCAACGAACATACACGATAAATTACATTTTTTAAATCAATAATTAATTATATCTCTATGGACATCAACACTATAACCGAAGCGAAATAATGAAAGTAGGAAAATACAAGTAACATTAATTTAATAGAACAACTAAACAAACTGTAGAACGCTTCGGGTTATTCTAAATCAATACAAATGTTTACATTTCGGATTAATTTCAAACAACCGAGCATTATTAACATGTAAACTTTTGTAATTATCGATACTGTGTGATATTTTAATCACTAAATGGCAAACAAGCAATAGCCCGAGTGTAAGAGATTGCGTAAATTTCCCTCGATCGCGTAAATAGAAAAATGTATGAAATACACAACAGCACCTCTAGTGAGTGAATTAGTTTTCATACTTTTTTATTTATATTCACGCAATGGAGGTAGGTTTATGTGATGTTTTATATTACCTACTTGAGGTAAAGTGCATGGAAAATAGATGGGTGCCATTATTTTATTTTCATCAAAGTAAATACTAACGGGGCTATTCTTAGACATTTTGGTCGTCGGTTGAGCCCACGCTTTGACAAACTAATGATGCATTTATATAAAGACCTGTCAATCCAAGATGGCCGCAAGTGAACAGCTGATTGGTCTTTATAAAAATATTTCCAAAATTCGGTAGGTAAGAATGACGCAAGGTGGCTTCGAGAGTCGAGAGGCAGAAGGCTCTAACGTGCACACAGCACTGCATTTACGGAAGTGGCATTTCATCACAGCAGCGCCTGAAGTCGAGATACAGCTTCCTTAGTTCCGTGCAGCCCTTGTCTTCGGATCCAGTGGCGGAGAGATTGCAAATGTGAAGTAGGAATGCCCGGAGAGCTTTGTGCAGCCTGCAGAGAGCCTACCTCCAGGAAAGAACCTCGAGTGGCCCGTGTGGAAATCCATGAACAGATTGAGGACCAATGTTGGAAGAGCCCGGGCCAACATGCTGACCTGGGGATTTCTGGGACGGGAGGACTCTACACTATGTGAGTGTGGAGCTCAGCAAACTATGGAGCACCTGCGGTGTTGTCCCTCCTGTCCGACAAGCTGCTCCATGGATGATATCTTTGCGGGAAACCAAAGAGCTGTAGACATTGCTCGTTACTGGGCCAATACAGTGTGAAGCTGACACGAAGAAGAAGAAGAATGACCGTGGTGATGAGACTTTCAGCCCAGGCATCATTAGTTTGTCAAAGCGTGCGCTCAACGGGGGACGAAAATGTCTAAGATAGCCCCGTATAAGTTCATTGTGCTCAAATATTATGTATTCCATTCTATCAATTCGATTATTTTTATATAATTGCGCCGTTTTACAATCGTGTTATTATCATTTAAAAATATATGGTTTTCTATTTATTTTTTGTACGAGTATTTCTTATATTTTTGACTCGATATCGTAACATCTAATCTAATCTAATCTAAGCTGCAAGGATATATATCATTTAAGATTTGTATTTAATGCATTCCCACAAACAGACATGTATAATTTCGCGCTAACACATGACGCATGTGGACCTACAATTTAAAAACCCAATCTCAAATGAACATAAGCCCTGCAACTCTTGCCGTCCTTCCCTGAAACAGGGGTGACATTGGCAAAGTGAACCATTTTTTACAGTATGGGTGGTCAGCCGCATACCAACCTATAAGTCAAGGAAAGTAACATAGTTAATTATATTACTCAGAGGAGCAGAATTTTGAAATATGCTCTTTACTTTAAAAATATAATATGTAGTAATATTTTGTATTTTTGAATTTTATTTATTTGGTACTATTTTGAGTCTGTAGTGGACTCTAGCGGATTTTTGTGAAACTTATATTGCAATTTCCTACCCTAGAATACAACTAGCAAAGACGCAAACCATTTCATGTAACGGTATCGTGTCAAGCTCTCAAATATTTATTTTAATTTGTATTTTTTCCAAGAGATGCCACTGCTACGGAATCTTAGTCGATACAATAGGGTTTCTGGAGCTAAAATGCTTACATAGCTTTAATAAATATTTCACAGAGAGCAGTTTACCACCTAATAGTTTTGAAAACGTTCTCTATTATAAAATAAATAAAATCCAAAAACATTACAGCAAAATAGACATTCTTAGGCACTTATGGCAGTAATTTCTTATCATTTTTTTATTTTTATTGAGAACATTTTACAACCGTGTTCCTTGATTTATAGGTTGGTATGAGGCTGACCACCCATACTGTAAAAAATGGTTCACTTTGCCAATGTCACCCCTGTTTCGGAAAAGGTTGGCTAAAGTTGCAGAGATTATGTTCATCTGAGGTATGGTTTTAATTTGTAAGTACATATTCAGCATTTGTAAGCGCGAACTTACACGTGCCTGTTTGTAGGCATGCATTAAATTTGAATTTTGAATGTTGATTTATTATCTCTGTGCACTTAGATGATAGATTATTATAAGCAATAGAGAGATGAAAAAGTTTTTATTTCCAATTTAAATCGTTGAAAATACGTGATACCTACTTGAACGCAACGCAACTAAGCTACACATATAGTGTAACTTCTTGCCTGCGTTATCCCCGAAGGGGTCGCATGGAGCGATTCGGGACATATTTATTTATACGGGTCCCTTACCCGGCCTCACACCAATCACTTTCAGTTGAAGTGGGGTTCTTAGCTCCCGGGAGGGCTGGTTTTCATTTGTTGTGAAGTCTGATTAAACCTTGAGATCAAACCCTTGCTCTCGGCATAGAATGCAAGCATTCTACCAATTGATCTATCGACCTTTTTACGAACTTGGTTGTCGTCGCTATAAAGCACCAATTCTCAAGCAAGACCCAGTTGCTGTAAGGTTGGATGGACCTTTGGTGACCGGTCATTGGTAAAGGTTTATGAATTTTTCAACCCGGCGAAGAGCAAATTTGAAAATATAAATGGTATATATTGTTTGCGCTCCGCCGGGAAATCGAATCCACAACTTTCCATTTAGAGTCTGAAGTGTTATCACTAAGCTACGGACCAGTCATCTTGCTTGTGTCTGTAAAAACTGTTTACAAGCAAATTTATATACCTAGAAGCAAAGCACGAAAAAGAGACCAAATTATTTTCCGTTAAAAAGCGAGATCAAAGCCTTATCCCCGCCGTAAGTGAGCTCGGATAGACCGCTAATTTATTTTACAGAATTCCGAGCTTTTCAAAAGCTCCCTCTGTGTGTAAAAGTTTCATCACAGGGATGCGAACTGAGACCCAGAGGTCTGACCCCTCTCGAGCACCACTTGACCATTTGGCCATCGTAGCTCGCAGTGGCGTAGACCCCAAAAAAAAAACGATTTAGATTGGCTATGCTTTTGAATGAAATTTTCCGTAAAAATTATACACAGATAAGGCATTTACTTTAAAGGATTGCAGAATAAATTTGGCGTAAAATCCGTATAAGACATACAACAAAATTGTAATGTAGCTCGGTAAGGTAGCTGAAGAAAAAGCAAATATTTTATGATTGGCTCCTAATAATTGACCTAGTCCAGGGGTCGGCAACCTGCGGCTCGCGAGCCACATGCCGCTCTTTGGGTGTGAAGCTGTGGCGCTTTAGTTCCATACACAAATATTAAAAAATATATAAAAAGACACAAAAACGATCAGCGAGGATAAGACACCGTTCCTATCTCTCCTCAGCCACTTTTCACCCTCCCTCCCCTCCCCCGTCGACGTTATTTATTGTTGGCAAGAAAACATTTGTGGCTCTTTAGACACTTGAAAACTTGTCCATTGCCAGATTTGGCTCTTCTGACTCAAAAGGTTGCCGACCCCTGATCCAGTCACATAGGCGTGACTGTGACGTTTTCTCGTCAAGCAAAAAAATAGTCCATTAATCAGTATTTGGTCAAGTTATAACTGACGGTCCCTGTACAAAAAAAAAAGTTACATTGCACCCAGCTCGCAACACATATACACATATAGTTATTCTTCTTACGGCGTTGAATTAAAAATTAACACCGAAACGGGAAATAATTGAACATGAAAAACAAGCTTTCTTCTAACTGAGATTTCGACCAGACTTTTTGCCTGACATTCTTTCAAAAATAAATTCATGAATCAATAAATTTCCTTGACTTATAGGTTGGTGTGAGGCTGACCACCCATACTGTAAAAAATGGTTCACTTTGCCAATGTCACTCCTGTGTCAGGGAAGGTCGGCAAAAGTTGTGGGGCTTATGTTCATTTGAGGTTTGGATTTTATTTGTAAGTACACATTCAGCATTTGTAAGCGCGATCTACACGTGTAGGTTTGTGAGCATACATCTGAGAGCTTTGAATGAATATATCCTTGCAACTTAGATTATAGATTATTATTATAGAATATAATGCAATGGAATGGATTAACATGGAAACGAGAAATCATTGAACCCTAGAACTGGCATTCTTCTAAAATTTGCATCATGTAAAAGAGTGCCGATAAGAGCAAAAACGTCAAATTTTGCAGACAGGAGCTTTGTGGTAGCCGGACCAGTTGACTGGAACAATTAGCCCGTCAATGTTTGAATAAACTAACCCACCCCCACCTTCAGAAAATGACTGAGAACATTGCTGTTTTCAAGAAGCCATGGCGCCCTTTAGATGGTCCTGGACCATTAAATTTCGCCACAGGAAACAAATCATCAATCAATTAATCTACTAACTGAGGTATCGAATTCATTTAAGTTCATAAATAAGTTGATGAACGAATAAAAATAGGTGGATTTCCTTGAAAACATAATGACTCTTCGCCACTGGTGGCTGGCATCGCTTCAATAGCTCACATAGTTCGTACAGCTAGAAAAGCGCTGGGAGGGTAACCGGAGCTTTCGTGGTTTTCCGGAGGGTGGTGTACTGTTCGATTCCTATCTAAAGAATTATTAAAAAACGATCCCAGTGAGTGGTCACGTGATAGCGCGATTACAACGCTAAAGAGCCTAACTATGTACTACAGAAGCGTGTTACTTTCACGATTGAAAACAAACAATTATTTTTCAATATTTATTCAAGAAATTTACACATAATTTTGGTAGATAGCTAAAGTAAACAGTAGATAAAACTTTTACTATTTACAAATGTATTTTGTATGAGAAATCTCGACATACATACATATCTACCGATCATACATATCTATAATCTATAATCTATAATCTAAGTTGCAAGGATATATTCATTCAAAGCTCTCAGATGTATGCCCACAAACAAACATGTGTAGTTCGCGCTTACAAATGCTGATTGTGTACTTACAAATAAAATCCAAACCTCAAATGAACATAAGCCCTGCAACTCTTGCCGACATTCCCTGAAACAGGGGTGACATTGGCAAAGTGAACCATTTTTTTACAGTATGGGTGGTCAGCCTCATACCAACCTATAAGTCAAGGAATACGAGTAATAAATAACATTTAATTTTAAAAAAAACAACAACAAAACCTTAAAAATAAATCTATACAAAAAAGTCAAAAAATTCTTATGCAAAAAATGTAGCAAATTAATAAACTAACATTACAAATCAGCATTGCAGATTAGCAATGAGATTAGAATGAATTATTATATGAGTAGATTAAACATGGATCCAAATGATCAGCTGATAAAACGCTTCTAACCTACACATATCGAGTTACTTCTTGCCGCATTTTCGCCAAAAGGATCGCATGTGGCGAGTAAAACCTATGTATTTTAACAGGTAACCTTCAGTTGAAGTGGGAGCTTCCCAGCTCCCGAGTGGGCTGGTACTCAGTTCTTGCAAATGCTGAGTAAACGGGAATATCATTTTGGGTTTGAGCTAAATACCGAAACAGGAAATCATTTCTGACACCCTATGTGGGATTTGAACCCGAACTTTCCGCATGGAATGCAAGCACTCTACAAACTGAGCTATCGACCAGACTTGTATTATCGTGAGTATACGAGTACGTAGCAAATATACGTTAACATTCAAGGGTCATCTCATGTTCAATACACACCCTAAAACACACACGTGTAAGTTCGCTCTTACCCATGCTGATAAACCGATCCTCATATAAACATAAACCTTGCAACCTCTTCTCCCAGCCGATCTTTTTACAACAGGGAGAACTTTGGTAAAGTGAACCAATTTGTATACAGCATTATCATATTTTTCCACTAACTTAGTGAGAGTACCTGTATATGTTGAAACCCTCCTCATATCCGTACTGTATGTATGAGTCAGAATGACCCACAGCACATGGACACTCATTCAAAGCTATACTTTTTCTCAAGTGGGGAAAGGCTTTCCCGTGAAGTAAAAGCAACGACACGACAAAACAAGAACCTCTAGGTCAGAGGCGTGCCCACGAGTCTAAAAGCGTATTTGCCCGGCAGATATTTGCAAGCTTCTCACATAACAGATAGCCGACATCAAGTATGCATGGCAGTATGCCCGCAAAGGATCGTGCCCAGAGGTGGCCTTAGGGTGCAGTACTGCCCTCCCAAGGACAGCTCTCTCCCTCAGTGCTTGTTTGGCTTATCTACCATTTGATTCAAAGATGACCTTTTAATGAAATTGTCTTGATAATCACATTATATACAATCTGAGCTGAGAAATAAATGTAAAACACGATAATGTGAGAGTTGTTTTAAATATTTTTTAAATCAAAATCCAGTTTTCATAAGACACATAGGTCCAGTAAAGATGGAAACATTTTTCATGGGAAATTTCCCCTGATGGACATAAGACAAATAAGCACAAGCAAACTGACACCCTTCATCTGACAGAGAGGATATAAGGGAATGTGGAGCCCATGGTGAATTGGCTTTGAACATTGAAAATACGTGACGTCACCCATAAAAAAATGGTTTCCAAAAATCAGTAATTGATTGTTTTTAATGTTACCCCTGTTTTGAGGAAAGTCCGCTGGAGTTGCATGGCTTATGTCTCTTTGATATTTTGGTTTTTGTGTTGTAAGTCGACGTGCAGCACGTGTAAGCAAACTTATACATCTGATTATGGGAATGAATTTAATATGAATCTTAAATGTAATATACTTTTCCAACTAAGATTAAAGATTATTATTATAGTAGCATTTTTAAAACCAACCTTTTTTCTTGTCACTGCTATGGCAGATAATGAAAGTGGTACTAACCTGAAACAAAAGAAAAAAAACAGAAAATAAGTTTTATATACTACAGTATCAACTAAATTTAACAAAATTATATACCTATGTAAGTACTAATAAATAAATACCAAATTTCACTTAATATTTTTTGTCGCCCATGTTGATTCACAACATTTTGGATTGATCCATACTGACCTGTTTTAACCCGCAGGCATCTTAGCACACCCGATAAATAAACCTTTATAATTATATCAAACAACCTTGGAGGGGGCATATTGAAATAAATTCAAAAAGAGCACAGTAGTTTCTTGATGAAGTCATTTTTTATAACATAAAAAAATCTACGTGTAAATGGAATGTTCGTGCCAAACAAATCCAACTATCTTCATTATCTTGTTTAGAATGAAAAATGCAACTTAGCTTCCCAAGAAGTGTAACTTCTTGCCTGCGTTATCCCCCAAGGGGTTGCATATTACTTTTAAATGTAAGGGGACCTCACACCAACCACTTGTTAAAGTGAGGGTTTCCCTAGTTCTCATTTCTTGTGAAGGCTTAGTAAGCCTTACTGGTATTAATTTTGAGTTTGAAAGAAAAACCGAAATGAGAAATCATTACATGACACCCTCGGTGGGGATTAAGCCCTTGCTCTTGGCATGGAATGCATCCTACCAACTGAGCTATCGACCGAACTTTTTTTACGAAATTTGTCGATGCTACAAAGTGCCAATTCTCAAGCAAGCATCAGACGTGGGCGAAACGTCCGGAAGCTCCAGTTCCCGCAGACCACGACAACAGATCCCGGAAAACATCTCTCCAGCATCATCAGCCGGCCGTGTAAGTCTACAACTCTTATCACTAAAATCTTTGTTTTTTTCCAAATAAATTTAAAAAAAGTAGATACGAATATATTATGTTTTCTGGTGTGAATCGAGACCTCAAAAAGAGTCAATTTACTTGTAGGTACATCGTAACGTACAAATCAATTACTACCTTTTTAATATGTAAACAGTTTTGGACCGGGCATCCCTTGTAACATTGGATTCCAATATACTCACCTGGGGGTGTCTATTTCCCAACCCCTTCCTGACCAACACCCGCCCCTCACTCCTTCCAACCCTACACACCCCCTCCGTCAATATTTGCCCTCCTGATTGAATCTACGGGCGCCCGTGTATGGATATTAACCAAAATACTGGGAGCGTTGCGAGCCACTGCAAAAACAAACTGCAGTTTTAGCTTGTATTTTTATACAAAAATATTGCAAATTTGCCTTCAAAAATGTATTTTTGTTAGTGTTGTTACGAAGGTATGGGTTCGTGGGGACATGTAGCTTGCTGGTGTGTGTGTCTGTCTCTAGCATAATCTACTATGAGTTTGTGTTTACGTGTACCTAAGCACGTAGTTTGCTGGTGTGCGTAACGTCTCTGGAATAGTGCGTCGAACAATCTGGAAGTGTTTCGGAAAATCTATTGTGGAAGTATGTGGCATATTCTCGAATATGCGAGATCCAACGGTATGAGCTGTATAAAAACAGGCGCCGGTTTTGTGAGAGCCGGAGTCGCTTTGAACATAGTAACGCAAAGACTGTAGGTAGAGAGTGAATAGTGGACTCTACATTGTTGAAAGTGATTTTGTGAAAATCGATCTTGTGAAAGATCAATCTTGTGAAAGATCAATCTTGTAAAAGATCAATCTTGTGAAAGATCAATCTTGTGAAAGATCAATATTGTGAAAGATCATTTTTTTTTACTTTTTTTGTATAGATTTATTTTTAAGGTTTTGTTGTTTTCTTATACTTAAATGTTATTTATTACTCGTATTCCTTGACTTATAGGTTGATATGAGGCTGACCACCCATACTGTAAAAAATGGTTTACTTTGCCAATGTCACCCCTGTTTCAGGGAATGTCGGCAAGAGTTGCAGGGCTTATGTTCATTTGAGGTTTGGATTTTATTTGTAAGTACACAATCAGCATTTGTAAGCGCGAACTACACGTGTTTGTTTGTGGGCATACATCTGAGAGCTTTGAATGAATATATCCTTGCAACTTAGATTATAGATTATAGATTATAGATCAATCTTGTGAAATAAATTTAAACCGCAATATAACTAAATGAACCCCAAGTAAAATTATGAAAATATATTTTTGCCAAGTGAGTCGCATAGAAAAAAAACAATTCTTCTTCTTCATTAATGACTTAACAGCCCATATTAAAACTGACCGCGTTTATCTTCAGCCTCTATCCCGTCCATTTAGTGGTTGCTTGTCTTATGTCCATCAGAGGTCACATGAGCAATGTTTGCATGTGTAATGGACCAATTGGTCTTTTGAAAACTGGAATTCAATTAAAAAAATATTTTAAACAACTCTCACATTATCGTGTTTTACGAGTATGTTTGTTTCTTAGCTCAGATTGTAAAAAATGTGATTCTTTAGATGTTTTTTTTAAGGAAGTCTGACCGGAAGACTCCGTAATTCAAGGGACTCTAAGGGTCTATGATATTTGTTATAGTGCCGCAGAGGTGCTGGTGATGTGACAGTCGTCCTTATCTGGTTACAGGTTTGTTAGCTGCGCAGTGCTGTGGTGTGTGTTGCGTTGTTTTGTTTTGAGACACTGAGAGGAAATGTCGATTGATATTGGATTTAAAAAAGGTACTAAGGTTAAATTGGGATGTAAACACAGATACCGGTAACTCATTCCATAAGCGGGCAATTTGGCAAAGGAATGAGTCATGAAAACACCAAGTTCTCATAGTTTTGATATCGACTGCAAACGGTTGGATGTGAGCTGTTCTACGAGTTGCCCTTGTTGTGACGAGAGGAGTGGGTACAAGTGAGGATATTTTATCAGAACAGACGCCATTATTCAAAGGTCATCTTTGAATCAAATGGAGGATAAGCAAAACAAGCATTGCGGGGACGATCTGTTAACAAGGATACCCTGATAGAATACACGTAGCCTAAACTGTACCCTACCCCACCTGGGAAACAGATGTTTGATTTGGAAACCGCGGTAGACTGATAATTTTGCAATGTTTAGTCAGTTGTATGATGAATCATATTTGCTGACATATCATGGTAGTTGCAAGACAATTACTGCTAGTATAAAACATCACGTTAATTCACCAACCATCATTCTATAATCTATGTTATATGTACACTTTAAAATTTTATAATAAATGCAGGCTCACAAATAAGTAGTCACGTGTAAGTTTGCGCTAACAAATGATGAATGTTTACTTACCAATTAAAATCCAAACCTCATATAAAAAAGTGACGAAGAAAGTATCTGCTGCAACAATAGATGGATGTCGTGGTAGAGGAAGACCGAGAAAGGTATGGATGGACAAAATTTCCGAAATAGCGAATGAATGGGATATCCAGAGTCATAATGAAAGGAGAGCTTGCATGAAAAAGGTTATGACTATAGATGAAATGAAAGAAGTATGCAAGGACCGAAAGAAATGGCGGTTGATCTGTAATGCTGGCGTTTAAGCCTGAGGCTTTAAAAAATATTTTTCACTTTTTTATAGAATTTGTTTGGTAGGTTTTAATTTTTACTGTTTTATTGTTTAGTGTTTATTTCTTTTATATACTCAAAGTTAATTAATTGCTTTTATTCCTTGACTTATAGGTTAGTATGAGGCTGACCACCCATACTGTAAAAAATGGTTCACTTTGCCAATGTCACCCCTGTTTCAGGGAAGGTCGGCAAGAGTTGCAGGGCTTATGTTCATTTGAGATTCGGTTTTTTTTATATTGTAGGTCCACATGCGGCATGTGTGAGCGCGAAATTATGCGTGTCTGCTTGTGGGAATGCATTTGATATGAATCTCAAATGATACATATCTTTGAAACTTAGATTTAGATATGAACATAAGCCCTGCAAGCTGTGCCAAACTTCCCTGAAACAGGAGTGGCATTGGCAAAGTGAACCCTTAAAAATTTAGATCGAGGAAAGAAGATTCAGATTCCTTGACTTATAAGCTGGTATAAGGCTGACCACCTATACTGTAAAGAAATGGTTCACTTTGTCAATGTCACCCCTGTTTCAGGGAAGGTCGGCAAGAGTTGTAGGGCTTATGTATGTTCAAATGAGATTGGGTTTTTTATATTGTAAGTTCACATGCGGCATCTGTAAGCGCGAACTTATACGTATTTGCTTGTGACAATGCATTTAATATGAATCTCAAATGTAATATTATATATCTTTGCAACTTAGATTGCAGATTAGTATAGAGGGGAAACATGTATAAAGAATTTCATTGGCTGCGGCTCCCAGAGAGGATTGAGTACAAAATATGTGTTTCTGTTTTTAATGCTCTCAGAGGAGTTGCCCCATCGTACTTGTGTGAATTGGGCAGAGTCGACCAGATAGGTGGAAAACGATGCACTCTTCGTTCTGCACAGAGTGACGCCGTAAACAGGCTTTAACTGCCTCTTCGACGGAACAGAACCGGTTTCGGAGACAGGGCTTTTAGTTCGGCTGGTTCATCCTGCTGGAATAGTCAACCTCTGGAGATGAGAACAGAGACCAGTGTTGGCAGTTTCAGGAAGTTGCTTAAGACACATTTGTTTAACAGAAGCTTCAACACATAAAAGCGCCCTTGGGGTGGCTAGTGCCACTAAACGGCGCTGTATACAAATTGTCCAATTATTATTATTATTATTAAAGAAGATCATGAAATTTGGTCAAGTGATCCATTTTAACAGTATGGGTGGTCAGTCTCATACCAAACTATAAGTCAAGAAAAAACATATAATATGATACGGAACCTTTCAATGTGTAATATTTTGCTCTTGATTCCATACCCGGAGTAACAATGTAAGCTAATTATGAATGTACCCCGTGTAAACACAGGCTGAATAATTCAAATCCAATCCGGTGAGTTGAATCTTTATAAAATATCCAACATCACATAGTAAACAGCTGTCTCAATGAAATCTAATTTAAAGTACACTGAATGTTTAATATCCCTTTATTATTTTTTTGGTATGAGAACATATCGACGTTTGAAAGGCAAAAGGGAATAAGCGACATAAACTAAATTTGCAAGCGGCTGACCACCCATGTTGTAGAAAATGGTTCACTTTGCCAATGTCACCCCTGTTTTAGGAAAGGTCGGCAAGAGTTGCAGGGTGTATGTTCATGTGACATTCGGGTTTTTTGTAGGACCATTCTTTGACTTATAGGTTGGTATGAGGCTGAACACCTATACTGTAAAAAATGGCTTACTTTGCCAATGCCACCCCTGTTTCAGGGAAGGTCGTCAATAGTTGCTAATGGGATTATGTCTTAAATCATTTCTATAGACACATGCAACATGTGTAAGTTAGAACATACATGTGTTTTCCTGCACTTAATGTAAGCCTTAAATGTAAATATATCGTAGCAACTTAGATTTTAGAATTTTAAAATAGAGAATTTCTAAGAAATTCTAGTTTCTTTGAGAATATAAAGCGCTTACAAAACTCTTTAGATAATAATTGCTCTAATGCAGCGGAATAGTATATCCATATATAGCAACTAATAGTTGCTAGCATGGAGTGGTTAGTGGTATAATAACCATATACCAGAGGTTGATAATAGAGGCCGGGCTCAGGCAGGCTTTGTGCTAATGCCAAATTATGAGAATGATTAAGTTAACCGGGTCTGGAGTGGCCAAACTTAGGTACAATATACATCCTGCCAAGTTTCTTAGTAAATACCACTAGGTTAGTAGGGAAAGGCTATTTCGTCCCTACCATTTGATTCCAAGATGACCTTTAAATGAGACTGTCTTAAGAATCACATTCTACACAATCTGAGCTTAGAAAAAAACTATAAACACGATAATGTGAGTGATGTTTTTAACATACTTTAAATAAATTTCCAGTGTTTGTAAGACACATTGATCCAGTGCCAGTATCACTTATAAATGGCACCATATCGTTTTTTAATGTGCTATATTTTTTAAATACTTTCATTGTTTTAAATCACAGAATGATGCAAAAATACGATTTTTTATATTGAAAGAAGTGTGTAAGGAAATAAAGAAATGGCGGTTGATCTGCGATGTTGGCGGCTAGGGTTTTTTAAATAAGAATTTTTCTGTTAGTTTTTGATGTCCATGCATATCATAATTTGTCGATTGTAAAAATGTAATTTGTTGTGTATGTTCCTTGACTTATAGGTTGTTATGCGGCTGACCACCCATACTGTAAAAAATTGGTTCACTTTGCCAATGTCACCCCTGTTTCAGGGAAGGACGGCAAGAGTTGCAAGGCTTATGTTCATTTGAGATTGGGTTTTTATATTGTAGGTCCACATGCGGCATGTGTTAGCGCGAAATTATACATATCTGCTTGTGGGAATGCATTTAATATAAATCTTAAATGATTTATATCTTTGCAGCTTAGATTAGATTAGATAAATAAAGTTAAGAAAATTAAAATGGTAGGGGTAAGGGTTCCTTGACTGATAGGTTGGTATGCGGCTGACCACCCATGCTGTAAAAATGGTTCACTTTGCCAATGTCACCCCTGTCTCAGGGAAGGACGGCAAGAGTTGTATTAGTGTGTGTAGAAGAGAGTTATTAGTGTATATCCATTTGAGATGGTTTTTATGTTGTAGGTTCACATGCGGCATGTGCAAGAGCGAACTTGTACGTGTCTGGTTGTGAAAATGCATGAAATGTGAATCTCCATTGTAACATATCTTTGCAGCTTAGATTAGATTAGATTAGAAAATAGTTAATTTCTAGACGTATAGGTTGGTATGAGGCTGAACCACCATGGTTTCAAAAATGGTTCACTTTGCAAATGCCACCTCTGTTTCAGAGAAGGTCGGAAAAAAATGCAGGGTTTATTTTCACGTGAGTTTTCGTTTATTTTATACGTACACATGCAGCATGTGAAAGAGCGAACTTACACGTGTCTGCTTGTGAGCGTGCATTAAATATGATCCCCTTGAATATCAATACATCTTTGATTATGGATTTATGATATTTATAATAGATATGATGATAGAACTTAGGATAAGATTTTTGGATTTATTTAATTTAATTTTAATTTCATTTTTTTTTAATTATTTTTTAATTAAATTTATTTTGTTAATTTTTAATTTATTTCGTAAATTTTCATCACGAGCAAATACGCGAAAGTTCGGGTTTACTCATGAGTCATGCTACACGTGAAGTTTCTAAATAAGCGTCATAAACCCTGCAACTTAGGTTATATACGTCGAAGGCTGCTGGCATATCATAGCGGCAGATTGGTCAACAATAATGAATGGTAGACCTAGTAGAGAAGATACGTTGACCGTGTCCATACAATAAAGCCATACAAAATGGCGTCAAGGGAACAGCTGATCAATAATTCTACGTATTTCTTACAAAGTACCTAAACGTCATTCAATTGATTTGGCGACCTATCATGACCGGTAGCTGACTGCCAAGACTTGCTTTGATAGAACTTACCATCGTTACCTGTCGCCATACAAAAAAATATCCAAGATGGCCGCAGGTGAACAGCTGATTAATAATTCTACGTATTTCATAAAAAAGTACCTAAACGTCACTCGGTACATTTGGCGAACTATCATTCCGGTAGCTGACATGTCGAGACTCGCATTGTTACCGCTTACCGTCGTTACCTGTCCCCATACAAAAAAAATAAACAAGATGGCCGCAGGTGGACAGCTGATTAGAGATTGACAGGTGTTCATACTAATCTGAACGACAATCGGTAGGTAGGATCTACCGTTTGTGTTGAGACTGCCAGCCCTGGTGCCCGAAGGCTGTCTCTATGGAGAGATAATACCGAGCCCACGTTGCTCCCTCAGGCGAAGGAAATATCAGTGGGTCACAAGCTACCATTCACAACATGGAGGGCACTCAATAGACTCAGAACAGGTGTCTCCCGTTGCTACAGTAACCTCAAAAAATGGGGTTACAGAGATGAAGAAACCTGCGAGTGTGGCTCCGTGCAAAACAGTGAACATCTTTTTTCTTGTCCCCTGATTGGAGCAACGTGCACGCTTGAGGACGTGGTGATGGGGAGCGGAAGTGGAGTTCGTGTGGCCGAGTACTGGGGGCTGCACATATGATGGTGTTCCGGACACGGAAAGTAAGTAAGTATTAGAGTCAATAGCAAGTCCGCTGGTGGTCATAGCCAAATTTTCAGTCGCACAAGGGCTGTACTTGCTTCAAGTACCTACACAAATTTACGTTAAAACTCAACGATAGCGTTTTATTAAATTCGCACCAGTCCGTAGTCTAGTGGTAACACTTCGAACTCGTTAATGGAAGGTTGTGGGTTTGAATGCCGGGGGGCACAAAAAATGTACAATTTAAATTTTCAAATATGCTATTCGCTGGATTGGAAAATTTATACACCTTTACCAAACACCGGCCACCAAAGCCTTACAGGAACTGAGTCTTGCTGCTTAAGAATTGGCACTTTGTAGCGACGACCAAGCTCATAGAAAGTCTGATCGAAAGCTAAGTTGGTAGAGTGCTTGTATTCCATGCCGAGAGCTCGAGTTTTACCTAATCTCTTCGAGGGTGCCAGAAATGATTTCCCGTTTTGGTGTTTATTTTAAACCCAAAATAAAATGTCGACAGGTTTACTGAACCTTCACAAGAAATGAGTACCAGCCCCTTTGGAAACTGGGAAACCCACACTTCAACTGAAGTGAACACGTCGGTGTTATGGCCGAGGGGGCCAAGTGGGCTGATCTTTCTAGCGTGTTTGGAATAGAACAACGTTGGTTCGATCCCCGCCTGGGTCATTTGACCATAACTTTGACCCTGGTTCAACAAATGTTATTGGGTAATTATTAATTAATAATTCATTAAAATAAACAATAATGGATTATTAATTGATACTATTAATACCTGTTTTGGCCAGGCAGAATAGGTTGGTGAATTGCATTCCTCTTCACAAATCTATTAAAAAAAAAAGAGAAGAAAGTGCACGCATGAAACAAGTGATGAATGTTGAAGAGATGAAAAAAGTGTGAATGACGACTGAATAAAAGTTCAAGTGAAAGGGTTAAAAATTAAAAGTTCACTAGAGGCACTGTTTAACTTTTGATATAATTTATCAAACGCTACGGTTGAATTCAAGCTCACAATTTTGTACTTTAGGTCCAGTGCGGACAAGAACTTGGCTCTATGCCAGAATTTAGCACTGTGTATGCCAAATGCAACCATTTCTCTGACAGATCCTGCCAATAAATGACAGCGTTCGTGAAAGTAACCTAGAGGTGGATTTTTTGGTGAATAAGTCATGGTGAAAAGTCAGAAGGTCGAAGTTGTATATTGTGACTAATGCAAGTTGAAAGAGGATGTGAAAGTAACGGTGCAAAATAATGTGATGAGATGGTTTAGACATGTAGAAAAAATGGATTATGAAAGACAAGCGAAGTGTGTATAAAGAGGAAATGTGAAAGGAAAAAGAGGAAAAGGAAGACGGACAAAATTATGGTTGGATTACATTGGTGAAATCGTTAAAGAATGGAATATACAAAGCGAAAATAAAAGAACGAAATTTATGAAAAGGGTGATGGATATGAATGAACTGAATCAGGCATGCTAGGATAAGAAAAAATGGAGGAAAATCTGCAGAGCCTTAGGCCACCTCTAGCTAAGGTAATGAAATGTTTGATTTTAAAACAAGGTGGAGAGTATTTATAAATAATAATCATTGTATGCTATCTAAGACTGTTTACTATCGTAGACCTTTTTATACCGTCGTAGACTATCTTAAGCTGGCGAATACCATAAAAGAATATTAAAACCATTGTATACCGTCGTAAACTATCGTAGATGCATGTTTACAGTAGTATCTTACCACCTCAGACTATAGTTAACCATCTTAAACTTTTAAATACCATTTTAGATCATCGTTGACTATCTAAAATCGATAATCGATTTTTTGTTTGCTATCTACGAGTGTGGTTTATTGTCGTAGACAGTTGTATACCATCGTAGGCTAGTGGATACCGTAATAGACTATTAAAGACCATTTTATACAGTGATCAACTATCGTAAATACATCTGAATAGTTTTATCTTACATTTGACCGGTCCGTAGCCTAGTGGTAATGCTTCGGACTCGTAAATCTTCGCAAGGTTGTGGTTTCAAATCCCAGTGGATTAGAATAAATATACTATTGTTATTTTCAAATATGCTCTTCACTTGTTTGAAACATTCATGTATCATTTACAAAAAACCGGTCACCAAAGGTTCATCCAGCCTCACAACAATTGAGTCTTGTTTGAAAATCAACGCTTTTCATATCGACAACCAAGTTGCAGAGAGCTCTCGAGGTGTGATTCAAACAAAAACAGCGCTCAACAATTAAATTATCCTAATATTATCATCATTACTACGTTTCAACCCAACTACCTTTTATTTCAATGTTACATTATTGTTAAAAGAGTTTTCTGAATCTTTTATTAAAAGTATGAACATTTATGCATGGTTGTTCTTCAAAAGAATTCTCAAGAAAAAGCTACAAAGAAACCCTTAAAAAGGTATGGAATTAGTAAATTATTCAACAGTTAAGACTTCTTTTCACGTTCAAACATAATCTAAAAACAAGTTAACAAATGCACAGTTTTCGTTTTGTTTAAAACACGGTAAGGATGAACGTTAAAAAGCAGTGCAGACAAAGTTTTCTCGGAACAAATTGAATATTTGATACAAATGCAGTCTGGTCCCTCGTGTCAATTTTAACTTTAATTATAAAAACATGTTCATTCTTTGGACGAAGTTTCTGGCAGAGTTTCCGTAGAATGCGAAACTTTCAAAGAGGAATATGCAGACGTCTGTTTTGCTACGTATATAATTATTTATAAGGCAAAATATTATTGCGAACGCCGTATGTGATGCAAAGTAGGGATGCAATGGATATGAAATTTTTGATAATTATTTCGGTTTCATATACGTATATGGAGTTATTCCGGATTAAAAAATAAAAATTAGCTGATTTATTTAGTGAGCGCTGTTTTTGTGTGTATCACACCTCAAGAGCCCTCTGCGAGCTTGGTCGTCGCTGTAGAAAGCGCCAATTCTCAAGCAAGACCCAGTTGCTGTAAGGCTGAATGGACCTTTTACGGGTAAGGAAGCCAGCTTCACACCAACCACTTTCAGTTGAAGTGAGGGTTTCCCAGCTCCCGAGGAGCTGGTCCTCATTTCTTGTGAAGGCTGAGTAAGCCTTGGGATCGAACCCTTGCTCTCGGCATGGAATGCAAGCAGTCTACCAATCGACCTTTTTTTACGAGCTTGGTCGTCGTCGCTACAAAGCGCCAATACTAAAGCAAGACCCAGTTGCTGTAAGGCTGGATAGACCTTTTGATGTCCGGTCTTTGGTAAAGGTTAATGAATTTTTCAACCCAGCGAAGAGCAAATTTGAAAATATAAATGGTATTTTTTTGTGCTCCGCCGGGATTCGAACCCACAACCTTCCATTTACGAGTCCGGAGTGCTACCACTGGACTACGGACCGGTAACTCACTAAATTCGGATAGTATCTATTATCTTTAATTTAAAATTTAACAGTGCTATTCTTAGGCATTTTGGTCGTCCGTTGAGCAAACGCTTTGACAAACTAATGATGCCTGTGCTGGAAGTCTCATCACCACGGTCATTCTTACCTACCGAATTTTGATAATATTTGTAGACTAATCAGCTGTTCACTTGCGGCCATCTTGGATTGACAGGTGTTCATACAAATGCAGCATTAGTTTGTCAAAGTGTGGGCTCAATGGAAGACTAAAATGTTTAAGAGTAGCACCATAAGTCTCTTTTTTTTGTTATAAAAAATGGATTTGTTCGGAGGAACACAATTCACCAAGCTATTTTGCCTGACCAGAAATATTATCAATTAATAATTAATACATTTCTTAAGTTTTAATGAGGTATTAATCAATATTAATAATAATATTAGGATGATTTATTTGGTGAGCGCTGTTTTTGTGTGCATCACACCTCAAGAGCCCTGTGCGAGCTTGGTCGTCACTGTAGAAAGCGACAATTCTCAAGCAAGCCCCAGTTGTTGTAAGGTTGGATGGACCTTTCAGTGACCGGTCTTTGGTAAAGGTTTATGAATTTTTCAACTCAGCGAAGAGCACATTCGAAATATAAATGGTATATTTTTGTGCTCCGCCGGGATCCGAATCCACAACCTTCCATTAACGAGTCCGAAGTGTTGCCACTGGACTACGGACCGGTCCAAGATGCCAACGACACGCGGTGTACCTGAGTGGTAGCCCATCCAAGTACTATCCGCGCCCAATGTTGCTTAACTTCTGTGATGTATGGGAACCGGTGCTTTCAACATGGTAACGTCGTTGACGAATAACTACCTTATGACTTCTGTTGAACCAGGGTAGAAGTTTTTGTCGATGGGACATGACGCAGGCGGGGCTCGAACATAAACTTTGCGACTCTTGCCGCCTTTCCCTGAAGTGAACTATTTTTTGTACAGCAAAAGGGGTCAAGCTCAGACAAGGAGCATTATTTAATATTATCTTGTATACAGGGTTCGGTTAAGAATAAGTTTTTATTTTGATTTAAATATCCGATGGTTTCGGTTTCGAATTCAGATATCCATAACATCCCTACTCAGTTCTCCAATTTATGTCTTAACTTAACGGTAACGTTCTACCAAAAATATATAGAAACTGGAAGAGCTCCTCTAGTGAGATTTTCATATTCGGTAAATATTTGTTTAAACGTTATTCTGAAGTTTTGTTCTTAAAGTACAGTCATATGTACATAAGTTAACGTTAAACTATGAAACCTGTAGAGATATGAAATACAAGTTTAAGGAAATTATTTGAAGGCTGGCAGGAAATTTGAAATTGTAAATCAATGTTATTCTGTGTTGCATCAAAAGCATACATTACAACACAAAAAGTTCTGCTATGCAGGAGCGTGCATTCCATACAGGTACATGTATTAATAAGGCAGGCAAATTTTATAAAATCTACATTTGACCTTGAAGTTAAGATTTAAAAAAAATTTGTTCGATTTGAGTTATTATTCGCAAGTTTGTGATATTTAAAAAAAAATTCACAAAATTTATTATGAAAAGTATGTGTCTCTACGCTATGCACGCGCCTGATTATGTTGCTAGGTGAATGACTGGTACAGATGTATTAAAAGTGTGATTTTTTTTATTTTTGAGATATTAAGAGTTTATGTTGATTCGAAGTTTGAAAATTAATTTATAAGGACACATGCAGCATTTGTAAGCGTGAACTTACACATGTCTTGTTGTAGGCATGCACTTTATATGAATCTTTAATGCTAAAAAATCTCTGCAACCTATTAAAATGATGTAAAACGTTATGCATGTCTGGAGTTTTCTATTGCGTGCTTTCGTGGGTGTTTAAAAACAGTTGACCTATTTAGATTTGCGAGAGACAGGTAGAAATTCTCACAAGTGATCGTCGACGTCGGAGGAACCTGATGCACTCAACTGACTAAACGAAGAACTCTACGGCTGTTTTTCTAATAGGGTGCGAATTTGTATCCTTCCACCGCAATAACCTGACAGTCGTGTCTCGTATAGTTCACCCTATCTGCCTCAGGCTAATTGCTCCCATCAATAAATGGCTGCTGAAGCCGTAAGTCAAACAACCCCCGGGTTATTTGGTCCGACTATACCGGGCTGTGCGTTTTATACGCAACGAAGAAATGCATTGATGAAATAATCATTTTTCTACTACATGTCTCAGAATGGTGATGATGATGATGATGATGATGGGCAGGTTTAATACAGTGGTTAACGTTTTGGACTCAAAATTAGAAGGTAGTAGATTTGATCGCTATCGGTGCAAAAGATCTAATCTAATCTAATCTAAGTTGCAAATATATCTTACATCGGAGATTCACATTACATGCATTCTCACAACCAGACACATACAAGTTCGCGCTTGCACATGCCTCATGTGAACCTACAACGTAAAAACCAAATCTCGAATGGACATACACCCTGCAACTCTTGCCATCCTTCCCTGAGACAGGGGTGACATTGGCAAAGTGGACCATTTTTACAGCATGGGTAGTCAGCCGCATACCAACCTATAAGTCAAGGAAAAGATTAGATTAGATATTGCATTTGAGATTTATGTTAAATGCATTCCCACGAAAAGACACTTGTAAGTTTGCACTTAAACATGCAGCAGTGGACTTACAATAAATGAACCAAATCTCAAATGAATATAAGCCCTGCAACTCTTGTTGACCTTCCCTGACTCAGGGGTGACATTGGCAAAGTGAACCATTTTTTACAGTACGGGTGGTCAGCCTCATACCAACCTATAAGTCAAGGTATCCAAACAATTAATTACATTTAAGTATATAAAACAAACAAACACTTCACAATTAAATAGTAAAAATTAAAAACCTATAAAACATATTCTATAAAAAAAAGAGAAAAATCTTTTTTTTATATTAATTAAATAAACAAAGTTTTAATTCACTTGCATCTTTTTTATTTTTGTCTAGCACTTTCGCCTACAAGGCATCATCAGGACAGTCAAACTTTTTTATTAAAACCCCCAGCCTTAAACGCCAGTATTACAGATCAACCGCCATTTTTTTAGGTCCTTACATACTTCTTTCATTTCATCCAGAGTCATAACCTTTTTCATACAAGCTGTCCTTTTATTATGACTCTGGATATCCCATTCATTCGCTATTTCAAATTTAAAATACAGGTAAAGGAAACGCAGAGAATGACATTCTCAATTACTTTTCCTTGTATTCCCAAATGATTAAAATTGCTACAAATAACTTAATTTTCATAAATATACAATACAAACAAATATGCAGAAAATGAAAATGAAAAAAGAAAACGTGGTTATACGAAAAGAAAAGTACGAAAATCGTTAGTCCAGTCTTGTGGAAGCAAAAAATAATAAATTCATTTTCACGCAAAATAAAGCAATAAATTCTAATTATTAATATTTCTTCTTTTGCATTCAATTCGTACAAAATACAAATCCCCACGGTACGGCTGAAGATTTTTTTGCTGAATTTTTTTTTGATATTTTCGTCTCTCATCCATGTAAATTAAATTGTCTTCAAATATAAAGATACGCAAGTGTATAAACCTACTTTTTAGATAATATCAAAACATAAAAGCTTTCAACTTCTTCTTTTTTTACTTTTTGTGTGTGTGTATGTGTGTTTGTGTATGCAACGACGTTAGCCATGTTGAAAGCACCGGTTCCCATAGATCACCGAAGTTAAGCAACATTGGGCGCGGACAGTACTTGGATGGGTGACCGCTCAGGTACACCGCGTGTCGTTGGCATCTTGGACCGGTCTGTAGACCGTAGTGGCAACACTTCGGACTCGTAAATGGAAGGTTGTGGATTCGGATCCCGGCGGAGCACGCAAAATATACCATTTATATTTCGAATGTGCTCTTCGCTGAGTTGAAAAATTCATACACCTTTACCAAAGACCGGTCACTGAAAGGTCCATCCAACCTTACAACAACTGGGTCTTGCTTGAGAATTGGCGATTTCTACAGCGACGACCAAGCTCGCAGAGGGCTCTTGAGGTGTGATACACACAAAAACAGCACTCACCAAATAAATCATCCTAATATTATTATTCTTTATTTGTGTGGAAAAGTCGAGTGCACGTTAATTAATTTCTAAAACATTCTCAGCGCTATGGACATGTGTTTCAAGCAAAGGGTCACATTCGCTTAAGGATTTAAACAATCATAGATTGTAGTTACACACATAATGAATGCATATATATTGAGCAAATCTGAATCAAGTTATACGAGTATTTCTTTAAAATTGGTGCAAAAAACTTTAAATAATATAACTTACAATTATTTTGGATGGTCAGTGCATTAACACTGTGAAAATTCATCTTATCTTTAAATTATTAAAACACAGTTTTTATTTTCACTCTCTATTTTTTAATTATTTGGACACAAACGTTTTCGATTACACAGTTATCATCACAGGTAATAAAAGAATTATCTTAATTATTCCTTGACTTATAGGTTGGTATGAGGCTGACCACCCATACTGTACAAAATGGTTCACTTTGCCAATGTCACCCCTGTTTCAGGTAATGTCGGCAAGAGTTGCAGGGCTTATGTTCATTTGAGGTTTGGATTTTATTTGTAAGTACACAATCAGCATTTGTAAGCGCGAACTACACGTGTTTGTTTGTGGGCATACATCTGAGAGCTTTGAATGAATATATCCTTGCAACTTAGATTATAGATTATTATAGATTAAAAGGATAATTATTGTATTACCTGATGATGATTACTGTGTAGTCGAAAACGTTTGTGTCCAAATAATTACAAATAGAGAGTGAAAATAAAAACAGTGTTGTAATAACTTAAAGATAACTCACAATTATTGATTTTTAGACAAGAAAAAAAATGTTAATCGGTGTTATAGCCAAGCGGGTGAAGACAGTAAATTCGATAAGCGTTTTTAAAATAAAACAACGGTTGTTTAATTCCGTTGGGCTCTTTGAAGGAAACTTTCACCCTGGATCAACAGATTTCATTTAGTTGTTATGAAGGAATAAATAAATTTTAAATTATTAATACCTGTTTCCGGCCATGCGAAAAAAGATTGGAGAATCGCTTTCTTTTTCACGAATTTATAAAAAAAAACAAATACGATACAACAGATTATCACAAAATACCCTTTCATCGCCTCAGTGCTTGTTTGTCTTATCTTCAACAGAGGTAATTTCACATGAGCAATGTTTATATGTGTACTGGACCAATGTGTCTTATAAATGCTGGATATCGATTTAGAATAACTCTTGCATTATCGTGTTTTACGTTTTTTTCTGAGCTCAGATAATAGAATGTGATTATTTAGACAATTTCATTTACAGGTCATCTTTGAATCAAATGTTAGATAAGCCAAACAAGCACCGAAGGGACGCCTTGTTAATTTTCTGGTCTTGTGTGGTTTAAGACAAATTTTTGTTCCGCACAACTTTTGTTTTTACTTAGACAATACCATCATTAACTGCAGCCTAATATACGGGTATTATCTTACATCAAATGTGGACAACAGTGTTTCAGAGGCTGCATTAATGTGTCAGAGAGCCTCCAGTTTGTGCGACACTGTGCAAGGGGAAACTGCTGAGATTCTGGAAAGACGTGGGGTGCAGGCGAGGGAGGAGGTGATACTCTTGGTCTGCGCATTACCCTTTCTCTGTCAGTAATAAATAAGTAATGGCGAACTGAAAATTTCAGCTATGAAGGACAGGAAGAATTAAAATCCACATGCAACATCATCGGATGAATTTTTCCTAAATGTGCAGCTAAGTTTTTTTTTATGAGAAAGTATAAAAACGTTAAAAAACATTCCACAATTTTAACGCATTCATTTCGCCTCGAGTACTTTTGACTTGTGTATGTCATTTTTAAGAGGACACTGTTACAAAATTGACGAGATAAAAACCGTAGAGAAATGAAAAGGATATACAATATGACAGCTCTTTACCTGTCGAAAAATTGCCCTGGCAGCAGCATTGAAAGCCATTTGCAGCCGATCAAATAATTTCTGCGGTAGTCCAACGACCAACTCTAGGGGACGCCCAGGCCAAGAATACCTGGAGGACCTGTTGGTGGACGAGCGCTGGCGCTGCTTATCATATGCAGATCTTAAAAGAGACGCACAAGAGGAGAAGAATAAAAGAAATTGCTGCAAGCCAATCCCAGGATTGAAACTAGAGAAAGAGGATTTTTAACGAGGTTTCTCGTCTCCGGCAGGCATCGGGCTAACATTGAACTCTCTCCGGTAATTACCGAGAGCCTCCGACAAAGCCGAGCTTTTATTACTTACAGATTTATGGCTTTTCTAGTTTCTCCCCCGCATTGTCTCCCCGTTCTCACCTAACTGGGTTTTCCCCTGCGAGCGTGCGCGTGATTGCTTTATTTGGTCTCGCAATGCATTGTGCACTCGATTACACAGTGCGATATTTTTTTTCTTTCTTTGCAAACAAACGAACTCTCCTGTGTATGGACCAAAGAATAATCTCGAATCGGAAAACGGGGCATGTTGTTAGCGTATGCATTTAAATTGGAATAAAATATTGTATATAAAATCAAGCTGGAACCTGAAATGGTTACGTGAAGTTAACTGTATATCCAGAAAATTAAGCTCGAAATAGAGAATTCTTACCGGTCGACAGTTCGTTTGGTTTCATGCCGAGGGTTTGGGTTCGCATCCCGCCGAGGGTGTTAGAAATGATTTTCCGCTTTGGTGTTTTCAAACTCAATATAAAATGCCGGCAAGGTTTACGCAGTTTTCACAAAAAATGAGAACCAAGCCCTCAGGAGCTGGAAACTCCCACTTAAACTGAAGTAGGTTCAATCCTCACATGCGATTCCTTAGGGAAAACCACGGCAAGGAGTAACACTATTTAGCTCTACGTTTATAGTGTAATTTGTAATAACTCTTGGAAGTAATTGAAGTATATAAATCGTTCCTTAGTGCTTGTTTGTCGCATGTCCATCAGAGGTAATTTCAAATGTACAAAGTTTGTATGTGTACTGGACCAATGTGTCTTATGAAAACTGGAAATTGATTTAAAAATATTTAAAACAACTATCACATTTTCGTGTCTTGCGTTTATTTCTTAGCGTAGATTGTGTATAATTTGGTTCTTAAGACAATTTTATTGAAAGATCATCTTTGAATGACGAGGTGGATAAGCCAAACAAGCACTAGGGGGACGATAATATGTCAAATGGCCTTAACTGTTTTTTCGATTAAACTTCAAATGGTGTAAATGTTTTTAGGCTTTCTCGACCGGATTCAGATGCTTGATTTTGTCAGCTTACGTTTCGTCACCCCTGTGTGTGACTTTTTCGGAGCTCTGCTCTCTAGAAAAAAGAAGAAAATAAATAAATTATGGACTACGGTCAAAGCCCGGAAACACGAAAACAAGGATTCAAATGGTGTGTCTGAAATAAAAATAACGCTGGTTTGAGCCCTTTTTTTTGTTTAAGAAATCCTGTGTGGGAGACTCCCTAGATTCTAGAGACTCTAGATGTCTATGACACTTGTCGTAGTGCCGCAGAGGTGTACGAGCTTGGTCGTCGCTACAAAGCCCCAATACTCAAGCAAGACCCAGCTGCTGGAAGGCTGGATGGACCTTTGGTGACCGGATATTGGTAAAGGTTTAAATTTTTCAACCCAGCGAAGAGCAAATTTGAAAATATAAATGGTATATTTTTAGTACTCCGCCGGGATTCGAACCCACAACCCTCCCATTCAGAGTCCGCAGTGTTACCACTGAGCTACGGACCGGTAGCCCTGTCAGTACTTTTGGCGACAACTTGTCCCTGTCGAAGAGAAAGCCTATAACCTTACACATCTTTGTAGCTTAAATTAAAGATTACTTCTCTTTATAAATTGGTTCATATTTTTGATCCCAACACCGTTTCTACGTCGTTTATTTCGTATAACGGCTTCAGGATCGGAATGTCGAGCAGACCTAATCATCGACAGAGACATAAAGGTTTTATTGCGCATCCCCATTGCCATACGTTAGTAGGGCAGCTGGCAGGTGTAATAGTTATTACCTGGATTTTATTGTATTCACGATTTAGGGTCTACGACACACCAAAAAAGTTACCGATTAACTTTTGGGAGATAAAAAAATAAGTTCACATTTTACGCACATATTAAAAAACTGAAACACTTAAATAATCAAAATTCCTTAAAATAGTTTTCCATATTTTTTCAAAAACTGTTAAAATTATAAAAAAATAGTTTTCTTGCGAGACTAAACAATGTATGATATTAGATTTTGTAGGGTTTGTGTATTCACACAGTGAAAATTCATTTTATTTAAAATAAAATTATTTTTTCTTAAACGTAGTTTAATCTATGGTTTGTTCTTAATAATTTTAATTTGACATACATCACTCTTGATAATGACCTGAGTATTGACGGTCGAAAGTGCTCGAGATATAAAATATTATTGTGAAAATTAAACTACGCTTAAGAAAAAATAATTTTATTTTAAATGTATGATATTGTTAAGCAAGAAAAAAATATTTAAAATATACAGGGCATACAAAAAAAAAACGATAAATATGTGGAAAAAACGTGTTTTATTAAATATTTTTTGGTGACATTCTTTAAGCTTTATTTAGTTTTTAAACTTCATAGTTTAGTGGAATAAGAAATAAGCACGTCTGATTTTTTAAATAACTTTCACTTTGTGACTAAGACCATAAAGTTTAAGAAACAAAACCGGCAGGGTTAGGGTATTAAACTCTTTCAAATTATTTATATTTCCTAAAGTAACTTTTTGGAAATTTTAAATAAAATTTAAGTTTGTTAAAATTCATTGTGGATTTTTTTCATAACCGGTTTCGGGAGAAAACGGAAGGTACCTACGGCTTCTCCCGAGCCTGGTTGTTCATAAAAAAAACTCTTAAGTGAATTTTAACAAATTCAACTTTTATTTTTAATTTATTTCACAATATAATGTAAATCACTAACCATTGTTATAAAGATAGCAATTTCAGAATTGAGGATAAAACGAGAAATATTTATTTGATAGGGGTGTCGTTGGAACTTAAACAAAAAGACAATTTGAAAACGGGAAAAACGAGACGGCTTAGGAGAAGCGTTGATCCCATACTTACATTTAAAAGGGCAAATGCAAAGTGTAATGTCCCAGCGTACTACGTGATGGGTTTGAATGCGCCGGTTCCATGGTAGAACGGCAGAGTGACAAAACGACACATGACAAAATTAAAAAATTAAAAATTGGTATTTTGAAATTTGTATTTATTTTGGTGTTTATATGAATTATTTGTTGATTAGTGCATGTTCCTTAACTTATAGGTTGGTATGCGGCTGACCACCCATGCTGAAGGAAAATGTTTAACTTTGCCAATGTCACCCCTGTTTCAGGTTAGGTTGGCAAGAGTTGCATGGTGTATGTTTATTTGAGAATTGGGTTTGTATATTGTAGGACCACATGCGGCATATTTAAGCGCAAACGTATACGTGTCTGTTTTTGTGAAAATGCATATAATGTGGATCTCTGACGAAACATATATTTTGCAAATTAGATAAGTTAAGGCTCATATTAAATGCATGCCCAAAGACAGGAACATGTAGGTTCGCATCTACATTTTTTGCATGTGTTCACACCAACCTATCAGTCAAGCTATCATCACTATGACAAAATATCACAAGACAAAAACGCGTCATGTGCCGTTTATGGTATGTTCTGTTTTAGGTAGGTATCTGATGCTTTCTCATGGTGATTTATTTTCTGTATTGCTTCGAGATAGAGACGTTTTTTTATGTGATGTTCTGTAATTGTTATGTTCTGTCATGTGTCGTTGATGATGATGATGATGATGAGGATTTCTAGAGCGCCGTTTCGTGACTTCTGTCACTGCAAGGGCGCTTTCAGGCTTGACGCGGCGGTAAATAAATGGGTCTTCATTCCCTTCTTGAAGCTCTCTATCCCTTCCTCGGCGCGCACTTCAGGAGGCAGCTGGTTCCAAGTGACGGTCCCACAACGGTGAAAGCGCGGTCTCCGAACACTGTGCTTCTTTTTCTGCATTGTGCGCTGACAGAAGTAAGAACACCGTCGGCAGATCACAGAGTGAGCCCCCTCTCACTCAGACTCCTTGGTATTATCAGCTCCTGCAAGTAATCTGGTGCCACTCCATGCAGCACTTTATGTACCGTGAGACCCAGCTTGAATTTGATCCTTTCTGGGATCCTCAACCAGTGGATCTTCTGCAGGAGTGGGGTAATATGGCAGTATTTGCTTTGTCGTTCTGTCATGTGTCGTTTTGTCACTGTGCCGTTTTAATCTGTCCCGAATGCGCTCAAAGAAAAGAACGCAGCGATCGTGACCGGGGTTCCGACAGAGAAATTTCATAAATGCAAAATTTCTCTCCGCCCGTCTCGGAGTAATTTATGATCGCGGAGAAATTAAGGCGCATGCCGATGAAAAGCCACTTTTTCCGGGGGCATAACTTTGCAAAAAAAATAAACCGTCGTTTGCGTAAAATGAACCAAAAGGTTGCGTAAAATAAACCAAAAGTTTGCGTAAATTAGGCGCCGTCTAAACATGCTTGTAAAAATTTATTTTTTTCGAGAATCACTCTACAACGCAGTTTTTTACGTCAAAATAAACAACATCGTAAACGTGGAGTAATTTAAGGTTTTTGCTTTAAATTTTTGTAATTAATTAAAATAAACATTTTGCTTGTTTGTGTTGATGAATTTCAATTAATCATGTAATTTCCACTGTTTCTACTGTTTTTTTTTTTAATTTTTTACGTGATGAAAATGATAATTTTTGTTATTCTTGAGGCAAACATAAAACCAATTGAATAATGTTATCTTAAAAATGGTGTATGGAAAACATAACAGCTTTATCTTATCTTGTACCCAGCCACCATTCCACTAGGAGTGGCCAGTACCTCCGCAGATGTATCTTCACTTTGTTCTGTCCTTGCACACTTCTTTAATCTCCTCAACATTCACCACTCTCTTCCGGCTAACTGTGTATGACTATGCAGTACTTTCACTCTCGTATTTTCATTTATACTGCATTCACTCATAGCTCAACCATTACGGATCCTAGCAATCAGAGTCTTATCAGTCAATTCTATAGCACAGTATTTTGCAAGTTCATACGAGTCGTATACATAACTGCAAACGCCGTCAACTCCTAACGCGATGATTTTGAGAAAAATAAACTTGTGTTTTGAATGCAATTATTTGTGTATTGGAGATGGCGGCGTTTGCACGAAATCATAATTTTTCAATTAAAATAACGAAGAATCAAGTGAGGTTTTCATCACATTGCACACAACAAATGATTTGTTACACTACGCAGAATCAAATTCTATAATTATATCTCAAAAATCATAAAATTTGGAGATGACGGCGTTTACGACTCATACTTACATTGGATTGATTATTATTTTTTCTTCTTTTTTTTCTGTATTTACATATATACCATAAAACTACCGTAAAAATTCCTTCAAGACTTACAAGTTTGCAGGAGCGTGCAGAGGGTTGAAGCAAATACATTTCAGAATAAATATTTTCTCTCATTTCTTTAAAATAACTTATTTGAAATTGACTGAAGTGCTAACGATGGCTCCAATCGAACAAAATTTTTAATTTTAAATCTCAATACCAAGCTTAAATTCGTTTTTTTTTTTATCATATATTGCCTACCTATTATGGTGGATGTCGTGCTAGAGGAAGACCGAGAAAAGTATGGATGGATCAAATTTCTGAAATAGCGAATGAATGGGATATCCAGAGTCATAATAAAAGGAGGACTTGCATGAAAAAGGTTATGACACTGGATGAAATGAAAGAAGTGTGCAAGGACAGGAAGAAGTGGCGGCTAATCTGCAATGGTGATTTCTAATGTTGGTGTATTAATTTGCTACATTTTTTGCATAGGAAATTTCTGACTTTTTTTTTTTTTGTATAGATTTCTTTGTAAGGTTTTGTTCTTTTATATATTTAAATGTAATTTTTTATTCATATTCCTTGACTTATAGGTTGGTATGAGGCTGACCACCCATACTGTAAAAAATGGTTCACTTTGCCAATGTTACCCCTGTTTCAGGGAAGGTCGGCAAAAGTTGTGGGGCTTATGTTCATTTGAGGTTTGGATTTTATTTGTAAGTACACATTCAGCATTTGTAAGCGCGAACTACACTTGTTGGTTTGTGGGCTTACATCTGAGAGCTTTAAATGAATATATCCTTGCAACTTAGATTATAGATTATTAGGCGCATGGACCTGTAAGAGAGCAGCCTCATATAAACTTACACCTGTGAGTTTATATGAGGCCGATCACCGAAACTTCAAATAATAGGTTCACATTCTAATGTCACCCCTGTTTCAGGGAAGATCGGCAAAGATTGCAAGGTGTATGTTCATTTGAGGTTTGGATTTTTTTTGTAAATACACATGCAGCCAACGTAAGAGTAAACTTCCACGTGTCAGCTTGCGGACATGCATTTATTTAATGAATTTGAAATGTTAATAAAGATGTATTATATTTTAAATTAACAAATTAGATTATAGATTTTATTGTAGAAAGTAATATTCCTGAAATAAAAATTAATAAAACAAGATTAAAGTACTTTTTTAGTTAATCTCTACGGATTCTAACGGGGCTATTCTTAGACATTTTAGTCGCCCGTTGAGCCCACGCTTTGACAAACTAATAATGCCTGGGCTGGAAGTTTCATGACCACGGTCATCCTTACCTACCGAATTTTGGTAGTTTTTGTATGAAGACTGTTATCAGCTGTTCACTTGCGGCCATTTTGGATTGGCAGGTTTTCATACAAATGCATCATTAGTTTGTCAAATCGTGAGCTCAACCGACGACTAAAATGTCTAAGAACAGCCCCGTAAGGAGCTCAAAAAAATATGTGTCTTTGAAATTAGTAGTACAAAATAATCGTAGCTCAAATCGGCCAAAACATCTGTAGTCTTAATTTGTCTTCTATTGACTTTGTATTGAACATTCCAAGTTGCAATTGCGAATCTGGTCGTCTCAGGATGAAGTGAAGTGTGCGAATTTAATTGAGCGTCGCCGGTGGATCCTGCAGGTTGACCATTGCCACCAAAATTGTGGAAAGGGGCGGCAGAATCCACCCCTTCAGTCAGTCCCATTCTTCACGCCTTGTTAACCAATATCTTGTATGGTTACATGATAAAACGACACAGTGACAAAACGATACATGATATAATGGCACAAGACAGAGCGATATATGACAGAACGACACAGGATAGAACGTCACAATGGCAACACGAAACATGACCAAATAATACATGACAGAACATCACAATGACAGGATATCACATGAAATAACATCACTATGACAAAACATCACGGGAAAGTTCTTCACTATAACAAAAGAACACAAGGATAAAACATCACATACAGTAAATGGCATATGAAAAAAAACATTACATGAGAAAACATCACAAACAATACACACATTTGATGTTGATGATGATGATGTCTCCATCCTTCCGGGCTTGTAGGCCATGTTCAATATTGTAGGCTGCTTATTCTTTTTTCTCTTTTTGCAACGTTTCGTCAGTGACGTGCGACTGACTTCTTCAGGGCTTCTTCTTCGACTGATCGCTTTGATTTGAGCATGCGGTATTTATGTTATAATACACACATTTATTTTGTTTCCACACAGGGATAACGTGAAAGAAGTTTCTTTTTACGTGCAGCTACGTAAGATTAAAAAAAAATAATAATGATAATCAAGGGTGGTACTTTTTTTTAATAAGCTTTACCAATCAATATAATATGCATGAGCTCCATATTCTCATGTTTCTCATGTCTCACTTTATTGTCATGCCGTTTATGGTGTTTTCTGATTTGTGATGTTTTATCATGTGATGTTTTTATCATGTGCCGTTTATAGTATGTCCTGTTTTAGGTTTGTGATGTTTTGTCATAGTGATGTTTACTCATGTGATGTCCAGTCATTGTGATGTTTTGCCATGTGTCGTTTTGTCACTTTGCCGTTCTAGCCTGTCACCATATCGTGTGGATCAAAGGCACGGTTTCCCATCCAAGACGTGCCACTCCAAGTCTAGAATGCTGCTACACTCAATCATAGCGTATTCCCAAAAAAGTATGGAAAGTAAAACAGCGCCTACAGTGAGCGTTTTAGTTGTCTAGTATTTTTTGGTAAAAGACAATAATATTATTCCAGTTATAGCGTAAAGTTGTTCAAAGCATGGATTACAATCGCCCACGAATACAGACCGGAAGGATTTTACAAAAATTGTCCAGGAATCAGAGCTTTTCAGGATAAATTGTTGAGGCTTTTGTATATATTTTTGTGCGTTAAGTAAACTGGTTAACCTTATTAGGGATTCTTATATAATTTAATCTTAGTTACAAAATATATGTAACATTAAAGATTCACATTATATGCACTTTCACAAACAGACATGCACAAGTTTGCGTTTAAACATGCCGCGTGTGGTCCTACAGAATAAAAACCCGAATCTCAAATGGACATACACCCTGCAACAGACTCCTGCCGACCTTTCCTGAAACAGGGGGGACATTGGCAATGTGAACCATTTCCTACAGCATGGGTGGTCAGCCGCATACTAACCCGTACATACATGTTAAAGTACTATAATCCTTCAGACATGTGGTGGAAGAAATGCCTCTGTCTGTCTGGCCTCTGCCACTGCGGCAGGCATAATTGGTTGCTTAGAATTATCCAGCCGGCATTCCTCCCACACCAAGGGCCACTTGAGGCAGATGAACTGTCGGAAAGCAGAATCGACCGCCTTTCCTTCACAACAATGCGCTGCGTCTGCTTGCCGACATGTGAGAATTCGCTTCCCATTCATGGAAAAACCGGGAGAAAATTTGAATGAAAGTGAAATGCAAGGATCAGGTTTTTTCTATGCAATACACTGAGTCTGTAAAGGTTTTATTTAATGTACTGTAACTGTAACTCTGTCACCATTCCGCTAGGGGTGGTAAGAGCTTCTGCAGATCTGCCTCCATTTTTTCTTATCCTGACATACCTCTTTCGATTCATTCATATCCATCACCTTTTTTATGCATTTTCTTCTTTAACGCTCGCTTTGTATATCCCATTTTTCACAATCTCCTCAATCTGATCACTCCATACTTTTCTCGGTCGTTCCTTCCCTGTTTTCTTCCTTTGCAAATGTATAAATACCCTTAATTAAAAATGAATAATTGACATATTAAGCCAACAAGGGTTTGTCAGATAAATGCGTAATTTTTCTTTTATTCTACGAGAGTAGAATATAAGAAAAGAGAACTCTACAAATTTGTGATAATCCTGTATTTAAGAAGTTTGTCATACGCACCTTATAATTAGTTCACTTACTATGAGAAGTTACCAGCAAAAAAAAATTCAAATCAGTGAATCTGCACTTATTCTATTTAACCTCTAAGGAGGCGATATATTGCATTAATTTATCAGTTAGGATGTAAGATTCAGTTAGTACCAGTGTGAAGTCTAGTGATTAATGCTACAAACACGAAACCCAAATTTCATGAGTTTGATTCCAGGTGGAGCAAAATTTTATTTTTCAAATATGCTCATTGCTGAGTTGAAAAATTCATTTGCGGTAAAACAAAAATATCATTCAGTAAAAACCAATCCAGACTTACAGTAAATAGGTCTTGGTTGAGAATAAACGCTTTCTACTGCAACGATCAAGGTTGTTGAGGGCTCTTGAGGTGTAATTGACACAAAAAAAGAAGTCACTAAATAAATCATACTTATTTAAATTTTACTTTTTATATTGTAGGTCTACATGCGGCATGTGTAAGCGCGAAATTATGCATGTCTGCTTGTGGGAATGCATTTAATATGAATCTCAAATGATACTTATCTTTGCAGCTTAGATTTAGATTTAGATTTAGACTTCATATTTCAATGTAACTATTTATAAAGGCGTCGAAAGAGCTGCATTTTGCGTGTGATCCCATTTATTTTGACGCATAAGGGGGATAGTTATACGCCAACCACTAAATTGGAAGTCTGAATTTGCTATTCTTACATTTTTTGGTTTAAAAAAAACGTAATGAAACTTTTGTCTTCTTAAAATGAAAACAATAAAAACTGACAAAGCTTCTTTAAAAAGTATGTAAAACAACATACTCATAAATATTTAGCTGATATTAATAAAAAATGTACGTACTGTTACGAATATAGGGTTCAAAAGTCTTTCAATTAAAAATACTGGTCTTCTTAACAGCTGTTTATTTTTACACTTTTAATAATTTATTTTCACAAAGATAGTCTCGACTATTCCATTACACTTGGTTTCTGTTCACTGGTTTTGGTTCAATGTATGTAGTTGCAAAGCTCGTAAGATACTCGCTCTGCAAGCAACTCGCACCCTTCTTATACTCTTCAAAACAGTACAATCCAGATCCATATTCGCTAGACAGTTCCAGAAAGGCGTAGTAATCATTATTTCTCGATGCTTCAAGTATTTTTATTCAATGATTCCTACCCACACAATACAATACAGAATTCCTATAACTATAACTAATACCTACTTATTTTAAATATTTATATTTCATATTTACATAACAGTACTAAATTTCAAACGATAATATCAGAAAAATCAATTTTCCCTACTTCTTGTTGAAGAACGATCAGAATATTTTTAAATTTAAAATAACTGTTACTGTCATCAGCATAATAAGAATATTTGATTTTTCACGCATTTTCAACCTTTTTTTGTAAAAGAGATACCATTCTTCATACTTTTGTAAAAGGTCCGTACCCTACTGGTAACGTTTTGGACTCGTAAATGAAAGGTCATGGTTTTGAATTCCGGCGGAGAACAAAAAATATACCATTTATATTTTCAAATATGCTCTTCGATGGGTTGAACAATTTATGTATCTTACCAAAGATCGGTCACCAAAGGTCCATCCAGCAACTGGGTCTTGCTAGAGAACTGGCGCTTTCTACAGTGACAACAAAGCTCGCAAAGGGCTCTTGAGGTGTGGCTCACACAAAAACAGCGCTCCACAAAATAAATCGTCATAATATTATTTTTATTACCATCCCGTTAAAGATGAAATAGTACGTTTTTTTTTTTCATTATCTCAAAGGATGGCAAAACAATGACTTACTATACCATAACAGTAGGTCCACTTTGCCGATTCCAACAAGTTCCGAGAATGATCTTTATTTTTGGTATAAATAAAGGGCCGAAATTCCATGTAGGGGTCAGAAGTGAATCAGCCGTTGTACCATACAGTGTAAATGTAGCTCTGATCCGAAAGTGAATACATAAATTGTGTGAATTTAATAAAACGAAGTTTTTATTAAATAGAACCCGCATTATATTTAATTTAAAACATAACATTCTAAAACCTACCCATCTTTTCGATCCAGATACGTTCAACGTAAGGTTCTTCGTATCACTTTGGAAGTGTTCGTGTATTCACTTCTGGAAAACCCTTCAACTACCAACATTCAAAATATACAAATTCCTAAGATGATGCGACAAAAAAATACCTCAATCCGGGTAGGAGGGGTGCATAAAATTGAATCGGAAATTATGGGGCGTCAACAAACAGATTTTTATTGAGTACTTTCCGCGAAGTCACCCCCGAGAGAGAATATCTTTATTCTCACATCTTTCTTATCTCGTTCCCTTCGCCTCCAGCACCTGAGAGGTTTGTAGACCGTAAAATGTGGCGCAGAAAAAAAGAAAATGGTGCTGTTTTTGTTTAGGGAAATCGATGTTATGTTTTTATTGTACCTTTGGTTTTTGGTTTTATTGTACCTTTGGTTTTCAGGGAAGGACGGCAAGAGTTGTAGGGTGTATGTCCATTTGAGATTTGGTTTTTGTGGTGTAGGTTCACATGCGGCATGTGCAAGCGCGAACTTGTACGTGTCTGCTTGAGAGAAAGCACATAATGTGAATCTCCAATGTAACATATCTTTGTAACTTACATTAGATTAGATTGGAATAAGTTTTAAGTCGTGTTTGGAAATAAGCTTCGTGTTTGGTTTTGTATATACGAGTATATCCTTTACGTCACCTTGGTGCTGCTTGTCTTATGTCCATCAGAGGTAATTTGAAATGAGCAATGCTTGTACGTGTTTTGAACCATTATGAAAACTGTAAATTGAATATATAAATATTTAAAAAAAACTCATACATTATCGTGTTTTACGTTTCTCTCAGATTGTGCTGAATCTGATTCTTAAGACAATTTCATTGAAAAGTCATCTTTAAATCAAAAGGCTGATAAGACAAACAAGCACTGGGGGGGCGTTATTTGTGTGATATAGAGAAAAAGCTTTTGGTGCCCTTGAGATGGTCCTAGACCCATGGAGGAAGTATTAAATGGAGGGGCCGTACCTGTGATTTAGTACCAATCAACATGATGCACCGTCTTTGACACCATACACTGTTTATAATGCTGTCTCGCTCACTTCATATGAAATGTTTTTCTCATTTTCTATGTAAGCAACGTGTCTCTACTCCGTCTTCAATCTATTTACAAATCACCAAGGAAACACATGAAATCACTATGGTAACGGATTTGTTAGTAGTGTTGTTGCAAGTATGAAGATATCTGATAAATTCCGAATTCAAAAATGTTCCCACCTCATTGTGCACGGGATGATTTCCACAAGTATCTATGCCTGGACCATTAAATGACACCACAAGAAATTAATCATCCGTCATCATCATCATCATCATCTAAAACGCACAAGATTTAAAATAAGAAACTGAGGATGGAGAAGTATATCCGAAAACGTTTTTTCGAAAAATAAATACTCATCATTCGAATAAAATAAAGTTTTTCATTTAAGTATTTAAAAAAAAATAACAAATTTAATCAAATATTTATATTTTAGGGTTAATTTACTGATCCTCAAGTCAAACATCAACGCAAATAAAATCCAAAAAAACCTCTATAGATTTATCAGCTAAAACACACGCAAAACTTATTTGCTGAACCAATCCGCTTGTTTGTTTTCCTTTTTGAGGGTGGTGTGCGGCTATTGCCACTGTTATCCCATACTAACTATGTACAGTACCGAGTATATTTTTTTAGCGTTTTACCGAAAAATGTATGGACACTTAAACAGCGCCTCTGCTGAGCGTTTTAGTTTTTAATAAAAAAAATTGCTGAGTTTTAACGTGAGGTTTTATTTTGGGGTAGAAATGTATGCAAGCTGCAGGCGCATTCCTCTGTTTAATCCCCCAATGAATATTAGGGTGCGTCAACAATATTTTTTTGTGAATTAATGTTTTGTTTAATTAAAAGTTGACACTTTATTTTTAAGCATGTGTGAATGGTTAATTTAAAACAGACAATAAGTAGCGTAGAGGTGAAACTGAAAGAATATGAAATGTTTTTGTGAAGGTAAGAAATATTTATCGGATTATTGAAATATACATCAACAATCTACACGACGCTCTCATCTCAGCAATACATTTTGGTAAAAACTCTCGTTTACGGTGACGTGTGAAATTAAGAGTCTTTTTTAAAGTTCAAAACTCAAACGCAATATTAAAACCAGTTTTTAAAAATTAAATGTTCTGTTCTTGCTTGAGAATTGGTGCTTTGTAGCGACGACGATCAAGCTCGTAAAAAGGTCGATAGCTCAATTGGTAGAATGCTTGCATTTCATGCCGAGAGCAAGGGTTCGATCTCAAAAAGGTTTACTTAGCCTTCACAAGAAATGAGAACCAGCCCCCCGGGAGCTGGGAAACCCCACTTCAACTGAAAGTGGTTGGTGTGAGGCCGGCCCCCTTACCTGTAAAAATAAATAGGTCCCGAAGCACCACATGCGACCCCTTCGGGGATAACGCAGGCAAGAAGTTACACTATAGGTGTAGCTTAGTTGCGTAGTTGCGTACGTAGGGATCTACTTAAATAAATAAAAGATGATTCAATTATTGTTGAGATTTTGTGTAAATCACACCTCAAGAGTGCTCTACGAGTTTGACCTACGCTACAGAATTTACGCTGATCATACAAACAACGCTCAGTTCCTGTAAAGCTGGAAGGACCTTTGGTCACATGAATTTTTGACACAAGTATGCTCAAACTCTTCGCATACTTCTATATGTATGTGTCAGAAGGACTCACACCACATGTACTGTCGGAAGGACCCATAGCACATGGATTTCGGCGTATGAATTCATCACCCTAGAAAGACGTCTTTAAGAACAATTTTTTTTTGCGTCGCTCGGAATTGAATCTATAATCTTCCGATTACGAGTCCGTAGCGTTCCCCATCAGATTACAGAAATTTCCAAAATATTTTGTTTTTTTTTTTTAAATAAATGTTTTGATGACGCACCCTAACATAAAATGCAGTGCAGTGTACGATGATAGAACTAATCCTATCTGCGAACCAACTGTCAATCAACCTTCGTTAGGCCGGGCTTTATTTAGTTACCCCTAAAACATGCTGTGAATGCCTCTCTCTCTCTCTTCCTTTTCTGACTCTTTCCTGCCTTTTCAAGTGACTCATAAAGGCTTTTTATTAAGTTTAAAGTTGATTTCATGTCAAAGGATTTCTTTAGGTGGTTGAAAATTTTTGCATTTATTGTTACACATAATGGGCATGCATTTATAATTGAGGCTATCAGGGCAATAGTGTTGTTATCCACAATTCCGGTTAAATGGCGTTTTGGTGTATTTTTCATTCCTTATCATAGTAAAAAACCATGTCTCTGGCACCATCTCTTTTTCAATAGCTAAACTAGCTTACACCACTTCTGATTTGGTAAATACTATAATCTTCTTCTTCTTCTTCTTCAGCCTGTATTGATCGTCCACTCCTGGACGTAGGCCTCCTCTCGCATTTTCCATTCGTTTCTATCCTGAGCGATCCGCATCCAGGCAAGTCCTGCACTTCTCTGAACATCGTCACGCCAACGCAACTGTGGGCGCCCAACTCCACGCTTTGCCCTCCTTGGGCACCAGCACAGCAGTCGCCTTGTCCACTTTTCATCTGGATCGCGAGCGACATGTCCCGCCCATCGCCACTTGAGGGTTGCGGCCATCTTGATGACATCGGAAACCTTTGTCCTGACTCTTATGTCCTCATTTCTGAGTCTGTCCCGCAAACTGACACCCAACATGGCTCTCTCCATTGCTCTCTGTGTGACTCGTAGCTTGTGGGCACTTTTTTAAGATACTATAAAAAGGAATATAAATTACGCCAAAAAGCCACTTAACCGGAATTGTGGATTACACCACTATTGCCCTGATAGCCTCAATTAAGCTTAAATATTTAAACATATTTGCTACTTATATTATACATATTATCTTATCTTGTCTTGTATCCTGTCGCCATTCCTCTAGAGGTGACCGGTACCTCCACACAAGTGCCTCCACTTGACTCTGTCCTTGCAAACTTATTTCATCTCATCTAGTTTCATCACTCTATTCATGCACGCTCTTCTCTTGTTTACACTCTGTAAATTCCATGCATTCGCAATCTCACTGATCTGATCAATCCATTCTTTCCTAGGTCCTCCCTTTCCATAATGTTTTAAAAATTAATTAACTTAAGATATGCAACTACCTATTCTAAATTAAAGATAAAAAACCAATTTCTTGAATAAAAACGGTCAGTACAGAAATAGGTACCGGAAAATTATGCGCAAAAGAGTGTGAACCTTTTAGAATAACAATGTAATCGTGAGGGGTGCGCTGTCTGTTTGCAACTTTTACCCTTGTACGGGGTGACAGCTGACACCACTGTCCGTCCCTTGTTGGGACTCGAACCCAGTGCGTTATAGCATTGATGGAGACGAAACTAACTTACTTCATTGTAACATACAATGATACTGACCTGTCAACCGAAACTGTCAACCAGAGAGCTATGAAATAAGATATAATACTTAATAATCATGTGAAATTCTAGTCTAACTTGCTGTCACAAATCTTGTGTTTCCGATATGTTTATAATAATAACGCCATTTTAAGAAATCCAAAAAAAAAACACTTTTTAAGTCACTTTGAAGTAAATGGTTCACTTTGCAAATGTCACCCCTGTTTCAGGGAAGGTCGGCTTGAGTTGCAGGACTTATGTTCATTCATCATTGTTCGCTGAGCTATGTTCTGTCGATAAGACTTCAAAACGACACTACGCTCTGCCCTCACTGCTGTCAACAAGGTCATAGTGCCCAAAAGAGCGAACACAGCAAATTTTGCAGACAGGAGCTTTGCGGTGGCCGGGCCGGTTGCCTGGAACAATTTGCCCGTCGGTGTACGCGCGAATCAGCCTACCACCACCTTTAGAAAGGGACTGAAGACACTGCTTTTCTCCAGAAGCCATGGCGCCCTTGAGATGATCCTTGACCATTAAATGGCGCCACAGGAAAGAAATCATCCATCATCATCATTTGACATTAGGATTTTATGTAGTAAGTTCGCATGCAGCATGTGAAAGCACGAACTTATAAGTGTCTGCTTGTGAGAATACATGTAGTATGAATTTTAAATGTTAATACATTTTTGTCACTTAGAACGTGTCTGCAAAATTTTCAAGAACAGATGACATTTTAGTTATGCCAACAGTGCAGATAAAAATTTATATCATGTTACTTTTGCCTGTCAATTGTGTGGTGACACTCGGAGCATCATTGTTCTCTTTCTAATTCACTGAGATTTGTGTTGAAGTACGTTGAAACGGATATGGCGTTTAGTTGCGTCAATATAATTTTGACTCCACTTTATTATATCTCAGTGATTCGAGCCAGTGCGTTCTGCCTGCAACACTTAGAAGAGTTTTAATTAACATCTGTAGGATTGTGTTGCACTAAGTAGGTAGGGTTTATAAGCATAGGGGTGCCAAATTGACACTCATGGAATGTAATCTAAATACATTTGTTTTACTGTTTTTCCTAGTATATTTTTATTAACTTTATTTCCTAGTGTATTTATATTTACCTTTTAAAAGCGGTCTGCAGTCCAGTGGTAACACTTCGGACTCGTACATGGGAGGTTGTTGGTTTGAATCCCGGCGGAGCACAAAAAAAAACCATTTTATTTTCAAATATGCTCTCCGCTGGGTTGAAAAACTCATAAAACCTTTACCAAATACCGGTCACCAAAAGTCTATCCACTATCCAGGCTTACTGCACTGGGTCTTGCTTGTAGCGCCAATTCTCAAGCATGACTTAGTTGTTCTAAGGCTGGCTTGAAACCACGAAAAAAAGAAACAACAAATACAACAGCTACTTTATGTTTAGTAATCAGATGACATAACCATTAGACTACGAGCAACCTTTGTTTAAATGAAAATTTTCCACATTTAAAGTTTAGGTATATATTGTTATGAATGTATGAGTTTATCTCTGTGCATGTTTACCTATAAATGTGTTTTTTTACTCACTTATGATTGTGTGCCTGTGTATAATTACTTACTTGTATATATGTATGTGTATAGCCATAAATATTTGATAGTTGTACCTACTCATATTTGCTCAAAACGTCCGTTCGAGAAGCTTCTGGTATGATCTGGTGTATGCGAGAATAAACTTTAGTCATCCTGTAAATACGGACTGTGGTGCTTTGGAGCAATGAGTACACCATTAGAACCCGAACCTTTAAGCCACAAGTACAAAGATTTAAGGTGTGAACCTAATGCAAGTAAATTCTAAAATAAATTTAAGCGATTTTTTATTAAAGTGAACCCAGTTTTTTTTTTTTTATTATATATTATATCTTCTTCTCTTTTCAATGTGTCAGAATTCCTTTATCCGACACGCGACGCATCGCAATAATGTGTTTTTAATTCATCATTCGCCTTATCTCGTTATAAGTCCGCAACACGTGTCATAGGGTGGAGCCTACCCTTGCTATACACCCTTATAATAAATTATTTTAATATACAGCCCTCGGGCGTATTGCGAACGCATTTAAAATAAAGATTTGTATTGTAAACCTGTTCACAATAATCTACAGTCTATCTGTTATTAATAATTTAAATTACAGAAATATATAAACATGTTTTTTTTTATTTTTCAGGGTTTGGTGGTTTACACAGTGAAAGTCGATTGTCCTGAGGATGCCTTTTTAGGCGAAAACTGTTAGACATATTTAAAATAAAATAATAAAAAAGTGAATTAAAACAGTATATTTATTTGATTAATTATGTTTTTTTTAAATTAGTTAATGCTTACACATGCTGAATTTGTAATCACAAAATTAAAAATAAACCTATAGAAAGCAATGCAATTTCATTTTCTTTCAATATATAAGTCGTATAAATGCAGACGCCGTCAACTCCTTAAGCGATGATTTTGAGAAAAATAAACTTGTAAACTTGTAAAACGACAACACCAGTTGGAGATGACGGCGTTTGCACGAAATCATACATTTTCAATTAAAATTACGAAGGATTAAGTCAGGCTTACATTATATCGCACACAGCAAATGATTTGTTATCCTGCGTATCATCAAATTGAATCATCAAATTGAATCATTATCTCAAAAATCTTAAATTTTGGAGATGACGGCGTTTGCAGTTATACGACTCATATATTTCGTCCCCCCAGTGCTTGTTTAGCTTGTCTACCTTTTGATTCATGGTGGCCGATACCTCCGCAGATGAGTCTCCACTCTTTTTTGTCCTTGCATACTTATTTCATCTATTCAACGTTCATCGCTTTCTTCATACATTGATTACTCTTCTCTTATTCTCACTCTGCAGGTTCTATTATTTCGCAATCTCACCTATTCGTTCTATCCAGTCCTTCCTCGGTCTTCTCCTGCCATTTCATTTATTTTAAGTATATTTTTGCTCTACTTCTTTTTATTTGATCTTGAGAATAGGCATTGAAATAAACAATAGGGAAGTACCAATTTTTAGGTAGGCAATTTCTACGTTTCCCCGAGCATTTTAATTCCTGCATTCCACTCGAATGCCAGCATTAACGGGGATATAATATATGTGAATTGCCCAAGTATTTTCATTACCTTGATCCACAACAGCCGAGGAAATTTCATCTCGCTTCCCGATTCCCGGCCGAGAGACGTAACACAATTGCAGACTCAAATTTAATCAGCCTAATGATCAACCAAACTTGCGGTGGGATCTAGCTACACGAAAAATGAAGGTTCTACGCTATGTAGAGGCTGTAGTGACAGTTCAAGTTCGATATTAAAGTTCGATATTTACTCTACACGCAAGTAAACTACACGTATAGTGTAACTTCTTCCCTGCGTTATCACCGAAGGGCTCGAAATTTATAGTTGCTCGTGATAGAAGATTGTAAGTTAAATGTGCAGACCTCATTATATAAGATATTGGTGTATATTTTTACGTATGCAACTAAGTAAAACACATCATGTCAACGACGTTACCATGTTGAAAGCACCGGTTCCCATAGATCACCGAAGTTAAGCAACATTGGGCGCGGACAGCACTTGGATGGATAACCGCTCAGGTACACCGCGTGTCGTTGGCATTTTGGACCGGTCCGTAGTCCGTAGTGGCAACACTTCGGACTCGTAAATGGAAGGTTGTGGATTCAGATCCCGGCGGAACACAAAAATATACCATTTATATTTCGAATGTGCTCTTCGCTGGGTTGAAAAATTCATAAACCTTTACCAAAGACCGGTCACTGAAAGGTCCATCCAACCTTACAACAACTGGGTCTTGCTTGAGAATTGGCGCTTTCTACAGCGACGACCAAGCTCGCAGAGGGCTCTTGAGGTGTGATACACACAAAAACAGCGCTCACCAAATAAATCAGCCTAATATTATTATTATTATAATGTAGCTTCTTGCCTGAGTTTTTTTTGAAGGGATTGAATGTGGTGATTCGGGACCTATTCATTTTCACGGAATTGGGTCAGCCTCAAATCAGCCACTTTAAGTTGAAAAGGAACTCCCAGAGGGGGGGGGGGGGTCTGGTACTCATTTTGAAATTCGAACCCCACCGAGGGTGTCAGAAATGATTTTCCGTTTTAGGGTTTATTTCAAACCCAAAGTAAATACTCAGCTTACAGAAATAAGAACCAGCCCCTTCGAGACCTGGGCCACCCCACTTCTACAAGTGGTTGGCGTAAGCCTGGTCCCCTTACCCGTTAAAAATAAATAAGCCTCAAATCACCACATGTGACCCCTTCGAGGATACGGCAGGCAACAAGTTACAATATATGTGTAACTTAGTTGCTTTGTATAAGACACATTGGTACATCCTAACATTGCTCATGTGAAATTATATCTGATGGGCATACAGCAAACAAGCACTAAGGGGACGATCTCTTACACAAAACCGACCGGTCTGTTGTCTAGTGGTATCACTTTGGACTCGTAAATGGAAGATCGAGGGTTCAAATCCCGGTGAAGCATAAAAAATATACCTTTTTTTTTTCAAATTTGCTCTTTGCTGGGGAAATTCATATGCCTTCACCAAAGACCGGCCACCAAAGGTCCATCCAGCCTTATAGTAACTTAGGGGCCGTCCATAAATTACGTCATCGATTTTGGCCGATTTTCGACCCCCCCCCTTACAATCATCCTATAGTCATTATCTAATGACCCCCTTCCTCCTATTGCTGTAATAATGGATGAGCTTAATTATTAATAATGTTATATTACTTACATCATATTTTGTATATTTTGTAGAAATTGGTATTTACAAGAACGCCGTCACTTTTGGTACTCGTACATCATTTGCCATCATCCGCAGACCAGACTCCCCCCCCTTAATGCAAATGACGTAATATATGGACAGCCCCTTAGTCTTCTTTGAGAATTGGCGCTTTCTATAGCGACGACCAAGCTCATAGATGTCTCTTGAAGTGTGATTTATACTAAAACAGCGCTCACCAAATAAATAATCTTAAAATTATTATTGTTAAAAACGTTTTAAGAACCAATACAAATAAAATTGCATTGAACTTATCCACGACAAACTTTATCTTTGTTTCTGTGTATTTTTTTTATACGAGGGTGAAATTTAATATTCACCGGCTAGGGGTGGGAATTTCAAGGTGCATTTTACGGCTATCAAATAACGGCATCAGATGCAACACCGACGTCTCTCGTTTCAAAGGAAGTGACGTCATGTCACGTCAGCCGCGAGTAACCCGGTTAAACAGGCTTTATGGAGAAACGTGAAATGAAATAATACATTTGATATTGGACATGGGGAGGCTTTGAAAGGTTCTTTTACCTCATGGCTTTTCCATATTTTTGTTTTATGTATTTTCCATTTGTATCACTTGACTCTGGAGGAAATGAAAGAAGTGTGTAAGAACAGAAAGAAATGGCGGTTGATTTGTGATGGTTTTTTTTAAAATTAGAATTTGTTTTCTGTTAGTTTTTGATGTTATAATTTGTTGATATTAAAAATGTAATTTGTTGTGTATGTTCCTTGACTTATAGGTTGATATGCGGCTGACCACCCATGCTGTAGAAAATGGTTCACTTTGCCAATGTCACCCCTGTTTCAGGAAAGGTCGGCAGGAGTTGCAGGGTATATGTTCATTTGAGATTCAGGTTTAAGCGCAAAATTATTCGTGCCTGTTTGTGAAAATGCATATAATGTGAATCTCGAATTGTACATATATTTTGCAACTCAGATTAGATTAGATTAGATCACTTAAGTTTTTCTCTCAGATTATAGGTATAAAACCAACCGGTAAATTAGTTAAAAAATTAATCTTTTTATAATTTTATTGTAGGTACTTGAAGATGATCGAGAGTTTTGAAATGCTCTTTCAGCTCATAGGTTTTTCATATATTTTTTTATGAATTTCCATTTGTATCACTTAAGCTTTTCTCTCAGATTAAAGATCAGAGAGACCTGTCACAGTTCTCATCAAGATCATCTTCATTATCATACTTCACACTGAAGAAGCCCATCGTAAAAATGGGCGAAACGTTCGGAAGCTCCAGCTCCCACAGACCACGGCAACAGATCCCGGAAAACATTCCTACAGCATCATCAGCCGGCCGTGTAAGCCTAAAACTCTTATTTTAAAATTGTTTTATTTTTTTTATTTTATTGTATTGAAAGAGATCAAAAGCGTTTGAGTTTAATAATAATAATACAAATAAAATTAATTGATCGAGTGAAAAGAAAACAGTGTTTAATTAGAATTGTTTTTGTTGTATTAAATTTAGTAGAAATCAAATATGAATTTTCACTGTGTGAAGACACAAACTATACAAAATATATTTTGATAATTTATAGTCCGATCGATTGCTCAGTTAGTAGAGTGCTTGCATTCCATGCCAAGAGCTCGGGTTCGATTTCTACAGAGGGTAACTAAAGTGATTGCCCATCTCAGTTTTGAGTTTGAACCGCTAACTCAACCTTCACAAAAAATAAGTAACAGCCCCCTCGGGAGCTGGTTAATCTCTACTTTCACTGATCTTGTTGACGTAAGGCCGGTTTCCTTACTTGTTTCTTTTTTGTACAGTATCAGTGGTTAGCCACATAAATTAAGGTTAAAGATTTTTTTGTTTTTTTTTTTATTGATTGTAGAGGCATTAACTATGTAATCGTTCATCTTAAGAGATAAAAAGAAAAACCACTTTGTTTTCGATTACTATGAGTATTTTATTTTATTTAATACCACAACCGGTTTCGCAAACATCCGTTCGCGGTCGTTAGACATTTTTTGGAATGAAAAAAAACGGATGTTACTGACCGTCAAAAGAGAAGAACGTTTTTTTCTACATTTCTTCAGTCATCTATATATTATAGTCACATTATGAATGTATCACCGAAGGTCAATAAATTTACCTACAACCTTGGACCTCGAGCAAAAAACAACAATTCATCAGTTCGTGATTCTTCTTCGTAGAAGACACATGCCTCCTGAAGACGTCGGAAATGACTCTGTCAAAACGTAGAGAAAATCGTTCTTCTCTTTCAACGGTCAGTAGCATCCGTTTTTTTCATTCCAAAAAACATAAATTAAGGACCTATTTTTATTCTGAAATAAAAAAAACGCTTTCCAAATAAATTAACATTAGATATATTACAAACTCATGAAGTATATAGCGTGTTCTACAATGTGTGGAGTTAAAACTTAACAATTTTAAAACTTTTCTCTCCCCGTTAAGTACAGCATGAATAATTTATATTATACACGTTCGGCACACGTGGTGTTTCTCACTCGACAAAAGTAAAGTCTTGCATTAATTTGCAATGCTGATACATTCCCCGAAAGCAGAACAAAAAACATTTCGCCCGTGTAGGATTTAAATAAGATAAAGTGACGCCCTCTCAGAAAAATCGCAGATTGCGAAGCCTTTAACCCTTTCTCTTTCGCCCACAAAATTTATTCTTACTTTATTTTTCGTATAGCCGGAAAGTTCAACTAATTTATTGGCCATTTGGCCACGTCAGAGGTGAAGATCTAAGCCCTCCATCCACTTCACTGCTCCTGGCGTGGCTTCAAAGAGATCTTTCAGGCCAGGAGGGTGTCTTCTTTGACCGGTCCGCAGTCCAGTGGCAACACTTCGGACTCGTAAATGGAAGGTTGTGGATTCGAATTTCAGCGGAGCACAACATATACCATATATATTTTCAAATGTGCTCTTTGCTGGGTTGAACAATTCATAAACTTTTACCAAAGACCGGTCACTGATCACCAAACACGCTAGAAAAATCAGCCCACTTGGCCCTCTCGGCCATAACCCCTATATTTATAAAATCAATCGATAGCTCAATTGGTAGAATGCTTGCATTCCATGCCGAGAGCAAGAGTTTGATCTCAAAGGTTTACTCAGCCTTCACAAGACATGAGAACTAACCCCCCAAGAGCTGGGAAACTCCCACTTCAACTGAAAGTGGTTGGTGTGAGGCCGGCCCCCTACCCGTAAAAATAAATAGGTCCCGTATCGCCACATGCAATCCCTTCGAGAATAACGCAGGCAAGAAGTTACACTATATGTGTTGCTTAGTTGCGTTTTTTTTTTATTTGCATGGTATCTCGTCTCCAGTATTTACCCCTTTAACACCCGTGGGATTCACGAAGCGTTTGCCACCCCTTTTACACGTGACATTGTCTGGGCAATCGATACCGGTGTGCACACGTGCGCTCTCAGTGATACACTGATATTGATGGGTTTCAGGGATTGCGAATACCGGGGAATGTAATGTCACGTTATTAATACCGGTTATTTGTTAGTGACACTTTGTCAATATCGGTATTTTAATGACACATTTTGAGAGATAAAAAAAACAAATTTGTTTTCCATTATGAGTAATTGCCTTTGTTAATTTTATTTTGTAAGATAAACGATTACAAAGTTAATGCCTCTGCAATCACAATACAAATTTTGAGTTTTTTTTTTACATTTAAAAATAATATGATAAATTTCCATTTTTTTCCGTTCGATAGTTCTTCTTAGACTTAGAGCTCGTTCCCACTTGTCGGGTGTCGAATCCGTATATTAATCGGAGGTTCCAGAGGTATTATATATGAAACTATTCACACTTATCGGAAGCCGATTTTACCAGAAATGTTCTGCAAATGGAACCTCCGAATAATATATGGATCCGACACAAGTAGGAACGAGCTCTTATAGGTTGGTATGAGTCTGACCAAACACATAGTAAGAATTGTTATCACTTTGCTACCTATGTATGTCTCCTCTATTTTAGAGAAGAAGAGCCGAAGTTTTAGTAGAGTTTATGTTCATTTTAGATTTGGGTATTTATATTGTGAGTTCACATGCAGCGATTATAAGCATGAACTTACACGTATGTGCTTGTGGACATACCAATAATATTTATATTTCATTGTACTGATAATAGAGGCATCATTGATCTTAAAAATAAAGAAATAAAAATAACTTTGGTTTTGATAATGGCGAGTATATTAAATTCCACGACCGGTTTTGCAAACAATCCGTTTGCAAACGGCTTGCCTTACACCAACCCCTTCAATTGAAGTAGGGGTTTCCCAGCTCCCGAGGGGGCTGGTTCTCATTTCTTGTAAAGGCTGATTAAATCTTGCGGGTATTTTATTTTGTGTTTTGAAATAAACACCGACACGGGAAATCATTTCTGACACCCTCAGTGGGGCTCGAACCCGAGCCCTCAACATGTTTTCTTTAACACATTTAACCAATCAAAAACTGGGATAAGAAGCCCTATTGTCATACATGTACACAACCATGTTTCCAGCCCATACACAGATAAATGCTTTCCTTAGACAGACAATGATGTATCGGCTCGTGGAATCTCGCATTGAAGCTTACAGCGAATATATAAAATATTGATGCTACACACTTATGTGCCTCTGAAGAAGAACAATTATTGTCGCGAATGTGTGATTGTGTGTATGTGTCTCTGTCTTTTAATGTAGGTACCTACTTGTAGATTGTACTTGTATTTGTTCGAATACTCTGGCGGGGTCTCACATGACCGCAATAATTCTTATACACCTATAAAAAGAGACCAAGATGCTTTGAAGGGAGACTTGTATCTGAGCCGTCGAGCTAATGAATAGTCAAGCGACCGTGGTGTAAAACTATCTTTGTGAACGAAGCAAATGTGAACGGAATCTTAAAATAAATTGTGTGAAATAAATTAACCGAAGTTTTATTGAATTGAACAGTATTTTGTCTTAGAAATAATGTATATTATTTCTAAGTATGTATATAAGAATGCTAAATTAGATTTTCTTTCGTTTTTGGTTCGTATAACCGGAAGCTTAGTAGGTGGAATGCTAACATTTCATCCTAAAGGGGTAGGGTTCGACTCCTACCAACGGTTTTGAAATACTGACGACAAGGTTTACTTTGCTTTCCCAAGAAATAAGAAACAGCTTGCTCGGGAGCTGTAAAACCCCCAGTTCAAGTGGAGTGGTTGAAATATTTGCCGTCTCCACACCTGTGAAAATTAATGGGTTTCACTAGCTACATGTGCCCTCTTTGAGGGCAACGCGATAAGAAGTAGCACTTTACGTACAGTTAATAATAATATTAGAATGATTTATTTGGTGAGCGCTGTTTTTGTGTGTATCACACCTCAAGAGCACTCTGCGAGCTTGGTTGTCGCAGTAGAAAGTGCCAATTCTCAAGCGAGACCCAGTTGCTGTAAGGCTGGATGTACCTTTAGTTACCGGTCTTTGGTAAAGGCATTTGAATTTTTCACCCAGCAAAGACCATATTTGAAAATATACAACTACCGTACTTGGATGTTATATGAAACAGTCACAGCACATCACAATCACAAATTATAGAAATATTAAAAAAGTCAATGTGATTTTTTTACGGATTTTTTCGGGTTAAATTTCAAATCGTTCGAGACACAGAAAAAACGTGTCTGCATTACTCGACGACGGAAACGGAAGTCGAATTCATTGCTAATTTCACATCGCTCCGTGCCAAAGAGGTTACTACTGACATCTCGCGATTTTATTTGCACTTTTTTTTCCAGCTCGTGACAGAACCAACATGAACATTCGCTTCTTTATACTAATTAAATAAAAATAAAACAGATGACGCTACTCATGCGTCACCAAATATAAATGGTATATTTTTTGTACAGTTGATATGTGTTTTTAAATATTACACGTAGATTGTAGCACACTACACCTTAATTTAATAAACTCAAGTTCTAAGCGTAGAATTCTCAGATATGCTAAACACATTAAACACATACTCTGTGGATTTAGCACATATTCCAAACACACATATAGCACATATTTTAAACGTAGTCTTAGCACATATTCTCAATACACATCAAGCACATATTCTACACGTAGATTGCGCACATTTTCTACAATCTGTGTGATTTACTCGAGCTTACATTAATCTTATCCCTGTTAGATAATACGGTATCACACACTGTATGTTATGTCATATCATGTCATGTCATGCTGAGCTGTATCTCAGTTGACACAGCCCGTGTGGTTTTCCCGCGTCTGTTATTAGATTAAACATCACTTAATTCGCATGTCGCAATAATTGATCCGCACCGAGATAGCGGGGAGATCGGATCCAACCCTAAGGGTAGCAGGTAGTCTATGCCAACCTTTGACAGATCGAAGTCTAGTGGTTAACACTTCTGACTCGTAAATGAAAGTTTGTGAGTTCGAATCCCGGCAGAGGACAAAAAAAATACACCATTTATATTTTCAAGTACATGCTCTACGCTGGGTGAAAAATTCTTAAGCCTTTACCAAAGACCGGTCACAGGTCAAAAAGGTCCATTCAGCCTTACCCGCAACTGGGTCTTGTTTGAGAATTGGCGCTTTCTACAGCAACGACCAAGCTTGCAGAGGGCTCTTGAGGTGTGATACACATAAAAACAGTGTACACCAAATAAATCATAAATCAGTATTTAATACTCTATAACAGGGCTTTCCAGCAGTTTGAGAATAAAAAAAAAAACTAAGCTGCAAATATATTGCATTTTTTCCACGTTGTCACTTGATTTATTGGTTAGTATGAGCCTGAAAACCTATACTGTAAAAATGATTTACTTTGCCGATGTCACCCCTGTTTCAGGGAAGGTCAGCAAGGCCTGTGTTCATTTGAGGCTTGGATTTAAATTTGTAAGTACACATGCAGCATTTGTGAGAGCGCTTACAAGTGTGTGTTTGTGGGCATGCATTTTATAGTAATCTTAAATGATAACATACCATGGCAACTAAGATTATAGATTATGTCAGCGTTATAGCAGAGGGATCAAGTCGCTTTTCTTGACTAGCGTATTTGGAACAGCATAACGTTAGTTCAAATCACGTCTGGCCCATTTGACCATAGCTTAGACCCTGGTTCAACAGATGCCATTGCATGCACACAAGCTTCTGCTTTCGCATGAAAACAACTGGCCGGGTAACATAGGTTGGCAAATTGGACCGGTCCGTAGTCCAGTGGCAACACTTCGGACTGGTAAATCGAAGGTTGTGGATTCGGATCCCGGCGGAGCACAAAAATATACCATTCATATTTCGAATGTGCTCTTCGCTGAGTTGAAAAATTCATATACCTTTACCAAAGACCGGTCACTGAAACAACAACAACTGGGTCTTGCTTAAGAATTGGCGCTTTCTACAGCGACGACCAAGCTCGCAAAGGACTTTTGAGGTGTGATACACACAAAAACAGCGCTCATCAAATAAATCATCCTAATATTATTATTATTATTGGTGAATTACGTTCCTCTTTACAAATGTGTTTTTTTAACAGAAAAGTAAAAATATTTTAAATCGTTGTTCCTGAAAAAAAACCCTTTTCCATGTGTACTCTAAAGGTATCACTACCTATATGAAAGCTAGGACCCTGTATCAACCTTTGAGAAGGTACGAACGTACTCGATTTCAAGCCCTGGGATATGGAGGCTTTCTCATGGGGATCGAGACAAATAGATAGGGATGGACAAATGGATAGCAAATGCCACCTCATGGCTTGTTCGACTTATCTACCATTTGATTCAAAGATGACTTTAAAATTTAATTGTTTTAATAATCATATTCTACACAATCTGAGATAGGAAGAAAACGTTAATGGGAGAATTAAGTATTTTTAAAATCAGTATCCAGTTTTCATAAGACACATTGGCAAAGTACATGTACAAACATTGCTTATTTGAAATTGCCTCTGATGGAGATAAGACAAACAAGCACTGAACTGAAGATTAATGTCCAAATGGACAAGGTAGACTCAAAGGGTGGAGTGATAATATTATTACATCTGCACATGCCAAATTACAACCGCTCGGCTTCTAATGGGTAACGCTTCGTATTCGTAATCGGAAGGTTGCAGGTTTGATTCCCGGCAAAACAATAAAAAAACATGTTTTTGTTGTTTATATTTATTTCTATCTATAATCTTAGTTGCAAAGATATATTTCATTTCATATTCATATAAAATGCATTCCCGTATACAGACACATATAAGTTCGAGCTTATACATGCCGCATGTGGACATAAAAACCCAATCTCAAACATGTCGCTGGGATGGTCGAGGCATTGGCACTCGAATTTGCGTTATTGACACTAACGCCGGTTCGAGCCCGGCCTTGTCCCATCAACAATCCTTCGACCCTGGTTCAACATATGACATTTTATGCACACAAGTTTCTGCGGTCGGATGAAGACAACTAGCCTGGCAAAATAGTTGGGTTAATTGCATTCCTATTCACAAATTTATTTAAAAAAAATGAACATACACCCTGCAAATCTTGGCAATCTTTTCTGAAACAGGGTGACATTGGCAAAGTTTTACAGCATGTGTGGTCAGCCTCACATCAACCAAGGAATCAGCTTAGTCGTTGCTATAGATCCAACTTGTTCATGAAAAAAGCCGATGTATTCTAAATTTGATGATAGAATTGAAAACAGAGAGTATAAAATCTCGAGCGTTGTCTCTGCCGTGACATGTCTCGACTGCGATATCGATGTCAGCAGGCATCACTCTCGCCGTGGCAGTAGGCTTGACATACGAGGCGTAACCGTAGACCAGACGTCCCAACAGATGAGGGTGCGAGATATCTCTACGGCGCATCGGGACGGCATTCTCAAAACAATGAGAAATGTCACTACAGAGTAGTATCTAGAGTTTTTCGGAAATCACTTTTAAAGTCAGTCTTTAAAATGTTAAAAATGTACTACGTTTTTATAATCAGTTTCTTGACTTATAAGTTGGTATGAATTCCTCGACTTATTTATTGGTATTACGCTGACCGACCATAATGTACAAAATGGTTCACTCTGCAAATGCCCCCCCTGTTTCAGGGAAGGCCGGCAAGAGTTGTAAGGCTTATGTTAATTTGAGATTGTTTTTTTTTTATCTTGTAGAGCTCTCTTGCAGTACTGTACTGTACTGTACTGTCTTGTAGTATACATGCGGCATGAATAATCGCGTACTTATACGTGTCTGCTAATGGGAATGCTTTTAATACGAAGCTTAAATGAACATAATGTATCCTTGCAACTAGGATTATAGATTATAGATGTCTTGGTAATTTAAAAAAAATGTACTTACCTTTAAAAATGTACCGCAATTTATTTGTTCTATTTTTAATCCAATAAAGTATCGTTGATTTCTTTTCATTTTTAATGTACTGCACATACCTGCAACAAAGAAAAAAAAACGCATTACTGTTTGTTATTTCGTTGTGAAAAAAACACTTAATACATCAGGCATGTCAAACTCATACCAGGCATGCAAAATTCATATCAAGTATGTCAAATTCATCTCAGGCAGAATAACTGCCTTTAAAATTTGGGTATATCGTCAGATTTTGAAGGTTTCCTGGATGGATCGAGTAACAATTGTCGAAAAACTTTTCCCTATGAGTCTAGGCGCACATTGAGTGGCAATTTTTTGACAGGGAAAGAGCTGTCATATTTCGCCATTGCTGAGAGAACTGCACTGGCTGAGGGTAGAATTTAAGTTGTGTCTCACTGTACATAGGGCCCTGAACGGCACTGCACCCCCATGTCTCGCTGAGCTATGTTCTGTCGATAAGCCTTCAAAACGACCACTACGCTCTGCTCTCACTGCTGTCAACAAGGTCATAGTGCCCAAAAGAGCAAACACATCAAATTTTGCAGGCAAGAGCTTTGCGGTGGCTGGTGACATATAAAATCCAAACCTCAAATGAACATAAGCCCCACAACTTTTGCCGACCTTCCCTGACACAGGGGTGACATTGGCAAAGTGAACCATTTTTTAAATTATGGGTGGTCAGCCTCATACCAACCTATTAGTCAAGGAAATATCAACAATAAGAAGGTATGAACAACAATAAAAAATGCAATTTGAGATAGTTAAATAAAGGACGTCTGGAACAATTTGCCCGTCGGTGTTCGCGCGAACCAGCCTACAACAACCTTCAGAAAGGGACTGAAGACACTACTTTTCTCCAGAAGCCATGGCGCCCTTGAGATGGTCCTGGACCATTAAATGGCGCCACAGGAAAGAAATCATTCATCACCATCAGGTGACAGCAACAACTCGACGACTAGTCGCGGCGACAGGCTGTGGCCGACAGTGTTCATATATTTTTTTCAAAGCTCCGCGTCAAGAGTCGACAAGTCGTCCAGTTTGCGATGGCCCTTAATGTCTATCAAAGAGCAAAAACTGGTTGATTGCGGCTGCATAATGAAAAATGAGAATTATTCACTCTTACATCTCATCGTACAGGGAAATTGAAGGGAAAATGAGCAACAGGTTGTAGTGAACATCTTGATCCTGAGAGAGTGGTTTAGCAGAAGCACAAGATCCTGTTTTCGTGTCGAAGGTGCATATTGCTTTGATAATGTCTTACCTTTGTAGTGATCAAAAGCTTTCAAGAAGCACAAATAGATGGCACTTCTTTTACTAACAAAACTGTTCATTTTGAATTTTAGAATGCTGGTTCTGTTGTTCTCAGTGACAGAGCCTAAGAAAAAAATAAAATTCGCGTGTAAGAAAAGGGCATGCAAGAGTTGTATTTAATAACACCCAACACATAAATAAAATAAAATTTTAAAATTTTAAAAAAAATACCCAAAGACCTTAACATTGGTGACCCCGACGTGATATGAACACGCAACCTTCTGAGAAGTACAGGAAAAAAAAACAGGAATAAAACCATCCTTCATCATTTGCAAAATCTACCATTCGTAACTTGTCACTTGCTTCTTGAATAGCGTTCCCATGTCATAGAGTCGCCCGGAGCAAATCGGTCGATCCGCAGTGGCATGAACTTTGGCCCGGCATCGAAGCAAATCAATTGAAATCAAATCAAGTGCGGTCAGTGGGAGCCCCAGAAGAGATTGCCCCTCCAATAATATTGCAAATAATGTGTCCCCATTGGCCGGGACGATACAGGATTTGCATATTATGATGATGAAATTTGATGTAATCAAAAGGGTTTTGTTCGTGAATTGTAATCGTGGCTTATTTTGTACAATCTACCAAACGTATCAGCTTTAATCTATGATATAAGTTGCAAATATATATGTATATTTTTTAATTTTCATATCTAACGCATGCCCATAAGCAGATCTTGTAAGTTCGCTTTTACACAATCATCCTGAGGATGTACTTAAAAAAATATTATGAACATAAACCCTACAATCCTCATATATATATTCTCATCCTCATATATATATACAACTTTTGCCACCCTTATATGAAACGGAGGTGACATTGAAGTAAAACAACTCCACCTACTTTTGTATGATCTGTAATCTAAGTTGCAAGGATATATTATTCATTTAAAGCTCTCAGATGTATGCCCACAAACCAACACGTGTACATATTTTGCGCTTACAAATGCTGAATGTGGACTTACATATAAAATCCAAACCTCAAATGAACATAAGCCCCACAACTTTTGCCGACCTTCCCTGACACAGGGGTGACATTGGCAAAGTGAACCATTTTTTAAATTATGGGTGGTCAGCCTCATACCAACCTATTAGTCAAGGAAATATCAACAATAAGAAGGTATGAACAACAATAAAAAATGCAATTTGAGATAGTTAAATAAAGGACGTCTGGAACAATTTGCCCGTCGGTGTTCGCGCGAACCAGCCTACAACAACCTTCAGAAAGGGACTGAGGACACTGATTTTTTCCAGAATCCATGGCACCCTTGAGACGGTCCTGGACCATTAAATGGCGACACAGGAAACAAATCATCCTTCATCAAAGACCAAAAATATACATTTCTTTACTTTAGTGCTTGTTTGTCTTATATCCAAAAGAGGTAATTTCACATAAGCAATGTTTGTATGAGTATTATAACAATGTATTTAATAAAAACTAGAAATAACTTTTATTAAAATGTAAAACAACTATCACACAAAGTGCTTTACACGTGATTTTATTATCTCAAATTGTGTAGAATGTGATTTATAGCACCATTCCATTTAAAGTTATTTTTTTAAATCAAATGGTAGATAAGCCAAACAAGCCCTCCAGGAACGATTTACTCAACATTTTTTATTATGATTGATTCACAATATATATATTTTTTTCATGTCTATAAAAAAAACTTCTGGCTTTCATTTCATTTTTAATGAAGACAATACACTAGGCTTTTCTTTCCTTTCACTCGAATACCTCAAAAACAATGACAGCCCGTTAGAGAACTCCATTTTCTAAGTGAAAGCTGATTTGCATTTTCATTTTTCGGACGAGAAATGCCGTTGCGTAAGGTACCTTTAGGAAAACACCCCAATTTCAAAATCAAAAAAATCGTTTTAACAAAAATATACGGAAATTTAAACGCACGGTAAAGGTGCTGCTTTTCACAAAGTGGTGAAACGATAAACTCAATGGTTGAGTTTTAATGGAAGGTGATATACTTGGGGTTCGAGCCACCTCCAACTCTCCGGCCAGTCACTCAGACTTGATTAATGATTCGTGTAAAGTGTGAGACAGTGCGTATCAAATTGTGTGTCCTTAAAAGTTTCGAATGTGCCGTGATAGTTTCAAGGACTTACTTGATTATATGTAAGTATGGCTGGCAAAAGTATCGAAGTTTTTGGTCATTTGGCCGCGTCGCAAGTCTATAATAATATCTATAGTTGCCAGGATATACCTAAGTTGCAAGGATATATTCATTTAAAGCTTTCAGATGTATGCCCACAAACCAACACGTGTAAAATCTAAACCTCAAATGAACATAAGCCCCACAACTTTTACCGACCTTCCCTGAAACAGGGGTGACATTAGCAAAGTGATGATCCAAATTCTACATTCACTTATTTTGAAAAAAAAATGTTCATTTAGCCAGTGTCAGCCCTGTTTCAGGAAAAGTCAGCAAGAGTTGCAGGGCTTATATTCATTTAAGATTGTGTTTTATATTGTAACTCTACATGTTGTATGTGAATTTTAGTAATATGAATCTTAAATATTGTAATATTTAACAAAGTCCCCCCAAGTTCTTATCTCACCAAGCATCTCTATCTTGGGGATTCAGGCACTAGCAATCATTTTTAAATAGTCTGACTATCTTGTTAAAGTCCTCCTCTACTTTTGCCCTCACCAGGTCTTCAATCCCCCATCCTCTTCAAGCAACATGCCCTTCCCATCACCACTTTTTTTTATAAAATACCCATTATATTTTCAATTGCATTCATTGTTGCATGAAAAATTAATACACTTTTACCAAAGACCGGTCTCTGAAAGCCCATCCAACCTAACAGCAAAATAGTCTGGCTTGAGAATTGGCGCTTTTTACAGCGACGACCAAGCGCAAAGGGCGCTTACCAAATACATAATTTTAATAATAATTTTATAAATATTCTTGACTCTGACCAGTGTATGTGGACGCCGTATTCTTCAGTTCTTTGAACACGTTGTCCGTGGCAATTAGGATAGCCTGGAGCGACTGTTTGTGATCGGTAGCTTGGATGAATCAAGAAAAAGAGGAAGATCTCCATTTGATCAAAATGAAGACAGCAGTAACACAATCAAGAGAGAACTGGAGAAGAGTGATTGCTTCCACAAGGCTCACAGCCCTCAGCAACTAGGATGAAGAAGACTTTTAGTGGCACACATTTTGACGGACACTGGTGCTCAAGAATGGAATGGCTTTCGTCTTGCTTGTACTTCTGTAGGTGGCGCACTGAAGCCTGCAGGGAGATGACGTATTCGTTAGGAGGGAAGGGAGTATTCTACGCAATGCAAATGCAAAAGGAATAATGTGCGTGCCTTTATACAAATCTACCTATTATGGAAGGAAATAATATTGTTATGCATTCTCTACAAATCGATTCTCATCAACTGCGAGAATACAGCATTTGTTACGATACTACGCTACTAAAATACACATATAGAATAACTTCTTGCCGCGTCCTCCCCCGAGGGATCTCATGTGACGAGTGGAACCTATTTGTTTTACAGGGAAGGGTTTGCCAGCTTCCCAGGGGGCTGGTACTCTTTGGTTGTATTTCTTGGTAATTTGCTGGTATTTCTTTTGGAGGCTGAGTATTCTGACACCCTCGGTGGGATTCGAACCTAAACTCTCTGCATAGATTGCAAGCACTCTAGCAACTGAGCTATCGACAGGAAAGGGTTTAATGAACATTCATAATTTTTTTTTTTTTTATAATAATTTATTTATTTATACAATACACCTCTTAACATTACATTTGTACACATAAGGACTTTAACTTAGTAAGAAAATAATATATGTGCCTGAACTAGGAAATCCTGTATCTCAGGCGTAGAGAGCTTGTACACAATATGTACCTAAATAAATAATAATTATTACATTAATTCATATTTTAATACAACCATCTTAAATCTTGGTTTTAATACTATAAACTTAGTAAACTCAAGATATTAGAATAAACAAATGTAAAATATAAATTTACTCAACTACAATTAAGAGCTTCTCTGTATCTTCGTAGGTCATGTCTTGTAGAGTTTCATGGAGAGTCAATTTACAATTTATGTAATGTAATTAAAACTGATTTCAATAGTTAGGTTTAAGTGGGCATCACGGTCGTTTGACATATTTACAATAAATTATAACAACTACACAGTTGAGAAAATATTACGATAGTACACGAACCGTTAAAAGAGAACTTAGAATGTTCTCGAAGTTTTGTTAGCGACGTAGCTAACGTTTTCAGGCGACACTCTCTCCGCCCGAAGACTGAGGATGATCAGTTCATCCTCAATCGTCGTGGTATTTTGTTATCTAAACAAACAACGAGTAACACAGAAATCACTGTACAACCTTTAATTTGCGTACTCTCTCTCTTCTTTGTATTCCTCCAGAGCTCGGCCCGGATTTTTAATGCGCCTCTCCGTGCATTTCCACACATTCGTGTTTTTAATTTGCCGACATTAGGGGTGCATCACGAGTCTTGGCACGTCCCGAACATGGTACGCTCAGTTGGTACACCCCCAGTATAGTGTGCACACACACCCTCTCGACCATTGGAGCAAATATTGCGTGTTTGCTGTAAACCAATATTTGTCAAACTACAGGACAAAACGTTGTTATTTAATCATTTGATCTAAATCCAAGTTGCAAAGATATAAATTCATCATTTGAGATTCATATACAAGCAGACACGTATAAGTTTGCATGTCACATATCGCATGTGGACCTACAATATAAAAACCCAATCTCAAATGAACACAAGACCTGCAATTCCGGCTGACCTTCCCTGAAACAGGAGTGAAAATGGCAAAGCGAAACTATTTTTTACAGAATGGGTGGTCAGCCTCAAACCAACTTATAAATCAAGGAAACAAGGATAGGAGTCTTGGAATAATCAGAAAGGACTCACCTCACTCCTGAATGATCTTCTTTTAATTGTTTCTCCCTGTCAATCGCACACGACTTGTGATGCAGCCAAAGAGACAAGGCACGTCTTTTCACATTCGAGAATTAACAGAGAATTAAAGATAAACAGGGCTAATAAATGGTTAAAGGAGTAAGTATTTTTATGTGGTTCTTTCCGTCGATCGCGCGCGGCTTGTGATGCAGTCAAAGAGACAAGACACGTCTCTTCACTCTTAAGATCACTAAACTTCACACAGGGATGTTGCTGCATGGTGAGTAGGGAAACAGTGACAGGACAAATAAATGGCTAAAAGAATAAGGAATGGATTAGCATGTGCCCATTGACAAAAATACCTATGTACCTACAATTCGCTCAAACACTAAATTTTGATGTTAAAATGCATTACAGGTAGCAAATATTTCGTATATCTGGCGCTAGAGGCCTCTTTCTGTGGCCGTGTTTTCAAAATTAAGCCGTGTTGAGGTTCTAGGAAATAACTGATAGAAACATTTGTCTTATCAATTTAATTATGCAAAAAGAAGCAGTTTATTTAATTTTTTTAATCAAAGTATGTACGTTGGTTCTGTTCAGAATAACGCTACTAAGCTGCACATACTGTGTAACTTCTTGCCACATTTTCCTCGAGGGGATCGCATGTGGTGAGTGAAACCTATTATTATAACAGGTAAGCCGGCTTTACTCCAACCGATTGAGTTGAAGCTGGGGTTTCCCAGCTCCCGAGGGGCTGAGTAAACCTTGCCGGTATTTTTGTTGTGGATATGAAATAAACACCGAAACGCAAACAATTTCTGATACCCTCGGTGAGCTCTCAGTATGGAACACATTTTTTTTTAGTAGCGATTATTATCTTTTAAACTTAATTTTTTTTTCGAATATTTGGGAAACACAGCTTTACAGGGTAACAGTCCATGTCACGCATTTTGTTGTTATATAAAACCCCGCGGATCCGCATGCACGATGCTGCGTACGGACGCGCATGGACCCATAATTGTTATTTTATTTGTATGCATACGAGTACCTGGACTGCAACGTGTTTGTTGAATTTAAAATTAAATTTAATTTTTCAAAAAAACACTTTCATTAAAAAAAAAAAAAACAAACAATTGTCTAATTTAGACGTTCATTGTATTTCACTATTTGTACAGCTCTGTTCTTTTTTCTTATACTTCAATTTTACTTATTATTTGGTTTCCTTGACATATATGTCAACGACGTTAGGTACCATGTTGAAAGGACCGGTTCCCATAGATCACCGAACTTAAGCAACATTGGGTGCGGACAGTACTTGGATGGGTTGCCGCTCAGGTACACCGCGTGTCGTTGGCATCTTGGACCGGTCCGTAGTCCGTAGTGGCAACACTTCGGACTCGTAATGGAAGGTTGTGGATTCGGATCCCGGCGGAGCACAAAAATATACCATTTATATTTCGAATGTGCTCTTCTCTGAGTTGAAAAATTCATAAACCTTCACCAAAGACCGGTCACTGAAAGGTCCATCCAACCTTACAACAACTGGGTCTTGCTTGAGAATTGGCGCTTTCTACAGCGACGACCAAGCTCACAGAGGGCTCTTGAGGTGTGATACACACAAAAACAGCGCTCACCAAATAAATCATCCTAATATTATTATTATTATTATATGTAGGTTTGTATGAGATAAACACAAAGCTGGAAGTAAACACCACAACGGGAAATCATTTCCGACACCCTCGGTGAGATTCAAACCCGAGCTCTTTGTATGGAGTGCAAGCACTCTACCACCCGAGCTATAGACTTGTACTGTAAAAAATATACTGAAAATTGATTTTTACTGTTTGTAGTCATCCATCAAATGGGGTTCTAGGTGTAAATAAGCAAACCCTTATTAAATTGACATAAACGAGTAAATTGAAGCTGGCACTTTATACTTTTTCCCATTTTTTTTCAAGTAAAAAAAAATGGCGGTTGATCTGTAATGTTGGCGGCTACGGTTTATTAAATTGGAATTTTAATTTGTTTTCTGTTTTAGTTTTGATATCCATAGATATTTTTATTTGTTGATTTATAAAATGTAATTTGTCGTGTATATTCCTTGACTTATAGGTTGGTATGGGGCTGACCACCCATACTGTAAAAAATGGTTCACTTTGCCAATGTCACCCCTGTTTCAGGGAAGGATGGCAAGAGTTGCAGGGCTTATGTTCATTTAAGATTGGGTTTTTATAATGTAGGTCCACATGCGGCATGTGTTAGCGCGAAATTATACATGTCTGCTTGTGGGAATGCATTTAATATAAATCTTAAATGATATATATCCTTGCAGCTTAGATTAGATTAGATTAGATGCTAACGCTGAATATACCGGGCATTACGGTTCCTTGACTTATAGGTTGGTATGCGACTGACCACCTATGCTGTAGAAAATGGTTCACTTTGCCAATGTCACCCCTGTTTCAGGGAAGGACGGCAAAAGTTGTAGGGCTTATGTTCATTTGAGGTTTGGATTTATTTGTAAGTACACATTCAGCATTTGTAGGCGCGAACTACACGTGTTTGTTTGTGGGCATACATCTGAGAGCTTTAAATGAATATATCCTTGCAACTTAAAAGTCGTTCCTTGACTTATAGGTTGGTATGCGGCTGACCACCCATACTGTAAAAAATGGTCACTTTGCCAATGTCACCCCTGTTTCAGGGAAGGACGGCAAGAGTTGCAGAGCTTATGTTCATTTGAGATTGGGTTTTTATATTGTAGGTCCACATGCGGCATGTGTTAGCGCTAAATTATACATGTCTGCTTGTGGGAATGCATTTAATATAAATCTTAAATGATATATATCCTTGCAGCTTAGATTAGATTAGATTAGATGCTAACGCTGAATATAAAGGGCATTACGGTTCCTTGACTTATAGGTTTGTATGCGACTGACCACCTATGCTGTAGAAAATGGTTCACTTTGCCAATGTCACCCCTGTGTCAGGATAGGTCGGCAGAAGTTGTAGGGCTTATGTTCATTTGAGGTTTGGATTTTATTTGTAAGTACACATTCAGCATTTGTAAGCGCGAACTACACGTGTTTGTTTATGTGGGCATACATCTGAGAGCTTTAAATGAATATATCCTTGCAACTTAGATTATAGATTATAGATAAAGCCACTATGCTGACGCAGAATATACCGGGCCTTACAAAATCATAATAAACGTTCGTTAAATTTCTCTCTAATAATCAGTTCTCCAAGTATTTAACAAACTTTGACTCGATCGCGTAAATAATATAAACATGTATGAAAAGTAAATCACTCCCTAGGAGTGCCGTCGCACATTAATGATAGATATATATATGATAGAACAAGTCCAAAAAAAGTTTATCAGGTATCTCCTCATGAGGCGGTGTGGAAGTTATCCACAATTCATGCATCATGAGGAGCTACTTCGGGAGACTGGATTTAGAAGCCTTGAAACGAGGCGCAACAGGTCCCTTATGGTGCTCACTCATAAGGTCATCAACGGCTTAATTGTCAGTCCCACCCTGTTGGAGGGCTACAGGTTGTATGTGTCTGACGACTTCACCCGAGGGCGATGACATGATCTATTTCATGTACCGAAAAGCCGTACTGATGTCATTTACATCATAGATTTTATGTCAAGGACATTTTTGAATGTAATTTATTAAGATTTTAAAATCTAGCAAAAGAGTTCCTCCCAGCGTGTTGATAGCTGTGAGGGTGCACTGTAATAAGGGTAACCTGTTGTGCAAGAAAAATAAAATAAATAATAATACTAATAATAAAATATACAAAACATTAAATAAAATAAATAAATATTTTTTAGATTTATGCGATCGGGGAGTGTTTATGTAAAATGGTTTTATACTCGGAGTGCAGAATTACAGCTGCAATAACAGAGTGTTATTACGGGAACATAAAATTTATGTGAAACCCTTCAAGTTTCTAATACTTTAGTAATGAGTGCGCATGATGACTGAATAATTACCTACAGGTTGAATGGTGTAATGCATTTCGGGATAATTTTGTGTCATGAATTTTTTATTATCGTGACATTTGAGTCGTATAACAGCAAACGCCGTCATCTCCAAAAAAATTGAATTTGATTCTGCGCAGTGTAACAAATCATTTGCTGTGTGCGATATAATGTAAACCTCACTTAATCTTTTAATTTTAATTGAAAAAGTATGATTTCGTGCAAACGCCGTCATCTCCAACTGGTGTTGTCGTTTTACAAGTTTACAAGTTTATTTTTCTCAAAATCATCGCGTAAGGAGTTGTTACCACTGTTGGAGATAAGACAAACAAGCATTTGGGTGACGATATGTTCCTTGACTTATAGGTTGGTATATGGCTGACCACCCATGCTGTAAAAATGGTTCACTTTGCCAATGTCACCCCTGTAACAGAGAAGGACGGCAAGAGTTGCAGGGTGTATGTCCATTTGAGATTTGTTTTTTTATGTTTTAGGTTCACATGAGGCATGTGCAAGCGCGAACTTGTACGTGTCTGGTTGTGAGAATGCATGTAATGTGAATCTCCAATGTAACATATCTTTGCAACTTAGATTAGATTAGATAGATATGTCGAAAAGCAAACACGTGTAAGTCATTAAATCATTCCAAAATATTTTTAAAACAGCATTTGACACGAAGCTGCCATACATAGTATGTACTATACAAGGTGTAATCTTAACAAACAAAAAACTTTTTAAATGACTTTCGACAAGTTTTATTTTTAATTCCACCGAGTCGACATGCGCCCCTTTCCTCGGCTTTTTCCGCCTTAAGGGCAATCCGTATTCGGGGCACGTCGCTTCCGGAAAATTGCTCTGAAAATATGGGCTCGGACGACCGTATAGAACGCAAAGCATAAAGCAGTGACTGCCAAAGTAATCCACGAGACACTAGATGGGGGTCCACATTTTTTTATTTCCTTATTATTGGTTTGTAAAAAGCCAATAAATATAAATATTTAGATGATGATGGATGATTTCTTTCCTGTGGCGCCGTTTGATGGTCCAGGACCATCTCAAGGGCGCCATGGCTTCTGAAGAAAAGCAGTGTCTTCAGTCCCTTTCTGAAGGTGGTGGTAGGCTGGTTCGTGCGGGCAAATTGTTCCAGGCAACCCACCGCAATACTAGGTAGGTAGATATAACATTTGTAGCTAATAAGAGTGTATAAAAGTGGGATTAATTATTATAAGTACTTAGGGTGAAGAGATATTGAAATTTATGTACTGGAAGCTTTTAGAAGACCGTCGTTCTGGAAGGTTCCAGAAAAATTGACTTCTAGAAACTACTATCGTTGGAGTGTAAAAACCTGCAAACAGCTTGCAGGAGTCAGTCTATATACGACAGTTTTCTTCTGAATACGAAAAACAGTGTAAGTGAACACTAATTAACTATGAAATAAATTTTTAGTTGCTAAACCATAAATGAGACTTGTTAAAAATAAATATAAATTGTTAAATAAATCTAAGTGTAAAATAAGTATCCTGTAAAGAAGACCAGTTTTTATTTAATTTGTAGACTATTTGAACCATAAAAACGCAACATTATAATTATTTAAATAGGTTTGTAAAGAGGAATGCAATTCGACAGCCTATTCTGCTTGGCCAGAAAGAGGTGTTAATATCATTACTTAATAATTTTTTACTGTATATTTTTAATGAATTAATAATTTAAAATTACCCAATGACATTCTGTTGAACCGGATTCAAAGCAATGGACAATGAACCCAAGAGAGATCGAACCAGCGTTATTCTATTCAAAATACGTTAGAAAGATTGGCCACTTGATCCCTCGGCCAAAATTCCGACTATATCTATGTTGCAAAGATATATTTACATTCAAAACTCATATCAAATACATGCCTACAAACAGACACATGTAAGTTCGCGTTTACAAATGCTGAATGTGTACTCACAAATTAAAATCCAAGCCTCAAATGAACAGAAACCCTGCAACTTTTGCCGACCTTCCTTGAAAATAGGGGTAACATTGGCAAAGTGAACCATTTTTTACAGTATGGGTTGTCAGCCTCATACCAACCTATAAGTTAAGCAATACAAACAATGTATTGCATCCAGATTTTGGGTCCACATTGGTGTGGTACACAAATAGGGGTCCAAGAAATCTGGTGTCAATAACCTATAATCTAAGTCGCAAAGATATACAACATTTAAGTTTTCTTTCATAGTATACATTGCAAGAAGAGATGGATGTCGTGATAGAAGAAGACCGAGAAAGGTATGGGTAAATGAAATTCTGAAATAGCGAATGAATGGGATATCCAGTCATTAAAAAAAGGAAAGTTTGCATTAAAAAGGTTATAACTGTGGATGGAATGAAAGAAAGTATGTGAGGACAGGAAGAAATGGTGGCTAATCTGTAATTTTGATTTGTAATGTTGGTGGCTTATTCCTTCATAATTTTTATGTTTAATTTTTTGTACATGTACCTATCGACTTTTTTTTGTATATATTTATTTTTAAGGTTTTTTTGTTTTCATATACTTAAATGTTAATTATTATTTGTATTCCTTGACTTAAAGGTTGGTTTGAGGCTGACCACCCATACTTGAAAAAATGGTTCACTTTGCCAATGTCACCCTTGTTTCAGGAAAGGTCGGCAAAAGTTTATGTTCATTTGAGGTTTAGATTTTAATTTGTAAATACACATTCAGCATTTGTAAGCGCAATCTACACGTGTTCGTTTGTGGGCATGCATTTGAGAGCCTTAAATGTTAATATATCTCTGCAATTTAGATTATAGATTATGGATTATAGACCCCCCCTCCGGTAAAGTTTTTGAAAAACCCATGGCCATCCATCCCATCGACGGTGATTTGGACGGTTTCGGATATCCGAAATAAATCAAAATATCCATATCCGTTACTGAAACTAATATAATTATCAGGAGGTTCAACCAAACCAGCAAAATTTTGGAATTGTTCTAAGAGAAAAAAAAGTTTGGGAGCCTCCGCGTTAAACCATAAGTTGACACTCAAACGTAGCGTTTTATAGAAAATTGTATTGAAACTGAAACGTTCACAGTTTGCGCTGTTTCAGTTTTGGTATGGATTTTTTTTTTGAGAATATTTGTACTCGACGTATGGCAATAATCTGTAAGGTGACCCGGACAAATAATAAAATGGGCGAGTCTATTTGAATTATGCTTTATTAGAATTAAATGGTTAAACGAACAAGGCACGTACGAATAATAATATAAGAGTTAACAGTACCTAATTACATGAATTTTAACAATTGTAACTGTTACTGTGATTCTGTCACCATTTCACTAGGAGTGTCCATTGCTTCACTAGATTTTCCTCCAGTTTTTCTTATCATTTTATACCTATTGTAATTCATTAATATCCATCATTCTTTACATACATTTCCTTTTTTTACATTGTATAATCTTAGTTGCAAAGATATATGTCATTTAAGATTCATATCGCATGCATTTCCATAAACTTCGCGCTTGCACGTGCCGCATGTGGACTTACAACATAAAACCCCAATCTCAAATGAATACAAGCCATGCAACTCTTGCCGACCTTCCCCTGAGACAGGTGTGATTTTGACAAAGTGACCTATTGTTTACAGTATAGGTGGTCAGCCTCATACTAGCCTAAAAGTCAATTTATTTATAGAAAAATAACACAATAACTTAATTATATAATTTAGTATTAAAAATAAATAATAAGAAGTGAGGGGCTCCTGCCAACCATTAAGCAGAGAAAGCTGATGTACTTCGGTCACATTTTGAGAAATGAGAAGTACCGTCTCCTTCATCTTATCATACAGGGTAAGATTGAGGGGAGAAGATCCCAGGGACGCCGAAGGACATTGTGGCTGAAAAACCTGCGACAGTGATTCGGCAGAAGCACCAAGTCCCTGTTTCGAGCCGCAGCATCTAAAGGCAAATAGCCATGATGATCGCCAATCTTCGATAGAAGTGGCACAAAAAGAACAAGAAGAAGAACTGAATGATTTTTTTTTTTGTATAAAAATCGAGAGTCACAAAATTTAGCAATACCTACCAAAAAACTGAGTTACTTTCTGAATCAATTTTGGTAAATTTTAAACGAGGTGGGAAAAAAACAAAATGGAATTTTAACATGTTTATTTTACAATAAATCATTCATCCGTCAAATAGGCGCCGTGCGCTCAATAGTGCGAAAATGTGCCGCGGGAAATAGGCCGCGAGGTGATCGGCTTAAAAATCAATACACCCCTCATTTGTTTTCTCATTTCGTTGGAAAATTCAATTGAAATGTTTCAACGCAACATTTCTTTATTCACAAGAAAGTTGGGTGGGGGTAGGCGGAGCGGGGATACGAAGCTCGGTACCACGACAAAATATCCATTGACAGAATGTCCATGCAACTAAATGTCTATGGGACAAAATGTCCACGCGACAAAATTATCACCGACATATCGCTCCCCCAGTTCTTGTTTATCGTATGTATACGCCAATCTTGTCAAATATGACTTTTTCATGCAGTTGTCTTATGAATCAAATTCTACACAATCTGAGCTAAGAAAAAACGCAAAACTCGATAATGTGAGAGTTCTTTTAAATATTTTTTGAATAAATTTCTTGTTTTCATAAGACACATCGGTCCAGTACACATGCAAACATTGCTCATGTAAAATTTTCTCAATGGCGTATACGATAAACAAGAACTAAGGCAGCGATATGTAAATCCACCGATAAAATATCACCCGCATTTTTTTTTTAAATGATATACTTCCTTAACTTATAGGTTGGGATGAGGCTGACCCCCTACTGTAAAAAATCGTTGACTTTGCCAATGTCACCCCTGTGTCAGGGAAGGTCGGCAAAAGTTGTAGGGTCTATGTTCATTTGAGGTTTGGATTTTATTTGTTAGTACACATTCAGCATTTGTAAGCGCGATTACTACACGCGACATTACTACAAGCGCGACACTACACGTGTTTGTTTGTGGGCATGCATTTGATATGAGCTTATGTCGGTAGGTACACATAACCGACACAAGCTTACACTATGTCGGTAGACATAATGTAAGGTCGTCGGTAGACATTTTATCGGGTGGACATTATGTCGGTAGACATTTTGTCGGGTGGACATTTTGTTGCGTGGAAATTTTGTCGGGGTAAATTTTGTCGGTGGACATTTGTAAATGGGCATTCTGTCGGTGGACATTTTGTCGTGACACGAATCTCATATCCGTCGGCTGTAACTCGATTTCCAGAATGCAGATTTGTAATCTGTTTTTGCCACATATACCCTAAAAATGCTACTAAGCTGCGCGTATAGTGTAACTCAATGCCGCGTTTTCTCTAAACGGGTCGCATATGGCGATTGGAATCTATATTTAAAATACCGGCAAGGCTTACTCAGCCTTCACAAGAAATGAATTCCAGCCGCCGCAAGGGCTAGGAACCTGCACTTCAAGTGAAGTGGTTTGCGTAAGGCAGGCCTCCTTACCTGTAGAAATAAATAGGTTACACTCGGCACATGCGACTCCTACAGGGAAAACGTGGCAAAAGGTAACACTATACGTTGTAGATTAGTAGTGATTTTTAATTATAGACCTATTAACAATGGTTTTCAAAACAATATTCATTTTCTTAGAAGGAGCTGCGTGGGGCCATTGTAACCTATTTATTTTTAAAGATAATAGAGATGGCGGTTCGGTACCTCAACCACTTCAGTTGAAGTGAGGGTTTCCCAGCGTCCCCGGGGAATGGTACTCATTTCTTGTGAAAGCTTAGTAAGCGTTGCCGGTATTTTATTTTGGGTTGAAAATATACATCGAAACGGGGAGTCATTTCTGAAGTCATTCTAGACGATGGATCTGAGAATGGCGGTACACAATGGCATATTGTTACCGACTTTGATGTATGGAAGTGAAGCATGGACAGTGAATGATAGCGAAATGAGTAAAGTATGTACGGTGGAAATGAAGCATTTGAGAAGTATGACAGGAAAAACTTTGAGGGATAGAGTTAGGAATTAATGGGTAAAAAAAGAATGTAATTTGAAAGAGGATGTGAAAATTTAAGTACAAAAGAATGTGATGAGATAGTTTGGGCATGTGGAAAGAATGAATAATGATAGACTGACAAAGTATGTAAACAAAGAAAGTGTGAAAGGAAAAAGAGGGAAGGGACGACCGAGAAAAGAATGGAGTGATCAGATTGAGGAGATTGTGAAAGAATGGGGTGCACAAAGTGAGCGTAAAAGAAGAAAATGCATGAAAAAGGTGATGGATATGAAGGAATTGAAAGAGGTATGTCAGGATAGGAAAAAATGGAGGCAAGTCTGCAGAGGCTCTGGCCACCCCTAGCGGAATGGCGACAGAGTTACAGTTAGAGTTATAGTATTTCTGGTACCCTCGGTGGGGTTCGAACCAGATCTCTTGGCGTGGAATGCAAGCACCTTACCAACTGAGCTACCGACCGTCGTTTCGGTTATAAAAACGAGGGAGTTGATAAATTAAAAATTCCTGAAATAGGGTGAAACCGTTATTAAAAGAATGACCGACAATGCTAAGGATATTCTGGAATAACGATGACTCTGAATTGGGAAGCGTTTCTGACTTATTTGCATTTTTTCCGGGTTGAATAATGAAATGCTCAGGAAAAAAGAAGATCTCTGGATAATTGCAGTATTTCAATTAACTGCAAATAAAAATGCTAAGCATTAAAGACTGAGAATTATCTATGAGCAAGGATAATAGCTAAACGGTTTTATTTCTATTATTTTTTTCTGTAAAATATAAAAAAAAGTTGCTATAGAAATGCAATATTTTCTTTTCCGTAAAATTGCATATTTACAAAATAAATGAGTTCCTTGACTTATAGGCTTTCCTTGATCTAAAGTTTCGTATAAGGTTGACCACCCATACTGTAAAAAATGGATCATTTTGTTGCAGGGAAGGTCGGCAAAATTTTCTGGGGTTATGTTCATTTGAGGGTTGGGTTTTTGAATTGTAAGTACACATGCAGCATTTGTAAGTGAGAACTGACGCGTGTCTGTTTGTGGGCATCTAATCTATGTTGCAAAATATATGTAACATTAAAGATTCACATTATATGCACTTTCACAAACAAACATGCACAAGTTCGCGCTTAAACATGCCGCATGTGGTACTACAATATAAAAACCCGAATTTCACATGGACATTCACCCTGCAACTCTTTTTACTAATTTACTAAGTCGCATGCATTTAGTTATATGCATTTTAAATGTTTATACATCTTTGCAACTTAGATAACATTAGATTAGACCCTTTAACAACGTAATCCAAAAGGCAAACATCAAAAATTGAGTCATCTTTGCAAAGAGAAAGAGAGAAATGCCAAGAGCATAAAAAATACATATATTTTCTTCAATCCCGCGTGATTTATGTTAATATCTGCGAAAGCAATATCCTCGCCACACAGAGCAGCGTCTGCATACTTGAACACTTGAGAACTCTCCCTCCTTCTTCTACCATGGAGGGTCTTTCTTCAGCTATTCCGTAATCAGGGGACAATCTCCGCTTGCTGTTGAGAGGGTCCGGGTGCGATTCCCATAGTTGATCCAATCACATCCCCTCACAAACACATTAAAATCACTAAGTATTTCCTCGGATTACCTATTTCAAGGTAAAACACAATAGTGTATTGAAAACAAGCGGTAAATGTGTAATAGAATGGATGTCTGAATTCGTATTAATAAAAATAATCGATAAGAAGAGTAAACACAATGTTTGGAGAGCGTGTATTTGCAGTTGTTGATCCTCTAGCCTGGAACCACCTGACACATCATGTGAGAGAGCTAAAGGACAATGGAAAGTTCCGGAATGCACTGAAGACAAGCAAATTTCTGACATCATTTGCACACGCGCCCTTGGAGTGACTACATCATGAAACGGCGCTATAAAGAAATCATCAACTCATCATCATGTAATGATGGACTGGAGGAAGGCAGTCATTGTTCTCATTTATAAAGGTATTGAATTCAGGATTGATTGTTTTTTAAGAAGAATTGCATATCATCACACAAGCATTTAAGCACAATAAAATTTTCTTGGATTACCTATATAAGGTTATAACACTATGGAATGTTGAAAGCAAGAAGTAAAAGTGTAATAGAATAGATGTTTGAATTATGTGAGCTTTCTGTGAATGCAGAAGTAGTACTGATGGACTGAAGGAAGGCAGTCATTGCTCCCATTTACACAGCTATTGAATTGAGGATTAATCATTTTTTTTATAAAGAAGCACATCCCATCACACAAACATTTAAACATATTAAATATTTACTTGTACAACATATTAAAGGTTATAACACTAAGCTTTTGAAAACAGGAAGTGAACATGTAATTGAATGGATTTATGATTTTTGTGAGTTTTTTCTTAATATCCGAGTAGTATTTATAGACTGGAGGAAGGCAGTCATTGTTCTCATTTACAATGGTAGTAAATTTAGAATTGAGCATTTATCGATCAAGTTCTTTTCATTTATGCAAAAAATCAATATGCAGGATCGGTAAACAAACACAAAAGTTAAACAATACTAAATTGACATTTAATTCAATGGTAGAATATACATTATCCATCGATCAACATAAAAGGTATAGATGGAGCATCTCAAGCATGTATGTGTGATGTGTCGAGACAGGACTGACTATCAGTTTGCTCATAGGGGAGTGATTCCATCCCTTAATACGTTTAATAAAACTCTCCCTCCAGGGCTCGCCCCCTTTTAACTACTTTTTCTTTAACATGTCGTCGTCTCGGAACTTTCCAGAATATATTATGCTGTCGATAGTTTTACACGGAGCTGCGTACTTGCAGGGTTTGTTGTATGGACTGGATGTGTGACAGATGCGGCATTTTTTGCACGTTCTTTTTTGCATAAATTAAATGAGCTCCGCATACGAATTGACATACAATAAATTGAGACGTCATGCTTTGCAAAGGTGAAACAATATTTAGTTTATGGTTGCTAAGGTGTCGATTGACAATTGAAAAAAAATTGTTCAAAGTCCATTGTATTGTTTTCATTCCATAGAGTAATGGAGTTAACACATTTTCCATAGACTAACAAAAAAAATTGACGTCTCAGGGCCACAGTGAAGAAATATTTTTGTATTGCGTGAACAAGGATAAATAAACATTTATAGCTCTCAAATGCATGCCCACAAAAAAACACGTGTAGTTCGCGCTTACAAATGCTGAATGTGTACTTACAAATAAAATGCAAGCCTCAAATGAACAAAACCCTACATTTTTTTCCGAGCTTCCTTGACACAGGGGTGACATTGGCAAAGTGAACCATTTTGTACAGTATGGGTGGTGAGCCTCATACCAACCTATAAGTCAAGGAGTAACCTTACTATAATACCCGAGCGATCCCAACCAATACAAATACTTAAATTATAAATAATAATTTATGTACATACATCTAGAAACTTTACAGACTCTGACAGACACAAAACACACAATCACGCATCCGCAACAGTTTTCTTAATTGAAAACGCTGGATAACAATATGCTGAATGAATATGAAACGCCCGATAAAGGGATTTTTGGAGCACAATAGAAAAAGCCTAGAAACTTCCTGCGAGGTAATTCATTAAGGACATAAATACTTCACTCGTTGTGCAATGAAACAACACGTGTAATAAATTGGTAGCCTAGTGCTTAAAACAGACAAATGCGGTTTTTAAGAAAAAAACGCACATCATTGGTTGATGGCTCAGTTGGTAGAGTGCCTGCACTCCATGCCGACAGCAAGGGTTTGATCCTTACCAAGGGTTACAGATATGATTTCATGTTTTTTTTTTAAGTTCTTTATTGAAATAATATAACAAATTATATTTCCCAGGAGTTACATAAACTCATTTGGGACTTTGGACTTATACTCTTACATAATACTTAAAACTAGCCTTACAATATAATTCAACAAATATTAATAAAATAACAATTATGAAACAAACAAGTGTAATTTAATTTTAAACAAGTTTCGGTGTTTGTTTCAAAGCCAAAATAAATAACGGCAAGGTTTACTCGGCCTACATATAAGAAATAAGAACCTTCCTCCTCGGGAGCCCACTTCAACTGAAGTGGTTGAAGTGATGTTGACCCGCTTACCCGTAAAAATAAATAGGCCTCGAATCGCCACATGTAGCCCCTTCATGGATAACACAGGCAAGAGGTTACACTATATGTGTAGCTAATTTTCGTTGCGTATGGAGTTGACTACCGCATAATGAGGGGAAGGCAAAATTGGCATATTGTAGAACAAAACTTAAATCTTTATTGAAAATTAATTGTTTTTTTTTTAAATAAAGAATTCACATATGTTGTATAGCTGGGAGTAGTCCATGATGGTGGTAGTGCATAGATAGGTGTTCTGGTGTGAGCGAAAAATCGAAGAACGATCTGGAATATGCAAGAAAGATCTCTTTTGTACCTTTATATAGGGACTGCAATGGTGCGGAGAGAGATTAGTCGCTCCAAGACCAATAAACAGATATTATTATCAATTGTTGTAAATTGTGATCCCAACCGTGTAAAAAAAATTTTCTATTAAAATAAATAAATGTAGTTAAATTAAAAGAGAACCCCGGTAAAAAGATAACAATCCAATCAATCTAAATGCAAATATACAGATGTAACATTAAAGATTCACATTATATGCATTTTCACAAGCAGACACGTATAAGTTCGCGCTTAAACAAACCGCATGTGGACCTACAGTATAATAACCCAAATCTCAAATGAACATACACCCTGCAACTCCTGCCGACCTTCCCTGGGGTGACACTGACAACAATATACTTTCAAATGCATTTTTGCACATGTTTGATTTTTCATAGAACCCATAGAAAATCGTTTATTTTATAAAATTTCGTAAATGACCGTTTGTAGCGCTGGCCCTCTCACATATGAAAATATTTAAGTGCTATAATAAAGGAATTCCTGCAGTGTCGGGGATGCATGGGGTACGTGGGCACGGAAGGGTAACACCCCTCCAACGATTCATTTATTTTATGCGAGGCAGCCTGCAAAATGTTTGCCGCCGACAGGGGCGCGCGGGGGTAAGCCCGCTCCGACTACTATTCGGTTTTTATAATACAATTTATAACTGCCGGAGGGGTGGTTCTAATCTCCATGCGGCCAGGGACGGCGTTTGTGTAGAAATCAAATATTGAAAAAGATTGTGACTCTGAATGAAATGAAGAAAGTATGAAACAACTGAAAAATTGTGGTTGATCTACAATGTTGGTGGTTAAATTTAAAAACAATAATTCATTGTACAGCATTTTGAATATCACACATTTGTATCGGTCATTTCAAAAGGTTGTGATTTCGGATGAAATGATGAAAGTAAGCAATGACTGAAAGAGATGGTGGATGATCTACAATGTTAGCGTCTTAAACATTTGGAAAGCAATTTTTTTTCAATTTTACACATATTTTGTATCAGTCATTCATAATAGATATGACTCGGGATAAAATTAAGAAAGTGTACATGCAATAACTGAAAAATTGTGAATGATCTGCAATATTAATGGCTAAAAAATTTGAAAAAAAGACTATACTTTGAAGCTCCTTTTTTTTAATTTTACACATGCGTCTCCTTCGGGAATAACGCAAGCAAGAAGTTACACTAACTGTGTAGCTTAGTTGCGGTTTACACATTTGTATCGCTAAGACATTTGAAGATTTATTTTAAATTAATGCAAAAATAAAATATATTGGTGAGATGACTTCGCAAGCGCTCGAGGAATTCAATCAACTTCTGAAACATTTTTTTTTACATTATTTATTTTTATTTTCATTTTGACAATTATATATCTTATATATAAAAAAGGAGACCCAATTTGCGTCTGTTTTTTTCGAATTTGCAAAAATGTTTTTCCAACAAGTGTTTCTATTGACGGACTGGACTAAACCTCATATCCAGAATTGTTGGTGTTTGTTTGTTTGTTTGTCCGTTTGTTTGTATATTTGTACCATTATAGGCGCCCAGACCGTTCGCAGCACGATGCTGAAATTTTGCATACCCCCATAAAACGTTAGTAGCTAAACAACTGTCAGGGTCCGAATGACGTCACGTGCATATTTCGCATACGTGCCATACAGACTGAAAATGGAAATCATGCCGCTGGCGGCCATTTTGAATTTAAAGACTTCATATTCGAAACAGTCATGTCTCTTAGTAATTTTAACAACTTTTGGAACAAACTTTTTCGCAAAAAGTAAATTCTTCAAACAAAATTTGTAAATACCTACATAAAAAAAAATCTAAAATAATAACTTTCAGGTGCCTCAACTGGCGCATGCATAAAGTTGGAACATTAAAATTAAGCATGCCACCTGAACATTAACAGACTTACATTTTTTTTAAAATACAACAAAATACATGAAGGATTAAGAGTAGCTGCCATACATTTTTTTTGGTTTCTCTAATAATCAGAGGTCTCCTGGCGTCCATTTTGAATTTTGGAGGTTCATTTTTACATTTTTGAGTTTGTTTTGATTATTTCAACAACTTTCAAAAGATTTTTTTTTTCAATGGCTATATTTTTCTAACAAAACATTAAAATACCTAATTCTTCACAAAATCATTTTTCTTTCTTGAGGGTATTGTTTTATATACATTGTGTGAGGTAAATAGGCGTATACTTTTGACCAATGAAATCCATTATTGTTATATACCAACATGCCTTATGTACTGTACAGCCAATGAAATTTTGGTTTCGCGACAAAATGGTGGAAAATTATATATCGACCAATCAAATACGAAATTTAAACAAAAATCTCTTATGTAATATGTACCTGTATACTGACATGTTATATACTCCAACAGCCAATCACATAACATTACCGTCTTTGTGATCGTGGAAAATTTAAAGAGTGGATTTATATGCCAAAAATAAAATGTAAAATAATCCTTTTAATAAAAAATCAAAAATGGTCAAAAATAAAAATTTGACACAGCTTAAAAAAAAATAACAAAAATCAAAAAGAATTTCGGGTTACAGAAAAAAACTTTTAACATAGAAAAAAAGGCAACATCAAAATTTAATAAAAAAATGAAATAAAATAACATGAAATCTAACATTTAACAAAACTTACAACAAAAAAAAATAAACACGAAATCAAATTGTTTAAAAAAAACAAAATAAATAATCGAAAAACATGAAATCAAAAATAAAAAAAAAACAAAAAAAAAAAGAATTTTAAAATTAAAAATTAAAAAACGCTAAATCAAAAATGAATAAAAAAATAAAATCAAATAACATGAAATCTAACATTAAAAAAACCTTACAACAACAACAAAAATAAAGAAATACGTAATCAAATATTTAAAAAAAACAAATTAAAAAAAAATTACAGAAAAACATGAAACCAAAACTTGAAACAAACATAAATTTTAAAATTTAACAAAAAAAACAAAAATCAATGAAAACTTAAGAGACATAAAAAAAACAGAAAATACAAAGAAACATTAAATCAAAAATTTTAAAATAAAATAACATGAAATTCATCCTTACCAAAAAATTACAACAATAGAAACGGGAAATTAAAAAAATTAAAAACTAATTTTGAAAATAACTAATAGAAAAACATGAAAAAAAAAAACGAAGCATTCAATTAAACAAAGAACATATGGGCAAAAAATTATGGCGAAGCTAGACTAACCAGCCCGGAGGGCCTAGCAGCCAACCGTGCGAGAGCGCGGTTTGGTCTGCTAGTCTATTATATAAAAATCTAGGGGGTATTTGCGTCTGTTTTTTTTGAATTTGCTAAAATGTTTTTCCAACAAGTGTTTCTATTGACGGACTGGACTAAACCTCATATCCAGAATTTTTGGTGTTTGTTTGTTTGTTTGTCTGTTTGTTTGTATATTTGTACCATTATAGGCGCCCAGACCGTTCGCAGCACGATGCTGAAATTTTGCACACCCCCATAAAGTGTTAGTGGCTAAACAACTGTCAGAGTCCGGATGAGGTCACGTGCATATTTCGCATACCTGCGATACAGACTGAAAATTGAAATCTTGCCGCTGGCGGCCTTTTTGAATTTACAGACTTGATATTCGAAACGGTCATGCCTCTTAGTAATTTTAACAACTTTTGGAAGAAACTTTTTCGCAAAAAGTAAATTCTTCAAACTAAATTTGTAAATACCTACATAGAAAAAAATTTAAAATAATAACTTTCAGGTGGCACAACTGGCGTATGCATTAAGTTGGAACATTGAAATTAAGCATGCCACCTCAACATAAACAAACTTACATATTTTAAAAAATACAACAAAATACATGAAGTATTAAGAGTAGCTGCGATACATTTTTTTTTGTTTCTTCAATATTTAACACTCTTCTGGCATTCATTTTAAAATTCTGGAAGTTCATTCTCAATTATTGAGTTTATTTGGCTGATGCTAACATTTTTTGAAAGAAAACTTTTTTCAATGACAAATTTTTTCGAACTAAATTTTGAAAAACCTGATTATCACAAAAAAGTCAAATTTATAAGTAAAAAAATCAACTATTTTGATGCTACACTCATAATTATAATTTAGCAAAATGTAATGATATGTAGTAGGACAATTTTGCCAAGTGTATATTTTGCATACCCGCTATACAAACTAAAAAAAATTATTGCTCTGCAGGCGGCCATTTTGAATTTATAGACCTCATACTCAAAGTTAAAATGCATTTTAGTAAACTCCATAAACGTTGGAAGAAACTTTTTTTCTACAGCAAATTTCTTTGAACAAATATTTAAAAAGTAAAATTTCATACAAAGTGTCTTATATATAAAAATATAAAAAAAACTGAATCTTTTTTTATTTTATTTTCAAAAGTCTTTTTTTTTAAGAGTTCTGTCGATGGGTCGAACGTTTTCCCATACTAAGATTTTTTGTAGATTCTGAGTTTAGGCATTTGATTCTACCATAAAATTGTCCAATTTTTGTTGTTGTTGTCGGTCAGTTCTCATGTATCTTTTAAAAATCAAAGCAAGGGTAAAGTGTGCTGGCGAAGCCGGACTTTAAACTGCCCGTAGGGCCTAGCAGCCAACCGTGCGAGAGCGCGGTTTGGTCTGCTAGTATTATATATATATTAATCACGACGAGTCGTCGCGCAGAGAGGATGTTCTCCTGAAGACGTCGGCTACGTCGCTGACGAAACGTCGATAATGATGTAAGTTCTCTCTAAACGGTTCGTTAAATATCCGATTAAATTAAGTTTTGAAATTTGTTCAGTTTTAAAAATTAATATAATTGTCAAAATGTCAAACGACCGTAATTCTAACTTAAACCTAACTTTATTTTCATTGTTCATTTTGTTACAAAATGGATGCCACTGCAGGGGTGGATATCAGATAGTGCAGCGGCGCCACAGCCCTTATATCTGATTCACAGATCTTACGTACAAATAGACTCATTGGAGATTTACTGTCAGCGCAGCTATAAAAGTTGTGCATTTTGCCTTTTCTGCACTTGCATCTGATAAAATACGATCATGCTTGTCCGTTTCGTGTCTTTATGGCAAAACTTTTTGCGGTAAACATTTCCACCAAGCGAACAGCATTGACTTGCTTTGCAATACCTTAATTTTTAACGGCCAGATCGATAGCTCAGTGCTTGTATTCCATGCTGAGAGCTCGGGTTTGAATCAATGTGAGGCAAAAGCAAAAGGATCAAAATTCAAGACATGGAAGTGAAAGAAGTGGGTTTTTATCTGCAGGTAATGTAAGAAAGGAAGAAGGACTACTGACTAGATATTTGTTTATGAGTTCCTTGACTTATAGGTTGGTGTGTGGCTGACCACCCGTACTGTAAAATTGGTTCACTTTGCCCATGTCATCCCTGTTTCAGGGATGGTCGGAAAAAGTTGCAGGGCTTATATTCATTTGAGGTTTGGATTTTAATTTCTAAGTACTCATTAAGCATTTATAAGCGCAAACTTACACGTTTATGTTTGTGGGCATGCGTTCAATATGAGTTTTTAATCTAAATATATCTTTGCAACTTAGATTTTTCATTAAAAAACAGTATCACTTTGCAGTCGATAGTTCAGTTGGTAGAGTACTTGCATTCATGCCGAGAGCTCGGGTTCGAATCTGTCCGAGGGCGACAGAAATGGTTTCGCGTTTCGATGTTTATTTTAATCCCTAAATAAAATTCCGACAAGGTTTACTCAGCCTTCACAAGAAATGAGCATCAATCCCTCGGTAGCTTTGCAAAGCCCCACTCCAATTGAAGTGGTTGCCGTGATGCCGGCCCTCTTACCCATATAAATAAATAGGTACTGCTCTTCCCATGGTAACCCTTCTTGTTTTTTAAAAATATTATTTAAATATTGTGAATTTCTAGTATTCCATACAAAAAAATATCTCTAACTTAAAAAAGAAAAAAACTATAAAATTAATAAATTACCACGTGTCACCCTTTGCAAATTAAAGCGAATTCAGGGCACGGAAGGTTGCAATGTGTGACTTAGAGTAAACATGTACAGGGTTCGAACCCGTGTGGTACATTGTAAACAAATGCATTTTATATTTAAGCCCAGTCCAGTACCTACTAACCACTTGGACCGGTCCGTATTCCAGTGGCAACACTTCGGACTCGTAAATGGAAGGTTGTTGATTCGAATCCCGGCTGAGCACAAAAAATATACAATTTACATTTTGAAATGTGCTCTTCACGGGTTGAAAAATTCATAAACCTTCACCAAAGACCGGTCACTAAAAAGGTCCATCCAACCATACAACAACTGGGTCTTGCTTGAGTATTGGCACTTTCTACAGCGACGACCAAGCTAGCAGAGGGCTCTTGAGGTGTGATACACACAAAAACAGCGCTCACGAAATAAATCATCCTAATAATATTATTATATTAACCAAGTATCAAGTTAATACTCACCGATTTTATTTTTTTTATGTACATAATTATAGTTCCTTGACTTATTGGTTAGTATGAAACTGACCATGAATACTGTAAGAAATATTCTCACTTTGTCAGTGTCACTCCTGCAAAGTTTATATTCAAGTCAAACTTGGTTTGTTTTGAAGTAATTGATTGTGTAAGCGCGAACTTACATGTGCCTGCTTGTGGGCATGCATTTAAATGTCAATTCATATTTTTAAATTAGAATATTGTTTCTACTATAAGGGTGATAAAATTCAAAAGAGAAACTGTGTGACTTCCAACCCCAATCTTCACTACTAAGATGGTATTTCGTCCCTTGAGTGTTTGTTTCGCTTATTTACTATTCGGTTAAAAAATGACCTTTTCATAAAACTGTCTTAAAAATAATATTTTACACAACCTGAGCTAACGAAAAAACGTACAACACTATAATATGAGAGTTGTTTTAAATATTGCTACGATTTACAGGTTTAATTTATTAAAAACTTCGTTTAACGTTGGTTCGAATCACTCCTGACTCTTTGACCATAACTTTGACCCTTGTTCAACACATGCTGTTTCATGCACACAAGCTTCTGATTTCGCATCAAGACAACTGTACCCTGAGTACGAGTTGCAAAACTTGTGAAAAGTAAAGTTTACGGAAAGTATTAAAGAGTGGTTTTCCCCACCAACTGCCGTTTTTGTTTGTTTGAACTTGGTTTTCTTCATCACTGTATATCTTTTGTTAAGACCATAAAGGCTTATGTTCATTTGAGATTGGGTTTTTATATTGTAGGTGCACATGCGGCATGTGTTAGCGCGAAATTATACATATCTGCTAGTGGGAATGCATTTAATATAAATCTTAAATGATTTATATCTTTGCAGCTTAGATTAGATTAGATAAAGTGTAAGAAACAAAAACGGCAGATTTTGGAGAAAAATCACTTTTTAATACATTCCGTAAACTTTACTTGGCTCAAGTTTTGCAACTCGTACTCAGGGTACTGGCCACGGAAAATGGATTGGAAAATTTCATTCTTCTTCACAATTTCTTTTTTAAATAAAAAAAATCATATGACACATTGATCCAGTAAACATACAACTATTGCTAATGTGAAACAACCTCTGTTGAAGATAATACAAACAAGTATTAAAGTGACGACTTGCTACTTAAAATGGGGTGCGCTTAGGTGATTATACAATACCCTAACTGCGTTATTTTTATTTATTTAAATATGAAATCTGTAATTTCCATATTCATGGCGCGGCTTCTCGTCTTTAAATTGCATCTCCTTGCGGAAGCGAGGCGTCAGTATTGCGCTGAATGCACATTTGCAATTTGCAACCCGGCAAAGGTGCTTGCCAATTTTTCTTTTCGTCCATTATAATTTTAGATCCACGTCTCGAGCCCCTTGTTCAAGAGGGATTATACGAAATTGTCATGATTTAAATTAGAAACGGTGTTGAAAGTTTCTTGATCAATAATTTTGAAGTTTTATTTTAAGCGTTTGCGTATGGACATTGTGAAATTCATTTAAATTAATAATGTAAAATTAAAAACACAAAGTTTTTTTACACTAGTTGTATATTTTTATTTTATTTAATTTATCAACTCGTATGCTTTTAGTGTTATCACACTAATTGTTAAGATGACAACTAAAAAATCTAAAAAATACATAAGTCTGGTAACACCGAAAGCGCTTGACGAAATAAATCGACTCGTGAAGAAAACTTACTCAAACGAACATGAACCCTGCAACTCCTGTCGACTTACCCTGAAATAAGAAGGATATTGGTAAAAGTGAACATTTTTTATAAGTCCAATATGGCATCTTTGACTTAAAGGTTTGTATGCGGCTAACCACCAATACTGTGAAAAATATTTCACTTTGCCAATGTCATCCCTATTTCAGGAAAGGCCTGCAAAAGTTACAGAGCTTAATTTCATTTAAGGTTTGGTTTTAATTTATAAGTACACATGCAGCATTTGTAAGAGCGAACTTATACGAGTTTTTTTGTGGGCATGTATTCAATGTGAATATTACATAATAGTACTTCTTAACCGCTAACATCAAATATTATATTTTGTATTGTTTGTGTATTATCACTGTGAAAATTCATATAAATTTATTTTTAATATTTCTTTTAAATCAAATTCCTAGAAAACGCTGTGTATTAATTTATCCAATACCAATTATTCATTTTTATTGATTAATCTTTACGAATTTTGATTTAAAATCGTTACATAAACAGTGTTTCATTGGATATTAATTCTAAAAAAAAAATTACAAATCAATTAAAGATATAGATAATTTCTTTAAAAAATTATCTCATATATTGCATAAACAAAAAACGACAAAAATAATACATTGAATTTATTGTTGCTGGTTTTCCCATACTTGTATTAGTCATAAGAAAATTGAATGAGGGCACCTAACCAAACACTGATATGGCATTAAAAATACCACGCCTCCGTACATGAGCAAATAAATACGCTCGCAAGCAATGCAAGCGACACAAAAGCGCACTGATTGAAGGGGAGCCGGCATTCCGATAAGATTAGTCGCTGTTTCGCATAAAATTGGCAAGTGGTTGTATAGTGTGCGTTATGCCAGAGCTTCTCCAAGTGTGTGACAAGTTTATAATTTAATTTTTTGAAGGAAACTAGAAAAAATATGATTAAATTTTTTTTAAAAAGATTTGTAAAGAGGAATGCATCTCACCAACCTATTCTGCCTGGCCTGAAACAGGTAATTATATCATCAATTATTAATTAATTATTGTTTATTTTACATCAACCACTTTCAGTTGAAGTGGGGGTTTCCCAGCTCCCGGAGGGGGGCTGCTTCTCATTTCTTGTGAAGTAAACCTTGAGATCGGACCCTTGCTCTCGGCATGAAATGCAAGCATTCTACAAATTGAGCTATCAACCTTTTTACGAGCTTGGTCGTCGTCGCTGCAAAGCGACAATTTTCAAGTAAGACCCAGTTGCTGTAAGGCTGGATGGACCTTTGCTGACCGGTCATTGGTAAAGGTATGTGAATTTTTCAACCCAGCGAAGAGCAAATTTGAAAATATAAATGGTATATTGTTTGTCCTCCGCCGGGATTCAAACCCACAGCCTTCCATTCAGAGTCCGAAGTGTTACCACTGGACTACGGACCGGTACCTCGAACACAAAAGTTTGTAGAGCACTGTGCCATAATATCTCGTCACCCTCTATAGGAGGAATTCAATATGCAGCTTTCGACATAAGTTACAGGGGGAGCTCTCGCAGAGATTTACGTAGTTGCAGCCTCCGCACGCAGATTCCCCGAGATTGAGCTTTCCACTTGATTTCACAATAAAATAAAACACCGACGAAACGCCGAGGGATTCCGCGGACAAAGCGATGGCATAATTATGAGTCATCAATTCGATGTCACGGTTTTATCGATTTTGTTTAATGTCAAAATTGTAATTTTCTATCCTTAATCTAAGTTGCAAAGATGTGTCAACATTTAAAAATCATATTAAATGCATGGCTACTAACGACACCTGCAAGTTTTCGTTGACAAATGCTGCATGTGTTAAAAAATGCACAATTTTAAACCTCAAATAAGCATTAGTCCTGTAACTTTTGCCGACCTTCCCTCGAACAACTTCCCAGGAATGGCATCGGCAAAGTGATTTTTTTTTTACAGTATGGGTGGTCAGCCTCATACGAACCTTTAAGTCAAAGAATCGTGTATGCATATCGTAATAATATTAGTATTATTTATTTGGTGAGCGCTTTTTTTTTGTGAATCACACTTCAAGACCCATCTGCGAGCTCGGTCGTCGCTATAAAAAGCGTCAATACTCAAGGTAGACCCAGTTGTTGTATACTGGATGGACCTTTGGTGACCATTTGATGACTTTTGGTGATGTTCTTTGCTACAGCTATGCATATGAATTTTTCAACCCAGCGAACAGCATATTTGGAAATATTTTTTGTTCGGGGCGCTTGTGCAAATGATGCAAGAAATTTGCTTGTCTTCAGTGCATTTCGGAATTTCCTATGGTCCTCTAGCTCTCTCACATGATAAAACAGGTGGTTTCAGTCTATAGGAGCAGCAAATGCAAATGCACCCTCTCTAAACACAGTTTTAACTCTTTTTAACAGGGGTGGAAGTCTTGATGACCGTCAATAGATCTTACCGTATCTATTTGAAGATAACAAGAAAATAATAAGATAATAAGAAACAATGGAATAAAACAAGGCAGCGTATCAACAGCTGATCCATGTTATGTAAAACATCGATCAGCTGTTCAGGTACCGCCATGTTTTATTCCGACTTATCTTCAAATATATACGCCAAGATCTTTCGACGGTCGTCGAAACTTCCACCCAGTTCTAAATTCTATGTTTTGTCTCTGTCTTTTCACAAAATTTATTTTATTTTTCCGTAGCTTCAAACCCCGGCCTTTCAATCAAATAACAAAAGCTCATCCAATTGAACTATCGATCGGCTAAAGTCGCTCATAGCGATAGCAAAGAGGAAAAACTTAGACCGTGCATCAAATAACAACCCTAACTGATCCTCGTTCGCAAAGTTTGATCAAATGACAAAACTTTGATCCAAAATTATAGAGAGAGACCTCCAGGTAAGCGGCTTTGTAACTTTACCGGGTTAAAGGCTCTAATAATATGTAAATAAATATAAAAAAAAACTACCTCTAGTACCGTATTGCTATAACCCTTAATATCCTTTTTTCTTGTCACTACAAATCGGTCAAAGATAACTCGTCCACAGTCAGCTCGTTTATTGACAATTCGGTCACACGATAGTTCGTCGACACGACTTTTTAGTGACAAACAACTCAGTCACAGATAAGTTGCTGGCAGACAGCGATCGCTAACAATTTTGTAACACGAAAGAACATTCGCATGAAGATTTTATCATATAAAATATAGTATGCCCACCAGTGGCGAAGGGTGCCATACAAGCCGATTCCTATCGGTTTCCCGTTTAAAATGAGGCAAAAATGATAATGAAGTAGACTGCATGGTTTCAATCGGGAAAAAACTTTTTGTTTCTGTGGTTTTAAATGTATTTTTTTTTTACTTTGTGCCTATATTTTTTAACTACTTTGTTACATCATTTTAAAAGGGAAGCCGATGGGAACCGGCTTGTATGGCACCCTTCGCCACTGATGCGCACAGACAGTTCCATCGAAGAAAACTGCTCTCCAAAAAATCTTTGTTAAACTGTAGTTTCTATAGTCTTTAATCTAAGTTGCAATGATGTGTTAAAATTTAAGATTCATATTAAATGCATCCCAAAAACAAGCACGTGTAAGTTTGCTTTTACAATACTTCTTGGACCGGTCCGTAGTCCAGTGGCAACACTTTGGACCCGTAAATGTAAGGTTCTGGATTCGAATCCCGGCGGAGCACGAAAACATACCATTTATTTTTCCAAATGTGCTCTTTGCTGGGTTGAAAAAAATCATATCCCTTTACCAGACCGGTCACTGAAAGGTCCATCCAACCTTACAACAACTGGGTTGTGCTTGATAATTGGCGCTTTCTACAGCGACGACCAAGCTCGCAGAAGGCTATTGAGGTGTGATACACACAAAAACAGCGCTCACCAAATAAATCATCCTAATATTATTATTATTCATATGCACTACAAATTAAAATTCAAACATCAAATGAGCATAAGGATATGAAACGCGAGTGACATTAGAAAAGTAAATCTCTTTTTACAGTATGGGCAATCAGCCTCATACCAACCTATAAGTCAAACAATTCAATTGTTTTTGTTTGTATTTTTTTTTTGTGATGGAACCATACTCGTATATTGTATGTGACCAAAATGTTTTTGATCAAAATATCATGTCGAGAAACTGTCGTTTGACCGGATTGTCCGGGACCGATGTGCCTGTGGGCGAGCTTTATTTGGCTGAGATGTCTGTGATCAAAATATCGTTGACCGAAAATTCATACGGATAAACTCTTGTGTGACAAATTTGTCCATGGTCTTGCTATCCGTGGACAGACTGTCTGTGACCGATTTGTGGTGGAGCCCCTTTTTTATGCTGAATAATGACTTCACGGACGGCGAGACGGGGAACGGGGAAGTTTTGCAGGAAAAAACGAATCAGAGGAGAGCTCTGTTTGAGATAAAAATCATCCCACGAAAGTCCACTTGAGTGGAAATCGTCTTTGGGAAGGCGATGCTCCTCTTGCTTCAAGTTGAATACTTTTGTTATCGGCTTACGTTCAGTTATTGCAGACGAATTTATACAGTTAAAAGTCAATGTTATTACAAATAAAAGATGCTTCATAATTGATAAAAGATTGTAACATTGATAAAAGATTGGTGTGAGGTCGGGCCCCTTACCCGTAAAAAAATAGGTCCCGAATCGCTAAATACGTGGCCTTCGGGGATAAAGCAGACGAGAAGTTAATCTATTGTCTTACTTTTTTTATATTAATGCTACTTAGAGAGTAATAAGTGCTAAAATGTAATTTGTCGTGTATGTTCCTTGACTTATAGGTTGGTATGTGGCTGACCACCCATGCTGTAAAAATGGTTTACTTTGCCAATGTCACCCCTGTCTCAGGGAAGGACGGCAAGAGTTGCAGCCTGGTGTATGTCCATTTGAGATTTGGTTTTTATGTTTTAGGTTCACATGAGGCATGTGCAACCGCAAACTTGTACGTGTCTCATTGTGAAAATGCATGTAATGTGAATCTCCAATGTAACATAACTTTGCAACTTATATTAGATTAGATTAGAATGCTACTTAGTCTGTAGATTATAGATGATCTGAGTCAGTGTCTACCCTTTCATGCCGTAGAGTATGTACAATAAAAAATATTTTTGCAAGCTATGAGGTTGTGTCTACATGTACCTAGGCACGTAGCTAGCTGGTGTGCGGAACTGGAAAAGTGTCGAACTGCTAGTACAATGAGTAGACTGCTCTGGTATAGATAATCCATTATAGGAGTATGAGTACGTGAGTTTAAACACGCTGGGTGGTGTGTGTATGGAAAAATCCACTATAGAAGAATCTGGACAACACGAGAAACATCCACATGAACTGTATAAATATGAGCCACAATTGTTTGTTGAGTCAGGTTGCTTGAAACATTGTGACGTTAAGTCGATAAGCTTAAGCAAGAAGTTATCTGATGCAAAATAAATCTTGTTAAATAGATAAATCGTAGTTTAATTAACCCAAGTAAAATCATAGCAACATTGTTGTTCAATCCAACCAATAAATAAACATTTTTCGCAGTAAATTTCTTCGTGTACTCCTTTTTTACAGTGCAGCGCATATAGTTCGTCTGACCATCGGATTTACACGGACGCTTTCCCCTGTAATAATATGCAAATCGTAGCAATTGGCGAATGGGATAATGCCAATTCTAATTGCATTACACGAGTCTATTTTACCCTGGCTGTTCCCTTGAGTATAAAACTACTCGCCTATACTTAATCGCTGCGTTTTCCTAAAAACGTATTGTAACTAATACTGCCTCTCTGAATTTTGTGTTCCATGCATTTTTCGGTACAACCATTGAGTCATAATTTTTGTGGAGATTAAACGAGTCGTATAACTGCAAACGCCGTCTAATCTAATCTAATCTAAGTTGCAAATATATGTTACATTGGAGATTCACATTACATGCATTCTCACAACCAGACACGTACAAGTTCGCTCTTGCACATGCCTCATGTGAAATGCCGCCATCTCCAAAATTTATAATTTTTGAGATAATGATTGAATGTGATTCTGCGCAGTGTAACAAATCATTTGCTGTGTGCGATTTAATGTAAACCTCCCTTAATCCTTCGTAATTTTAATTGAAAAAGTATGATTTCGTGCAAACGCCGGCATCTCCAACTGGTGTTGACGTTTTACAAGTTTAAAAGTTTATTTTTCTCACAATCATCGCGTAAGGAGTTGACGGCGTTTGCATTTATACGACTCAAACTAGCTTATGGCATTGAAGCATACTGTGAGATTGGCATTTAAACCAGATTCGTCATCCACTGAGCTGGCAAACATCACATATATATTCACTTTTTTCGGTCTATGTAACCGTGGTCTGGTTGATTCTAGAAAACCTCGTACAGCAGATCCTGTAAGACGATCGCAGCGACTAGCCAACCGCTGATAATGCCCATCGGAGCAATGGGCGAAACTGTCCGGAAAGAATTAACCAGACCATGGCTACATAGCCCGAAAAAGTGATTGTTGTGTCAACAAGAACCGGCCGTGAAAGCTTTAATGAACAACCACATCTATAATCTAAGTTTCAAAGAAATACTAACATTCAAAGCTCACATCAAAAGCATGTCTACAAACAGACACGTGTAAGTTCGCGCTAACAAATACTGAATGTGTACTTACAAATTAAAGCTACACCTCAAAATATGCAAAATAAACCCTCCAACTTTTGCCGACCTCCCCTGACACAGGGGTAACATTGGTAAAGTGAACCATTATTTACCGTATGGGTAGTCAGCCTCATATCAACCTATAAGTCAAGGTATACAAGCAATTAATTACATCCAGTTATACAAATAAACAAACACTAAAAAATCTACAAAACATTTATAAAAATGAAAATTGATTATTGGTCTTATCCGCCTACATTACAGATCAGCCGCCATAAATGAACATACACCCTGCAACTTTTGCTGACCTTCCCTGACACAGGGGTGGCATTGGCAAAGTGAACCATTTTGTACAGTATAGGTGGGCAGCCTCATACCAACCTATAAATCAAGGAATACCCATTATTTAAATGTTTGTGTCAATGTTATTTTTTACTCTCAAAAATCCCAAACAGATATATAAATATGTCTATTTTCGTTAAAATAATTTCTAGTCCACATTTATCATAAGTCAATGGGTATTGGAGTATTTCACGGCCGGTGGAGTTTTATTATTTGCCCACGTACTAGATAGGTAGTGAGTGGTGAATAATAAGTGACCAGATAGTGCGGGAAACTAGTAAATCCTGCAGACGAATCAATTTTGTTGGGATTCTAGGTTATACCTGCACTCCAATCTAGGAATTCAATACTAGATTAGTGAATTATTCAATCCAGTTTACTTTGTTTTAATAAATTAGGTTCAAAAAATTATACAAAGTTTAAATGCGATTATTAACTTCTAAAATTATGGAAAAGATGTAAAACATAAGCCCATAAGCAACTTTTTACGACCTTCCCTGAAACAGGGGTTACATTGGTTGAGTGAATCATTGTTTACAATATGAGTGGTCAGCCTCATACCAACCTATAAGTCAAGGGATCTAAATCTAAATTTAAATCTAAGCTGCAAAGATATGTATCATTTGAGATTCATATTAAATGCATTCCCACAAGCAGACATGCATAATTTCGCGCTTACACATGCCGATCTATAATCTATAATCTATAATCTAAGTTGCAAGGATATATTCATTCAAAGCTCTCAAATGTATGCCCATAAACAAACACGTGTAGTTCGCGCTTACAAATGCTGATTGTGTACTTACAAATAAAATCCAAACTCAAATGAACATAAGCCCTGCAACTCTTGCCGACATTCCCTGAAACAGGGGAACGATGAATTCTAAAATATTTTGTAATCTAATACAAACCACAATCTATATAATCTAAGTTGCATAGATGAATTAATTTTGACAGTCATATTATTAAATGCATTCCGACAAGCAGACACGAATAAGAAAGACCGAAAACTAAAACAACCTAATTTCAAAATAAAATAAGCCCTGCAACTCTTTTTGACCTTCCCTGAAACAGGGGTGACATCGGCACAGTGAAACATTTTTTACAGAATGGGTGGTTAGCCTCATACCAACCTATGAGTCAAGGAAAAAACAATAAATAATATAACTATATAAAAACAAGAAAACCTTAAAAAAAAAATGTACAAAAAATCTGTATACCGAATTAAATTATTTCCAAGTCGTTGACCATGTCAAAAGAGTATTATATTCAAGTAGTACGCTGTACAAACGAAGTATATATGAATACCAAAAGAGTTTGCAAATGCAAAGAAAACATTCATAAAACAACATTGTAGTCGAGTTTCCACAAAAACCGACCGAAAAGGAAATCAGATAACCCCATTGAGGAGCGAGTCAACCGTTTTGCGCAAACATCATCGGCTTTCATCAGAGCAAATCAATTCAGTGGAGTCTTACAAATGCTCGTAGAGAGAAAACGGGAATTCCTTCATTTATTTAATTCTGAAGATTTATTCTCGGAGCCTTTTTATTTAATGAAGAAAAAACGGAGGATTACCACTTGACTCTTGAATGCTGTTTAGATGGAGTCAGTAAGTGAAGGATAGTGGTTTAATGAGTAGGTTAGTGTTTTTTTTTGTATTAAGTTCCCAAACATAATCCTTTCATCTTTTCTCAGGCTTTCGCAGTCCACCCTTGCACCTAGTCCTCCTCAAATTTTCTCCATGGTTGTCTATCGGCTGCTGTGTTCAGCCATCTTCTGCCTGCAGTTCCCTTGATGTCGTCCAGCCACCTCAGTTGGGGTCTCTTCACTCCCCGTTTGGACATCCTGGGCCGCCACTTGACGATTAATACATTGTCATAATAATCAAAAGACAAAAATAATCATGCAAGTTTTTTTGTGTTTCAAAATACGATACGTTTCGCAAATATACCGTTTGCATATTCAGGTGGCATTCTTAATTCTAAATGATTCAGATACAGGAATAGACGTTAAAAGTGTCATCGTGTGAAGGTATAAAGGAAAGGAGAGAGTTATTCTCATTTTGTGCGCAGGCTGAGTAAACCTTGCCGGTATTTTTCTATTGGATTTGAAATAAACACCCAAACGGGAAATCATCTATGGGGAGTATAGAACCATTACCCTCTAGCGTGAAGGCAATCATTCCACAAACTGACCTATTGATCAAACATAAATACATAAAAAAAAACAATAATATTTAACATTTAAAATATGTTATTTTTGCCGAGTATCAAGTTTAATACAGATTCATGTAAATAAGTTAACTTGCCACTTCTTTTTATACATACTAACCAACTTTACTAAACAACTTGTACAATTTCTTTGTCAGTACAAGGCATTTAAGGCATCTTGGGCCAAATCACTTTATCTTTTGTGGGATTCTCTTTGAAGCGGCCTCTCTTCTTGAGGCCACAAAGAGGCCGGTCAGGGCTGTCCAACTGGCCTAATCCAGAATAATGTTAATCGCCCGGACAATGCGCCCTGTTTTCCAAGTGTACAACATAACGTTCAAACTCAAGCTTAGCGTTTCCCAAAATATCCATGAAAACGATATCAGCACATCTAGTGAGAGGTTCAGTTTACTTGTATTTTTGGTAAATGAAATGGTGTAGTTTTAACGTGAAGATCTTGGTGACAATCACCGCTCCTGACAATACACACGTTCGCACAGCTTAATTATTTGTGACAGCCCTGAACGGCACAATGGACCCTTAGGAAATTGGGTCGTATTAGCATTGAACAAGGGATGAAAAAGTTAATACTAAAATAATGCATTATTGGATGATCATTTCTTTGTACATGAGTATCTAATCTAAGCTAAGTTGCAAAATATATGTAACATTAAAAATTCACATTATATGCACTTTCACAAACAGACATGCGCGCTTAAACATGCCGCATGTGGTCCTACAATAAAAAAAACCCGAATCTCACATGGACATACACCCTGCAACTCTTGCCGACCTTCCCTGAAAACAGGGGTGACATTGGCAAAGTGAACCATTTTCTACAGCATGAGTGGTCAGCCGCATACCAACCTATAAGTCAAGGAACATACACAACAAATTACATACATTAAAATGAACTTTCACGAAGTTACTGCTGAAAATCTAGATAACAAATTACATTTTTAAAATCAACAAATTATAATATGTATGGGCATCAAAAACTAACAGAAAACAAATTCTCATCTAAAAAACCCTAGCCGCCAACATCACAGATCAACCGCCATTTCTTTCTGTCCTTACACACTTCTTTCATTTCCTCCAGAGTCATAACCTTGTTGAATTTATAATTGTGTGGTTTGTTTGTATGTATTAGTGTATGCTATAGTCTGAAAAGTCTCTCTGTAAAAAAAAAGATTTAGGTACTTGTATTTTTTGAGATTGCTCGAGTGATAAGTCGGATGTTCTAGTAAAGTCTCGCATGCGCCGACTCTCAATGATTCCTTTTTTTTGCTATTAATTAAGGGCCGAAACACACTTTGTGGCTGGATAAGCAATCCAACCATTGTATTGTATACGTGTAAAGTGACTTTGTATGTGAACCGTATCTGAAATGAATTGTGTTTAAATAAATCCCCGCAATTTGTATTAAATTGAACCCGTGAAACTCGTAACAGTATTATAGAATTGTGTTTAACAAAATTACAATTTTCATTTGAAACTATTTCTTTTTAAAGGTAACGGAGCTGGCCTTACGCCAACCGCTTCAGTTGAAGTGGAGGTTTTCCAGCTCCCGAGAGCACTGTTAGGTACTCATTTATTGTAAAGGCTGAGTAAGCCTTGCCGGTATTTTATTTCGGGTTTGAAATAAACATCGAAACGGTAAATCATTTCTGACACCCTCGGTTTGGATTCGAACCCGAGCACGGAATTTAAGCACTCTAGCAAGCTTTGGCGATAAATCAAGAAGTTACACTATATGTGTAGCTTAGTTACGTTAGCTATATCACAATCTTTAAATCATGTCAAGGAAAAACAAAAAATATGCATTTAATAAAATTTTACTATTTGAAACCTCTGACGATAAGTTTATATAAAATTTCAAAGGTTCCGTTGTGAGGTATGCGTCAATACATAGACTTTAAGGGATGGATGTTAGATAGGTAGAAGAAGAAGGGGGGTGTAAAAGTGAATAGGAGGGAAGAAAGTGGGGGGTAGGTAGATCTTCGATTTATCTTGGGTATCGAGAGACCCAAGCTGCTTCTATAAAACATTACGTGTAAACTGAGCTTTCGAGTTTTCCTGAAAAATGTGTGCAACTTGAAGCAGCGCCTATTGTGAGCGTTTTAGTTTTCATATATTTTTGGTGAAACGTTGTGGTGATGTTGTTTACTCTGCGTACGTTTTATCCGCAATAAAATAGGCTTCCAGACTGGAGCTGTTTTAAAACCGTTTAAAGAATAAATGCAAGCAGATCGATTCTTAAAGACGTTCCTTGAACAAATTTTTCATTGAATTTGGTGTGGTGTATTTTTTAGTAACTTTTTTTTAGGTGTAAGTTAGAATTACGGTCGTTTGACATTTTGACAATTATATTATTTATTTTTTTTAAAACTGAACAATTTTAAAACTTAATTTAAATCGGATATTTAACGAACCGTTCGGTGAGAACTTACATTATTCTCTACGTTTCGTCAGCGACGTAGCCGACGCGACGGCTTCAGGAGAACATCCTATCTGTACGGTGACTGAGGATGAACTGAATTTGAAAAACACTTTGTCACAAATCACTGACTACCTTCGAACGAAGGTAGTAATTATGTTTTGGTCTGTTACACATACCATTTTCATCTTGTGTGTATTCCACATCACTGATGGTACTATGTTACCTGTACACACCGCACTAATAATATCGTTGTCTTTGACATGAAATTTGGGTACTGGTTTCCGTAGTGTACAGTCGCCTCAGTCGCCGTACAGATAGGATGTTCTCCTGAAGCCGTCGGCTACGTCGCTGACGAAACGTAGAGAATAATGTAAGTTCTCACCGAACGGTTCGTTAAATATCCGATTTAAATTAAGTTTTAAAATTGTTCAGTTTAAAAATAAAAAAATTAATATAATTGTCACAACTTTTCTTTATTTTTTAATTTATATTGCATTTTGTTCCTTCTATAATATCTAAATCTAAATCTAAGCTGCAAAGATATAGTATCTATATCATTTAAGATTCGCTAAGCGCCTTTGGGATGACCAAGAGTCATGAAAAGGCGCTATAAAAATCTTGTATTATTATTATTAAGATTCATATTAAATGCATTTCCATAAGCAGACATGTATAAGTTCGCGCTAACACATGCCGTATGTGGACCCACAATATAAAAACCCAATCTCAAATGAACATAAGCCCTGCAACTCTTACCGACCTTCCCTGAAACAGGCCAAGTGAACCATTTTTTACATTACGGGTGGTCAGCTTAATACCAACCTATAAGTCAAGGAATATAATCTATATTATAAACATTTTCATTTGTTTTATGATACATTGATATGTGTAATACTACAATGTAAGCTGTAAGGATATTATTGAAATTTTAGATTCATATTTAATGTATGATCACAATCATTCACTTTTAATTTTGTGTTGCAATGCTGCATGTTTGCTTAAAGAAACTAAACCAAAACCTCAAATGAACATGAGCCCGGTGGTTACTTTTGACGACCTTCCCTGAAACAAGGGTGACATTGGCAAAGTGAACCATTTTTTACAGTATCGGTGGTCAGTCTCATACTTATCTAAAAATCAAGGAATACAGGTAATAAATAACATTTAAGTATTAAACAAAACAGAACGCTTGTAGACGCCTATTCATAGCTATATATATAGCTTTTTTCATTTGGTAGAATAATTTTACATATAACATGCAGTTGGTTGTATTTTTTTTCCATGGAGATATCATGAATTGGTAAAGCAGCTTCTTGGTACAAATCAAAGAGTTGAGAGTTGTATCTTGTTCGCCTTATTTTACCGTCATTTATTGGGCCTTGAACGCAACGCAGATTTTTTTCAAATTCGCTTTTTTTAAACCATAAGACATTTATCAAAATAGCACCCCTTCTCCTTGGTAAATTGCAAAAAAAAAATGCAAATTTCACCCCTGTACTTTATTTTTATTGTCAAAATATAAAACGTAAGCGAACATGCTTGCAGTCTCATATATTTTATGTTTAAAACATTACGTTTATACTCAGCCACAGCGTTTAACAAAAATGTATGTAAAATGAAACAGCGCTACTATTGAGAGTTTTAGTTAGCATACATTTTTGCTAAGGCGCTTGGTGCTTTTATCTAAACAGGGGGATCTCAAGCAAGACTCCCATATGTCATATGGCCTATGCTCGTACATTTCTAAGAAAAACTCATACATCATCCTTGATAAAGTGCTAAAGAATGTTCTAGAGATAATAACAGTGTGCATCGCACTTCAGGATTTTGAGGAAATTTCGTGCAAAGTATCTTGTAAAGACAAGATTATTTTGTCACGAGATATTTTGTATCTTGAAAAAATTGAGAAGTTTTGTAAAAAAAGAAGCAGTATATCAAATTACTAACTTACATATAGATATCTTATTTAAATATTACTGAAAAATAAATATTTTTCTGGTTTATTTGAGTTTAATTGCCTAAGCGCTATCAGGCAACGCAACTAAGCTTCACATACAGTGTAACTTCTTGCCGCGTTATCCCCGAAGGGGTCGCATGTGGCGAGTTGAACCTGTTTATTTTTAAGGGTTAAGGGGTCGGCCTTATGTCAACCACTTCAGTTGAAGTGGGGGTTTTCTAGCTCCCGAGGAGGCTGGTACTCATTTCTTGTGAAGTATTAAAAACAGATTATTCAAGTTTTGTTTTTTTTTCATTATACAATACAATCAAACCTATCACATTCCTATAACGAACTTACAAGTTAAGCCACGAAACTTTTTGCAATCAATCCTATAACATAACCATTTTTTTAAATGTGGAATTAAACCCTTAACCATTAAGTTTAAAGTGCAAAGCTTTACCCATTAGACTAAGACGTTCCTCTAATTGAATGTTAGTTTAATAAATATCTGTCTCAGGCTATTTGTCTTGCAGAAGGTACCCTTGTACATATGTACTATGTGCTAGTCCCGCCAGATCAATCAACATCTAACATCGGATATCCATTAGGGACTGCACTTGAGTCTTCGGGGCGTCGTATCACCCCCGTTCTGGAGACTGGCGGCAAGAGAATCTACCTGAATATAGTCTCTAGGTAGTGTGCGCAATGAAGCGTTGGACTAGGTCTAACAGAAATTAAAAATAAATTAATAAACTATGGATGAACCACATTCCTGAAATAGCGAATGAATGGGATATCAAGATTTATAATACAGGAGAGCTTGTATGAATAAGGTTATGACTCTGGATGAAATGAAAGAAGTATGCAAGGACCGCAAAAATGGCGGCTGATCTGTAATGTAGGCGGCTAAGGCAAAGACTCAATTTTCATTTTTATAGATGTTTTGTAGATTTTTTAGTGTTTGTTTTTTTATAACTGGATGTAATGAATTGCTTGTATTCCTTGACATATAGGTTGGTATGAGGCTGACTACCCGCACTGTAAAAAATGGTTTACTTTGCCAATGTCACCCCTGTTTCAGGGAAGGTCGGCGAGTTGCAGGACTTATGTTTATTTGAGATTGGGGTTTTATATTGTAGGTTCACATGCGGCATGTGTTAGCGCGAACTTATATCCGGTTTCAGGAAAAGGCGACAAGAGTTGCAAAGTTTATATTCATGTGAGGTTTGGATAATTTTGTACAAACACATTCCACATATGCAATCGCGTACTTTCATGTGCCTGCTTGTTGGCATGCATTAAATATAAGCCTTAAATGTCAATATATCTTTGCAACTTAAATTCTATGCACAAATGACTGTCATTCGACCGGTCCGTAGTCCAGTGGTAACACTTTGGACTCGTAAATGGAGGGTTGTGGGTTTGAATCCCGGCGGAGCACAAAAAAAAAACATTTATATTTTCAAATTTGCTCTTCGCTGGGTTTAAAAATTCATAAACCTTACAGAAACTGGGTCTTGCATGGGAATTAACGCTTTCTACAGCAACGGCAAAGCTCGCAGATGGCTTTTGAGGTGTGATATACACAAAAACAGCGCTCACCAAATAAATTAGCCTATTTTTTTTTTTTATTATGGACTAAAACTTGCGTGAAGCAGTTTACAGGTGATGCATACAAAAAACTTCTGCTTTTCAATCTGGCATCAAATTCTACTTTATTTTTGTTTCGACAGGTGGCAGATATCTTCCGAGTTAAAGTTCCACGAAAATTACCGAACATTTCCGAAGTTTTCACCGCTGATGTCAACACCTGCAAAGTTGAATTGACTTTTAACAGATTCAAATTAAACTTTCAACATTGGACCACAATTGACAAAAAAAAACAGAATTTAAAAAAAAAGCAAAAGCAATTGAAGTAGCGCTTCAAAATGTACGATTGTATAGAGGTTTATAATTTGAAATAATCAGTCGAGTCGATAGCTCAGTTGGTAGAGTGTTTGCATTCCGTGTTTAGAGCTAGGGTTCGAATCCCACAAAGATTTTTTTCCGCATAGTGTATGTTTGTCATGAGTCCATCTGAGATACATAATTTCACATGAGCAATGTTTTGTATTTTTACTAGATCAATGTGTCTTATGAAAACTGGAAATTGATTATGTAAATATTCAAAACAACTCTCGAATTATCGTGTTTTACGTTTTTTTCTTATCTAGGATTATGTTAAATTTGATTGAAAGGTCATCTTTATATCAAATTGGTGATAAGCCAACAAACGCTGGGCGAACAATCTAAATCTAAGCTGCAAATATATATATATATCATTTAAGATTCATATTAAACGTTTGCCACAAGCAGGCATGTATAATTTCGCGCTAGCACGCCATGCTGCATGTGGACCTACAATATTAAAACCCAATCTCAAATAAACATAAGCCCTGCAACTCTTGCCGACCTTCCCTGAAACAGGAGTGACATTGGCAAAGTGAACCATTTTTTACAGTATGGGTGGTCAGCCTCATAGCAACCTATAAGTCAAGGAATGATGAGGCTAAGAAAATAATAGTTAAATATTTCAGAAGAAAGCCGTTACTTATCTTAATGCGAATTGGAAACAATCCACAAATAAAAAGCGAGCATGTTTTCCAGAACTGTCGTTTCATTTGTTCAAATCATGGGGAAGGGTGAGCGAAGGAAAAAGAAAGAATTTCCACGCGAGTCGTACAACAAATAGACGGAAGTTTTTCTCACTGTATTAGCGCTAAACTTTTTCCACCATTTCCCTTTCTCTCTTTTTATTTTATTTATTGTTTTATTCTCTATTCCGTTCACTTTGCCGGCGATGTTTTTCCATTTGCTGCCAGTCTTGAATGGATCGAAGCAAGTACTACATTAATATGTTAATGGTTTCCTTCAACTGAAATTAGTATCTGAGTGCATTTTTTTTATCTTGAGGATTAACGTTATAAGCCCTGCAACTCTTGACGACCTTCCTTGAAACAGGGGGGACATTGGCAAAGTGAACCATTTTTACAGCATGAGTGGTAAGCCGCATACCAACCTATAAGTCAAGGAACAACTTATGTACATTTCCTAATTTGAAAGTGGCCATTTCAGAAGAATCTGGTACGTTTAATTAATCGTTGATATGCTTTCAAATCCTTCATCCGACAAAAAGGAGCTAGTTTTTCGTGCATAAAATGAGCGTTTTTCATCATTTTAATAGAAAATTATTCACTTCGGCGGGAAAACGTCACATTTGTACAAAAAAAAAAATTATGACCTTAGCGAGCAGTAACACAACATTTGTTTGCAATTTCTCAAGCAATCTGGACGAGCGACGACACAATTCAATCATTCGATTCATGTGCGAATTCCATTTGATTAACAAATCACATTCAATATTAATCTATAATCTAAGTTGCAAGGATAATTATATTAATTTAAAGCTCTCAGATGCATGCCCACAAACAAGCACTTGCAGTTCGCGCTTACAAATGCTGAGTGTGTACTTACAAATAAAATCCAAAACTCAAATGAACATAAGCCCTACAGCTTTTGCCTACCTTCCCTGACACAGGGGTGACATTGGCAAAGTGAACCATTTTTTACAGTATGCGTGGTTAGCCTCATACCAACCTATAAGTCAAGGAATACGAGTAATAAATAACATTTAAGTATAAAAAAAGAACAAAACCTTAAAAATAAATCTATACAAAAAAATGTAACAAATGAACAAGCCAACATTACAGATCAACATTGCAGATTAGCCGCCACTTCTCCCTGTCCTTGCATACTTCTTTCATTTCATCCAGAGTCATAACCTTAACATTCAATATGGAATAATAAACTATGCCAATAAATTAGATCAAAAATAAAACGCTTCATAAATTTTAAGACTAAAATAAAAGAAAACAATCTGTACCGGGCGAGTTATTTGTTAGGTTGGCGGGAAACAGGGGTGCAGGGGGCAAAAGTTCACCAAAAAAAACGAGTCGCCGTGACCCTTTTGCTCCTGGAAATATTCTTAAAAACATTTCCTTACGGCCGTTAAGTCTGCGTATAACTTTTTTTTATTGAAGGCCGTATACTGATTCCGCCCATACTGTTAGACGCACATAAAAATTAAATAGACAAAACATTGTGAATAACATTTTATTTTTTTCCAGTTCGGTCGATAGCTCAGTTGGTAGAGTGCTTGCATTCCATGCCGTGAGCTCGGGTTCGAATCCCGCCGAGGGTGTCATAAATGATTTCCCGTTTCGGTGCTTATTTCAAACCCCAAAATAAAATACCTGTAAGGTTTACTCAGCCTTCACAAGAAATGAGTACCAGCACTCTCGGGAGCTGGGAAACCTCCACTTCAACTGAAGTGGTTGGCGTAAAGCCGGCCCCCTTACTTGTAAAAATCCAACCCCTTCGAGGATAACGCGGCAATAAGTTACACTATATGTGTAGCTTAGTTTGTGCTCAAAAACAACTAAATATTATTCTTCTTCTTGTGTTCCTTTCAGTGTAGGTTGGTGATCATCTTGCCAAATTTATTGGCACCTTCAGAAATACTGCACCAAAAAAAAGGACTTGTTCTTCTACCAAACCACTGTCTCAGGTTCTTCAAACAATCTGGAACTCGTCTTCCCTCAATTCTTCATTTGACGTCTTGAAAACTTCTTGTTATTCGTTGACGTCAGGTCGATGGCTCATTTGGTATAAAAAAAACGCAACTAAGCTACACATATAGTGTAACTTCTTGCCGCGTTATCCCCGAAATGGTCGCATGTGGCGAGTTGAACCTATTTATTTTTACAGGTAAGGGGGCCGGCCTTACGCCAACCACTTCAGTTGAAGTGGAGGTTTCCCAGCTCCCCAGGGGGCTGGTACTCATTTCTTGTGAAGGCTGAGTAAGCCTCGCCGGTATTTTTATTATGGAGTTTGAAATAAACACCGAAATAGGAAATCATTTCTGACACCCTCCTCGGTGGGATTTGAACCCGAGCTCACGGGGTAGAATGCAAGCACTCTACCAACTGAGCTATCGATCGGACGACCGAACCGGACTGATATAGTGCGTTTATTTCAAGTATTATAAATACGGAAAGGTTTGGTCGGCCTTCGCAAGGAATGTGTACAAGCCCTTTCAGATGCTTGGAAACCTTCACTGAAATTGTTCGCGCAAAACTGGTCCCATTACCTGTGAAAGTAAATAGGTTTCAAACGCCTCACGCGACCCGTTCATAGACAACACAGTAAAGAGTTTTATTTCGTCGCTGCATTGCTTGTTTGGCTTATCTACCATTTGAATCAAAGATTACCTTTAAAAATGAAATAGTTTTACAGATCACTGTCTAATTTTGCCAATGCCTCTCCTGTTTCCGGGTATGTCGGCAAGAGTTGTAGTGCTTATTTTCATTTGAGATTGGGTTTTTATAATGTAGGTCCACATGAGGCATTTGTTAGCGCGAAATTATTCATGTCTTATTGATTGTAGAGGCATTAACTTTGTAATCGTTCATCATTAATGAAAAAAGAAAAACAGTTTTGTTTTCGATTACGTGAGTATACTCACTTACGTGAGTATACTCACGTAATCGAAAACAAAACTGTTTTTCTTTTTTCATTATACATGTCTGCTTGTGGAAATGCATTTAATATACGAGTAAATCTTAAATGATACATATCCTTGCAGCTTAGATTAGATTAGATTAGAACAAACAAGCACTAAAGGGGCGATTTGTAGCTTATATGCGTTATTTTGAGCAACAGAAAAAAATCGGTTTTGATAACATGGTCCGTGACTGCAAGGTCTGCATGCATTTCTTGGCGAGGCACGTATCGACCCCCTTGTACCTCCTATAGCCGGGCCTGAATCTCACCCTAGGGAACCATGCGTCTAGACCCACGGCCCGGGGCCGTGTGGGACGGCCAAACAGGAATCCTTTTTGATTATTCAACTATTACCCGTTTTTCATTTAAAATATGTATCACTGATTTGTAGTTATTATTTTTGCATTATTAGCTAAACAAATTTATGATTGAGTGGTCCGTAGTCTAGTGGGAACGCTTCAGACTCGTAAATAAATGGAAGGTTGTGGATTCGAACCCCGGGGGATGACAATAAATGTACTATTTATATTTTCAAATTTGCTCTACCCTGGGATGTAAAATTCAGAAAACCTTTATCAAAAACCGGTCAACAAAGGTCTATGCAGCCTTAGAGCCCGTTCCCACTTGTCGGGTGTCGGATCCGTAAATTAATCGGAAGTTCCGGTGGCAGAACATTTCAATGTTCTGCCAGCGGAACCTCCGATTAATATTCGGATCCGACACCCGATAAGTGGAAACGAGCTCTCACAGCTTGAGAATTGGGGGTTTTTATAGCGATGACCAAGCTTGCAGAGGGCTTTTGAGGTGTGATTCATACAAAAAAACAGCGCTCACCAAATAAATCAACCTAATATTATTATTATCTACCTGTCTGGGGGTATGCATTTAATATTTATAAGCCTTATGTTAAGATATGTTTATTTGCAGCTTAGATTATAAATTATAGATAAAAAGAATTTCAATGTTTTTTTGTAACGTTGATAATCTTATGTATAAAAACATACAATAAATATAAATATTTAAAAATATAAATGGTTAAACATTGTTTTAATTCACTTTATTTTATTTGTTTATGCTCGAATATTTTCGCCTAATGAGGCATCTTCAAGAGCAGAATGGTTACAAATATATTTTTATAAAATAATTTTCAAAAAAATTTTCAAAACAATTTTTTTTTCCAAAACAAAAGCAAAATTCATAGACAAAATTTTTTTTTTAAACACAAATGTAAGATTCAAAATAAATTATTGTTCGGTATAATGAAATTAAAAATTTTAATACAATAAAAATAAAATATGTTAGTTAAATTAAAATAATAATAATAATAACAAATAAAAAACAAATTATTGCAATATTGGTAAAACATAGGGAATCTGCACATTCACTAAGTCTTTATTTTTATTTTTGTAGATTTCCAACGCTTCCAGAGCCATCAGTCTCCTCACTTCACACTCAGAGTGCATTACCTCTACATTGGTAATATCGAAAGTATGGTCTTTATCAATGCAATGGTCTGCCATTTATTTTGAATCTTACATTTGTGTTTAAAAAAAAAATTTTGTCTATGAATTTTGCTTTTGTTTTGGAAAAAAAAATTGTTTTGAAATTTTTTTTGAAAATTATTTATAAAAATATATTTGTAACCATTCTGCTCTTGAAGATGCCTCATTAGGAGAAAATATTCGAGCATAAACAAACAAAATAAAGTGAATTAAAACAATGTTTAACCATTTATATTTTTAAATATTTATAAAAATGGACTTTCACTGTGTTTACAGATCAACACTAAAAAATATTATAACATACAATAAATTTTCAAACTGAAAAAAAAAATACTTTCGAATTGTTAACGCTCTGAAAATTAGTGAAAAAGAAAAGTATTGTCAAAAATGGGGAAAGAGAAAAGTATTGTCAAAAATTGGGAAGAAGGAAAGTATTGGCAACAATCATGAAAGTTAAAAGTATTGTCAAAAATTGGGAAAGGAAAAGTATTGGAAACAATTGGGAAAGAGAAAAATATTGGCAATAATTGTGTATAACAAAAGTATTGTCATAAATTGGGAAACATAAAGGTTTCACCAACAATTATTGTTGCACAAAATTGCACAATTATTGTGAAAGAGAAAAGTATTGTCGAAAATTGGGAAAGAGAAAAGATATATTTTCTATTTTTTCTGCGCCTTGTAGGAATGCAATTCGTGCAATGATAAATAAATAAATTGTTTCATATTAGGCATGTAAACTCGATAAGGAGACAGGTTCGCCCATTCGTTTCTTTTCCTCATCTCTTGGGGATGAAATGACATGGCCATATTTCAGGTGTTCGTACCTCAAGTAGGTATACACATAAAACTCAATAAAAAAAATCTATGAGAACCCAAACGCTCGCCAGACGTGCTGGTTGTTATGATTGTTACTGTGAAATTAGTAAAATAAAAGAAAAATAAAAGTACAAGAAAAATGAAGTAGGTTTAATTATCAAAAACACTGGAATAGTTTTGATAAGTACAGAAGATAGGTACAAATAGTGCTAGAAAGAACTAGACCGTGCAAAATTGAACCTTCTGGTATTACACAGCTTCTGTATTTACGTGGCACAGATCAGACCAGATAAATTAATGAGCCAGATCTAAATCTTAATCTAAATCTAAGCTGCAAAGATATGTATCATTTGAGATTAGTATTCAATGCATTCTCACAAGCAGACACGTATAATTTCGCGCTAACACATGCCGCATGTGAACCAACAATATATAAAACCCAATCTCAAATCAACATAAGCCCTGCAAATCTTGCCGACTTTCCCTGAAACGCGGGTGACATTGGCAAAGTGAACCATTTTTTACATCGATAATACAATATAACAGTGTGTGATTGAATGTAGCATGATTCGTGTGATATAAATTGTAGAAACGCAACGCAACTTAGCTACACATAAAGCGTAACTTCTTACCGCTTTCTCTCCAAAGGGATCATAATATATGGCAAGCGGAAATTATATTTTTAGACAGCTCAAGGTTCATTCGTCAACCACTGTTGTCCAGGGTTTGAAATAAACTTTTTCTTCTTCTTCTTAATCTAGGTTTTTATTGCTGAAGGCTGTGACCCTTGTGAAAGCAACCACTGTTCTTTAGTTGCCTCTTGACTGCGCTGTCGAGGTTGCTGGTTCTCATTTCTCGCGGAAGCTGAATAAACCTTGCCGGAATTTACATTGAGTTTGAAAAAACACCGAAATGGGAAATTATTTCTGACACCCTCGTTGGGATTCGAACTCGAGCTCTCGGTATGGCATGCAAGCAATTTTCTTACCAAGCTATCGACTGGACAGAATGGAAAATAAATTTGAGAACTCAATAAACAGTACTTATACCGGACGATAGCTCAGTTGGTAGAGTGCTTGCATTCCATGCCGTGAGCTCGGGCTCAAATCCCACCGAGACTATCAAAAATGATTTCCCGTTTCAGTGTTTATTTCAAACCCCAAAATCAAATACCGGCAAGGTTTACTCAACCTTCACAAGAAATGAGTACCAGCTCTCTCGGGAGCTTGGAAAACCCCCACTTCAACTGAAGTGGAAGCGGCCCCCTTACCTATAAAAATAAATAGTTTCAATTCGCCACATGCGACCCCTGCGGGGATAACGCGGCAATAAGTTACACTATATGTGTAGCTTCTTCTTCGTGTCAGCTGCACACCGTATTGGCCCAGTAACGAGCAATGTCTACAGCTCTTTGGTTTCCCGCAAAGAGATCATCCATGGAGCAGCTTGTCGGACAGGAGGGACAACACCGCAGGTGCTCCATAGTTTGCTGAGCTCCACACTCACATAGTGTAGAGTCCTCCCGTCCCAGAAATTCCCAGGTCAACATGTTGGCCCGGGCTCTTCCAACATTGGTCTTCAATATGTGTAGCTTAGTTGGGGTTTTTTTTTTTTTGCGTAATTCTAGATGAATCCAAAAACCATACAAAAAAAAAATTGTGACGTTATGGTTGAGTTTTTAAGGAAGTTTTTATACTTGAGTGAATAAGTATTGCGTAAGAGGGAGCCCTTTAAAAATGTATAAAGGTGAGCGTGCGAGGAAAACGGGGGAGGCCTAGGTCCGATCCGGTTCAATGTCAGGTCGAGGGCTTTGACCCCGACAATTGTACATAGAAACGTTGAATATGATACAATGCGAAAAAAAAGGTTTTTTTTATTCCTTCAAAATATACTGTTACGTTTTTAGGGTTCAAAAGTCTTTCAATTAATAACACTGGTCTTCTTTTACAGTTGTTTATTTTACACTTTTAAAATTTATTTTCACAAAGATAGTCTCGATTATTCCATTACACTTGGTTTCTGTTCACTGGTCAAGTTGGTTCAATGTATTTGTAAAGCTGGCAGGAGACTGTAGTGGTGAGAGCTTGAATAATAACTGACTCGTTCAAGCAACTTGCACCTTTTTTATACTAAGAGAATCGAATACTCTGAAAGATATTTTTGCTTGATGCTTCTCGAAATACCTACTTAGCCTAGAGACTTCTCCATGTACACACAACCATCAATCCTACCCACCAATACAATACAGAATTCCTAAAACTATAACTAATACCTATACTTATTTATATTTCATATTTACATAACAATACTGTACAGTGTACTGTATCCTGCCGCCGTTTCACTTGGGGTGGCCGGTATCTTCGCAATTGTGTCCCCATTTTCTTCTGTCCTTGCATATCTCTTTCATTTCTTCAACATTCATCTCTTATATCATACATCCGGTCTGGTCCGGTCCGTAGTTCAGTGGTAACACTTCGATCTCTGAATGGAAGGTTGTGGGTTCGAATCCCGGCGAAGCATAAAAAATATATACCATTTATATTTTCAAATTTGCTCTTCGCTGGGTTGAAAAATTTATACACCTTTACCAATGGCCGGTCATCAAAAGGTCCATCCAGCCTTACAGCAACTGGGTTTTTTTTGAGAATTGGCGCTTTGTAGCGACGACTAAGCTCGTAAACACCTATGCGGCACTACAACAAGTTTCATAGACCCCTAGAGTCTTTAGAATCTAGGGAGTCTTCCGCACAGGATTTTCTTAAAAAAACATACTCTTCTCTTATTCTCACTCTGCAGGTTTCATGCTTTCGCAATCTATCCATTCCTTCCTCAATCTTTCCCTTCCACGCTTCTCTCTGACATTTTCTCTGTACATCTTCGTTGTTGAACGGCCTGCAACTATAGACAAAAACACACCACATAATAGGTATTTTTTTAAATTCTATCCTTGAAATAAATACTACCATCTATTCACTGAAAATTTTGCATGTACGTATATTCGTTACAACCAAAGTGTATGTATTCTTTCATCTTTACATTTCCCATAAAATTTCATATGGAAACTATAAAAGAAAACGCTTTTATTTCCGTACGCCTACACAAGCGGCACTTAAAATATTTTTACGTGGAACAAAAACCTTATTACTATAATGGTGGGCTTGGTGCGGCGCGGCTGCCAAACGCAACACTTTCTTTGTTTCAAAACAATATCATGAACGCTGTGGGAAGGCAATGCTGTTTTAGAGCTTTTAAAAGCAAATTTGATTATCATTGAAAGTACACTTTACGTAAATTATTGAAAGCTCGAGTCACACAAAATATAGAAGAGTAAAACGCAAATGCAACTAAACTGCACATATAGTGCGCTTCTTACTGAATGGTTGAGAGCTGAATTGGTAGAATGCTTGCGTTCCATGCCAGAATTGCAAGGTTTAATTCCACGAAGGGTGTCAGAAATGATATCTCTTTTGGTGTTTATATAATATTAATCACATAATCAAAATACTGGCAATGTAGTCCAGTTGATAAAATGCTTCCATTCTATGCTGAAAGCTCGGGTTTGAATCCCACCGAGCGCGAGGGTGGGAATGAGACATTTTTCGTCTAATTTATTATTGTAAACAGTCTTTACAAGAAATCAGTATCAACCCGCTCAGGAGTAAGAAATCACACCTTCAAATGCATTGGTTGACGTAAGGCCAGCCCCCTTATATGTGAAAATAAATATGTTTCACTTTTCACATGCGACCACATGCGGCAAGGAGTTAAAAAAAAAAATAGTTTGATTTATTTGGTGAGCACTGTTTTTGTGTGTATCAAACCTCAAGAGTTCTCTGCGAGCTTGATCGTCACTGTAAAAAGTGCCAATTCTCAAGCTAGACCCAGTTGCTGTAAGGCTGGATGGACCTTTGATAAAGGTATATGATTTTTTTCACCAAGCAAAGAGCATATTTGAAAATTTGTATAAATGGTACATTTTTTTGTGCTCCGCCGGGATTCGAACCCACAACCTTCCATTTACGAGTCCGAAGTGCTACCAATGGACTACGGACTGGCCAGTTGTACGATATATGCTGTTAAGTTGCGTTTTACTAGGTCTTCACCAAGCTGGCTAAGATTTTCTTTACCTGAAAATTCTCATTTATTTTTGCCTAATGCTACGTTTTAAATAACGTCACTAAACTTTTATTTCCGAAAATAAAACCCGATGCCCGCTTTCCGGAGCTCAAAAGGGAGAATTATAGGAAATTTACATGGGTCTAATAATACTTTTAGTGAGCGGCATGTACGTGCCGGCGATTACATACAAAATATATCCCGTCTCAATCTACCATATTTCAATCCCGAATCTCGACACAAACTGGCATTTGTGAGTGTCATATTTGTATGTTTAACAATACGCTTATAAATCGTCCCCTTACTGCTCGTGGAGCCAATTCGCTGCCTTAGTTCTTGTTTGGCGTATAGACCATTAAGCCAATTTTACATGAGCAATGTTTGCCTGTGTACTGGACCGATGTGTCTTATGATAACAGGAAGTTGATTTAAAAAATATTTAAAACAACTCTCACATTATCGAGTTTTACGTTTTTTCTTATCTCAGATTGTGTAGAATTTAATTTTTAAGACAATTGCATTAAAAAGTCTTATTTGACAGAATTGGTCTATACGGCAAACAAAAACTGAGGGAGCGAAGTGTGACTGCACCATGTGCAAAAAAGAAAAATGAGATGAGTGTTGTTTCTCGATTTAATAAGCTGTAACTGTAACTGTAACTCTGTCGCCATTCCGCTAGAGGTGGCCTCGAGCCTCTGCAGAGTTGCCTCCATTTCTTCCTATCCTTACATAACTCTTTCGATTCATTCTTATATTTCTTTCGATCAATGTCTATTTTCTTTCAATGTAATTTTCTTCTATGTTTATATTTTCTTTCTCTGTTTCTATGTTTCCTGTATTTTTCGATCAATGTATTTCTTTTTTATATGGCCAGTCACGTATTGCACCCTCCGCGTGACCGGGCTGGAATATAGATATTATTATTATTAACATTATATCCATCATCTTTTTCATGCATTTTCTTCTTTTACGCTCTAAATCTAAATCTAAGCTGCAAAGATATGTATCAATTGAGATTCATATTAAATGCATTCCCACAAGCAGACATGCATAATTTGGCGCTTACACATGCCGCATGTGGACCTACAATATAAAAAACCCAATCTCAAATGAACATAAGCCCTGCAACTCTTGCCGACCTTCCCTGAAGCAGGGGTGACATTGGCAAAGTGAACCATTTTTTACAGTATGGGTGGTCAGCCGCATACCAACCTATCAGTCAAGGAGTATCTACAAGCAATTAATACAATCAAATATGTATATAAAACAAATAAACTCTAAACAATTAAACAGTAAAAAATTAAAAAAAAAAAACTACCAAACATATTTTTTTTAAATTTAAAAGCCTCAGCTTTAACCGCCAGCATTACAGATCAACCGCCATTTCATTCGATCCTTGCATACTTCTTTCATTTCATCCAGAGCCATAACCTTTTTCATACAAGCTCTCCTTTTATTATGACTCTGGATATCCCATTCATTCGCTATTTCGAAAATTTGGTCCATCCATACCTTTCTCGGTCTTCCTCTTCCACGACATCCATCAATTCTCGCAGCATACACTTTCTTCGTCAGTCTTTCCTCATTCATTCTCTCCAAATGTCCAAACCATCTAAGTATACTTCTTTTAATCTTTACTTTCACACTTTCTCTTACACCACATTCCTCTCTAACAAAATCATTCCTCACCTTATCACTCCGTCTTTTCCCAATCATACTTCTTAAGTAGTCCATTTCTACTGTATGGACTTTACTAATCTCACTTTCATTCACCGTCCAGGCTTCACTTCCATACATCAGAGTGGGTACTAGTATACCACCGTGCACCGCCAGTCGAACATTTTTGAAAGATTCTGGTTCTTGGCGATGCTAGCGGTAGCACCCAGTACGCACCTGCCTTTCATTATTCTTCTTTCAAATTCACCGATCATTCTTCCATCTTTTTCAAATTTACTTCCCAGGTATACAAACTCATTTACGACATCAACATTCATTCCATTAATTTTAAATTCATAATTCATACTTTCATCATCTCTTTCAAAAATCAATACTTTCGTCTTACTTGCATTCAACTTCAAATGGTTACCTAACAAAGCTTCATTCAATCTAGAGAGCATTGTTTGCAATTCTACTGCAGAATCAGATACAAGAACTGCATCATCTGCATACAGTAGAACACTCACTTTGCTCTCTCCTATCATCAATCCACAATCATTAAGTCTAGCATCTCTGACACACTTGTCCATGACTATGTTAAATAGCCAAGGACTCATCACACATCCTTGCCTCACAACCTTATAAACTTCAAACCACTCACTATACTCACCATCAATACGAACACATGCCTTAATATTTTCATAGTTGGCATGCACCGCACCTAGGAGAGCCCCATTCACTCCGTATGCTTTCAAAACATCCCATAACATACCTCTGTCTACTGAGTCAAAAGCCTTTTCCAGATCTACAAAGGCCGTGAACAGCTTCCGCCTCACCGACAATTGTTTTTCAACAAGTTGTCGTAGAGTAAAAATCTGATCAACACAGCCTCTACCGGCCATAAAGCCGGACTGTATATCGGAAATCCTTTCACTAGTAGTCAGAATCACATTTTTTATAATCACCTTACAAAAGACTTTTCCTGGTATACTGAGTAGACTGATTGGTCTGAAGTTCTGACAGTCTTTTTTGTCCCCTTTACCTTTGTAAATGGGAACAATGACTGCCTTCCTCCAATCCATCGGTACTACTCCTGCATTCACACAAAGCTTACATAATTCGTGCATCCAATCTATCACACATTCACCTCCTGCTTTCAACATTTCACCATTTATACCATCAAACCCAGCAGACTTCCCATTCTTCAGACGTGAAATAGACACTTTCATTTCTTCTTTCAAAATATTCAATTCATTCTCTTCATCTATTTGTTCATAAATACTTCTTTCACCCTGACCAAAAATTTCTTGAAAATAGTTCTTCCATCTCTTGCATACTTCTTCATTCTCCCATACCATCTCACCGGCAGCACTTTTGACTCCCGGAGTGTTCAATGCAGAAGATTTATTTCTATCCGCATTAATCCACCTCCAAAATTCCTTCTTACTGTCGGTGAAACTTCTGTTAATCCTTTCATCAATCTTTCTTTGTTCATTCATCTTGCTTTCATAAGTTATAGTCTTCGCCATTCTCTTAGCTATCTTATATTCGTCTTCTAGCTTTCTATCATTTCTATCATTCAGCCAATTTTCGTAACACTTTTTCTTAACTTTCACAGCTTCTTTCACTCTATCATTCCACCAGGCATCTCCTTTCAATCTTCCACCTTTCGTTACCCCACATACTTTTTTAGCGCATTCAGTCATTCCTTCTTTCAGATCTTTCCACATACTTTCAATGTCTTTTCCACACACGTTCTTCTCAAGTTCATTCACACTTAAAATTTTGTGGAGCTCTGATACATACTTCTCTTTCACATTTTCTTCATTCAGCCTTTCTACTTTTATTCTAGGCATTCTTACTTGCTTCTTGCGTTTCTTCTTTCTTACTTCACCAAGCATTATTTTAGCACATAAGAGATAGTGGTCACTGCCTATTTCAGGCCCGCGGTATACACGGCTATCTCTTACGGCTCCTCTCAATCTTTCATCCACACAGATGTAGTCAATGATTGTGCGACTTCCCACAATCTGCCTTGTGTACAGATGCACATCCTTATGCCGAAACCAAGTATTTGATGCAAAAAGACTGTGCTCTGCACACAAAGCAATCAGATGTCGCCCATTATCGTTGACTGTACCTCGTCCACCAGGACCAATAATTTTCAAACTTTCATCTCTTTGCATACCTATCCATCCATTCATATCACCCAAAATTATAATGTTTTCATTCTTCTTTCTTTCATGAACAATTGCATTCAATTCATTCCAGAATCTCATTCTCACCTCCATACACTCTGAATCCACAGGAGCATAACAAGTCACCAAGAAAAGTCTCAAGTTTTTAATTTTAAATTTGATAGTTAAAATTCTGGGAGAAACTCTTTGGTATCCTGTTATGCATCCTTTCACACACTCACTCACAATTACACCTACACCCTGCCTATCATTCCCATCTTCCACACCTGACCAAATATACAATTCACCATTCGCTAATACTTTCTCACCATTCCCTTTCATTTTTGTTTCAGTCACACCCATCACTTTTATTCGCTTCTCTTTCATTACATTCATAATGTCTTTCTCCTTGCAATCATTCATCTTCCTTACATTCCATGTCCAAAAAACCCATTCATTCTGTCGATGAAAATAAATGGCGGCCGCTCCATAATGCGGCAATCTAAAAATTCTATCATTTTCGGCAGACATAAACAGAAAAAACAATACTTAAATACATTTTACAAATAGATAATAATATGAACAATATATTAATTAAAAACTATGACTATTTAAAAATACAAATATTTAATATATAAATTGTTTTCTTTTATAATTCTTCTCTTATCTTCTCTGCAAATGTCAATTTGTAGCAAAATGATCACGGGCTAATCTGCCAAAGCCACAGACCTTCAAGGAACATGAATAGAAATCTGGAATAATCTTTAAGTACTCACTGGTGTTTATTTCAAATCCATAATAAAATACCGGCAAGGCTTACTCAGCCTCCACGCAATATAAGTATGCGACAACAATGCGATAAAAAATTATACTATATGTGCACATTAGTTTTGTTTTTATGTGTAATATTCTGCAAATATTTCCTATTACATTTGATACGGGGCTACTCTTAGAAATTTTAGTCGTCGGTTGAGCCCGCGCTTTGACAAACTAATGGTGCCTGATCTAGAAGTTTCATCAGCACGGTCATTCTTATCTACCGAATTTTGTAATATTTGTATTTGTCCGGTCGATAGCTCAGGTGGTAGAGTGCTTGCATTCCATGCCGAAAGCTCGGGTTCAAATCCCACCGAGGGTGTCAGAAATGATTTCCCGTTTCGGTGTTTATTTCAAACCCCAAAATAAAATACCGGCAAGGTTTACTCAGCCTTCACAAGAAATGAGTACCAGCACTCTCGGGAGCTGGGAAACCTCCACTTCAACTGAAGTGGTTGGCGTAAGGCCGGCCTCCTTACCTGTAAAAATAAATAGGTTCAACTCGCCACATGCGACCCCTTCGGGGATAACGCGGCAAGAAGTTACACTATACGTGTAGCTTAGTTGCGTTGCGTTGCGTTGCGTGTATGAAGAAAAATCAGCTGTTCACTTGCGGCCATCTTGGATTGACAGGTCTTCATACAAATGCATCATTAGTTTGTCAAAGCGTGGGCTCAACCGACGGCTAAAATGTCTAAGAATAGCCTCGATAGTGATCAAATTACAAACTAAAAGCTTCTCGATTTTTCTTCATATTTCATGTAGGTTTTACAAAAAGTTGTTACGTATGCCAGACGTAGGCCCATTTTGCACAAAACGTGTGAAACACCCTTGAAGAAAATCGTGGAATGTTTAAGGCGATTGAATATATTCTGTAAGGCTTGTCTCTTTAATTGCAGAAATAAATGTATTCCAAATGCCCAAGTAGCTGCACGTGCTGCTCAATGATCCGGTTCGAAGGACCAGTGCAGGGACGATTGTTCTTTGCCGCCCAATATTGCGCGCAGTGCCAGAAGCAGCGGTAGTAGCCCAAAGTAAATGCAGTATGATTAAATCACAGTAAAAAAAAAAATCCTCCCACGAAAGAGACCTCCCACGAGATGGTCGGATGATATAAAAAGGTTTGCTGGAGACTGGATTCAGAAAGCGCAAGACAGAGATGGATGGAGAGATATGGGGGAGGCCTATGTCCAGCAGTGGATGGAGATGGCTGTATAAGAAGAAGAAGAAGAAAAAAAATATTCATCTTGAGTTGAAAACGTTTGTGGTGCCATTGCATACAAATATGACAAACACGAATGACCGTATATATCCGGCGTAAAAGTCAAAGAGCGGTGCGGACCTAATATTTTTCCGATTCTTGTAGTGATAAGGCTTTCTCTCCCTTGTTCAAGTCCTCCCCCCGATTCATCCCCCTCCCCCCACGACCATTAGGTCCCGACACCCCCCACTCCCCTAAAACTCCCCCTAACGGCCGCTTCAACCCTTTTAATTAAGTCCAAACTCCTTATGACGCGGCGTTTAATATTCGAAATTAAACATGCCTCCGCTAAAGGCATAAAACAGTGTGGCATAGTTGAGGATCTTTTGCGAATTTTCACGGAGGTGGATGATAAGGAATTTATGTGTTTTCTTTGATAAAATTAAATTAACAAGCCAAAAGTTCATAGATGCTAAAAATTCCGATGTACTCATTACAAGTCCATCGTATATTTTTTAAATATAAAGATAACTGAATAATAGGACACCGTGGGCTGGTAATAAACACTAATCTAATCTAATCTAACTTGCAAATATATGTGACGTTGGAGATTCACATTGCATGCTTTTTCACAACCCGACACGTACAAGTTCGCGCTTGCATGTGAACCTACAACATAAAAACCAATTCTCAAATGGACATACACCTTGCAACTCTTACCGTCCTTCCCTGAGACAGGAGTGACATTGGCAAATTGAACTATTTTTACAGCATGGGTGGTCAGCCGCATACCAACCTATGAGTCAAGGAACAAGGAAACGGGAAATCATTTCTGATCCCCTCGATGTCCAAACCTCAAACGAACATAAGCCCTGCAACTTTTGCCGACCTTTCCTGAAACAGGGGCTACATTGGCAAAGTGAACCATATTTTACAGCATGGGTGGTCAGCCTCATAACAACCTTTAAGTCAAGGAGTTTGTATTATTCTTCTTAACATAAAAAAAATATTTTTCACAAACTAATAGTTTAAAAATATGGTTCAATATAATATCTCAATGCAATGTATACATTATTATAAAACAGGAAAACCAATATCCTATGCATTATTCCATTTGACATTTTATGACATAGAATGCGCACCACTGCAGTCGTAAAACTTCTATTCATCTGTATTGATAGTCTTTTGAAGGAAGGGATGTACCTACTATTGCTCATAAAAATATCGATATGCGAGTATCGATATTTTCTCAAAAAGAAAACATTGATGTCTTATACTTTGCAGAAGTTCTAGTAAATTATTGAGACTTTCATAAGCCTCATTTTATAATAATCAAGCATTCAAACCAGCTCGCAGTCTAGTGCTAACACTTTGGACTCGTAAATGGAAGGTTGTGGTTTCGAATCCCGGCGGAGCACAAAAAATATACCATTTATATTTTCAAATTGGTTCTTCGCTGGGTTGAAAAATTCATAAACCTTTACCAATGACCGGTTATCAAACGGACCATCCAGCCTTACAGCAACTGTCTTGCTTGAGAATTGTCGCTTTGGAGCGACGACTAAGCTCGTAAAAAGTCCAGTCGATAACTCACTTGGCAGAATGCTTGCATTCTATGATGAGAGCAAAGGTTCGATCCCCACCAAGGGTGTTGAATGATTTGCCGTTTTGGTGTAAATTTCAAACCTAAATACTGGCAAGGTGTACTCAGCCTACACAAGAAACAAGAATCAGCTCCCCCGGGAGCTGGGGAACCCCTACTTCAACTGTAATTGATTGGTGTGAGGCCGGCCCCCTTACCTGTAAATATAAATAGGTCCCGAATCGCCACATGTGACTTCTTCGGAGATAGCGCAGACAAGAAGTTACACTGCATGTATAGCTAGTTGCGTAATAAAACCTTTACTAAATTATTTTTCTCATTTAGGTATTCTTTGGCTTATACCTTTGTTCATCATATAATATATACTTATGACTGACAACGCGGCAAGAAGCAAAACTACGTGTGTAGCTTAGTTGCGTAACATTATAACATTTCGCACGTTTAATAATAAAGAGCAATAACTCAAAAAACATGAATGTTGGGAAATCACGTTTGAAGTTTAGACAGCCAGTACAACTTGTATGGGATGAAAAAGGCGGCCGATGTTTTATCTCGGTCATATTCGTCCAAATTGAACGGCTGTCGCATTTTACCTATTCTTCTCGCATTGTTCTTGCGTTTTATTACAAAATCTCGATTTTCCCAATTTTCGAGTTATTTCTCTTTATTCTCTTTAAGCGTGCGATTTAATGTTTGTTTTCTATCGATCTTTGGCATCCCTATTTCACATTAATATGCATTCGTCTTCTGCAAGTTTAAACGCCATTCTGCTTTGAAATAACACGTTTAAAAACACGGAGGGTGCCTCAGTCATAGGGCATCCTTCACAAGGTCTATATACATGGGGCATGGGAATGCAAATTTTATTGCTTAAATATTTAAAGTACCTCCGAATGGGATCTTGTAAATGAAGGATTTATCCATTAATATTATTATTATCGTCCTGTGAAATTAAGATTGGAACGAAATGCAAATGAGAGTGAAGGCATTGAACGTGCCTCGGTCAATAGAAATGGTACTGAAGGGAGTTAGTTGCATATAAATGGCACAGTACTCATACTTAATTAAATTATATCCTGTTGTGGAACCAAGATGCATTAATCTGTAATCTCACTAAATATGCGTATTATAAACAACGAGTCAAAATGGACTATCTAAGAAGTATGATTGGGAAAATCCGGAGTGATAGGGGGAGGAATGATTTTGTAAGAGAAGAATGTGGTGTAAGGAAAGAGTGAAAGTAAAGATTAAAAGAAGTTTGTTAAGATGGTTCGAGCATATGGAGAGAGTGAGTGATGATAGGCTGACGAAGAAAGTATATGTTGCAAGAATAGTTGGATGTCGTGGTAGAGTAAGACCGAGAAAGGTATGGATGGATCAAATTTATGAAATAGCGAATGAATGGGATATCCAGAGTCATAATAAAAGGAGAGCTTGTATGAAAAAGGTTATGACGCCGGATCAAATGAAAGAAGTATGTTAGGACAGGAAGAAGTGGCGGCTAATCTGCAATGTTGATTTGTAATGTTGGCTTATTTATTTATGCTACATTTTTTGTAAAGGGAAGTATTGACTTTTTTTGTATAGATTTATTTTTAAGGTTTATCTAGTAAATGTATTCCTTGACTTATAGGTTGGTATAAGACTGACCACCCATACTGTAAAAAATGGTTCATTTTGCCAATGTCAAGCCTGTGTCAGGGAAGGTCGGCAATAGTTGTAGGGTGTACGTTCATTTGAGGTTTGGATTTTATTTGTAAGTACACATTCAGCATTTGTAAGCGCTAACTACACGTGTCTGTTTGTGAGCATGCATTTGATATGAGTTTTAAATGTTTATATATCGCACGCTTAATCATAAAGAGAAATAAGTCGAAAATTGGGAAAATCGAGATTTTGTAATAAAACGCAAGAACAATGCGAGAAGAATAGGTAGAATGCGACAGCCGTTCAATTTGGACGAATATGACCGAGATAAAACATCGGCCGCCTTTTTCATCCCATACAAGTTGTACTGGGTGTCTGAACTTTAAACGTGATTTCCCAACATTCTTGTTTTTTGAGTTATTGCTCTTTATTATTAAACGTGCGATATCTTTCCAACTTAGATTGTAGATTAGATTAAAGTCCGTAGTTCAGTGGTAACGCTTCGGACTCGTAAATGGAAAGTTGTGGGTTCAAATTTCGGCGGAGCACAAAAATATACCATTCATATTTTTCAAAATGCTCTTTTCTGGGTTGAAAATTTCATTGCCTTTACCACAGGCCGGTCACAAAAGGTCCATTCAGCCTTACAGTAATAGGGTTTGCATGAAAATTGAAATTGACACTTTGTAGCGACGACCAATCTCTTAAAAAGGCCCGTGGATAGCTCAGTTGGTAGAACGTTTGCATTTCATGCCGAAAGCAAGAGTTCAATCCCCTCCGATTGTGTCAGAAATGATTTCCCGTGTCGGTGTATATTTCAAACACAAAATAAATACCGGCAAGATGTATCCAGTCTTCACAGCAAATGAGAACCAGCCCCCCAGGAGCTGGGAAATTCTCACATCAACCAAAGTGATTGGCGTGAGGTTGGCCCCTTACCCGTACAAATAAATAGGTTCCGAATTTCCACATGCGAACCTTTTAGGGATAACACAGGCAAGCATTTACACTATATGTGCAGCGTAGTTGCGTTTTTGCGGACAGAAATTAAGATATTTTAAGAAAAGAAATGATGAGACATTTTTGCAAGTGATGGTCGACGTCAAGGGAACCTGACATGGCACTGAAAGAAGACGAAATTCTTACGGATTTGCTACAAATTTACGATTTTAAAAATGTGAGCAGCTTTCAAACTCAAATAAGGTGGAATTTGCGTTAGTTTAAAGCTTCGGTATAGAAGGGTTTAACATAACAAACCGACATATGACAAAACTGCACATGACAAAACCACAAATGGCAGAACGGCACATGACAGAGCGATACATGACAAAATGACTCATTACAGAACATCTCAATGACAGAGCATCACATGATCTAATCTAATCTAATCTAATCTAAGCTGCAAAGATATATATCATTTAAGATTTATACTAAATGCATTCCCACAAGCAGATATGTATAATTTCGCGCTAACACATGCCGCATGTGGACCTACAATATAAAAACCCAATCTCAAATGAACATAAGCCTTGCAACTCTTGCCGTCCTTCCCTGAAACAGGGGTGACATTGGCAAAGTGAACCAATTTTTATATTATGGGTGGTCAGCCGCATAACAACCTATAAGTCAAGGAACATACATGACAAATTACATTTTTTTAAATCAAAGAATAAAAATAACAATATATACATGGACATAAAAAACTAAATCATAAAACCAAATTCACTTTAACAAACCCTAGCCGCCAACATCACAGATCAACCGCCATTTCTTTCTATCCTTGCATACTTCTTTCATTTCCTCCAGAGTCATAACCTTCTTCATACAAGCTCTTCTTTTATTATGACTCTGGATATTCCATTCATTCGCAATTTCGGATATTTGGTCCATCCATACCTTTCTCGGTCTTCCTCTACCACGACATCCATCTACCACATGATAAAACATGCAAAATAAAAAATGCAACTAAGCTACACATATAGTGTAACTTCTTGCCTGCGTTATCCCTGCGTTATATCTGCGGGTAGCATGTGGCGATTTGGGACCTATTTATTTTTACAGGTAAGGGGGCCGGCCTCACACCAACCACTTTCAGTAGAAGTGGGGGTTTCCCAGCTCCCGGGGGGGGCTGGTTCTCATTTCTTGTGAAGCTGAGTAAGCCTTTGAGATCGAACCCTTGCTCTCGGCATGGAATGCAGGCATTCTACCAATTGAGCTATCGACCTTTTTATGACTATGACAAAATAACACGACACATGACAGAACATCACAATGACAGTACATCACATGATAAAATATGACTTTGACAAAACAATATCGGTGTTATGGCTGAGGGGGCCAAGTGGGCAGATCTTTCTAGCGTGTTTGGAATAGAACAACGCTGGTTCGATCCCCGCCTGGGTCATTTGACCATAACTTTGACCCTGGTTCAACAGATGTTATTGGATAATTATTTATTTATAATAAAAACACAGAAAATACACCACATGACAAAATATCACATACTTAAACAGAACATACCATAAACGGCACATGAAAAAACATCATATGACAAAACATCACGAATAGCACACCGTTTATGGTATGTTATGTTTTAGGTATGTGATGTTCTGTAATTGTGATGCTCTGTCAAGTAATGTACTGTCAAGTTATGTACTGTCATTGTGATGTTCTGTCATTTGTAGTTCTGTCATGCTTCGTTTTGTCACTGTGACTTTCTAACATGGAACCAGAAGGGTGCTTACACAGACACAGTCTCATTTTGTATTGTCAATAAGTCTTGGTTCGTTGAATGTTTCCCTAAGTGATACCACATCAAAGCTCAGTTGATAATAAGTGCGTAATTTCATTAATTTGGGTTTCACTGTCAACGCGATGGTTAGTTGATTTTTTCCCTTTGAAGTCTATTATTTTGTTCTGTTAAAAAAACCCTTAAAAGAACTGGAAAAGTTTGTTTTGTAAAATTAATTCCTGAAAAGGAATGCATTTCACAAACCTTTGTATAATGGTTTGCCAGGCTAAAACCGGTTCCTATTTAAATCATGGGATTTGATGACCCTATTATGATTTACGCTTAAGGTATGGACTTTACGTGACCCTGAAGTTGCTGTAACGCCGGTACGTCGGGCGCGTCACGAAACGGCGCTCGCTCCGCCGGTCTGCAGACGAATCACCCCCTCGGGGGCCGTAAATCCGCCCCCCATGTGCGCCCAACTACGTGAGGCCAATTTGAAAATTCAAAAAAAGAACAACGTTTAGATATGAGACGTTCCAATTTTGAATTAAGAACGGCTATACACGGCTAGACAAAAATAAAATGTTCAACATAATTTTATTATGATAAAAATTTTAATCTGAGTTTCAAAGATGGGTAGTAATCAAAGGTTCACGATTCACTCATGCTCAACAGTGAAAGTTCGCGTTTACACATGCTGCATGTATACTTTCAAAAGAAATACCAAACATCACATAAAAATAAGCTCATAAACAATGCAACGAAACTGAGCTGCACATAAAGTGACACTTCGTACTGCGTTGTCGCATGTGCTTTTGGAATCTATTTTTTTACAGGTAAGGGGGCCGGATTGACGCCAAGTACTTTCGTTGAAGATGAAGTGGAGAAATTGAATCTCTTGCCGCTTTTCAGTGCAAGAGAAATGGCATTGGTACAAGTACATCATTTTATTACGGTATGGCTTCCTTGACTAATATGTCAGTATAAGGCTGATCCCCCATTCTGACTTTGTTCACTTTTGCCAATGCCACCTCTGTTTTAAGGAAAAGTGGCAGGAGAGGTAAGGCTTATAAGAATGTTAGTTTTTTTTGTAAGTACAAATGCAGTATGTGTAAGCGCAAACTTTCACGTGTTTTAAGTGTTGTCAGATGATGATGATAAGGATGCAGAATCCATTTTTCCGGGCTTGTAGACCATGGTCCAATATTTCTTTTGTAGGCTGTTTTTTTCATTTTAGAAGGCTTTTACGTTTCGTCAGTGAACATGTGGCTGACTGATTTTTTCAAGGCTCGTACTTAAACTGAGAATCCTGCCTTCAATTCTCTAGGGGTGGCCGGTACCTCCACACTAATGCCTCCACTTGACTCTGTCCTTGCATACTTCTTTCATCTCATCTAATTTCATCACTCTTTTTATGCATGCTATGCTTTTGTTTCCACTCTGTAAATTCCATTCATTTGCAATCTCACTTATCTGATCCATCCATTCTTTCCTAGGTATTCACCTTTCACGCTTACCTATTACTCACAACGTTCCATTTACGAGTCAAAAGTGTTAACCACTAGACTACAGATTGGTTAGTGCAAGAATTTAACATAATTGCATTGTTTAACATCTCCATGTCCGGTCGATAGCTCAGTTGGTAGAGTGCTTGCATTCCATGCCGTGAGCTCGGGTTCGAATCCCACCGAGCGCGAGGGTGTCAGAAATGATTTCCCGTTTCGGTGTTTATTTCAAACCCCAAAATAATAATACCGGCAAGGTTTACTCAGCCTTCACAAGAAATGAGTACCAGCTCTCTCGGGAGCTGGGAAACCCCCACTTCAACTGAAGTGGTTGGCGTAAGGACGGCCCCCTTACCTGTAAAAATAAATAGGTTCAACTCGCCACATGCGACCCCTTCGGGGATAACGCGGTAAGAAGTTACACTATATGTGTAGCTTAGTTGCGTAGTTGCGTATGCGTTCGTAATTTTTCCGCAAGCTAATTCATATTTTTTTACGCCGTTTCATGATTTTTCAGCATTTTTTTTTTCATAATCACCCTGAATCGCCACGTTCATGTCGAGACCAGCACAAAAACAACAAAAAACAACAACTTCATAAACAAGTCAGTTGTGTTCCCAACCTGTATATCCCATACGGAGACCATTTATCAATCTTATCCAGTGCACTCCAAACTGTGGAAGAGAATTATTGTCCTGCAGAGGTGACCTTATGACGTGGCATCAAGAATAGTATGTACAGTCCTTGGCTTATCTCTCTCTGTGGTGCCTAGTATATTCTTCATTAATAATAATTTGATAAAATAATATGTATGTTGTAGATACCTGTATCACTGGAACGCTGGTGTATATGTATAATATTGCTCATAATATGTTTTGTAATATGTATAATGATATGTCAGTTATTGCTTAAACTATGTTTCTGTATTATATGCTATGTACTAATACCTGGTTGGTGTCTCTAAAATAAATAAATTCATAATGGGATCTCGAAAATCGACCTCAAAAAGTGGTAATAAAAAATTAATAGCACTTATGGTCTCAAAAAGTGACATCAAGAAATTTACAATTTTGCCTCAAAAAATGACTTCTACGAATAGTTTAAGAAAGTGACGTTAAGCTCAGTGTGATCTCAAGAAGTGACTCTAAAAATGGTCCCAAAAATTACTATTAAGTCAAAGGGTCAATTATTGAATACATAATAATAATCTAAGTTGCAAGGACATATTCATTTAAAGTTTTCAATTGAATGCTCACAAACAAACACGTGTAGTTCTATAATCTATAATCTATAATCTAAGTTGCGAGGATATATTCATTCAAAGCTCTCAGATGTATGCCCACAAACACGTGTAGTTCGCGCTTACAAATGCTGATTGTGTACTTACAAATAAAATCCAAACCTCAAATGAACATAAGCCCTGCAACTCTTGCCGACATTCCCTGAAACAGGGGTGACATTGGCAAAGTGAACCATTTTTTACAGTATGGGTGGTCAACCTCATACCAACCTATAAGTCAAGTTCGCGCTTACAAATGCTGAATGTGTACTTACAAATAAAACTCAAACCTCAAATAAACATAAGCCCTAAAAAATTTGCCGACCTTCCCTGAAACAGGGGTGGTATTAGCAAAGTGAACCACTTTCTACAGCATGGGGGGTCAGCCGCACACCAGCCTATAAGTCAAGTAATTATTAAATTAAATTAAATTCAGTTAAAAAAATTTTTTTGGGAGAATTAAATACTTTGAGAGTTGCCGTATCTAATTACTCAGTTTTTGATATGAAAGCCTCCTTCAAATGCAAGAAAACCACTGGTTCTCCATTAGCGGATTACTATTAATCAGAAGGCCGGCATTACGGTCCGGTTGGGGCGGACAGAGGAGCCACCCAGAGGCCGGGCCGGCCTTTTGATGTGCCCTATCCTATTCACTTCGGGTAATTCCGGCAGATTGCAGACGGAAAATTCGTACGTTCCCCGCAGAAATTTCGCGTCCACATAGAGACCCCGCTCTCGGTCTAAAGAGAATCTCAGAAATGTAACATTTTATTTGCCTTGGTATTTCTCGCATTTCAGATGTACTTTTTTCGTTTTTTTTTTCATGTTTTACTAAAAGACTTCATGTAATTTCTAAGCACTGAGCGAATCTTTTTCCTGTAAGGTTTTAAAGGGTTTTAAAGGGTTTTTCAGTTTATTTGGTGATTCACACAAGAAGTCTTTTTTTCAAATGACTAGTTAGTGATAACAGACATAACTATAATTTCAATACAAACATCGTTCAATATCATTAAAAACATTTGTTATACAATGACATTTTTTTAATAAAACTTTTACATATTATTTCGAACATAGGAGCTTGCTGGTGTGTGTGGAACATTGCTCTGGTATAATCCATTATGGAAGTATCTACCATTTTCGAGAACATGCACAAATCGTCTCTTTCATACCGTTAAATACTAGAAAATATTTTGTGGGACAGAGAGTCGCTTGGAACATTGTAACGCAAACACCACTGTAAGCAGAGCGGGAAGAGTTTACAGTATTTTTCAAACGATTTTGTGATCAAAATACTGTGAAATTAATTTATATTGAATATAATTTCAAATAATCCCAAGTCAAATCATAACAATATATAACTCTCTATAAGCGTCGAGAGCTAAACTAAATGGACCTTTCTGGTAGAACAAGTAAGCCTATAAAGTAAAGGATTTTTTTGCGTAGGAAACAGATTTGATGCAAGGCAACCAGACAGTGAGTAAGTGACCATCTGTAACTCTGTCGCCATTCCGCTAGGGGTGGCCAGAGCCTCTGCAGAGTTGCCTCCATTTTTTCCCATCCTTACATACCTCTTTCAATTCATTCATATCCATCACCTTTTTCATGCATTTTCTTCTTTTACGCTCACTTTGTATATCCCATTCTTTCACAATCTCCTCAATCTGATCACTCCATACTTTTCTCCATCTATAGTCTATAAATTAACATTTAAAATTCATATGTAATTTATTAAAATTCATTCACGTATTTTTTAATCTGTTTTAAAACAAACCTTTCTTTCTTCTCACGGCAGTTATGGAAGATAATGAATGTGGCACTAACCTGAAACAAGAGAGAAAACAGAAAATTAGTAAAATAGCAGAGATCATCCAGTCTATGATCTATAAAGTAAAATGCAAAGATTGATTAAATACACGCCAACAAACAGACACGTATAAGTTCCCGTTTATAAATGCTGCATGTGTGCTTACTAATTAAAACCATAACTCAAATGAACAGAAGCTCCGCAACTTTTGCTGACATTGGCCAAGTGAACCAATTTGTACAGTATGTGTGGTCAGTTACATACCAATCTATAAGTCTAGTGTAGTGTAAAACTATAAGTGTAAAAATATATGTAAAACTTGTTACATATATTTTTTACTGTAAATGAAATATAGAAACGGTTACTTGTAAATGCTTGATTTTTCGGGCTTAATTTAATAAAGAGGAATGGTTAATTTATTTAAAAAAAAATTTTAGATACAGTTCAAATTTGGTTCGAATACTGAGTTGCTTTTAAACTGTTTAATTTGACGGCTCAGATACAAGTCTCACACTACATACAGCTTTGGCCTTTTTTATAGGCAGGCATAAGGATTGTTCTCGAATCACTGAGAACTGCCACAGAATATTCTAGTTAACACTCATACAATATCAAACAAATTTAATAATTTAAGCGCCCTTGGGGTGGCTAGTGCCACTAAACGGCGCTGTATACAAATTGTCCAATTATCATTATTATTAAGTGCCTCACATCTAGAGACTTAACAGACTCACACAGATAATCAAAATCACACATTCACAACATTATATTTATTAAAAAATTAAAAAGAAGAATATTCTTGAATGATTGTACCTGAGTTATTTCCTTGTTCAGGCCCATTATTCCATCTGAGTGCGAAGCCGTGTTCGGTAGACGTTAAGTATTCAAGTAATTTCGCTCGTGAAGAATGAATGGAAGACGGTGTTGTCTGCCTAATACATCTCCGGGTAGATATCGGAGAGAAAGAAGAGAGAGGAGAGAAAGGAGAGAAAAGAGAGAAGAATCTCCCACACGCCTCATTACGCATTCTCTGGATGAAAAAAAAAACTAGATTTCTCTCTCCCCCCCCCCCCCCCTATAAAGCGTCTGGCAATTTGAATTTACAGGTGGGAAATTTATTCAATTAACTTTTGAATTTTTCGCGGGGAATTTTAATTAAGCAAAAATAAAAACGATGCGACGTGAAAATTGCTTAAAAGCCTTGTCTACTTTTTTCCGCACTTGGTGTATATATTTTTTACTTTGAATAAATTAATATATGGATCAAATGAAGTGGAATACATTTTTCCTTAGAGTACAGAAAGCAAAGACTATTTGGGCTATCCTTAGACATTTTAGTCGTCGGTTGAGCCCACGCTTTGAAAAACTGAGCTGTAAGTCTCATAACCACGGTCATTCTTACCTATCAAATTTTGGTAATATTTGTATGAAAACTAATCAGCTGTTAACTTGCGGCCATCTTGGATTGATAAGTATTTATACAAATGCATCATTAGTTTGTCAAAGCGTGGGCTCAACGTACGACTAAAATATCTAAGAATAGCACCGTATGAGTAGCTTAGTATAATACTTAAGATGCATCTATTAAAAAGATTTTTTTTCGGAAACAGAAAGGTCCTTTGGGGTGTGATGCAGTTAGTAGAATTCCCATGTGTGAACGTTTTTAACGAATGTATTTTTTCTATTTATATATACTTCCTAATTGCTCTATATGATATGGAAGGATAGATGCTCACACAGGCACTGGAGAGACGAATCAAAGCGTTCAAGATGTGTGTCTACCGAAAAATGCTTCATATCTCTTGGTGTGAACGGGTCACCAATGAAGAAGTCCTCCGACTTATGCAAACTTTATTGGAACTTTTAACAACCATAAGTAGATAAATCGTCTTTTATTTTTTGTTCAACAATAAACTAAAGTTTCAAATATCAAGATTAACTGATACCAGTTTTTGAGCGACTGAATTGTACAAAAATCCAACTTTTTTTTTTTTTTTTAAATATATTTGTGAAAAAGGAATGCAATTAACGAACCGTTTTATAACCTCAAAACATCTCATGTTTCCTTTATCATTTCATCGCCAAATTAAATTCGTTGCTCCAGATATTTTCTAACATCAAATAACTGAACGCAGATCAATCTCCTGAACAAACACGAGGCGGCAAGTCTAAATTATTCTTAATTGAAGCAAGAAAAACAGAACCGGCAAGTGAATGCAGTTGCGTGGCTTCTCGTCGAGCAGAATATTTGTTCTCTGCTAATTAGCCAGGCTCGTTATGACCCCCTGATTCAGGGGTTCTGAAAATAGGGGTCCATAGAACCCCTAGAAAAAGACACTGCTTTTATCCAGAAGCCATTACGCCCTTGAGATGGTCCTGGACCATTAAATGGCGCCACAGGAAAGAAATTATCCATCATCATCACCTAAGAGCAGGGATAATAATAAATAATAATAATATTAGGACGATTTATTTGGTGAGCGCTGTTTTTGTTTCAAGAACCCTCTGCAAGCTTGGTCGTCGCTGTAGAAAGTGCCAATTCTCAAGCAAAACCCAGTTGTAAGGTTGGATGAACCTTTCAGTGACCGGTCTTTGGTATAGGTTTATGAATTTTTCAACTCAGCGAAGAGCACATTCGAAATATAAATGATATATTTTTGTGCTCCGCCGGGATCCGAATCCACAACCTTCCATTTACGAGTCCGAAGTGCTGCCACTGGACTACGGACCGGTCCAAGATGCCAACGACACGCGGTGTACCTGAGCGGTAACCCATCCAAGTACTATCCGCGCCCAATGTTGCTTAACTTCGGTGATCTATGGGAACCGGTGCTTTCAACATGGTAACGTCGTTGAGGGATATATATATATATATATGTCAGGCTTATTTGTTTTAAATTACACATGATAAGAGAGCGCCGTTTTTGTGTGTGTCACACCTCAAGGGCCCTCTCCGATCACGGATAAGACTTTTTGAAAAGGTGCGTCTTGAGAGCTCCGCAAAATATACCCATAGATTCGGAGTTCTTCACTCCGGGTGGCAGTCTGTTCCACTCCACCGGACCCGCAACACGGAAAGCACGGTCTCCAAAATTTGTACGGATCTGACGGTGCGGCTGAACCAAATTGATTGCACCATCGCCCGCGGATCTGAGTGTCTGCCTCCTCACACCCATCTCAACAGGCGAAATCATGTCAGTCAGATAAGGTGGAGCCAAGCCATTGATGGCTTTATATACCATCAGACAAACACGGTAGACCACCCTCTCCGGGAAACGAAGCCAATGTAGTTTTTTTAACAGCGGAGTGATGTGAGCGAATTTGGATATCCCGAATATAAGCCTTGCTGCTGAATTCAACACAGATTGAAAGCGGTTGAAATGCTTCTTTGGCTGACCACTATAAAGCGTTGAGCAATAATCAATCCGAGACATCACAAACGCACTCACCAGGGTCTTAACCGCATCTGACGGAAGACACTTTCTAATTGCCTTTATTTGGCGCAGTGAAAAAAAGGAGGAAGCTATTGTGGCATCTATTTGCCTTTCCAATGTCAGGTTCCGATCCAGTAAGATTCCTAGAAGTCTCACCGAATCGGAAGGCTGGATCAGCTTACCTCCTATGGAGAGTGCTACCCCATTAACCTATAGATGGTCGCGCCTAGATGTGGCTGCCCAGAGTATCTCCGTCTTATCCATGTTCAGGATTAGGCCATTGTTCACCATCCACTCACCGACCTCCGAGATACATCCAGAGACCCTACAACTGAGGTCCTCAGCCATGTCTGGCCGACAGTGAGAGTATATTTGCCAGTCATCTGCATATGAATGTGAGATGAGGCCCCATTTTTCAACAATACTCTCAATGTCAGCAGTATACAATATAAAAAGGATCGGACCCAGCACAGAGCCCTGTGGAACCCCAGAGGACAGCGAGTAGGTAGGTGAGACACTATCACAAACACGCACCGCCTGCCTGCGTTCCACCAGATAGGAGGAGAACCATGCTAAAGCCCCGCCGGTCAATCCGTACGACACCTCCAACCTCTCAATAAGAATCAGGTGACTTACTGTGTCAAAAGCCGCACTCATGTCAAGAAGCGCCAGTAAGGCCAGATCGCCACACTCTACAGCCGATATCATATCCGATACAAGCTTAAGCATACCGGTTTCTGTTGAATGATATTTCCGGTATGCCGACTGCCTCTTAGGCATTAATCTATTTGCATCTAGATACGACACCAACCGCCGGGAGACAATCCGCTCCAGCACCTTCGACAAGAATGGCAGATTTGACACAGGTCTAAAATTTGAAGGGTCACCAGGATCCAACTGGGGCTTTTTTTAAATTGGTGTAATGTGAGCTACCTTCAAAGAAGGGGGAACAGTGGCATCCATCAGGCATCCATTGATAGCCTTAACAACAAATGGAGCCAGCTGTGTGATGCATTCTTTGAGTACCCAGACTGGTACAGGGTCAAGGTCACACTGCTTGTTTGGCGACCCTACCACGATCTGACACACCTCATCTATGTCAGTAAGATCAAGTACCTCAAGTCGAGAAGCACTCCCAACCCTTGAGGCAGGAGTACCCTCGACCCGAGCAGAGCGCATATGAGGTATTTTATTTTCAAAGTACGTGGCAAAATCACAAGCAGCCGACGTCGAACCCACACCAACCCGAGCACTCCCAGACAAGTTCTCCAGAACTTTCCACACCTGCTGAGGAGATTTAGCCTCAGAAATTTTTGTACAATAATAAGTGGATTTTTTCTGGAGTATGGCTGACCTGTACACACCCTGAGCGTCCATCCACGCTGCTCTAGTGCTACCTGGCTTGCTGCTTCTATAATTTCGCTCCAGCCTGCGCATATTGCGCTTAAGCGTGCGGCATTCGCTGTCAAACCAAATAGCACTGTTGCGTTCTTTCACTATTTTCGTCTTAATAGGAGCATGCAAAGCTATCAAATCGCTCAAGGTTTTGTTGTACACATCAACCAACTCATCCGGATGCATTGAGACATAGGCTTCCGGACAGCAGATCGGCGAGAGCGAAAGATCTCTCCTAAAAATATCTATATTCTTATTTTTATATAGTTTTTTTTATTGTGTTTATTTGTTTCATTTTACTTTCATATATAGGTATTTATAATTTTTTTCAATCTATTTTTAATTGTGGTTTTATATTCAGCTACTTACTTCTAATTTCTGCTTACTATTTATACATTCATAAACTGTCTTTTCTCTTGTTTTTTTATCTCATCTCTCTATTTTTTTTTTAAAGTATTAATACCTACTTATGTAATCATTATTTTGTTTTATGTTACTTTTTATCCCGGATAGTTTTCAATTGTAGTTCTGATATATTTGTTGTTTCATTTTATACTTTTTACTTACTCTTGTATTTATAACACTATTTTTAGTATGGTTTGTAAAAGGCACTAAGTGTCGTGAATTTATAAATAAATAAATAAATAAATAAATATATCAAACCCATTCCAGCACCTAGAAGTAATTTTTCGATACACCGGAACAGGGCGACTCACATCAATATTCGCTATCACCAACCTGTGGTCCGACAAACCCACGTCTCGAACCTCCGTCTTTGAAGGAGCATCCTCCTCTCTGGTAATGACTACATCCAGTAGGCCGCCCGCATCATGAGTCGGCGCGCTAACCCACTGTCTGCAGCCATAGTCCGCTAGTAAGGCGGTGAGAGCCACACTATTTGTGTCGTCTCTACGCTCAAGTCTGACGTTGACATCCCCGACCAACAGAAACGTCTCATTGCGAATTACTAATGATTCAAATAGTTCCCGAAGCTCCCTGAAAAACTCAGCCGTTACAGGCTTAGAGCCGGGGCGATAAACTACAGCAATGGTGAGCGCTGCACTGGAGGACACACGACACACTAGGCATTCAAAAGACTTCGTGGGGAAAATTTTTACCTTCTCCACACGAAATCCTGATCGCACCAACAAGGCAACACCACCGTGGTTGGTCCAAGAGATACTCTCTGTACCATTTCCACTACGCGGCCTTGCCCGTGCTTCCTCGAGCGTCGCATATCCCAGTGCGCGTAATCTTCTTAGGGGAACTGAATTATGACTCTCATGCCACGTCTCAGTCAGCGCGAAGATGTCAAGGCCATGACTTTTACAAATGTTGTCTATATCATCTACTTTGCTAGAAATCGACCGCGCGTTCCAACATCCTAATGTCACCCCCCTCTCCACAATTCTATGATGTCTTCCTCTGCAGCCATCTGGCAGCGAGGTTGAAGGTGGAGGCGCCACTGAGGGTTGAATGCTGGGACTGCGGTCATCACCGCAACTCAGTTCTGCCGACAAAAGCGATGCCGTTGGCTGCGCCGTGTAGCACAGCCTTCGTCCCCCTCTCTTGCCGGGTCTCCTCCCGCGTCGCCGTAGGATAGTGTTCGGCCATCCCTTTGTTTGTAGTTTTATACACGGGTTATTCAACAAAAGAATGCCCTTCAACTGGGTGGGTGTGTACACGCGTACTATCCCCGTGTGAATAGTACGGTCGAACAGTGGCATATACGCTCACTCACACACACACAGCGGCTCCGATGTCACACCGCACAACAACGCGCACACACACACAAGCTGGGAGTAGGAGTTAGGTACCGATTGGCGATTACGCACAGGCAATTATTATTATCCTCTCACGATGACAATTCAATAATGCACGCTTCGGCACCTACTTGCAGTTTGATACCAAAGCAAAAATTATTTATAGACTTATTTAAGACACACAACGATACACAAATTACACTTTTAGATTTAGACAGTTTTTGGCCCTCCCCTTGTCACGCAGAAAACCTCAATTACGTATTAATAACTCTTCAAAAATAAATCTTTTACGGAGAGCTCCCACCGTCAGCTTGTCAGCGTCGGTGGCGAGTCTCTCTCTCTCGGATGTCACGCGTCATGCCAGCAAATTAGTTGTGGACCTTGTTATCTCCGAGCTCAGGCGGCATGCAGCTTCGAGAGACTTCGGGTTGTGCCGAAAGCACACGATTACTTCCGCAGTCCTTCGGCTCGTTCATCACGCATTGACGTCACGGCAATGCCTTTTTTATTGTTAATTCCATTATTTTAATATGAAATAATAACCTTGAGACATTGAAAAATATATTATCACAAACGCAATCACAACTGAGTTACACATAAAGTGTAACTTCTTGAGCGTTTATATTGTGAGATTCGTTTTAAATATTTTTTAAATCAATTTCCAGCATTCATAAGACACATTGATCCAGTACACATACAAACATTGCTCGTGTGAAATAACCTCTCATGAACATAAAACAAACCAGCACTAAGATAAAGTTAAGTAAAGGATATGTTATTTTCTCAATGAAAGTTTAAATAATAAAAAAGAATATAACCTTTTGCGTACTTTGTTGTCCCGACTACGATTCTGTACAATAAAATAAACCTGATTTGAACCCGTATTCCTTTTTTTTGCTATGCGTGACGTCACGAAGCTAAGGAATATTTGTAATGTGCCGAGTCCATTTGCATCAGTATAATTTAACAAATTTATAAACTGACGTTAAATAAATTTGGTAAACAATATAGATGACGCACCCTACAGCCCATCTCCGAGAATTTTTAAATTAAAATATGTTAAAACGAATGGTTTAAGAACTGCTACCCTTGCTTTTGGGAGGGTGGACTTTCTGCCTAAACTGAAATCTGTAAAAGAGCTCTCATTACGACTGGGAGCAAGGCACATCTTGTATACATATGTAATCAGACAGAGTCTAGGAAAATATTATTCTATTTTTACATAGATACACACATTTCTCACTCATCTTTTTTTTTCCTGTGTGGGAGACTCCCTAGATTCTTAAGACTCCAGGGGTCTATGACACTTGTAGTGCCGCAGAGGTGTACGAGCTTGGTCGTCGCTACAAAGCGCCAATACTCAAGCAAGACCCAGTTGCTGTAAAGCTGGATGGACCTTTGGAGACCGGTCATTGGTTAAGGTTTATGATTTTTTCAACCCAGGGAAGAGCACATTCGAAATATAAATGGTATATTTTTGTGCTCCGCCGGGATCCGAATCCACAACCTTCCATTTACAAGTCCAAAGTGTTGCCACAACGGACTACGGACCGGTCCAAGTCTTTTTTGGTAGGCCATCTTGTTTACAAAAACCTTTTTATTTTTAAAATGATTAAATTTACTGTAACTGTAACTCTGTCGCCTTTCCGCTAGGGGTGGCCAGAGCCTCTGCAGAGTTGCCTCCATTTTTTCCTATCCTGACATACCTCTTTCAATTCCTTCATATCCATCACCTTTTTCATGCATTTTCTTCTTTTACGCTCACTTTGTATATCCCAATCTTTCACAATCTCCTCAATCTGATCACTCCATACTTTTCTCGGTCGTCCTTTCCCTCTTTTTCCTTTCACACTTTCTTTGTATACATACTTTGTCAGTCCATCATCTTTCATTCTTTCCACATGCCCAAACCATCTCATCACATTCTTTTGTACTTTAACTTTCTCATCCTCTTTCAAATTACATTCTTTTTTTACCCATTCATTCCTAACTCTATCCCTCAAAGTTTTTCCTGTCCTACTTTTCAAATGCTTCATTTCCACCGTACATACTTTTTTAGAAAATTTAAATAAATTTAAAGAAATGTTAATGGTTTTTTTTTTAAATAAAATATGTCCAATCTGTAGCTGAGTTGGTAAAATGATTGCATTTCATGCCAGGAGGTTTAATCTCCAACAAGATTGTCAGAAATGATTCCCCGTTTCGATGTTTATTTCATGCTGAAATTATAAGATCGGCAAGGTTGCTCATCGCAACGCAATTAAGCTACACATATATATCCCCGAAGAGGTCGCATGTGGCGAGTTGAACCTATTTATTTTTACAGGTAACGGGGCCAGCCTTAAGCCAACCACTTCAGTTAAGTATGTAGTAGTTATGTAATATCGAAAAACAAAGAGATAGAAGTAAAACAACAAAAAAAAAATTTTTTTGAGATACGATTGGTATGCGGCTGACCACCCATACTGTAAAAAAAAAAGGCTCACTTTGCCAATGTCACCCCTGTTTCAGGGAAGGACGGCAAGAGTTGCAGGGCTTATGTTCATTTGAGTTTGGGTTTTTATATTGTAGGCCCACATGCGGCATGTCGCACGTTTAATAATAAAGAGCAATAACTCAAAAAACATGAATGTTGGGAAATCACGTTTGAAGTTCAGACACCCAGTACAACTTGTATGGGATGAAAAAGGCGGCCGATGTTTTATCTTAGTCATATTCGTCCAAATTGAACGACTGTCGCATTCTACCTATTCTTCTCGCATTGTTCTTGCGTTTTATTACAAATGTGTTAGCGCGAAATTATACATTTCTGCTTGTGGGAATGCATTTAATATAAATCTTAAATTATATATATCTTTGCAGCTTAGATTAGATTAGATTATACGAGGTTGAGAAAGTAAGGCGATGATTTGTATGCATTTTACTAGTACAAAATATTTTTATGCAGTAATACCAGTGTATTTATTTTCTAGAAATAATGCAGGGTAAAATGAAAATCCTTTTAAAAATGACAGGCATTCTTCGTTGGCTTAAGCTGTCAACGTAGAAAGCAAAATCTGCCTTAAAATAAAGCTAAACGGATTTCGCTTCAGCTTAGGTTGGTATTCCTGTAGTTCATATGTCATGTCTTTATTTAAACCATGTTTTAAATTATAGTTCATCCCCCTAGTGTTTGTTTGGCTTTTCTACCATTTGATTCAAACATGACCTTTCAATGATATGTATTATCTTAAGAATCACATTTTTCATAATCTGAGCTAAGAAAAAAAAATTCTAAAAATTTGAAACCTTTTTTAAATATTCTTCAAATCTACATCCAGTTTTCATAAAAGACATTGGTCTAATACACATACAAACATTGCTCATATGAAATAATCTCTTATAGTCATAAAACCAACAAGCACTAGGGAACAAACAATTTTGTTTCTTCCATATTTCAGCCCATTTTGTTCAATACACACATTTTATGCAAACATGAAAATATATTTAAAATAGTATTTTGTTGCTGACCAAAAGAGCTCCAGAAAATAAATCAACTCGTAAATCAACACAAAAAGGTCCCAGAACCTATTTTTAACCTTTTTGTAACCTTTTTAAAACCTTAAAGGTTACTTGGGATTACTTTCATTATTTTACTTTCTTCAACGATTTCAATTATAAAAAAAATCATCAGACAATAATATGAATTTAAAGTTTCTTTTAAGAAAACAAAAACGGTGCTATAACGGCTACTGAAAACAAAAAAAAACGAGTTTTTTTTACAACTATAAATCTTTATTAAAAAAAAATTAAAGCATATAAATTGCATAGTCAATTTTGCAGTTTTTTTTCTTCAAATTAAAAATGCGTATTTGCATGCACATCAATAAAAAACCACGTCGGCACTTAAAAAAAATAGCCTGAAATAAATTGTCTGCCTTTGACAGTTTCTGGTGAAATCATCATAAAACCCCATTAAAGCATTTTTTTCTCTTCTTGGTGACATTTCATTACGCTCTAAAATACAGACAACAGATGTTTTATTTTTTATATATATAGAGGATGCATGCGTTTGATGCATTGAGCTTGGAACGACATAGACTAATGCCCGTATTCTCCAAGCTGTTTTACCAAGGATTAACCTAACTTAAGCTGAGCGGTATTCTTCAAACGGCATTACCGATAAAACTTAATCCTCGCTCAAATATGGTCCAGCTGTCAAAATTTGACAATCAGGTGTTTCGTTTAGCGTGTTTGAGTTGTTAATTTTATCATTTATTTTGTTTACCTTTGAAGTTTATTGACATGAATACATTGAGCATGAATATGAATCAGTTACGACAGCTTGATGTGTTGTCAACTATTGAAATGATTGATGAAATCGAATCCATTGAGAGGTGCCGGTTTTTTTCGAAGATTTTTGCGAAATTTTAAATGAAATCGACTTTTTTAAACGTTTTCGAATGTCTAAAAGGTGTTTTGCAAATATTTTACGCAAAATAAGAGACAAATTGGAGCATGGAAACCAACGGTTATAAAGTATAAATACTACCTGTATAATATTCTCAGGCGCACTGTCAATAAACACCGGAGTGATTGTAAACAAACATGGTGTACACGTAAGGTCAGACAACGATGTATTTAAATGGTTGTATTTAGATTACATCCTTAAAATGAAAAGAAAATATTACAATAAAATATTTTATTAATTATAAATTATATTCATAATGTTAAATGTATGTTTTGAATGCGTAAATTTAAAAAAGTAAATGGCTGGTTTTTCATAATTACTTCCTAGTACATTAGCGCCACCAGCGGAATTTTTTCAAACTAACGCGAATTGTTGTTTGTGTTTTTCTATGCTGTCATCCCGATATTTAGCTAATCCTGGCTAACCAATTGGAGAATACCTATGAAAACTTAAGCTATTCTGCTTCCTTAGTTGATCGGCCACTTAAGACATGCTTGAAGAATACGGGCATTAGGGTATTGTTGTGTAAATAGCAAATACTTAGTTGGTAGCAGTGGCGAGACATGCCATACAACTCGATTCCTATCGGCTTCCCTTTTAAAATGAGGCAACAAAGTACAAAGTTAAAAAATATAGACACAAAGTAAAAAAATACATTTAAAACCAAAGAAACAATACGTATTTTTTCCCATTGAAACCATGCAGTCTACTTTATTATCATTTTTGCCTCATTTTAAAAGGGAAAACGATGGAAATCAAGTTGTATGGCATCCTTCGCCACTGCTACCTATATACTGGCAATGTATTTCTTGTTCAAAAGCAGAGCGTCGTATATAGACTGACTCTTTCAAGCCGCTTGCAGCTCTTTATACTCCCAAAGACAGTAGTTACTAGAAGCCAATTTTGCTGGAACCTTCAACAACATAAAGCTTCCAGTAGGTACATAATTTAATGTCTCTTTCCTAGGTACCTATAATAATACTCCAACTCTCATCGGCTATAACTAATACACCTACCCACCTAACATTTATATGTATTTCTTATTTACATAGCAATATTGTAGTTGAGAAATTTGTCATTACTAGTAGTTCATAATGAGTTCACTTTCTATGAGAAGTTACCCCAATACAAAGTTTAATCCACGATTTCTTGTGTTTCGGTAAATCAGCACTTATTCAGTTTAACCTTTAAAGTGGCGATTTGTTCGTGTTTTCCCTAGCAACTCGGCCGTGTGACGTCACCATACAGTTTATATTAATCATGTGCTGAGTTTATTGCAAAACATCTTCTGCACGTAAACACTGAAAACTCGAATACAGTTTTTAATACACTTTTTTAATGTTATCTCAGTATTGTAATGCAGCTGTTTTTGACGGTAATAATGCGTCAGAGCGCATCCGCGTGATGTATTGGCTTTCCATGTGACGCTTCCGGAAAATGGGGGAAAAATGACGTCAGTCTGCCGTCTGGCTTACCAGCAAATATGATGAATTTATTATTATATCTGTGCATGTGTGATTCAATGAAAACATAAACAAAACAAAAATAATACGACCAGCTTACGCAACTCATCTAAGCTACACATATAATGTAGCTTCTTGCCGCGTTATCGCCGAAGGGTTAGTTTGCTGAAAGCAATACATGAATACAATCCTTTAGAGCTTGTTTGTCTTATGTCCATCAGAGATTATTTCACATGAGAAATGTTTGTATGTGTACTGGACCAATGTGTTTTATGAAAACTGAAAATGGATTTTAAAAATATTCTTAAAAAACTGTCACACCATCGTATTTTACATTTTTTCTTGCTCAGACTGTGTAGAATGTGATCCTTAAGACTATCGACGCTCTTCTTAGACATTTTAGTCGTCGGTTGAGCCCACGCTTTGACAAACTAATGGTGCCTGCGCTGGAAGTTTCATCAGCACGGTTATTCTTACCTACCGAAATTTTGTAATATTTTTATAAAGACAAATCAGCTGTTCACTTGCGGCCATCTTGGATTGACAGGTCTTCATACAAATGCATCATTAGTTTGTCAAAGCGTGGGCTCACCGACGACTAAATGTCTAAGAATAGCCCCGAATGTCATTGAAATGTCATATTTGAATCAAATGGTAGTTAACCCAAACAAACACTGATGGAACGAATAGTCTAGCCTGCTCTAAAAAAAAAAAATTCATTTATTTCCTGAATAACATCAACAAAAAAACACAATTTTCAAGTACTTTGATACAAGATGCTATCGGTACATAATTTCCGAGCGACTCTCTCCCATTCAAGTGTCCCGCCTCGCCATATTAAAAAGACAGGTATTGAATGGCAAGGCTGCAATTGTAGAACCCCGTCTGTTCGGTACGACAAGCAGATGCCTTGAACACTAAGCGGCAGCTGTCACATAGTCTGGTGGAGAATCCATTTGTACCGTGTCCGGTCTGGCGCGCTCGATCCATACAATTTTGTACTGTACCTTTGTAAATATTAAAACAAACTTAAAATACGAATATCAACAAAAAAAAATTGTAGCAGGAAACAGCGCTTTTTAGCATTTTTTGGTAAAACGTTATCTATCTATAATGTATAGTCTAAGTTGCAAAGGCTTAAGGTTCATTTTACATGCATTCCCATTAACAGATACAGATAAGTAAGCTTTAACACGTTCCGCATGTAGAAATACAACATAAAAACCCAATCTCGAATGAACATAAGTTCCCTTAAGCAGGAGTGATATGGGAAAAGTGCACCACCTTTTACAGTATGGGTGGTCAACCTCATAGCAACATATTAGTCAAGAAAGCTATATTTATAACAAAGATTTATATTTTGTTTCCACAAAAATTACAGCTGTTTATATTCCTTCAATGAAGAATTATTCTTTTTAATTAGTAATGTTTTATGCAATATTATATTGTAAAGAAATTTAACCTAAAAGCTCGGTGTAAGTAAATATGTCTTTGACTAAAAAGTTGACCAAAATGTTCATGTGAATCTTGTTTTATTTGTAATTACCTACACATGCAGCATGCTTAAATGTGAACTTACACGTGTCTGCTTGTGGACGTAAAGCTTTGATCTTAGTATGGATGTGAAACCAAAATAATGAATGCTTTTGTACACTTGTTTTGTTTGTTTATTAGACCAACTTCAACGATTAAAATATGAGCAATAATGCTACGTTTGTATATTTTCTTGTCTGTATTTGTTCTTGTTAATATTTGCTAACAAGAGCTGATGCTGTTGAAGGGAATAAAACAACACTTTGAATTCAAAGCGCGGAAATCACGCCTTGCAAGTATAGAAAAAAAACATGTCTGGATTTTCACTGCATTCTGCAGTACAAACAATATTTAAAGCTATATGCAGTACAAACACTGCCTACAAAGTTCTATGTTAGGATGCAATGCTAAAACCAGTGTTGGCTTTCTGTTGTACAAGTATGGATGAGCCTCAAATACGTGACAGTCGTTTAAATAGGATACTAGAAATGGGGCGCTTTTCTATCATCTTTTTCTTTTTAAACAACTTCTATTGAAGATTGGCGATCATCATGACTATTTTGAATTTGGATGCTCGAAACAAGGAGTTGGTGCTTCTGCCGAACCATTGTCGCAGGTTTTTCAGCCACGATATTCTTCGGCATCCCTGAGATCTTCTCCTTTCAATCTAACCCTGAATGATAGGATGAAGAAAACAGAATTTCTCATTTCTCAATATGTAACAAAATGTAAGCGCGCATTCGTTGGTGGACTACTTCATTGGTGTATGTTCATGTGATTCTTGTTTTATTTGTAATAACACATGCAGCATGTTTAAATGTGAACTTACACGTCGCACGCTTAATCATAAAGAGCGCTAATCACGCTAAGAGATCCGAAGCATCTACAAAGATACCAAAAAAGCGGTTGTGGTAGATAGCCTATTTTGACTTTCATTTTACTATTTAGCCAAAACATATAAACATATAGCAAAACTTGACCGGTCAGTGACTCAGTGGTAACACTGCGGACTCTGAATGGGAAGGTTGTGGGTTCGAATCCCGGCGGAGCACAAAAAATATGCCATTTATCTTTTAAAATTTGCTCGTCGCTGGGTTGAAAAATTCATAAACCTTTACCATTGACCGGTCACCAAAGGTCCATCCAGCCTTACGGCAACTGGGTCTTGCTTGAGTATTGGCGCTTTGTAGCGACGACCAAGCTCGTACACCTCTGCGGCACTACACCAAGTGTCATAGATCCCTAGAGTCTCTAGAATCTAGGGAGTCTCCCGCACAGGATTTCTTAAAAAAAAAAAAAAAAAAAGCTCTGACTTATTGCTGCACAAATATGAGAGACCGATTAAAGAACTCATAATTCAGAAGCATGTGTGATACTGAGGATATTGCGTGGTACAGGAGATACCGGACGGGCACCGTCTACCAGGCCGCCTATCCAAAATATGGAAGAACAGCTGGTCTTCTGCATCACAGGAAGGAGTCCGCAGTAAACAAACCTTAGATCCACCACAAGAAAAACAAGGTAGATAACGCTTTGAATTACCTTATTAATTTGTTTGAGTCTAATCTAATCTAATCTAATCTAAGCTGCAAGGATATATATCATTTAAGATTTATATTAAATGCATTCCCACAAGCAGACATGTATAATTTTGCGCTAACACATGCCGCATGTGGACCTACAATATAAAAAACCCAATCTCAAATGAACATAAGCCCTGCAACTCTTGCCGTCCTTCCCTGAAACAGAAAAAGTGAACCATTTTTTACAGTATGGGTGGTCAGCCGCATACCAACCTATAAGTCAAGGAACAAGACGTTGGCTGCGAAGCCAGCAAAACGTTGAGAATAATTTGAATGATCCCATATCGGTTCATCTAATATCTGAAGAAATCATATTTTTTAAATGCTTAAGTTGAGCTAAATTCAAATGCAAATAACCATAGAAAGGTCATATTCATAATCAAATGTAATTCCTAAAAATCTGTTTAACCATTTTTTTTAATACACTTTTGTGTGCTCATATAGTAAATTACAAAATTATAACCACCTTATAAGTGTTTTTAGGCTTTCATGGCCGGCTTCAGATGATGATGATAAGGATGTAGAATCCATCTTTCCACTCCACAGATGACACATAAATACCGCATGCTCTAATCAAAGCCATCAGTCTAAGCACAAGCCCTGAAGAAGTCAGTCGTATGTTACTGACGAAACGTAGCAGCCTTCCAAAAAGAATAAAGCAGCCTACAAAAGAATTATTGAACACGGTCTACAAGCCTGGAAAGATGGATTCTACATCCTTATCATCATCATATCTAATCTAATCTAATCTAAGTTGCAAAGATATCGCACGTTTAATAATAAAGAGAAATAACTCGAAAATTGGGTAAATCGAGATTTTGTAATACAACTCAAGAACAATGCGAGAAGAATAGGTAGAATGCGACAGCCGTTCAATTTGGACGAATATGACCGAGATAAAACATCGGCCGCCTTTTTCATCCCATACAAGTTGTACTGGGTGTCTGAACTTTAAACGTGATTTCCCAACATTCTTGTTTTTTGAGTTATTGCTCTTTATTATTAAACGTGCGATATGTTACATTGGAGATTCACATTACATGCATTCTCACAATCAGACACGTACAAGTTCGCGCTTGCACATGCCTCATGTGAACCTACAACATAAAAACCAAATCTCAAATGGACATACACCCTGCAACTCTTGCCGTCCTTCTCTGAGACAGGGGTGACATTGGCAAAGTGAACCATTTTTACAGCATGGGTGGTCACTCGTATACCAACCTATAAGTCAAGGAAACACCTTATTCATAAAAAGGTTTTAATTTTTAAACCAGTATAAAGTCGGTTTCTCCACACTAATAAGTTGGTTTAACTCCGATTTTGGGTTCGACCAATCTAATGAATAAGGCCATAAGAAATTGTGTATTTAATCTCGGCAGTTGGGTATGCAAATGAATTTATGGTGTTGGGAAATCAGCATGATGTTTTCCCCCATTTTTTTTCAGTATTCCTTACAGAAGTGAGCTTTACATGTATTTTGATTTCAACAATACGCATGCCCCATGAATCGTTTACCCATCCGACATCTTGGCACGTGACTTTGAAGCGGTAACCTTGCGAGTACGTGAAAATATTCAACTAGCAGAAGAGTAAGGGGAAAACAGGTGTCATGCGGTGAATTGAGAAATACACCGAGCTCTCCGACTGAAAAACTTGACGTTCTGTTAAGTTTTTTCAGGATGCATATTTTTCAAGTTGTTCATTTAGTTTATTTGAAAATCAGGTTAGGTCGGCAAAAGTTGTAGGTCTTGTGTTCATTTGAGGTTTGGTTTTTATTTGTAAATACACATTCAGTATTTGTAAGCGCGAACTACACGTGTTTGTTTGTGGGCACGCATTTGATATGAGCTTTAAATGATAATATATCTTTGCAGCTTAATCTAAATCTAAATCTAAAATGCAAAGATATGTATCATTTGAGGATCTTATTTAATGCATTCCCGCAAGCAGATACGGATAATTTTGCGCTTACACATGCCGCATGTGGACCTACAATATAAAAACCCAATCTCTAATGAACATAAGCCGTGCAACTCTTGCCTACCTTCCCTGAAACAGGGGTGACTTAGGCAAAGTGAACCATTTTTACAGTATGGGTGGTAAGCCTCATACCAACCTATAAGTCAAGGAATATAAGCCTAAACTTATAGGAATATGGGTCCTATATGCTTAGATTATAGATAATAATCATTACTTACTGAAGAATTTACTAAATTACTTTAAGATGATCGAGAGTTTGAAAATGTTTATATTTATTAATTAAAATAAAATTAATGATTGTGTGAAAATAGAACACTGTTTCACTAGATTTTTTTTTAAGTTCTATAAAGATAAATGGAAATCAATTATATTTTTTTCGATAATTCGTTGCCATGTTAAGCAACATCAACGGGAGACATTATTTTTGAGCGTTGACAAATGTGTATGTATATATTTATGTATGCATGTACCAAGTTATTCCTTGACTAATAGGTTGGTTTGAGACTGACCTATCATACTGTAAAAAATCGTTCACTTTACCCATGTAACCCTGTCGCAAGCGTTGCTAGGCTTATGCTCATTTGAGGTTTGGATTTTAATTTGTAAGTACACATGCAACATTTGTAAACGTGAACTTACACATGTTTATTTGTGGGCATGCATTTGATTTGAATTTTAAATGTTAAATTATCTTCGTAGCCTAGAATACAGATTACGAAATCAATTCATTTTTGGTGGATGTCATGACTTTTCAACATCCTTAGGAAAGAAATATTTTAGTAGAATTTGCCTACCTTATGCATACATGTGCCAATCAACTTGTAATTGGAGCAATACGTTATATTATTATCTTTTTTTATACACATAAGTATCGTAGGTATACATTATTGAATTGTTCTGTTTGTTGAATCTATAATCGATAATCTATAATCTAAGTTGCAAGGATATATTCATTCAAAGCTCTCAACTGTATGCCCACAAACAAACACGTGTAGTTCGCGCTTACAAATGCTGATTGTGTACTTACAAATAAAATCCAAACTCAAATGAACATAAGCCCTGCAACTCTTGCCGAGATTCCCTGAAACAGGGGTGACATTGGTAAAGTGAACATTTTTTTACAGTATGGGTGGTCAGCCTCATACCAACCTATAAGTCAAGGAATAAATTAAAAAAAAAAAATATGTGCCTGTATGGAATGCACGCTCCTGCTAACGAAAGTTATATTATATTCAAAGCCCCCCATCTCACAGTTCTCGAAATCATCTCACAACAATACTCAATAATCAAGTTGAAATCAGCGCTCGTCATCAAATAAATGATTACAATCACAAGTGCAATCAATATTGTGCTTTGGTGCATTTCCCCCTTCCCCAAAAGAGCAGTTCACCTAGTAGGTATAAAATAATACGTACAAACTCAACCCATTCGTTTAACAAAAAATATATAGAAACTTACATAACGTATTGTTATATTTTTACGGTGTTATTCACACACTGTTAGGCTCAACTGATCCCTAACGTGAATTTTCCATACAACAAACTATGATCTATGGATCAGCTAAGTATCAAACGTGCTGTGAACAATCCTGTTAGGGTTCATTCTAAGTAAAAAAAAAATACCTTACATTTATTTTAAAAGTACTTCGCATTTATTTTTACACATAATTCATTTTCCTAATTTGTGGCCAAGTCCTGAATGTCTGCCTTGTGCCTTCACAAGAAATGAGTACCAGCCCTTGGGAGTAGCTGGGAAACCCCCATTTTAACTGCAGTGGTTGACGTGAGTGCGGTCTTCTTACCTGTAAAAAATAAATACGTCTCTAATGGATACATGGGTTCGCGGATTTCACAGGCAAGAGTTTACACTATATGCGTAGCTTAGTTGCGTTTATTACTTCTACTAAATAACTCATCATTGCCTATCTTGACTAATCGTTACAGAGGTAGCTGTTATCACCTGAACAGTATAAAAGTATTACGAATATGTGATTGCGTGTCTTTACTAGTGTTTTTACTTGTGTAGGTGTGTCTCTAGATGTAAGTTATTGTATGATTGCACTTATATTTCTTGGATATTGTGATGGTTGGAAAATAGCACTTATACCACCTAAAAATAGAGCCAGAGGTGCTTTGCAGAGAGACTTGTATCAGAGCCGTTGAGCTAAACAGTTAAAAAACACTCAATATTCGAATTAAATGTTTAACGGGTCCGTAGCTCGGTGGTAACACTGTGGGCTCTGAATGAGAAGGTTGTGGGTTCGAATCCCGGTGGAGCACAAAAAATATACCATTTATATTTTCAAATTTGCTCTTCGCTGGGTTGAAAAATTCATAAACCTTTACCAATGACCGGTCACCAAAGGTCCATCCAGCCTTACAGAAACTGGGTCTTGCTTGAGTATTGGCGCTTTGTAGTGACGACCAAGCTCGTACACCTCTGTGGCACTAAAATAAGTGTCATAGACCCCTAGAGTCTCTAGAATCTAGGGAGTCTCCCGCACAGGATTACTTTAAAAAAAAAAGTGAACGGAATCTTAAAATAATTTGGGTAAAATAAATTAAATAAAGTTTTATTTAATTGAATACTTAAATTTTTATAATATGTATAGTAAAAGTTGGAGTTTGGTAATTTTTTTGGTAGAGTTACAACCTTCATGTAGTATACTCGGGAAACAGGTTCCCTGTCGTTGTCATGTATAATTCAGGCAATGCGCTGCACGGGAATCGATATCCGTCCGGTCGGTAACTGCGTCAATAGGAGCATAAGAGCATGTCTCGGGCGGTACTCTCTGCTCCCTAGACGCCTTTCTAGACGCTCTCTGAGACGCCTTTCTAGACGCTTTCTGAGAGGCCTTTTTAAGCGCTCGTGGAATCTTCTTACAGTCATATATTTATGTAGAAAAAACAACTACAAATTTACTAAGTAATTAATTTTCGGGTATTTGTTGAACCGTTGCAGCAGAACTTATATTTTTCCCAACGTTTCGTTGTAATTGTAACCAGCGTCTTCATAAGGCACCAATTCTGCGTGACGATTAAAGATGAAACGCCCTCCCCCCAATGGGAGCTAGAAAACCCGCAATTCAAGTGTTTGGTGTGAGGCCAGCCCCCTTACCCGTAAAAATAAATAGGTGCTGAATCACCAAATGCAACTCTTTCAGGGAAAATGCAGGAAAGAATTTACACTATATGTGTAGTTAAGTTGCGTTGACTAGCTTTTCAAATATCCTACAATTATTATTTAAAATTGTAATAAAAAATTAAACGGATTCTACAAATCGTTCAAGGAGTTCCTAGTAGGGACACGACATCCTGAGTATGTTGGCTTTTACTTCAACGAATATGAGCGTGCATTTGCAGTTGCTGGCCCTCTGGCCTGGAACCACCTGCCACATCATGTGAGAGAGCTAGAGGACCATGGAAAGTTCCGAAATGCACTGAAGACAAGTAAATTTCTGGCATCGTTTGCACCAACGCCCTTGGAGTGACTACATCACGAAACGGCGCTATAAAGAAATCATCAACTCATCATCATCATCATGAGAAAAATCGATCCGTTTTAGCTTCACGGTTCGTAAAATCTGTTCCTTGAACGCAACGCAACTAAGCGGTATATACATCGCAACTTTTTAACGCACTGTTCCCGAAGGGGTCGAATGTCGTGCGGAACCTATCCATTTTCACAAGTAATAGGTTGGTAGGAGGCTGACCACGCATTCTGTACAAAAAAATAGTTCAATTTGCCAATTTCACCCCTATTTTAGGGCAGGTCAGCAAAACTTACAGGTCGTATGTTAATTTGAGGCTTGGATTTTAATTTGTAGGTACACATGCAGCATCTGTAAGCAACGTTTGTGGGTAGGTATGTATTTAATATGACCTTTAAGGCGTGTTATAAAGCTAAATCTGCCGTTTTTGTTTCTTACACTTTATGGTCTTAACAAAATAGTTACAGTAATGAAAAAAATCAAGCATGTTTATCATTTTTTATCTTAATTATAAGGCTTTAACAAAATATACAACTAAAGAATTGCCACCACAAAAAAATATTTAAAAAAACGCGTTTGATTTACATTTTTAGCTTTTTTTTCGTGTGTGCTGTATTTTGGATTTTTTTTTTGCTTTTTACTTACAGAACTATACATTGTTTAGGTTCAATACTTAACATTTTTTCAATAATGTCAACAGTTTTTGAGTAAATATGGAAAAACTGAAACTACTAAATGAATTAAATTGTAATTAAATCAAAGAACACAGTTTTTCCATATTTACTCAAAAACTGTTGACATTATTGAAAAAATGTTAAGTATTGAACCTAAACAATGTATAGTTCTGTAAGTAAAAAGCAAAAAAAAAAATCCAAAATACAGCACACACGAAAAAAAAGCTAAAAATGTAAATAAAACGCGTTTTTTTAAATATTTTTTTGTGGTGGCAATTCTTTAGTTATATTTTTTGTTAAAGCTTTATAATTAAGATAAAAAAATTATAAACATGCTTGATTTTTTTCATAACTGGAACTATTTTGCTAAGACCATAAAGTGTAAGAAACAAAAATGGCAGATTTAGCTTTATAACACGCCTTAAATATTAATACCTATATCTCTTTGCAACTTAGATTAAAGATTAAAGATCTTTGCTTTAACATTATCCGAGCAATAACTCTATCCGTTGTACAGAGACATATCTTTGCTATATATATAAATGTATGCATTCACGTATTGTTCCGTAGCAACTGCAGTGCGGAAAGCATTTCGGTGTGCCTCTATTGCAGTAGTTGTGACGGCTTGATTGGCCGAGAGGATAACTTTGTGATTGAGTGCGTTATGAACGGACTACGCGCGGCTTCGGATAGCACCAACAGGAGACCGAATACGATCAGCAGTAAATCTGAATTAACTTGATTTATATAAATAGGTTGAACTCGCCACACGCGACCCCTTCGGGGATAACGCGGCAAGAAGTTACACTATATGTGTAGCTTAGTTGCGTTGCATATCTTAGCTCGGTATTTGTGTGCACCATAATGTTGCGACTTTTAAAACAAATCAGAACTCCATATTTAATCTATGATATTCCTTGACTGATAGGTTGGTATGGGGCTGACCACCCATACTTTAAAAAAGGTTCACTTTGCCAATGTCACCCCTCTTTCAGGAAAGGTCGGCAAGAGTTGCAGGGCTTATGTTCATTTGATATTGGGTTTTTATATTGTAGGTCCACATGCGGCATGTGTTAGCGCGAAATTATACATGTCTGCTTGTGGGAATGCGTTTAATATGAATCTTAAATGATATATATCTTTGCAGCTTTGATTTAGATTTAGATTTAGATCTGAGTCTCAAAGATATACCGACGGTTAAAAGGAAGTAGGGCGTAAGCGACATATACTTAATTGTTTAGGAGAGCAATTTAAAGTTTGACAATGCAGAAAAATGGGATAACTTATTTATTTTTTATCATATCGTTAAAATCAAAACAGCTGTAAAATTAAAAAAAATAAAGGTTTTTTTTGGCATTCCTAATAATGTGGTTCTACGATGATTTATGATTTTTTTTTTATGTCACAAGCGCTTTTAGGACAAAATTTTGTCGGTTACACCAACACCATACTTCGAAAATGCAGTTGTTTGCTTGGGCATAAACAACAATAAAATCATCGTGGAGCTATGGGAATAAGAACAATAGAAAAAAAAATTCAAGTCAAGTCAATTTGTGGCATTCATAACTTATAAATAAATAAAGAATCAGGTTGTTACAGAATAGGAATCAGCCTCATATCAATATCAAGAATAACAATTGTAATATTACTGAAAATTTCTATGTGTTATTATGATAGAAGACTTTTCTTTGCACTTTTGCTCTCTAAGGGTTGGGCAATAATCCCTTTATTGGCACATGTTCTCAAAAAGCTTAACGGGCACATTTCTCTAGAAAAAAACAGGCGTTTTTTGTTACTTTTTGGGCGAGTATTTCAAATATATCTGAAAAGTGCTTGATTCTAAAACGCTTTTCGGGCACATGTTACTTGAACACTTTAAAAACACCAAACGTTCTTTATTGCCTGACGTGACATGTTCCTAAAGCACCGAACACGGGGATGCTTTTAAACGCTTTCTTCGCACATATTTCTATAAAACTTCTCATTTAATCGTGAATTCAAGATATTCGGAACATGAAAAGAATTCCAATCACCTTTTTATCACAAAATTAATTAAATTATTATTTTTTTTTATTTAGGAAGCTTAAAGCATTCAATGAAATAAAGTATATTTGGGCAAACAATTATGGCGAAGCCATAGGTACCTAGCAGCCATCCGTGCGGAGCGCGGATTGGTCTGCTAGTATTTCTATAAAACTTCTCATTTATATGTTTCTGAAACACCTTTCCAGACATGTTTCTTGACAACCGTGTAAACACAATAGTTTCTACAATACTTTACACGGGCATGTTTTCAAACGCTTTCCTAGCACATATTTCTATAAAACCTTTCATTTTAATGTTTCTAAAACACCTTTCGGGACATGTTTCTTGACAATCATGTAAACACAATATGTTTCTACAATACCTTACACGGGCATGATTTTAAACGCTTTCCTAGCACATATTTCTATAAAACCTTTCATTTTAATGTTCCTAAAATACCTTTCGGGACATGTTCTTGACAACCGTGTAAACACAATATGTTTCTACAATACCTTACACGGGCATGTTGTAAAACGCTTTTCTAGCACATTTTTCCAGTAAACCTCTCATTTACATGTTCCTAAAACACCTTTCGGCGACAAGTTTCTAGAATGCAGATCGTTATTCAGGCGGGAACGGAGTACACGATATGTTCCGTCAATACCTTATAGTGGCATACTTTTAAACGCTTTCCTAGCACATTTTTTCCAGAAAACCTCTCGTTTACATGTTTCTGAAACACCTTTCGGGGACACGTTTCTAGAATGCCGATCGTTATTCAGGCGGGAATGGAAATATCTGACTTTATGATGATTAATGTGTTTTGTTTGGATATGGATATGGCGGCCGCACTCAAATTACCCGAATGTAGACGTTCCCTAATGAAAATGTGGAAAATAGTTGATAAGGGATCTGCGTAATGAGCCTTTTATATAATTATTACGTTTTTAGGGAAAACCATACTCCTATATATAATCTTAGTTGCACAGATATATGTTAACATTCAAGATTAAAATTATTTTATTTTATTTTATTGAGGAAAAACAAATACAGATACAATTAAAAAAAAAAGAAAAATGAATACAAATACAGTATAGTGCCTTCATCCTAAAAAAAATCCCACAAATATGTTAAAAATTTAAAGTAGCTAATAAATAAAATTAAAAAAAAAACAAAAAGATTAAGTCAAAAATAAATTTAATTAATAATAAAAAAAAATAAGAGGAAGAAAGAAAAAAATAGTAAAAATAAAAAACAAAAAAAATAAAATAAAACCCAATCAGGATAAACTGGATGGCAATAACATTTTATAGATATTTTTTATTAAGTCACATTTAAAGGAGTACTTCCCTTTTTTAAAAAACTCTAATTCATTAAAATATTTATTAAAGTCACCGGTCGATAGCTCAGTTGGTAGAGTGCTTGCATTCCATGCCGTGAGCTCGGGTTCGAATCCCGCCGAGGCGAGGGTGTCAGAAATGATTTCCCGTTTCGGTGTTTGTTTCAAACCCTAAAATAAAAATGCCGGCAAGGTTTACTCAGCCTTCACAAGAAATGAGTACCAGTTCTCTCGGGAGCTGGGAAACCCCCACTTCATCTGAAGTGGTTGGCGTAAGGCCGGCCCCCTTACCTGTAAAAATAAATAGGTTCAACTCGCCACATGCGACCCCTTCGGGGATAACGCGGCAAGAAGTTACACTATATGTGTAGCTTAGTTGCGTTTTTGCGTTTTTTTTACTGCACATTTTATACATAGGAGCTCTTTGACCTGAGTTTGTTTGACATTTAGGCAGAAAAAGTATTTGTGACTTTCATATGATTAAATGTGTAAGTTCGCACTTACAAATGCTGCCTGTGTACTCACAGATAAAAACCCAAGCGTCAAATGAACATAAGCCCTGCATCCTTTCCCGACCTTCCATGAAACGGGGGTGACATTGGTAAAGTGAAGTATTTTTTACAGTTTGGGGTGTCAGCCTCATACCAACCTATAAGGCAAGGAGTTAATTTACTTCGGGGTTCCTAAGTTAATATTATTTCATTTCAACTCCAGAAAAAACGATTTTTTTTGTTTTAATTTAAAAAAAGTGGTGTTATTTCATTAAAACTTGACTGATAGGTTGGTACGAGCGTGACCACCCATACTGTAAACAATGGTTCAGTCTGTAGATATCACCCCTGTTTCAGGGGAGGTTAGCAAAAGTGCATGTTCATATCTAAATCTAAATCTAAGTTGCAAGGATATGTATCCTTTGAGATTCATATGAAATGCATTCCCACAAGCAGACACGCTTAATTTCGCTCACACATGCCGCATGTGGACCTTCAATTAAAAAACCCAATCTCAAATGAACATAAGCAATACAACTCTTCACGACCTTTCCTGAAACAGGGGTGACATTGGCAAAGTGAACCATTTTTTACAGTATGGGTGGTCAGACTCATACTAACCGATAAGTCAAGGAATAATTTATATGAGTACGTAAGTAATTTGCATTAATGAATTTGAGTTTTTAAATTCATACGAGTTTAAATTTTTTTTTTTCTATGATCTTATATTCACGATTATTTGAGTGTCGCGTTTAGCCTGAACTCAAGTAAATTACTCGGCACTCTACTTTATTGTGGATCATCTATTTATATCCTTGTATGGAACAGGGTGTTCATAAAAGTTTCACACTTTCCGTCACTCATATGACAAAGTAATCACCCAAATATAATAGAAGGCGGAAACAGACATCTAATGCGTTTGTATGAAAAACAATCCTTAATTAATGTATACTCGTATATAAACATACATATCCACAAATGGCGTATGTGTATTACAAATAATGGTGTTTGAATATGGTCATGATATTGTATCAAAAAGGTTATGACTCTGGATGAAATGAAAAAAGTATGTCTATAATCTATAATCTATAATCTAAGTTGCAAGGATATATTCATTTAAAGCTCTCAGATGTAAGCCCACAAACCAACAAGTGTAGTTCGCGCTTACAAATGCTGAATGTGTACTTACAAATAAAATCCAAACCTCAAATGAACATAAGCCCCACAACTTTTGCCGACCTTCCCTGAAACAGGGGTAACATTGGAAAAGTGAACCATTTTTTACAGTATGGGTGGTCAGCCTCATACCAACCTATAAGTCAAGGAATATGAATAAAAAATTACATTTAAATATATAAAAGAACAAAACCTTACAAAGAAATCTATACAAAAAAAGTCAGAAATTTCCTATGCAAAAAATGTAGCAAATTAATACACCAACATTAGAAATCACCATTGCAGATTAGCCGCCACTTCTTCCTGTCCTTGCACACTTCTTTCATTTCATCCAGAGTCATAACCTTTTTCATGCAAGTCCTCCTTTTATTATGACTCTGGATATCCCATTCATTCGCTATTTCAGAAATTTGATCCATCCATACTTTTCTCGGTCTTCCTCTACCACGACATCCATCTATTTTAGCAATATATACTTTCTTCGTCAATCTTTCATCACTCATTCTCTCCATATGCCCGAACCATCTTAACATACTTCTTTTAATCTTCACTTTCACACTTTCCCTTACACCACATTCTTCTCTTACAAAATCATTCCTCACTCTGTCACTTCGTTTTTTCCCAATCATACTTCTTAGATAGTCCATTTCTACTGTATGGACTTTACTAATTTCCCTTTCACTCACCGTCCAGGCTTCACTTCCATACATCAAGGTTGGCACTAGTATACCACCGTGCACCGCCAATCTAACATTTTTTGAGAGATTCTGGTTCCTGGCGATGCTAGCGGTAGCACCCAGAACGCACCTGCCTTTCATTATTCTTCTTTCAAATTCACCGGTCATTCTTCCATCTTTTTCAAACTTACTTCCCAGGTATACAAACTCATTTACGACATCAACATTCATTCCATTAATTTTAAATTCATAATTCATACTTTCATCATCTCTTTCAAAAATCAATACTTTCGTCTTACTTGCATTCAACTTCAAATGGTTACCTTTCAAAGCTTCATTCAATCTAGAGAGCATTGTTTGCAATTCTCTCTGTAAGCCGAAAAAAGTGGCGGCTGATCTGTAATATAGGCGGCTAAGGCCAAGAATCAATTTTCATTTTTATAGATGTTGTGTAGATTTTCTAGTGTTTGTTTGTTTGTATAACTGGATGTAATTAATTGCTTGTATTCCTTGACTTATAGGTTGATATAAGGCGGACCACCCATACGGTAAAAAAATGTTCCCTTTGCCAATGTCACCCCAGTGTCAGGGAAGGTAGGGGCAAAAGTTGTGGGGCTTATGTTCATTTGAGGTTCGGATTTTATTTGTAAGTACACATTCAGCATATTTTGTAAGCGCGAACTACATGTGTTTGTTTGTGGGCATGCATTTGAGAACTTAAAATGAATATATCCTTGCAACTAAGATTATAGATGATATCATGAAATAAATAATTTATTAATAAATGGACTCTTAACATTTAATATATATTATGTCTATTTGTGGTCATGCATTTTATACAAATTTTCAATGTTTATATATTATTATATATTTATATATATATCTTTGCAATTTAGATTATAGATATGGATTTTATAGATTATAAGTAGGAAGCCCTTCTCTATAAGGATATCTTTATCGCCTTAGGGAGTATGTGACAGTCCAAGCGAGCCAAATATACCACAGACACTTGCCGCCTAATCTAAACGATAGAAAGGACAATCGCAACGAGTAACGATAGATATAACACGGGTTCTAGCAAAAAAAAATTGTAGACCAGACAAAAAATTGCATTTTGACTTTGAAAATTGACAAACTTAAAAGTTGTTATTCTTATAATCATAATCATAAGATCTTTATTGTTTTTATCAATATTTACAAAATATTACAATAAAAATTAATAAATAAAATCTAATTAAAATAAATACTTCCCAAAGTAAGCATAGTTTGTGTTTTGGGGAGGATTCCAACTTATCTTAACTTAAAATTAATCACTTAATAGAAAAACATTGTAATTTTTTTTATATATACACCATTTAGTCATTTACTAAGCAAAACCAGGAATAAAATTATAGTTTGGTCAATGTTCAGATTCCTGCTGCTTCGCCTTTGTTATTACCTAATAGTACCTCTTTGTCCTAACTCATCCTTCTTATTTCTCTTTGTTTTTTGTTTTGTCAATTTTGCAACAGTGTTCTGTTGAAAATGGCGTAGGTAAGTAAGTCAATAGTACTGGAGGAAAATAAATGCTCAACTAGTGAAAAAAAAGATATGAGTTGTTTAAAAAATTATACTTTCACACAAAAATGAATTTTCACTGTTTAAATACACTAAATCTAAATCTAATCTAAATCTCATATTAAACGCATTCCCACAAGCAGACATGTATAATTTCGCGATAACACATGCCGCATGTGGACCTACAATATAAAAACCCAATCTCAAATGAGCATAAGCCCTGCAACTCTTGCCAACCTTCCCTGAAACTGGGGTGACATTGGCAAAGTGAACCATTTTTTATAGTATGGGTGGTCAGCCTCATACCAACCTATACACAATCCCTTATAAGTAAAAAATCTTGTATTTTTATGTGCAATCTAAGTTGCAAAAAAGTAATAGCATTTATGAATTATTTTTAATGCAATTCTCAAGTTAACACGTTTAAGTATTCATATATAAACACATTCTGCATTCGCACTTGCAAAAAGATCCTGAGGCCTACAAGTAAATCGCTAGTATGACCGAGCTGATAAGGCGTAGACACTCAAATTTATGATATTGAAACAATTGCAAGTTTGAACACCACCTGCGCCGTGTCCTATCAACAGTAACTTTGACCCTGGCTCAACAGATGACATTGGGTAGAAATGACTTAAAAAGTTATTGAAATATTAAAAAATGGATCATCAATTCAAAATGTTAAAACCTGTTTGTGGTATTCTTTTTTTTTAACGCATTTAACATGATTTCTAATTGGAATATATCTAATAAACTTACGGGGCAATTCCTAGACGTTTTAGTCGTCGGTTGAGCTCACGCTTTGACAAACTAATGATGCCTGGGCTGGAAGTCAACACCGCGATTATTCTTATCTTCTGAATTTTGGTAATATTTGTATCAAGACTAATCGGCTGTTCACTTGCGGCCATCTTGGATTAGCAGGTCTTCATACAAATGCATCATTAGTTTGTCAAAGCGTGAGCTCAACGGACCACTAAAATGTCTAAGAATAGCACCGTTTGATTTTAGATTGTACGAGACATTACTTTATTTCTTTTTTTTAATTATCAAGAAATACCTCATCACAAAGGGCAACATCTTTCACTTCTTCCTTCTCTCTACCTACAAACAACTTCTACTCCTTGCTGTTTCGCACCACGCTCTCAGATTGCTTTAATTTAATTTCCAGTCTGTTTTTAATCAGGCAGTCTGCAATAAGACCATCGCCCGAGACCCTGGGGAACGAGGAATGCCTGGTTTCCAAGGCTTTCTCTGGCTTTTGGACCCTGGGGTATCCTCCGTCTATCCCGGCAACCGCAGGTATTCAAGTGTTTCTTGGAACGAGTGGAATCGCAGGGAAAACCAGCGGATATTATATGTGCAAGGAAATAGTTTAAAAGTTTTTCTTTGAAGTTGAACCTTATGCAAAATTTAACAGCGAATAAATTAGATTTAAAACTGTTGTCTACTTTTGAAATGCATCTTAAATTTTGTTAAATTTGTGTTTGTATTAATTATCTTTTTAGATTGATTTTTTTTTTTAAGATTGATTTTGTTTCTAAAATATAAAAATCAATCTTACAATTTTAAGCATTTTTTTAAAACATAATTGAAACATCCGTTTATGTTTAAAATAATATTTTATAATAGAATTATTTTTAAAACAAATTTAAAAAAATACAATTTTATTAAATAATGTAATGAATTAAGTTGGTATGAGGCTGACCACCTATACCTACTGTAAAAAATGGTCCACTTTGCCAATGATGTCACCTCTGTTTTAGGGAAGGTCGGCAAAAGTTGCAGGGCTAATGTTCATTTGAGGCTTGGATTTGAATTTGTTAGTACACATTCAGCATCTGTAAGCGCAAACTTACGCGTGTATGTTTGTAGGCATGCATTTGATATGAGCTTTGAATGTTAATGTATCTTTGCAACTTAGACTAGAAATTATATTATAATGTACAAATAAGTTTTTCTTCACGAGTTCATTTATTTCCTCGAGCGCTTTCGATGTTATCACACCATTATCAATAGAATAACTTGATATATAATATGTATAGTATTGCTACAGTTATAATATTATTATAATTATAGCAATATTATATTTATTTTTTTATTATACCATTATTTTAATGTTGCGCCTCATAATCTTAACATTTTCATGATAAAAATAAATTAATAAATAAAAGATTTAATTGTTACATTCAACAGAATATTTTTTAATAAAATACAATAAAATATAGAGTGCTTCCTTTAAAATGAAAGGGGAATTTAATTTCACGTTAAGTATTTATTATTTTAATAAAGGCATTATACGAGAAGTCATTTCATCCCCTAATAGCCCCCTGTCCCCACAATCCGAGGGATCCTGGCTATTATTTTAAAAACACCATTGTTTGATAAGGGTTCATCGGTCATTTTGTTATTAAAACACACAGAGAAAGGTGGCGAGATCCTCTAAACTCCATATCTGCCGCAGATACAAATAATATCTGAGAATTTTGGCTATAAAATCAACAATTTACCGGTCCGTAATCTAGTGGTTAATACGTTTGACTCGTAAATGGAAGTTTGAATTCCGGCGGGGTACAAAAAAATACCTACCATTATATTTTCAAATTTGCTTTTCGCTGGGTTGAAAAATTCATAAACCTTTACCAAAGACCGGTCATCATAAGATCCATCCAGGTTTACAGCAACTGGATCTTGCTTGAGAATTGGCGCTTTGTAGCGACGGCCAAGCTCGTAAACACCTCTGCGGTCTATGGCACAACAAGTGGTATAGACATCTAGAGTCTCTGATATCAAGGGAGTCTCCCGCACAGGATTTCTTTTAAAAAAAGCGAAACGTCGAGAGTATTGACGTTATTTAGTTAACTATAATTATCTCTATAATCTTCCTTCCTTTCCTTTTGTAGTGTCGGTAAGTGTAAAAAAATATTGGCCATTGACCCGGGTCAGTGGTAAAAATCTACTTCACTGCTCCTGGCGTGGCTTCGTGGAGGTCTTTTAGGCCAAGAGGATGTCCTCTGATGGGGCACTCCTACACTATGTGCCGGACAGTCTGGTTCTCCGCTCCACAGTCACACCCTGGAGATGGAGCTAATGCCCATCTGTGGAGCAAGGAATTGCAACGGCCTTGCTCGGTGCGGAGCCTATTAAGGTCGTCCATTGTTCGCTCCGAAGATTTAACCCTGGGACCTCCTGGTACGGCAAAGTGACCAGATCTTGGTTTTCAAACCTTTTGTCTCCAATATGGACTTCCAATAGGATGCAACATCCTTACTACGAGCATCAATTGTCCAAATTGGGTTTCGGTTGCTTGTTTGGGTGTTAGAAAAGGGTCACTTTTCATCCTGTCAACCATTTTTATGGATGCTAGGAATCTATGTATGTAGGGTTGGGGGTGCAATATTAGATGGGACTGGGAGCCACTGTAGGGGAGTAGATCTTATGGTTCCTTTTTTATGAATCCTTGTTGTTAATATTTCTTTGCAACTTAGATGATAGATTATAGGTTATTACAGATATGTCGTGTCTTGTAGTCATTGGGTTGAAGGATGAGTTATTATGGTACAGAAAGGGTTGTCGGCCGCAACGGTCTAACCCCATCGCGCCCATTAAGGAAAACGCTGCAGGAACTTCAAAGCAAATCCTTTTCTAACAATTACTTTTATTTACAGGCGTTAAAATAAATATATATTTAAAAACAGACAATAAGAAAAACAATTAATTTGTAATAATTTTGAAGTATTATACAAAAAAATCTATTCCGCCCCAAAACTCAGAAATGATAACAATGCCATTCAAAAGCCTTGAAACAAAGAACTGGGCTGGAAGTTTCATCACCACGGTAATTCTTACCTACCGAATATCGGTAATATTTTTTTCAAGAATAATCGCCTGTTTACTTGCGGCCATCTTGGATTGACAGGTTTTCATACAAATATTACCAATATTCGGTAGATAAGAATTACCGTGGTGATGAGACTCATAAAAATCAAATGTTTAAAACCTTCATTAAGCTGGTAAACGACACAAAAATGTTTCGTTTGCGTCAATTTTGATGTATCTTACAAATTAAATAAAAACAGCTGCAGTCAGTGAAGACGACGCCATCTTGAAAATCGTTTGTTAACTATATTTTTGCTGGTGTAATTAAATTAAAATTGCATTTCAGTATGAAAATACTGGGCCTAAATATTCACTGGCAAAATTTATGTGTAATATGTTAACTTCAATTGCATTTCAGGTAATTTTACTACATAACAAATGCTGTTATGAAGTAAATATGTGTTCTACGGATGCGAAGCCTGGAGTCTGACTCAAAAACAAGAAAAATCTCTCCAGGTCTTTGAGAACAAAATGCTTCGTCGCATTCTCGGACCTGTATTTGAAGATGACAGGTGGCGTATCCGGACCAACGCGGAGCTGATGTCCGTGTTTCAAGATGCAAGCATAGTGTCAGTAATGAAATCAAGAAGACTCCAGTGGGCCGGACATGAAGCACGTGCAGAGGACTCCAGGATCATCAGAACAGTCTTGGATGGTGCCCCCTTAGGTGTTAGACCACTCGGACGTCCCAGGATGTGGTGGGCAGACAATGTTGAAGCCGACGCCGAAGTTCTGGGAGTGAGGGGACCATGGAGAGAAGCTGCACAAGACAGAGAGTCCTGGAGGATTGTGGTGCGGGAGGCCCTGAGCCTTCAAGGCTTATGAGCCGAAGAAAGTAAAGTAAAGTAACAAATGCTGCATCCGTTCCTACTGCAATTCGTCACTCCAAAACAGCGAATGAATGGGATATCTATACAGAGTCATAATAAAAGGAGAGATTGTATGAAAAAGGTTATGACTCTGGATGAAATGAAAGAAGTATGTAAGGACCGAAAAAAGTGGCGGCTGATCTGTAATGTAGGCAGCTAAGGCCAAGAATCAATTTTCATTTTTATAGATGTTTTGTAGATTTTCTAGTGTTTGTTTGTTTAACTGGATGTAATTAATTGGTTGTATTCCTTGACTTATAGGTTTGTATGAAGCTAGGCAATGTCACCTCTGTGTCAGGGAAGATCGGCAAGAGTTGCAGGGCTTATGTTCATTTGAGATTCGGTTTTCATATTGTAGGTCCGCATGCGGCATGTGTGAGCGCGAAATTATGCGTGTCTGCTTGTGGGAATGCGTTTTATATGAATCTTAAATGATAAGCATCTTTGCAGCTTAAATTTAGATTCAGTCTTGATATAAAATTGTCGTTTTCTTTTTTAAGAAAGTTTTAAATAAAAGTGAATTGTACACGTTTAATGTAAGCCGGTGCACGGTCTTAGTTTATGAAAATGCACGTTGTAAATTCCATTGCAAATGCAATCATTTTAAACCGGAGATTGAATATCGATCCCAAAGCCTACGAGTGTAAAATAAGAAAACCTTCAATGCCTCCGTAATAGTAAAGGATTTATATTTCACTTTCGTTTAACTAAAACGAAATTTGTCATACATTTAACCATATTTTCCTCGCCAGAAACAAGTATTTAGGTACATTACCTGTCAATAATTCAGCAATCTTATTCAATGAAGTATTTTCTTAAATATATATTTTTTTTAATTATGTATGTTTCCAATGGACTTTTAAGCTGCTTAACTCAATCTAAATCTAAGTTGCTAAGATATGTATCATTTAAGATTCATATTAAATGCATTTCCACAAGCAGACACGCATAATTTCGCGCTCACACATGCCGCATGTGGACCTACAATATAAAAACCCAATCTCAAATGAACATAAACCCTGCAACTCTTGCTGACCTTCCCTGAAACAGGGGTGACATTTATTTTTAAAAAATCAAACATATTATTTTGATGGTTCCTGTGAAGTTTGATATCGATCGGATAACATAAATAAAGTGTTCGGCTATCTTTCTTTTAAATTGATTAAAATATGTAAAGAAGCATTTCAACATTTTGCAAGATTTTCCAATTATAAGGGACTTTAATAAAAAGAACTCCTTTACCCTGTCAAGATAAAATACCACATGATATGAAGTACCATACTTTTTTCTGGATCGATTTGTAGACCGAGCTTTGGAACCGTGCTATTACATACAATGCAACTAAGCTACACATGTATTGTAACTTCCTGCCGGATTCTCTTCGAAGAGATAGCATGTGGCTAGTGAACCTATTTATTTTTACAAGTAAGGGGGCCAGCTTTACGCTGACCACTTCAGCTGCAGTGGGGTTTTCCAGCTTCTAGGATGGCTGGTACTCATTTCTTGTGTAGACTGAGTGAACCTTGCCAGTATTTTATTCACACCGAAATGGGATATTATTTTTGACACCCTAGATACGAAACCGAGCTCTCGGCATGAAATGCAAGCACTTTATCAACTGAGCTATCGACCGGAAACTCACACAAGTAAAAAACACACAGACACACAAACACAAATTCATAAAAGTATTTTCATAAGTTTAGTTGACACATTAGTAATGAGCATTTATTTTTTTAGTTTTTCAACGGATTTCGACCAAATAACTTCCGATATCCAACTGAAGCGTCCAGCACTGTCCAACAGCCACTCGTGGATGATGCAGGCTTCTCTCTTCCCCTATTTTTCCATCAGGGTGCATCACTGCCCAGCTTACAGGGTCGCATAAAGCAGAGTTAAGGGTTGGCCGTCCCTGATCCACCGTCATAAACACTCTAAACCACTCCACTACCCCACATATTATAGCCCTTTACGTTCAGTGACAGGTTAGAACGACACTGTGACAAAAAAACACAAGGATGATGTACTGTCATTGTGATCTTTCGTCATGTGTTGTGCTGTCAAGTGTTGTTATGTCATGTGTCGTTATGTCATTTGTCGTTATGTCATGTGTCTTTCTGCCATTTGTCGTTCTGTCAAGTGTTGTTATAACATGTGTCGTTATGTCATGTGTCTTTCTGTCATGTGTCGTTATGTCATGTGTCGTTCTGTTATGTGTCGTTATGTCATGTGTCTTTCTGTCATGTGTCGTTATGTCATGTGTCTTTCTGTCATGTGTTGTTATGTCATGTGTCTTTCTGTCATGTGTCGTTATGTCATTTGTCGTTCTGTCATGTGTCTTTCTGTCATTTGTCGTTCTGTCATGTGTCGTTATGTCATGTGTCGTTCTGTCATGTGTCGTTCTGACATGTGTCGTTATGTCATGTGTCTTTCTGTCATGTGTTGTTATGCCATGTGTCTTTCTGTCATGTGGTGTTATGTCATGTGTCGCTATTTTATGTGTCGTTATGTCATGTGTCGTTATGTATTGTGTCGTTCTGTCATGTGTCTTTCTGTCATGTATCGTTATGTCATGTGTCTTTCTGTCATGTGTCGTTCTGCCATGTGTCGTTATGTCATGTGTCGTTCTGTCACGTGTCGTTATGTCTATCTATAATCTAAGTTGCAAGGATATATTCATTCAAAGCTCTCAGATGTATGCCCACAAACAAACACGTGTAGTTCGCGCTTACAAATGCTGATTGTGTACATACAAATAAAATCCAAACCTCAAACGAACATAAGCCCTGCAACTCTTGCCGACATTCCCTGAAACAGGGGTGACATTGGCAAAGTGAACCATTTTTTACAGTATGTCATGTGTCATTATGCCATGTGTCTTTCTGCCATGTGTTGTTATGTCATGTGTCGTTATGTCATGTGTCGTTCTGTCATGTGGTGTTATGTCATGTGTCGTTCAGTCATGTGGTGCTATGTCATGTGTCGTTATGTCATGTTTCGTTCTGTCATGTGGTGTTATGTTATATGTCGTTCTGTCATGTGGCATTATGTCATGTGTAGTTATGTCATGTGTCGTTATGTCATGTTTCGTTCAGTCATGTGGTGCTATGTCATGTGTCGTTATGTCATGTTTCGTTCTGTCATGTGGTGTTATGTCATATGTCGTTCTGTCATGTGGCATTATGTCATGTGTAGTTATGTCATGTGTCGTTCTGTCATGTGTCATTATGTCTGTGCCGTTTTGTGATTGTGTTGTTCTACAATGGAACCCATTCAAACTCCACCGCATTGTTTAACCAAAACTAAAACGCTCACTAGATTCGCTATTTCATTTTCCATACATTTTTATTAAAAAGCTAAGGATGAGTAAAAATTGTATGTTGTATACTTTTGGTACAGATCCACCCTTCTACTATAAATCTGTAAGGGCTGCAGATGGAACCGCGTTGGTGACCCATCCTTTATACATAAGTCGTATAAAACCAAAAACGACAATCTAGGATTTTTTTAAGATAAAATAAATAAATTGAAAGACAGAGATTCATTTTCTTATCATTTTCATACATTTTATCATTTTAGAAAAAAACCTACATGGCCGTCTTTGGTTCCCTGCGATTCATATGTGACCCCAGCTATCTATATAAGTCGTAAAATACCAAAGACGGCATTCTAGGTTTTTTCGAAGGTGAATTAAATATACAAGAACACAGAGATCATTTTTTCATCATGTCCATGTACTTTTCCCATTTTAGAGAAAAACTGTAGATTGCTGTCTTTGGTTCCATATAATATGTGACCCATGGTTTCTAAATTGACCCCTGTTTTTTTTATGACCCTTGGTTTCTAAATACGAGCCCAGTACCCTTAGTACGAGTTGCAAAACTTGAGTAAAGTAAAGTTTACGAAAAGTATTAAGGAGTGATTTCCCCAAAATGAATTTAATTTGAATTTTAAATGTTGATATGCGCCAAAGGTCCATCCAGCCTTACAGCAACTGGGACTTGAATTGGCGCTTTGTAGCGACGACGACCAAGGTCGTAAAAAGGTCGATAGCGCAATTGGTAGAATGCTTGTATTCAATGCCAAAAGCAAGGGTTCAATCTCAAGGTTTACTCAGCCTTCACAAGAAATGAGAACCAGCCCCCCCAGGAGCTGGGAAACCGCCACTTCAACTGAAGGTTGTTGGTGCGATGCCGGCCCCCTTACTTGTAAAGGTAAATAGGTCCCGAATCGCCACATGCGACCCCTTCATTGATAACGCAGGCAAGAAGTTACACTATATGTGTAGCTTAGTTGCGTTATATATTTTTGCAACTTAGATTATAGATACCATCATCCTTATGTAGATTTTTTGGAAAGCACTTGTATGCAGACCTCTACCTCTATAGTCCTATACTCTATACAGCCTTTACGACCCACATTTTGGTTTTACTTGTTCTGAAGTAAGAGGGTTGAGCGATAACTGGGTCCAGTAACACTAGTATAAAACATTCCGTACACTCCCCTCGATTTTATAAATCGAAAAAAAGTTTGAAAGTAAAACGCTCGGTAGAGGCGCTGATATATCTTCCATACACTTTACGCGAGTGAGGCGAGTGTGCGCAAATGCTTTATACTCGGGATCTAGACCACTATTTATGCAAGCCATAAAACCCTTGCGAAAAAAAACTACTTGTTCCCAACAACTCTTTTTTACAGTATAAACAATATTTTCCCTGGCTAACACTAGTTTATTTACTGTTCTTTATACCATTTGTTTTTGTAAACCCGCAAAAAAACCTTTTTATTTTCTGAGAACATTTTTGTTGGATTATGAAAGAATATTTTATTATAATCTACGGTGCTATTCTTAGACATTTTAGTCGTCCGTTGAGCCCACGCTTTGACAAGCTAATGATGAATTTGTATGAAGGCCGCGAGTGAAAAGCTGATTATTTTTCATATAAATATTACCAAAATTCGGTAGGTAAGAATGACCGTGGTGATGAGACTTCCAGCACAGGCATCATTAATTTGTCAAAGCGTGGGCTCAACGGACGACTAAAATGTCTGAGAATAGCACTGTATATTGTGTTCATGTACAAAGGTATAGGAATTTTTAAATCCAGCGAAGAGCATATTTAAAAATATAAATAGTATACATTCTCTTCTCAGCCGGGATATGAACCCACGACCTTTCAATTACCACCCATACTGTAACAAATGGTTCACTTTGCCAATGTCACCCCTGTTTCAGGGAAGGTCGGCAAAAGTTTCAGGTTTGGTTCATTAAGGTTTGGATTGTAATTTTTTAAAGTACACATTCAGCATTTGTAAGCGAAATCTTACACCTGTCTGTTTGTGGGCATGCACTTGATAAGAACTTCGAATGTTATATATGTTTGCAACTTAGATAATACATTATTATATAGAATAAGCAACGGAAAATAAAATAAAGTTTCTTTAGAATTTTTGGTTCAAAAAAATACAGTAGAAATAAATTATATAAATGGTGTTTGATAATGGTTTATATTTGTTTGAGATTGGTTGAATCGAATTTTCTGGTAAAATCTAGATTCTCCATGTTTCGAGAATGATCTTTATTTTTAGCATAAATAAAGGACAAAAATTTTATGTAGTATTATAAGTCATTCAAGTGCACCGTGTATGGTAGGTATTCGCTCAATATTCGCTTCCCAGCCAAAGAAGCAACTGAAGAGACTGGATGTTACTACCCGCGGACAGACACTCAGATCCACGGACTCGAATAAAAGTCTGCTCCAGCTGCCGCGCAGAGCCACAAGGACGGTGTTTGGTGGCCGAGCCTTTAGCGTTGCTGCTCCAACGGCTTGGAATTCTCTTCCTGCGACCCTCAGGGAGCTGAAGGCTGAGGCAGCTTTTCGAAAAGGGCTCAAAACTTATTTTTTCAAAGACAATAAGAAAGCGCCTTTGCAGTGACTCAGTCACGAAAAGGCGCTATACAAATGTGTATTATTATTATTTTTATTAAGTAAATAAAACATTCAAGTTCACAACATTGTATAATGTTTGATACGAGTATGAGTTTAATTGAATTTCGTGTCAATCATTTCCCATATAGCGTAATTACATCCGACAGTAATATGATACCGCAGGGCTACAATCGATTACATAAAGTTATGGCTGGCTGGTACAATACATGACGGGTGTCAGTTTGTTTTTGAATTAAACATGTTATTCAATTATAATCTGTACAAAATATGCAGTCCATATATATCCTGTATTCGTTGGACTTTTTTTCGACCCATTATGTCTTGGACATTTTCCTCCATGTCCACATCTCGAATGCCTCCAGGCGGTCTTTCTCGTAATTTTGGATGGTCCAGGTTTCGCTACCAAAAAAGTGCTCCAAATAAAAGCTTTCATGAATTTCTTTCTCCAACGAAAGTACTGCAACGAAAGTAAGAATGTGAAAGTCCAACGAAAAGGTGTTGCGGGACGTAGAAGAAAGAAGAGAGCTGATAAATCATATTTTTAAGAGGAAAGCCAAGCTAATAGGTTCACTCAATCAGACACAGCACCTTTCTTAGCAACATCTTTGAGGGAAAAATCTTAGGACAACGCACAAGAGGTCGCTCAAGAACTTGATACTTCAAGGATTTGACGCGGCTCATGGATGTCTCCTCCTTTTCTCATCTCAAGAGGATGGCAGCAGACAAAGACAGATGGCTGATACAACAAGGCTCTGCCTTTAGAAGATCTAATCTAAATCTAAATCTAAGCTGCAAAGATATGTATCATTTGAGATTCATATTAAATGCATTCCCACAAGCAGACATGCATAATTTCGCGCTTACACATGCTGCATGTGGACCTACAATATAAAAACCCCAATCTCAAATGAACATAAGCCCTGCAACTCTTGCCGACCTTCCCTGAAGCAGGTGATGATGATATATCCGGTATATATGCAGATGCAGCAAATATGCAGTCCATAAATATCCAATACACATTATATCCGGTCGATAGTTTAGCTGGTAGAGTGCTTGCATGCCAAGAGCTCAGGTTCAAATCCCACCGAAGGTGTCAGAAATGGTGCCTGTACAAGACATGCATAAAGGCCTTTCTGGTGCTGGGAAAGTGCTACTTCAACTGAAATGGTTGGCGTAAGGCCGGACCTCTTATCTCTAAAAATCAATAGGTTCACTTGCCGCATGCCTCACGAGGTGAACGAGAAAACTAGTTACCGTTTTTTGTATATCTAAGTTGTGTTTACTATACAAATTACAATCTAAACCTCAAATGAATATAAACCCTGCAACTTTTTCCGACCTTCTCTAAAACAGCGGTGACATTAGCAAAGTGAACCATTTATACAGTGTGGGTGGTCAGCTTCATGCCAGCCTATAAGTCAAAGAGTTCGTACAAACCTATGATGCAAGGAAAATTGGAGGGATTTGATTCTTCGGATCAATAAAAGTAAGAAGTAATTGTTTGCGAATGACAGATTGAAAGATTTTTAATCTAAGTTGCAAAGATATATTAAATTTGAGATACATGTTAAATGCATGTCCAGCAACAGACACGTGTAAGTTCTCATTTAAAAAATCTGCATGTGTTCTTGCAACTCAAAAACCAAACCTCGAATGAACATAAGCCCAGCAATTTTTTCCGGCCTTCCCTGCAACGGGAGTGACATTGGCAAAGTGAACCATTTTTGTACAGTATGGATGGTCAGCCTTATACCAACCTATTTCAGAGGGCTCTTGAGGTGTGATACACACAAAAACAGCGCTCACCAAATAAATCATCCTAATATTATGTATTATGTTATGTTGCTATGCAAATAAAATATGAGAAAGTGCTGTGACGTCGATTCGGTCTACCTGAGGGGTGAGCCGCGAGTGTTTCCGACATTACCCGAAGACTCTCGAGGCTTCATTCGGGATGAGTTCGGAAACCCGAGACGGCAGTCGGGGGCTAGAGGCGACGGAGAGCGGTCGAGCTCAAAAAGTGCTGCGAGATTTGGCGCAGTAAACGTGGGTCGCACTGGAGCCAGATAAATAAGATCGTCCACCCTGGAGCCCCATCTTTAGAGGCGTTAGCCTCTGTGACTGCAGCTTTCGAGGACGCAACGTTTAGGAGTGATTTTAGTGACGAAGTGCAGGTCAGGCCATTCCTTTATTTCCTTTCCCCCCCCCCCCCCCCATATTACTTGATAATAAACTCCGCTTTGTTAATTATAAATTATCTTTAAATAATGAAACCTTTCCCAATATAGAATAAGCAACACCTCTAAAGAGATTCCCCACGCCCTGAGTGATGCTGATAAGAGCTAGCCGGAGTAAGTATCCTGAAGGTACATTTGAAGGTACTTTTCAATCCAAACATAACAATTATTATAAGTCAAGGAATAGAAAATAACAAAAATTTCAGTATGAATATAAACGTGATTTTTACTTCAAAATTCGAAAAAAAAAAAAAAAACACTTCAAAAATGTGTTGCTAGTTACTGCGAGTGGTATACAAAAGTGTGGAAAAACAGGGTAGTGGCAAGATCCGGGTGAGAGAATAAAACGAAGAAAACCTTGTTCGCCAAGATGTTGAGGGAAAGTTTTCTGAGCCAGCGAGGCGTGTGATGGTCAAGCTACGTGCATGTTAGCGCTTAGACAGTGTGTGCGGGAACTTGGTGAACAAGATGTGAAAGTTTTGCCGGCTTCCGCAAACACCGAGGTCAGATTTCTTTCCACTTTGAGATGCCGGCAGTCGATGGGGGCCGTGGAGTTTGAACTATTTATTTGTGTAAATTGTGAACTAATCATGGAGGTAATTTGAAGTGGATCAACTGTTATTTATTTCTTGTTTTTTTTGTTTTTGTATATAAAAAAAACCTTGTATACCAATTTACAAATAGCTCGAAAAATTAACCAAAAAATACCGAAATTTCATATTAAGAATGTAAAAATAAAGCACCTGGGCTATTCTTGACATTTAAGTCGTCGGTTGAGCCCACGCTTTGACATACTAATGATGCCTGGCTTGAAGGTTTCGTCACCGCGGTCATTCTTACCTACTGAATATCGGTAATAATATTTGTATGAAAACTAAATCATCTGTTTGCTTGCGGCCATCTTGGATTGACAGGTCTTCATATAAATGCATCATTAGTTTGTCAAAGCGTAGGCTCAACGGGTGACTAAAATGTCTAACAATAGCCCCGGAAGTTTTTCTTTAAGAGTTGATTTGTTTTCTCGAGCGCTTCGACGATCGAAAACGCTCGAGGAAATAAATCAACGTGTGAAGAAAAAAATTGCGTTTTATATTTGCATTATTAATTTAAAATAAATCTTCACAATGTTAACACACAGTAACATTTCAACGAAATTTAAAATGTCCATGAGGCACTCGGGTTTTTTTTAATTTCATTATCGAGAGAAAAGGGGGCGAACGCATGGAACGTAAAAAAAATCTCTTTCTTTTACCGATCAAAATCATAATGTTTAAATGCTAGAAGCTCGTAATCGAAAGGTAGTGAGTTCGATTTTCGGCGGAGCATAAAAAAAGTCTCATTTATATAATCTATAATCTATAATCTAAGTTGCAAGGATATATTCATTCAAAGCTCTCAGATGTATGCCCACAAACCAACACGTGTAGTTCGCTTTTGCAAATGCTGATTGTGTACTTACAAATAAAATCCCAACCTCAAATGAACATAAGCCCTGCAACTCTTGCCGACATTCCCTGAAACAGGGGTGACATTGGCAAAGTGAACCATTTTTTACAGTATGGGTGATCATTTCATTTTCAATAATACACTCATATAATGAAATGGCAGCTCTGCAGATGCTCTGACACAGAGTTACAGTAACAATGCTCTTTGCTGGGTTAAAAAATATCGTGCAATCTCACAGGTAATAGTTTTTGCATGAAAAGTTGACATTGATGACAAACAAGCAAACACAGGGCTCTTGAGGTGGGATTACTAATATTTTTTACACTATCTAAATCTAAGTTGCAAAGATATGTATCATTTGAGATTTATATTCAATGCATTCCCACAAGCAGACACGCATACTTTCGCGCTCACACATGCCGCATGTGGACCTACAATATAAAAACCCAATCTCAAATGAACATAAGCCCTTCAACTTTCGACGACCTTCCCTGAAATAGGGGTGACGTGGGCAAAATGGACCATCTTTTACAGTATGGGTGATCAGCGTCATACCAAATCAATCACTATAAAAAAAAAATGCAACTAAGCTACACATGTGGTGTAACGTCTTGACTGCGTTATCCCCAAAGGGGTCGCATGTGGCGCTTTGGGACCTAATTATTTTTACAGGTAAGGGGGCCGGCCTCACACCAACCACTTTCAGTTGAAGTGGGGGTGTCCCAGCTCCCGGGGGGGCTGGTTCTCATTTCTTGTGAAGGCTGAGTAAACCTTTGAGATCGAACCCTTGCTCTCGGCATGAAATGCAAGCATTCTACCAATTGAGCTATCGACGTTTTTACGAGCTTGATCGTCGTCGCTACAAAGCGCCAATTCTCAGGCAAGACCCAGTTGTTGTAAGGCTGGATGGACCTTTGGTGACCGGTCATTGGTAAAGATTTTATGAATTTTTCAACCCGGTGAAGAGCAAATTTGAAAATATAAATGGTATATTTTTTGTGCTCCGCCGGGAATCGAACCCACAACCTTCCCATTCAGAGTCCGCAGTGGTACCACTGAGCTACGGACCGGTCTTATTAACGGTCTATTTAGTGTAACTATCGTTACACTAAATTAAACTTTTACACTAAATTTTACCGTTACGTTTAATTTTGAACTACCAAAATAAAATTAACATCGTTGTATGAAACCTCGATATTAAATAGTCCAGTATCAAATTGTTTCGTTTTTTAATTTTGGAACATTTATGAAAAAAACCTTAATTATTTTCACAATGAATCGCATCGAAACGAATGTGAAAAATAACTTTCTCTATTTGTCTGATTTATGATGATTAACTCTTCGAAACGAAACCAATAATGTCAATCGCTCCAATACTTCATTTTTATCTCTTCACTTACCGCCGAAATACCTTTCTTCCCCTATTCTTATACCGATGGGTCACCCCTTAATGCCAGCTTTACATGGATGATGACTTGTCGTTCAACATTATTGCGTAAATTTTTGCAAGGCATTTTTGAATGTCAAAACGCAAAATGCACACGTAGCATTTGTGTTTGTCTGTCTTACCTTAATAATCATGCTTGATTGACATGCATTTTTTTTGAGTGAACACTTTGCATGCCATTCATATTTCAGGTGCAAGTTTGAGAATGTTGTTATACTGAAAAAAAATTCAAATCTTTGAGGAATTCTTAATGAAAAAATCTTCATACGCATGAGCACAAATAACAGTCCCAGTTTGTTATCTAATGGTTAACACCACGGACTTGTAAACAGAAGATAAACGGGGCTATTCTTAGACATTTTAGTCGTCGGTTGAGCCCACGCTTTGACAAACTAATGATGCATTTGTATGAAGACCTGTCAATCCAAGATGTCTGCAAGTGAACAGCTGATTTGTTTTCATACAAATATCACAAAATACGGTAGGTAAGAATTACCGTGCTGATGAAACTTCCAGCGCAAGCATCATTCGTTTTTCAAAGCGTGGGCTCAACCGACGACTAAAATGTCTAAGAATAGCCCCGAAAGAGTTTGATTCTCGACGACAACAAATCCTTTGCCTTTAATAAAGATCGGTCACCGAAGGCTCATCTAGACTTACAGCACCTAGATCTTGCTTGAGAATTTTCGCTTCTTTTAGTATAACACTCAAGCTTGTACAGGACTCTTGAGGTGTGATTTATACAAAATAGCGCTCATCAAACAATCATCTTTATTTAAATTTTAACGCCTTTTGTCTATCTTGGATCTAGTCATCCCGGAATCAAATCTGCTAAGGGTCTTTCAGGTATACTTATTGAATGAACTGAATGACGTCAAAAGACATCATCAAACAATCATCTTTATTTAAATTTTAACGCCTTTTGTCTATCTTGGATCTAGTCATCCCGGAACCAAATCTGCTAAGGGTTTTCTAGGTATCCTTATTGAATGAACTGAATGATGAAAAAACAAAATTAAGTCAAAAAAACCTTAATTTATGCTTCAAAAATGCATTCAAGGTGTTAGCATCTTAAATGATGAACGTTCAGATAGTCTTCTGCATCACAAGAGGAAATTCCTGAATATACAGATCAATCTATAATAATCTAAGTTGCAAATAAATATAAACCTCATATCAAATGCATAAACCCTACAAATTTTGCGCGACCCTCCCTGACACAGGGGTGACATTGGCAAAGTGAACCATTTTTTAAGAGAATGGGGGGTCAGCCTCATACCAACCTATGAGTCAAAGAATCAAAATAGTCAAAAAAATAAAGAGAAGAAAAGAAAATATGACCGGTCCGTAGCTCAATAGTAACACTGCGGACTCTGAATGAGAAGGTTGTGTGTTCGAATCCCGGCGGAGCACAAAAAATATACCATTTATATTTTCAAATTTGCTCTTCGCTGGGTTGAAAAATTCATAAACCTTTGCCTACGGTCACCAAAATGTCCATCCAGCCTTACAGCAACTGGGTCTTGCTTGAGTATTGGCGCTTTGTAGCGACAACCAAGCTCGTACACCTCTGCGGCACTGCAACAAGTGTCATAGACCCCTAGAGTCTCTAGAATCTAGGGAGTGTCCTGCACAGGATTTCTTGAAAAAAAAAAAAAAAAGGCATCTTAAATTGAAATTTTACTAGAATCGCCGATCATCGATTGAATTGTCACTCAAAAGGGAAAAGAGCGTGCAAAAATGTCACGCAAAAACGACAATCTGTAGGAGATCTAATGGTTCAATTTCTTACCTTGAGCGTAGGACACACTTGAGGTGGACATTGCGAGTCTGTCTTGTACCAACGTTCTGGAAACTTCTACGGCGAAACTTTTGCGCCCGACAAATTATTAGCTTTTGTAGTTTTTGCGAGACTAATGCAGTTCCAGCAACTCGCTAACTATTGTGTAGTGCCCCCCATTTACTGAATAATTAGACTAGACTTTTGGTTGAATGTGTAACAGAGAAGTAAATGTAGTTATCAAGCAAGCGCGTGCATAGCAAATAGGCAAATAATCTTATCTAATCTAAGCTGCAAAAATATGTATCAATTTAAGATTTATATAAAACGCATTTCCACAAGCAGACATTTATAAATTCGCGCCAACACATGCCGCATGTGGACCTACACTATAAAAACTTAATCTCAAATGAACATAAGCTTTGCAACTCTTGCCGACCTTCCCTGAAACAGGGGTGATATTGGCAAAGTGAGACATTTTTTACAGTATGTGTGGTCAGCTTCATACCAACCTATAAGTCAAGGAATCAATTGGGTACAAATACATAGATGATTTTTTCACCACAGAGAGTATCTATTTTTTATGATTTTATAGGAATTGAACTCATCACCTTCCGATTACAATAAAATGTTAACTACGAATATTAGACTATTGACCGTTCTTCGTGTTTTTATTTAATTCTTGAGTTTATTTTAACATTGATTGAAAAACATCCCTGTTAAGGTTGTAGTTTGAATTCTGTACAAATTAATTATTCTATAATGAAAATATTCCTTACCTTATATGTTAATATATTTTTATTAATTAAAAACAAAATACTGATTAAATAAAACATAAATAAAAATGATACAAATCAGTGATCCCCAATCTTTCAGACTAATTAGATGCGAACATAAATTATTTCCACGTTTTTTCTTACGAATTGTTTTAAATTCCTATCACAGGGGGGCTCTTGACTCGTTACTTTTTATTGCGTGACATCTCACCCCTACTAAAAAACCAACCCTTGTTGAAATCATTGTAAACATGAACACAAATATATTTAGTCGTAAATTTCTGCTATCGTATCGCGCGCAAACAGCTATAAAGTCACTTTAATTTTTCCGATTCTGTTGACATGTTTAACAGTCATAACATTTTTTTTTCTGTTTGTTTTAATTCAAATGTGTATGCTTCACTTTGTAGGGATAATTTATGCGTATTTGTCATGACAGCAATAGCATGTCTTTTTATACTAAACTGACCTAATATTCTGATTTTGTTTTTATTGAAAAAATTCAACAGTATAGATGTTTTATTTTAATTATTTAAGTTTTAAGAGATTTAGAGGTCAGAGGTCCGGTCGATAGCTCAGGGGGTAGAGTGCTTGCATTTCATGCCTAAAGCTCGGGTTCGAATCCCACCGAGGGTGTCAGAAATGATTTCCCGTTTCGGTGTTTATTTCAAACCCCAAAATAAAATACCGGCAAGGTTTACTCAGCCTTCACAAGAAATGAGTACCAGCACTCTCGGGAGCTGGGAAATCCCCACTTCATCTGAAGTGGTTGGCGTAAGGCCGGCCCCCTTACCTGTAAAAGTAAACAGGTTCAACTCGCCACATGCGACCCCCTAGTTACACTATATGTGTAGCTTAGTTGCGTTTTTTGCGTTACAACATCATGGATTTTGTATTTTATTTATTTCAGTTTTTAGATGTATTTACCAAAATAGCCGTTTTCGGATATACAACGAACCGTCTTTTTCTTTTTTCAATTATTTTTCAACAAATGAACTAAATTGAAAAACATAAATTTGAAAAAAAAAATTCTTCTCTCCATCCGGTCGATAGCTCAATTGGTAGAGTGATTGCATTCCATGTCGAGAGCTCGGGTTCGAATCGTACAGAGGGTGTAAGAAATGATTTTCGTGTTGATGTTTTTTTTTCAAGACAAAATAAAAAAGCGTCACATACGACTCTTTTGGGGATGGGTATGTGTGTACCGTCGTATATTCCATACATTTTTTATTTACGAAATCGGAGTGAGATTTACGCAATCGGAGTGATATTTACGCAATCAAAGTGAGAATAATGCAATCGGAGTGATATTTACGCAATCGGAGTGAAATGTATGCAATCGGAGGGAGATTTACGCAATCGGAGTGAGATTTACGCAACCGGAGTAATATTTACGCAATTAGAGTGAGATTTACGCAACCGGAGTGAGATTTACCCAACCGGAGTGAGGTGTACGCAATCTGAGTGATATTTACGCAATCGGAGTGAGATTTACGTAATCGGAGTGAGATTTATGCAATCGGAGTGATATTTAGGCAACCGAAGTGAGATTTACGCAATGTTATATACTCGGAGTACAGTACTTGTTTGTTATAATAATACTAGTTAACGTAAATATGTTCTTGCTTATAGCTTACAGCTACACAAACTAACAACTCCAATGTTGTTTATAAACTTCAGCGTATTTAATCTCACTAAATCCTTGAAAGTTTTCCCTTAATAAACCAAGAATCGTTGATTTTAAATAAGGTGATTAGTACCAGATTTTTTTATTTAAATAATACCTGCATTTCGTGTATATTTTGTCCCCCCAGTGCTTTTTTGGCTGTTCTTTATATTTTTTTCCAAAGATGGCCTTTAATTGGGCTATAAAAAAAAGTAAAACACTGTAACGTGAGAGTTTTTAAAATCGATTTCCAGCATTCATAAGATACATTGGTCCAGTACACATACAAACATTGTTCATGTGAAATTACTTCCGTTAGAGGTAAGTCAAACAAGCACTTAGGCGACGTATGTGGGACAACGATCGCTGGATCGCAACGCAAACGCAACTAAGCTACACATATAGTGTAACTTATTGCGATTCGGGACCTATTTATTTTTACGGGTAAGGAGGCCGGCCTCACACCAACCACTTCCAGTTGAAGTGGGGGATTCCCAGCTCCCGGAGGGGCTAGTTCTCATTTATTGTGAATGCTGAGTAAACTTGATAATGATGATGATGGATGCGAGCTTAGTCGTCGTCGCTACAAAGCGTCAATTCTCAAGCAAGACCCACTTGCTGTAAGACTGGATGGACCTTGGATAACCAGTCATTGGTAAAGGTTTATGTATTTTTTAACCCGGCGAAGAGCAAATTTGATAATATAAATGGTATATTTTTTGTGCTCCGCCGGGATTTGAACCCACAACCTTCCATTCAGAGTCCGAAGTGTTACCACTGACCTACAAACCAGTCCTAGAGTAGTGAACTAAATAAAAAGGGGGACTTAAAGCCATTCTTTAATCTTAAAAAAACAACGAATAGTGCTAGGTCTTAAATTTTCGGGCACCACTCTCTTCGCTTACGTCTCAACTCTCTGAGGGTTTTGAAGAGCGAGTGCCGGAATAGTAAAGTATACGAAAATAAAACTGTGTCATTACGTCGTAAGTGCGGAGCGTTTACCAGTAGACCAAGGGGCCGAACGTGCGAGCTCTACGGCTGAAAGACTGTACTATAGTTATAATATTATGTGCCAGGCATACTATCGCCCAACTTAGGGCCAAATACCACTGACCTATCGTTTCCTTAGTGCGTGTTTGTCTTGTGTCTATCAGAGGTGATTTCATATGAGCAATGTTTGTATGTGTACTGGACCAATGTGACTTATGGAAGCTGGAAATTGATTTTAAAAATATTAAAAACAATTTTCACATTAATGTATTTTACGTTATTTTCTTAGCTCAGATTGTGTAGAATGTGATTCTTAAGAAAACTTAATTATATTTATAATCTAAGTTGCAAAGATATATTAACATACAAAGCTCATACCAAATGCATGTTCATAAAAAAACACGTGTATTTCACGCTTACAAATGTTGAATGTGTACTATTTTCATCTATAATCTGAGTTGCAAAGATATATGTATTACATTTAAGATAAGTAGACCTACAATATAAAATCCCAATCTCAAATGAACATAAGTGTAACTCTTGTCGACCTTCCAGCAACAGCGGTGGCATTGGCAAAGTAAAACATTTTTGGCAGTATGGGTGGTAAGTTTCATGCAAAAAATTAAGACCAAACTTCATTGAAAAGTCATATTTGAATCAAATGGTTAATAAGTGAAGAAAAACACTTAAAGGAACGAGATAACCTAGAAAAATCAAACAGTATTTTTAATAATGTAAACACAAAAAAATTTTAGGTAGGTACTCTTATTTATTATTTATGCTTGAACGTTTTCGCCTTAAAAGGTATCATCAGATTTCATTGCAAGTCACTGCTTCTGATTATGCCTTTTAAGGCGAAAACGTTCAAGCATAAATAATAAATAAGAGTAAATTGAAACTGTTTTTTTAAATAGAGACAAATTGATTTTGACCGTTAGACTCACCGGCAGAAATGTGTGCTGAGCTCATAAAAAGCAGGCAAACATAGTTCGTGTTAAAGCACCATAAGACAAAATGTTCCCGCCACCCCTAGGCCGTTATTATTAGCTATTCTAGGTACATATGTAAATCAAATTAAACTTTGAACATTACTCCGCGTCATTATTACAGGATTTTGGTAAATTTCTCACTAGTTTGCCCGGCAATGGAAGTACGATAGCTCCCAGGGTCAGAGGAATTTCTAGAATTTACTTGTTTGTTTGGATCTTGTCTGTTAACAAGTTTTTGATTACATGTGTTTGCTTTCATAAAGCATAATAATAATAATATTAGGATGATTTATTTGGTGAGCGCTGTTTTTGTGTGTATCACACCTCAAGAGCCCTCTGCGAGCTTGGTCGTCGCTGTAGAAAGCGCCAATTCTCAAGCAAGACCCAGTTGTTGTAAGGTTGGATGGACCTTTCAGTAACCGGTCTTTGGTAAAGGTTTATGAACTTTTCAACCCAGCGAAGAGCACATTTGGAAATATAAATGGTATATTTTTGTGCTACGCCGGGATCCGAATCCACAACCTTCCATTTTACGAGTCCGAAGTGTTGTCACTGGACTACGGGCCGGTCCAAAGCATAATATATATAATCAAGTATTTATGTATTTCGTGTAATATTTTGTAAAGGTCACCGGTCTGCAGTGTAGTGATAACGCTTCCGACTCGTAAATAGAAGATCGTGGGTTCAATACTCGGAGAGCGTAAAAAATATTCCAATTCATATTTTTAAGTGTAGTCTTTGTTTAGTGGAAAAAATCATAAACCTCGTCCAAAGACTGGTCACCAAAGGTTCATCCAGCCTGATAGGAACTGGGCTTGGCTTGAGAATTGACGCTTTATATAGCGACGATCAAGCTCGCAGACAGCTCTGGAGGTGTGATTCACACAAAAACAGCGCTCACCAAAGTTATTATACTAATTTTATTGATTTTAGAGGCATTAACTTTGTAATCGTTCATCTCTAAATCTAAATCTAAATCTAAGCTGCAAAGATAAGTATCATTTGAGATTCATATTAAATTCCCACAAGCAGACATGCATAATTTCGCGCTTACACATGCCGCATGTGGACCTACAATATAAAAAACCCAAGGATATATTCATTTAAAGCTCTCAGATGTATGCCCACAAACAAACACGTGTAGTTCGCGCTTACAAATGCTGATTGTGTACTTACAAATAAAATCCAAACTCAAATGAACATAAGCCCTGCAACTCTTGCCGACCTTCCCTGAAGCAGGGGTGACATTGGCAAAGTGAACCATTTTTTACAGTATGGGTGGTCAACCGCATACCAACCTATCAGTCAAGGAATACAAGCAATTAATACAATCAAATATAGATATAAAACAAATGAACCCTAAACAATTAAACTGTAAAAAATAAAAAAACTACAAGACATATTTAAAAAAAAAAAAAAATTAAAAGCCTCAGCTTTAACCGCCAGCATTACAGATCAACCGCCATTTCTTTCGATCCTTGCATACTTCTTTCATTTCATCCAGAGTCATAATCCATTAAGGATAAAAGAAAAACAGTTTTGTTTTCGATTACTTCAAAGAATCGAAACAAAGCTGTTTTTCTTTTATCCTTATTATACTAATCTTATTACTATTTTATATAGTTAAAATGGACTATGTGGACTAAATGATTAGATAAGATTAGATTAGATATGTGTGTATCTAAAGCTCTGCATAATTTTTAATGCAACAAAAGTCGCTATCACAGTTTATGGCGGTATTTCCGGTTCTTTGTGACAGTCAATAACGATGATTTCAAATTGATGATTTTGTTTTCTCATCTTTTTTTTTAAGAAATCCTGTGCGGGATACTCCCTAGATTCTAGAGACTCTAGAGGTCTATGACACTTTTTGTAGCGCCGCAGAGGTGTACGAGCTTGGTCGTCGCTACAAAGCGCCAATACTTAAGCAAGACCCAGTTGCTGTAAGGCTGGATGGACCTTTAGGGACCAGTCTTTGGTAGAGGTTTTAGGATTTTCTTCAACCCAGCAAAGCGCATATTTGGAAATATAAATGGTATATTTTTTGTGCTCCGCCGGGATCCGAACCCACAACCTTCCATTTACAAGCCCGAAGTGTTCCACCAAGTGTGCCACTGGACTACGGACCGGTCTTCAACTGACATTCATTGTTCTTCCCGTGTATTCTTCATGGATAGCTCTTTCACGCTTTCAAACTCTTTCAAACCTAATTAGATTTCATTTCAAGAATAAAAATGTATTCTTCACAACTCATATGAATAATAAAACGTCATATTCCACTCGCATTAATGCACTCGTCTGGAAAATTCCCTGAAAGAAGGCACTTTCCTCTAAATGTCTCTCAACCCTCCCACACGAGAGGAAAAGTTCCTCTCCCCGCGGGATGCTTTGTTCCTCAGTATGTATTCAAATTTAGAACGAGCGTCTTTTGTTTGCTCACTTTTCGTTACCGAAATTGAAAGGTTAATTTTATTAGAGTAATGCAATTATATTTGTAAAGACCACACGTTCGAATGTATGAAGTTATATATTACCTCACAACAAACTTATAGTTTCATATTATTTTTAACTAATCTAATCTAATTCGAGGTGTACATATATATTAACATTTAAGATTTAAGGTTTTGAAAAATGTATTTTCAAAAATATTTGTAACAATTAAGATGCCTTATTAGGCGAAAACGTTTGAGCAAAAAAAAAAAAGTGAATTAAACTCTGTTTTATCCTTTTGAATTTTTCAATAATTTAAAATTTATATTATTAAATGCATTCGCATAAGCAGACTCGTAGGTATAAGTTCGCGCTTACACATGTCGCATGTGGACTTAGAACATAAAAATCTAATCTAAAATTACCTTAAGCCCTGCAACTCTTTTTTTTAAGAAATCCTTTGCGGCAGACTCTCAAAATTTTAGAGACTCTAGGGGTCTATGAATCTTGAATTGCCGCAGAGGTGTTGTCTATGAGCTTGGTCGTCGCTGTAAAGTGTCAATACTCAAGCAAGACCCAATTGTTGTAAGGCGGGATGGACCTTGCCGACCTTCCCTAAAACAGGGGTGGCATTGACAAAGTGAACCATTTTTTTAAAGCATAGGTTATCCTCATATCATCCAAAAGTCAAGGAGACAAGTGCCTCAAATTATCGATTTTCATAATTTCTAATTATTTTTTTACGTATTGTTTTTGTTTTTAATTTAGACATAACAAGCATTATTTCGTAATTTTAAAATCCTTGATTAACAGCCAGTGATGCATTATGTGATAACTCATATGACGTGAACACGTATCTTGCTATATATCGTGTTGAAATGTAAATACCGCGTGGTCTACATTAATATAGCGTCAGCGGGGCGGGTCGGCCGCAAACCTTGCCGGCACGAAAAACCGACATTCATCAAAAGGCGCGTTTAATCAAAATTTAATATGGAGTATGACGTCATAATTCACGTCGCCTTTTCCACAATTAATTATTTGTGCGGGACTTGAAAAAAGAGTGGATTCAAATGTGATGTTGGTGTTTGCGTATCGCTTTTTTAATTGATATAATGAATGGGTTGTAAATGAATGAGAAAAATGTGAATTATTTTGAGATATTCAAGAAGGAAAAATATTTCGTTGGTATTTGAGTAGAATGAGGGTTATTCAAAACACATTTAATCCATAACTGGTCCATGGATCATGATTTTTTTAGATGGAAAATTAAAGTTAAGTGGCGGATGAGCCATGGATTAGCTGTTTGTGAATAAAACCGATAGAATCTATAATCTATGTAACATGGATATATTAACATTTGAATGAATATTTAATGCATACCTACTGACAAAAATACATGTTCTTAACTTATAGGTTGGCTTGAGGCTGGCCATATAAACTGTAAAAAATGGGTCACTTTTCCAATGTCATCCCTGTTTCAGGTAAGGTCGGCAAGAGTTGCAGAACTTATGTTCATTCGAGATTGGGTTGTTATGTTGTAAGTCCACAGGCGAAACGTGTAAGTGAGAACTTATACATGTCTGCTTGTGGGAATGCATGTAAAATGAATTTTAAATGTTATATATCTTTGCAACTTATATTACAAATTATAAAATTGACCCTGATAATTTATAGAGTAGGTTACGGATTGGATTGGAACAAATTAGATTATAAATTTTATAACGAAAGTTTAAAATTGAATCTTAAATGATAACGTATTGGTATAATTTTACTGGGAGGGTTCTAATCTAATCTAATCTAAGTTGCAAAATATATGTAACATTAGAGATTCACATTACATGCATTTTCACAAAACAGACACGTATAATTTCGCGCTTAAACATACCGCATGTGGTCCCACAATATAAAAACCCGAATCTCAAATGAACATACACCCTGCAACTCCTGCCGACCTTCCCTGAAACAGCCGCACACCAACCTATAAGTCAAGGAACATACACAACAAATTACATTTTTACAATCAACAAATTACGATAAAATATGTATGGACATCAAAAACTAACAGAAAACAAATTCTTATTTAAAAACCCCTAGCCGCCAACATCACAGATCAATCGCCATTTATTTCTGTCCCTACACACTTCTTTCATTTCCTCCAGAGTCATAACCTTTTCCATACAGGCTCTTCTTTTATTATGACACTGGATATTCCATTCATTTGCAATTTCTTTTAAGGGGGGTTCTTTTAAGTCAACCGTGATTTATTAAATTATAAAGATTAATTTTGCACAATATTGGTTGCACAGTACTGCTTACTTTTCTCGCTCTAGCTTATCGCCTTCGCGGCTCAATGTTGAAAGAGACTCTGTCTCTACCACATAATCTTTGCTCGTATATATATGGGCGGCAGAGACGATTCTTGCATGTTCGAGATTTTTCCACATACTAATATGGATTTTTCAAAACACTTCCAGATTGTTCGACACACACCATCGTGCCTAGGCGCACGTATCAATATCTTTGCAACTTACATTAAAGACTAAAGATAGATAGCACCCGGTGCATTTTTAATTTTCCAATACAAAAAATACTTTAATAACTTTTCTGATCTAGCAGCTAGGGGTGGACACTATATAGGGATGAAATAGATTTGCGAGTACATTGCAGAGGGGGAAGACAAACTCTGTGAAATAATTTACACCGGCTGTTGCCGCTAAGGGGTGGCCAGAGCCTGGGGTCATCGCCTATTTAGTTTTGCAAATTTGTTGCATGCAAAACGGCGTTAAATATCCCATCTAGGGGCGGTCTAAACACAAGGATGTACGTGTACATATAAATAAAAAAAGGTTAAGTGCAACCCCTGCAGTTGCTCATTTCTAACGAGGGTTGAAAAAATTAAAATAATTGTGTTAAATGTGTGCTTTTTTTTTTTTTTTTTTTAAGAAAATCCTGTGCGGGAGACTCCCTAGATTCTGAAGACTCTAGGGGTCTATGACACTTGTTGTAGTGCCGCAGAGGTGTACGAGCTTGGTCGTCGCTACAAAGCGCCAATACTCAAGCAAGACCCAGTTGCTGTAAGGCTGGATGGACCCTTGGTGACCGATCATTGGTAAAGGCTTATGAATTCTTCAACCCAGCGAAGAGCACATTCGAAATATTAATGGTATTTTTGTGTGCTCCGCCGGGATCCGAATCCACAACCTTCCAAATATTTACGAGTCCGAAGTGTTGCCACAACGGACTACGGACCGGTCCGAGATGCCAACGACACGCGGTGTACCTGAGCGCACACCCATCCAAGTACTGACCACGCCCAATGTTGCTTAACTTCGGTGATCTATGGGAACCGGTGCTTTCAACATGGCTAACGTCGTTGACCTAACGGCTTTGATATTGATGTGAATTATTTTATTTTCATATATTTTTATCAAATTTAATTATCTCGGTCGATAGTTCAGTTGGAAGAATGCTTGCATTTAATGTCGAGGTCTGGGGTTCAATTTTCAAAGAGGGTGTCGATGTGTGTGATGTGGTTGGCGTAAGGCCGGCCCCTTAACCTGTATTAGGTAAAAAGGTTGCGATTAAGGTACGATCCTTCTGGGCAAGAAAGTAAGTATTTGTCCTTTTGAATAAGTAAATTCGGAATAAGAATTTAAATTCACCAGTCGACTTTTGTGGCCATAAATAGGTGCTTACATTATCAGTTTATATTTAATGAATTTGCGTTAATTTATTACAAACGAATAATTATCTAAATGGCATCTGGTAGCTCAGGGTCAAGGGGCCTGACGCGTCGGAAACCAGCGCCGTTTTTATTTGTAACATGTACCTAATGAAATCCACTGCCTTATAGGTCCACTCAACCATAGCAGCGACAAGAGTTGTGGAGATTCTATTCCTTTGATATTTATTTATTTGTTCCTTGACTAATAGGTTGGCATAAGATTGAACCCCCACTTTGTGAAAAAAATATTCACTTTTGCCAATGCCACACCGTTTCAAGGAAAGGCGGCAGGATTTGCTTTTGTGAGTTAATGCTCATGTGCGGTTTGGTTTGTTTTGTATGTACACATGCAGCATGTGTAAGCTCGAGCTTAGATTTGCCTGTTTATGGTCATGCATTGAATATGTGCCTTAAATGCCGATATATCTTTCTTATCTAACTTAGATTTGGTTTTATTATTTATTTTGTAAACAGACATAGGTAGATATCGGTAAATTTTCACGATTCTTTAATGTTAATATATTTTTTCAATTTAGATTT